>JAWWES010000115.1:15890678-15928102 GCA_035583135.1 Lophotriccus pileatus
TTTCAAGGAGGAGGGAAGGAAATAATATGGGGGGGGGGAGGGGGGGGAGAAAAATGCTAATGAAAATTAAATTAGCCAAGCTAAAAGAACTGACACACCTAATCCATCATGAATGTCTTTGCTATGTAAAAATTCCACACTGCAGCCTCTAAATTCAACAATGCCTCTCCTATATAATAACACCAGCTTACAAACAGGGGAAAAAACTCAGTTAAATGCAAACTTCCCACAGCAGACTGATACGATATTTTAGGAAGTCAGTTAGGGGTCATTTATTCACACAGTTATGAGCATCGACGTTATTTTAGCTGGTATTTATCACCAAAATAGAATCCAACAGCTGATGCAAACTTTTAAAATACCCTCTTCACATGCACTGCAAATATGTCAGGCTCTGCTTAAAAATGTAATGGTACTTATTTACTTCTGCCTTTCCTCCTCCTTTTGCAGACAGAGCCAGAGACAGATGAACTGCTTCCTATAATCACTTCTGATTAAATTTTCATAAAATATTTACAAGGTACAGGGCAAGCAGACCCTTGGCAAAACACATTAGGCAGGTGAGGGAAGGAAGTTCTTCATAATGCATTTCTGGACTGGGCAAAGGTCCATTTTGAGTTCCCCAGACTCTTTTACTTCGTTGTACATCTTCAATTACTAACAAACACATACTTGGGACAGAGGGGACACCAATCTGCAGCATTTTGTCAATCAGAAGGCTGTGAGTTTTTTTTGTGGTGTGTTTTTTTTTTCTCCTTTCTTTAAAGGGGAAGCCTGCCAATTTAAAGGAAAATCTTGCTCATGCAAAAGCACTTTTCATTGTTAAGCTTTACCAAAGTCCTTCTTTTCCTTTCCAAATTCTACAAAAAAAAAGAAACTGCAAACAAACAAACAAACAAAAAAACCCCAAGACATTTAAAAGGATGCAACCAAATTCAGGTGCACACTCCAGGAACTAACTCTGTGTTTTGTTTCATTTTTTTTTCTTTTCTACCTGTTATATGAGACAACATATTCAAATCAGATTTACCAGCATTTAAACAGCACATGTAAATTACAGGAAGAGAAGAGCAATACAGTCATTTGCTCCACAGTTCCAGCTCGGCTCCCTCTATATCACTGCCAAGATGGATGCTCCAGCTCAGCAACCCCCCCTTAATTTAGGCAGAGGCCAGGGTCAAGCACAGCTTTGCCCACTTGTTCCAGACCTGCATCCCTCTGATCCCACTGGGTTATGTGCCAGGCAGCCATTCCCTAATCCCTTCTGCTGCAGTACAGGAAGTTGTCAGTCATTGCTCTGCCCCCTGGCCAAGGCCGTCTCTTTCCAACAGTTTTTACACCCTGTGCAGGGTCCACTCTGCCTGGCACCTTCAGAGCCAGTGCCTGGGGCCAGGAAAGACACCCCAAATCCAGCTGGTGCCTCCTCCTCTGAGTGCCCTGGGACAAAGAGTTTTGTTCCAACACAGCAGTCAGCAAGATTGTAGCTTACAATTACAGCTGCTTGCTGAAAGCCACTTCCTCAGGTTGAATATTAAAATAATGGAAAAGGCCATTTTCTGTCTTTCTGTCAAGCACCCCACAGCTGAAAGAAAGGATTGTACACTTCAAAGGCTGACTGCATAGCCCAGATCAAAGCAGGAATCTAATGGAAAACTATAGTCATACCAATCACGTATTTTCAAGGTAAAAGCCACATTTGGCCACAACACACCCACACTGACACCACCTCAGCTATTCTGTCGTCTCTCCTTCTTGTCTCGATCGAAGGATGAATTTCACAGTGGCAACATGAAGGAGGAAGATGCCTTAAATCCTAAACCAGACTCAGACACGAGTGCAAGAACCATCTTCCTTGTACCACTGGGTCTTGCAGAAGGCGATATATCCATCGCCGGGGGTACATGATGAATTTCAGGTGTCACCATGAATATTAGCGGGGTGGAAAAGGGTTTTTTGCTGCCCGCTCAGTCCCTCGACTCTTACAGTTTCCCTTGAGCCAGCACTTCTGCTTTTCCAGCCCTACAGCGAGCTGGCTCCAGGAGCCAAACCACCGGAAAAGTATTCGCTTTCTTTTATAGGGCTGGTTTTTGGTTCGCTTCCCCGGGCTGGCTCAGCACTGGGTCAGCTGTGCTAGGAAAGCGGGGATGGAGGAGCCCCCTCTCTGCTCTGCTGATGCTAAAGATGCACCAGTCAAGTTGCATCCTTCGGCTGTGGTTTCCCACGGGTGCTAAAATATCTCCTGCCACCCCAAATCCTGTTCCCCCACACATCAGCTCCACTCTTGGCATGGCTGTGCTGCGAAAGCAAGGTGGGGGAACTGAGCTGGCTGGAAAATAGCTTGCTTTTCACAGGCGTCTTGACTCAAATCAGGTCCCCCTCACATAATGCTGAAGAAATGCCCTGGGAATCATGGCTGAATGAAAGCAAAAGGAAAAAAAAAAAAACACCCAAAAAATCCTTTCCCCCTCTGTTTTACTGTATGTTTAGAAATGGCAATTGCATCTTGGCTGTATTTGTTTCTGACACATTTGTGCCTTAAGCACACAAATACACTAAAGCATTTAGCTCCAGATGAATTAAAAGGGAACACGCTCATAAACAGCTTCACACTTTAACTCGTCACATAGTTTAAGTACATTACTACACAGCCAATTTATTTTTTCAGGAGACAAACATGCAGCTGGTTGACTGCAAGTGTGAAATGGTGCTACAACACAATCTGATCACAAACTCACCAGCTAGAAACTACAAATGGAGAGAGACACCAGGCAAGTCACCTTTGGATGAGGAAATCTTACAGGCAGGTTTGCTGGTGACCCTTCTCATCCTAAAGCCTCATATTGCAAGAAAACAAGGGTTTCAGTAACCTGAAGATTACTTAAATATTTGAGTGCAAGTCTGGTTATACATAACAAAAATAATTAATAGAGTATGAAATCTAAAGAGCTGGCATACTAAAATATGCCATTGTATCATCATCTAAGTACAGGCAAAGGCCAAACAGGGTGTTAAAAAGAGAAAGGAGGGAGGGGGAAAGAAGGATAGATATCCTTTGGACTGCTGGGGCAAACTGAAGAAAATTCAACACCTAACTGGTGCACAAATTACAACACAAGCTCTGGCAAGATGCAGCTATAAGGAAACTTCCACCGCAGCAGAAGATTAGATTTCCATTTCCTGCAGGATATATCCCAATCCCAGTGCACAACCAACTGTGTTTGCATGTGGGAATGGGTACAGAGCCAGAAAACACACTACAAACATGGTCTTGAGAGGAAATATTGTGACAAGAGAAATTGCTTACCCTCAGCAAGGTAGCTCAACACATCCCAGTTGCTGCTATAAATAGCTATATAAAAATTACACCACAGCAAGACCTAGAATATCTGATAGCAATACGGATATTTTCTGCTTAATACTTTGTTTTTCTAAATTCACTTAGTGCGAAAACGGTGCCAAAGTAACTGAAGTTCAATGCATTTGGGAATTGTGTTGAACTGCCTATTCCTGATCTGCAGCAAGGAAAGCATGCTTTGCCTCTCAGAGAGTGACACAAAAGCAAAAATAATAACATGATAAATACAATAAAGCAATACATAAATTGTGCAAGACCCCTACTCCCCCTCCTTTCTTTTCAAGGAAGCAAATAAAGCTTCAAATTTACCCCATGAATCTCTCTCCTACCAGCTCCCCTGAGCTCTTCACCGCACTTACATCTCATGAATCTATTATATACACAAGAATAAATGGATTTTATGTTCTGTGTACCTCCAACACCGCAGTAATTTTCATATTTCCTTCTGTCCAGATGACAGGCTATGAGTAAGCAAGGACAATCTACAGGCTGAAGTGGATAGTAATTGCCCCCACAGTTTTGAAGGACTTAAGTAAAAGAGCAGCTGCCATCCCAAATGATACCCCTGTTTCAGTGATAACAGTATTAAATTATCAGTGAGTAAACCTTGCTTGTATTAGTAAAAGGAGAAAAAAAAAAAGGGTTAACTTCCAGCATCATTTGAAAGAAACGGGAGGTCCTGAACGAAAGGGAGAAACACAACACCAGAAAATAAACCTGACAGCCAGAGAAAAAACTTTCCACTTGACCTTCCCTGCTGAAAAATCTCTTTGAGCATCAGTATCCAACACCACTCAGTGATGTGAATTTGTGTGGGCAAAATTAACCAAAACAAAAACCAACAACAAAGGAAGGGATAAAAAAGCAGCTACCTTTAAAACAGCCTGGTATTCAGGACCTTTTCACTGTTTTAGTGGCATCTCTCCTGCCTTCTGACCCCTGGCATACAAGTAGGAAGAATTCCACTGAAAAGCCGATGCACTCTGGGTTTAATGGGATGAAGGAAAAAAACCCAACAAACCAATTAAACTACAGATAAACCAGTGACTTCAGCCTCTGGGACTACCTTGGTAGTCAGTCTGCTGGAACAGATCAGGACAGAGCTCACAGTGCTGAAGTGCGAGGAGAGCAAGACAAGCGCTCGCTGAGCTGGTGCTGCACTGACTGCTCGAGTGCCCGGCAGGGATGCCCAGAGCACCGTGAGAGACTCAGCTATAAAAGCGTATAAAAGAGTTCACTGGTCAAAGCAAGCTATGGCTTTTTTTTTTTTTCAGGGAGGGGGTTTGAGCCTGCTGGTTCCTGTCTGTGAACTTCTCTCTCCTTAACAAATACTTTTTTTTTCCTTTTGAAATCTGAATTAGAATAGCTGTGGTTTACAATGTGAGCCCAAAATCCAGACATCAGAGGATGTGGCTAGCAGCAATGAACCCTCTGGCTATCCATGCACAGCACAGCTGGCTGCTGGGCAGGAAGAAGAACAGAACTGAGGCCATCAAGTCCTGTCGCTGTGAGAATCCCCTCGTTGCTTTGCTCAGACTCACAGAGCAAACAAGGTGGATTTGCTGAAGGTGACAACCCCACCATTCCCACCTCCAAAAAAACTCTGCTCCTCCAAAAAGCATTTTCCCTGTCTGCTACTGTAGTACAGCCTCAAGAAAAAGAAAATTGCAGGCTCTTGCGGCTCCTCAATCCCTGAGCACAACTTCTGACAGAAACACATCAGTGCTTCTCTACTCTCAGTAACATCTTTTTCCATAAAGGGGTGGGATGAGATGCTCCAGCACCCCACAGAACTTACAAATACATTCCAAAGTATCTGGACTGGGTTTCTGCATGTCTACTTTACAGAAAGCAAGCTAGAGTAGCTCTTTAAAAGAACCATCTGAATGTGGAATGTCCAAGCCAGCAAGAAAAAATTACATGTAGTGTTTATCTACTCTAACTAACATAAATCTTATAAATTTTAATAGTGAGGGTGTATGCGCTTGAGGCCCACATGGGACATGAAAGTAGACAAAAGGTTTTGCGGAGAGGCAGCAGGGAAAAATCTGTTTTTTTAATTAGGAAAGCAGAAGAGATGCAAGGAGGACTGTAATGGCAACATCTGCCCCAATGTGCACCACTCCGGTGGGGAATGGATAATTGTGCCTGTCTCTAAAATGACACCATCCAAGCCACGTAACAAACTCCCTAACTCACACACCCCCGAGCACAGGAGTCCACGTTCAAAAGGCAAAAGGGGCACAGGATCACTCCAAACACACAATTTGGTGGTGAAAACTCGAGTCTGAAGACCTCTGCTGGAAGTCCAAGAAAAAAAACAGTGGCAGCAAAATCTGTCCATACCACCTTAGTGAAGCAGGAGAATGTTTTTCCCTGTCTTGTAGTGGGGGAACCAAGGTAAGCAAGCTTTTAGCCAGGAGTCAACAAGGGAAGCAATGGATCAAATGCAGGCGCCTTGAAACACAACTCTGGCTCAGCTGTAGGCCTCTACATCATGCCTGCTCTACCTCCAAAATTCTGCAGGTCTGACTTTGAACAAAAACTAGGTTTTTAAAAACGTTATTATTGATTACATGAAACAGCTGTCATTGTACCGTGCATGTCAAACTTAGTAAGGTTGAGTTGTGCTGTTTTCTCCCTTATATTCCCCCTAACCCAGAAGGAATTTTTTGAGAGTCACAAACCAGAACAAACATGGGAGTTGCTGCTCCTCAAGCCAGTGGGTGTCTTTTCTTTAGCATTAAAGCAGGCACAAGGCTGCAGATTTATCTGAAAAGCCCATGAGGGGTGTTTCAGCTGAACTGGTCATAAGGTTTCACAACAAACACCTCTGCTTTTTCAGATGGGATGCTAAAAGAGACCATTTCAGGCACTCTGAAGACTCTGGAAGACATTGACCTTTTTTCCTTGGACTCAATTTACATTTTTCACTACCTGGTCATGTGGGATTATTATCTGTAATTGAAAGTAAAAGTGTACATTAAAGAAAATATTTTACACAAGAACTCAACTATATGATAAATTCCATGGCTGAGGAACTATGGAATATATTCAGCCTGCATTAAACGTTACTTCTGAAATGAATGTTAATTAAAGAAGGCTGAACATGCAGGCTGGATGGATGAAGACAAACAGAACAATCTCTGCCTGCTGCAATGACAGCGTTTTCCCCACTGGAGACAGAACGGATGGTCAGTCTTTCTCAGATTGCATCTCTTGAGAGGACGATTTATAATGTATAAGACAGGAAAAATTTATTTGCTAACATATGGAAAACATTCATGGGCTCTTCTGAGGACCTGAAATTAAAGAAACACAACTACATATTGTTAAGACTTCTAAATGGAGATTTCATTTAAGAAGTAAGCATTTTTCAAGTCCAGTCAGTGACATTTACTTCTATATCCTTTTGTTTTCTGCCCTGTCAGGTATGAGCTTCAGGACTGAAGGGTCTGCTGTAGGTCTAAGCCACAGGAAAAGCATTAGTTGGCAAAGTCCTGTTTTTAAGGATGTAACCCATGCTTCAGAAAGATGGATGGGGAGCGTACACCATGGGGATGGGGCAATGTATCGCTGCCCAAGTTATCATCTTGGCACTGCAAGTTACAGCGACGGGAGGAGATAAGGCTCCTGACACCAAGCAAATGTTCACGCTGCCACAGCTGCAGATAATTCACCACCTCAGAAACAAACAAAAAAAAAAAAATCCACCTTCTGGTACAAGAAAATGATTTTCCACAAAGCCACACAAGAGCATAGCCTGAAGGGGAGCTCTACCTCCAGGGCAAAACTTCTCTTTCTCATGGAAGTACCTTGCTGGCTGCCTGGAAGGGCTGCATGATGAATAAACCAAGTGGATGATGCACAAGTTGCACACACAAAAATATGCACATCCGAAGGAGTGGTACCGGAGCTAACAGGATCAGGGACATTATAAAAGCCAACTGATTGACATGATGAAGTCAGTCAGTATCCAACAGCCATGTCGGTGTCACGGCTTGTACGTAAGGAGGGTGGTTGTTTTAAAACCTGTTGGGGCAAACGTTGGTACGCAATGAAGTCAGGGGGGCCGGTCACAAAGCAGCCTAGGAAATGTGAAGTTTTGGACTGCTGTGCTTGAACAGATTGAACATCTTCAGGGAGAGCAGGACCTCGGGCCAAATACTTGAGGCAGCAGTGCAGCAGCAACGGCTGGGATTTTCAGAGACGGGTAAATGACTGATTAAATGACTCAATCATGCAGATGCTTTTGAAAATTCTGCCGCACGCAGTTAAGTTTATTCATGCATGAGTGGGAGAGGGGGAGGACTGTGAAGATTTTAATAACTACCTTAGGAAATAAAAAAGAACAAATGTACTTTCTCTTTAAAACAGAGAAGCAGGGGGTGGAAAAATCCACAAAGCCAAAAAATCCACTGCTGTGGCTGGGGAAGAGTTTACAGAAAGTTGTAGAGAAGTTTTGCGTGGAAGGATGACCAAATGGACTGTGATACACTAATCAAAAATATGTGCAAAAAAAGAATGAAACGGAAGGGTAAAAATAAAACATTTCACAGCCCTATCAATTTCTTCCAGTTTTAAATGGCTCCATGCTTCTTCTCTATGTTATTTCTGGCTTATGCAGACTTCATACTCCACCATAACCTACCAGATAAATAGCTTTGAAGAACTTAAGGACTGCAGGAAAAGGAAAGACTTCACCTCAGGAAAACAAAAAGGTAATATTAGGGAAGAAGATGCCCCTAAAGCCTTATTTTTGGAGTATGACAATGCACCTGCTCTGATGCAACAGCATGACTAACAGCACCATGAGAGGAACCATCACCAGAGAAGTCCCTCTTGCTCTCTGGAGATCACAAAACCATGCAGAGAGCGCTGCCATGCAGGGCACAACTCATCCCCCAGATCCCAAAAAAAATGCTGACTGCCACTGAGCTTTCCCTGCTTGCTAATGCTACCGAGGATCTTCTTGCTCCTTCTCCATCAGGAGTCCTACCCATAAATATCTGCATGGCAGATACCTGTCACCTCCCTGGGGTCAAGGCGGTGGGAAAAATCTCTTGCAGTTTTGGCTCTTCACTTTGATGGCAGGAGTTGGAGTGATTTTGATGCAGCTGGAGCACCATTCATCCAACTTTTCCAATGCAAAACACCACCTACTTAAAAGGCAGTAAGTTCTTCCTCCTGGTAAAAAGCATCCTACGAGTTTAATAATCAACACTCAACCACAAGATTGAGTGTGTGGAGAAATTCAGGAGCACTCCCAGGTCCCTAAACATCAGCCAGTAGGATTGCAGTAAAAAATATCCTTTCTTACTTCCACAGGCTACTTTTCACTGCTTAAACACTGAATATTCCCATGTGTAATCCAGTGAGAGCTGGCACACACCCACCCAAGGCCCATTTTGACAGTCATCCCCTTCCTGATGAGCACAGAAGAGTCACACACACATCTCAAGAGCGACTGTCCATCCCCAGCAGAGCACAGCTTGTCCAGCAAATTTGGGAGCGAAACAGCACATATCGGTAAAGGGCTCTGGCTCCACCGTTGCCTCCCCCAGGTCTGTCCCATCCCAGCGCCTATAAATCACTTCTGGCAGGTAGTTGGGAAGCAGCTGCTAATGATAGTTTTGCTGCAGAGTGCAGGAAGTCACCTTTTAACCCTGCCTGCTGTTGTTTGTCTCCCTGAGCCATGACAAAAGGATAGATGCGGACAATGTGCCAGCCCTCGGGAGGATCTGGTCAAAACACGGCAGGGAACCTGACCTGGTCTCGGCACTTGGTGAAACACCACCCTCAAAAACACCTTTTGGCTTCAGGTGCTTCCTGGTACCAGTTTTCAAACAGCTTGATGCTTGTACTAATTTTTTATATCGTTCACCTTAACGACCCAGGGAAGTGTCACAACGACAATTTTGAGTTTGTTGTCGCTGCACCGAGGATGTCCCACCTTCCACCCTCCTGGCACTCAGGCCCCACAAGGACAACGACATTTATAATATGTGTGCATGGGGGGTTGCAATCTAAGGTGAGCAAATAAATTCAGTAACACAACGTATATACTGAGCAACTCGTTTTCAGTCTGTGGAGTAGCCCTGACCAGATCCAGAATCTCACCTGACAGGTTTTTTTATTTTTTAACTTTTCTTTTATAGTGTGGGAGTGTAGCCACTTCTGTTTCAGCAAAGCTCCAAAATACATTTTACACAATACCACAAATTAACTGCAAACAACTCACTCCTATTTAAGTCACTGCTGGTTAGGTAGGTGGCACATTACTGTGCCTTCCTCCACCTAGAAAACCAACTTGTTTGAACTTTCTATGTTTTATGTACAGGTGTAACACCTTTAAAGTTGGCTTCTGTTAACAGTTGAGATTCAAAATCTTATTTCCATGAGCATGTACCTGAGTAGCAGCCACCTCCTTGAATTTGTAGGAAGCTTCTCAAGGACAGAGAGAAGTATTAAGAGGTGTCCTGTGGCTCAGGGTAAGCCATAGGAAATTTGAGGGCGATTATTTCTTCGCTTCTAGCCCCTGACATCATCTGCTCTGACATGCTTTTCACGTGGCAGTGGGAGGCCAATAGAAACCCAACATTCTGTAGAGGATATACTTCCATCAAACAAAACACACCCAATGGCCAAACACGATGGTGGCTGAAAGCCAACCCCGAGGCACAAAAACAAAAAACCCTTTCAAACTTGGCCACGTAAACCTGAGCATGAAAGAGAACGACCTCGGGTGACATGTACTTACAGTGAAGACATCATCATCGCCGACCTCAGCCTCGTTGTGAAGGGTGGACGAGGAAGTCGTAGATCCTAGGAAAAAAAACCCAACAACTTTTTAAACACATGATATTTCCATGCAACCTTTTTTTTTTTTTTTTTAATTGGGCTGGTAAATATTTGGATTCTCACAAGTTTGTGTGTCGTAGATCCGTGAAAGAGTGGCTCAAAACAAAAAGAAAGAAAAAAACCCCATCTTTTGGTAGCTGGGTTTGGAAAGGTAAAATCTGAAACTGTCATGAAAAGTAACTGTGTAGCCAGCAATGCTAATTAACAATGTTAAAAATAGCAGTTATCATTTCCAATTACAGAAGACTTTAATTTCTGTAGAGTGGTAAAGCTATGCACTAATCAGTGCTTGAGGCTATATCCACAGCTGTCAAGGAACCATATATGAGTTATTCTTCACATATTCCCTAAATCTGGGAGCAAAATAACCTTATGTTTAAAAAACAATAAACCTGACTTTGACAATGAAGAGTTGGACTGAGTTTTTTTTCTCCTTCCAAATCTGGAAGTTGTTACATACCCTAAAGGTCTTCTTTGTTATCAGCCGCTTTTCAGAAAACCACTCTGCCCCACATAAGCGAAGTGCTTGAAAGGAGTTGATATTTGTAAAACCATAGACAAGAGCAAAATACTGGGGTGCCATTTTCACTAGGTACATGGTAATCTTTTGGAAAACTGGGAAAGCATATTAAAAAAACCTTCTTCCAACGTCTTTCCTCATCCTGTGGGTGTTCCCCTCTGGAGCCGCTTGAGAGCCCAGTCAGCAGCCACATCCCAGAAGGGCATCACAGAGGGTGGCACACACCACTGTTGGACTTGACAGTAAATTTATGCTGTAGCTAAAAGGGGGTGACCTTTCTCCTTACACCAGACCAAAGATCCCAGTCCCCCTTCCTGGCTGGCTTCACCCTCCATGAGGCCTCCAAGGAAGGTGGGTGCAGCAAGACGACCTTGGGGGAGAAACCCCCAAGCCAGAGGTCTATTTTTCTGCTGCAAGCCCACTGTTAGACTGAATTACAGCCACATCACATCTCTGACCGAAACAGTCGAACGGTTTGTACCGCCTTCATTCTGGAAATTTGTTAAAATACCGTGCTTTATATAATGCTATCAGCACCAGCCTCGGCTGCTCTCAGTTGCATCATCATGAAGATGTGCAGAGCTAAGTGCGAAAGCCCACTTAAAACACTGAGTAATGTGGAAACATTTGTGCTGTTTGCTACATTAGCTTTAAAATTAAAATACCCCAATGCTCTATGGTGCTGCACAGGATTCCTGTACTTGTGCACCAAGCTTCTGATGCTACAGAGAACAAACTGCAGGCTAAATATTAACAAAAAAGCAGTGAGTTTGTGAAGTTCTGAATGCAGTCAGTTGTGCTTAATATTACCTGCTAAATTTGATCAAGTATGTGAACAAAAAATGAATGACAAATGAAGTCTGCTGCCCGACGCTGTGTGTGCATGAAGCCAGTTATTGTTGTTCATTCAGAAAGCCTTATTTGGAAGTTAAGGAGGAACACATTCATGAGGATCAGCCTGTACTGTTAATGGGATAAATATGGATGTGCTGATTTTGAAGTATCTGAGATGCAGCAGAGCTTGATTTTAAATACCTAAAACTGTAAAATTGATCAAAAAGAGCAAAACAGGAGTTGCCAAGTATCGGCATCTCCCAAATGCTACTCAGTACAGCTGAGTTATCATCTCCTTGAAACTTTGCACAGTCCTGTGCTGCTTACATAAAACATCACTTTTATGACTCAAAATGCCTCACAATTTCAGCAAGAAGAAGAAGGCAGAAAGTCTGGCTGTAGCTTCTTCATGCTGATAGCACAGAAAAAAGCAAACGAGTAACTATTTGAGAACATCCTTCCTCTAACTGATGAGGTTTTTGCCAGCAAGGAGCCCTGGAGGATTAATTCTCTCCCAGTATCTACCATTTTAGTGTTAAAGAAAGGACAGGGTATCCAGAACATTAAGCTGTCTTATGGAGCTGGCGTCCTAAAAAATAATAAACATCTGGACATATATTTGAGCGAGTATCCTCAAAAAATGATACCATCTGTACATACAAATATCCAGGTTCAGGGTGAGAAGGCAAAAGGCTTTGGACCACAAAGTCCCTACGTAAAGTGGCACGGTTTTAAAAAAAAAAAATCAAGAAAAAACCCCCATGAAGAATCAAATGTCATTAAAATAAAGTACAATTGAATTATAGCTGTATTATGATTGCCTGATTGCAATGAAATGGGAAAAGGAAAAATCTGTGACAACTTCAAAGCACGGGCAATTCAAATGCATTTTTTACAGAATTAAAAAAACAACACCCCAAAACACAACAAAGTCTTCAAGAACTACCATTCCACTAAGAGGATGCAGACAGAACTAATTACTGCAAAATAAAACCAAAAACAAACCAAAGTTTTATTCAACTCCAGGCAACAATTAATCCTATGATTTAACAAAGACTTCAGTAAGACGAGATTTGACTGCATATAAAGAAGAGCCTAGGCTGTTTGAGTTGCCATCACTAGTGTGAAACCCAAGCCCATCAAAGAAAGCAATAACAACAAACTTGACATTAATTAAGGGTGAGAAGTGTGGACAGATAGGATTGAAAAATACTTGGACTGAAACACCTTATCTCCTTAAGGGAAGACAAAACTCGGTTCTTAAAAGCTGATTTTAAATCCATCCCTCTTCCCAGCTCCCTGACTCAAACCCCTTCCCCACTTTTCTAAGGTTGGAAGTGTCCACTTCCATGCTACCTTCAATGAGGTCCTCGATGGCTTTCCTCACTCCTCTGTCGAAGGCTCGAGCGTCAGCGGGGCTTTGAAAAGTGAGCCCAAACTTCCTGTTGTCAACTTTCCAGTGGTGGAAGGTGGGGTTTGCCTTCGTGTACACCAGGTCCTTCTTCACAAAGCACTCCAGCACCACCTGGGAGGGCGTGAGCCCCAAAAGAGGAGCAGAGTCACTTTTCCCACCCCAAGGACACAGCTGGCACTGTCTTCGGCCGGACCCAAAAGCAAGCCAAGTCATGCCTCGCTTAGGGAAACATCCTTCCCTACCAAATGATGACTAACGAACACCAGACTCTGTAATTGTTCTCATAACCACTGCACATTCATCTTTTGCTTGTGCTTTGAGTAGGTGCTCATTCCATAGCCCAGGAGCCTATTTTAGCCCCAGGCCCAGAGTGGCACAGGTTAAGCTAGTGGGGGCTCAGGTGGAGGGAGAACCTCTTCCCTCCATAATTTTGCTCAGCAGAAATTTTATCCACCACCAACAGCAGATTTAGGAGGATCTGCAACACTCCCCTCACCGTTTTTAAGTTGTTCACCCGCAGCCAGACACTCATCTCAAGCTTTGCTGTGCCAAAAACCATCTCTAGGGTGATGCTCTGGGAGAACAGGAATGGCTTGCCATGTCTTACTCCATCCCCCAAAACCTTAAGCATTGGCTCCCAAATAACGTCAAAAAAAGCATCCTAAGCAAAATAGAATTGCAAAAGACAAACTACAACTGAAACAGCTTTAAAACACCAGTCTTTTTGAAAGCAAGATCATTTCTGACTCAAATAACACAGTTCTGGAGCCTGTGCAGGGAGTGCTATTTTTAAGCTAGCCCATATCTTCACAGGAGTGTATTTCAGAAGAATCAAACATATAAAAACGAGATAACAAACTATAACATTTAAAACTGCCACTGGAAATCAGGAAAAGGTTTTATTAATTTGATTTGTGCAGGGATAGAAGAGAGCTCCTTTTTAGATAAACAGCTACCAGGAGAAACCGAGTGTGTCAATTCATAAGAGACAACTTGTCTTCATATTCTCACTCAGCTTGTTCAAACCTTGAACGGCATGCAGCATAAATAATTCATGGTCCTTTTTAAAAGGCTTGCGCTGCATTACTCAGTGCAATGTGACTGGCTTCACGGGTTCTTTACACTTCAATTCGCTTCTCACTTACCCCCGCTAGGTCTTAGAAAGAAAAAAGGAAAAGAAAAAAAAAACCCCAAACAACACAGGCTCTCTTTCATTTAAAAGGGATCTTTGCACATGGATGTCAAAAATTTACCTGCTCCTTCCAGGTGGCAGCTCGCCAGCCTAGACAGCAAAAGGTGGCAATTCTAGATGAGGATGGGCTTGTTTTGTCCAATCTGGTATTATTTGCACACGGCTGTTTTTTATGTTTAAAAAAAAACAAACCACAAACCCAAAACTTGCACAAGAATACAATAGCAATAGATTTGAGATAATTCTCATTATAAGAACAGACAAAAGTTGAATTAGGGTCTATTACCAGTTTGTCTTTCTGCCTTTCACCATGGATTAGAAATCCACTTCTTCCATTGCCCTCCGGGTACGTGACCTTGCAGACGCCAACTCTACTGAGACCGCCTCCTTCTTGCGGCAACCATCCCCCACTGGAGTCATCTCGGGTCATAACCACAGCTTTGACTCGCACAATATAGCTGTCACTGCAATGGTAACAAAACAAAAACAGAACCTTTTGTCAGCATCACACAGTCTCATCGCAACGTTTTTCTCCAGGGCGGCATTTAGACGGCACTGGGCTGACCCCAGAGGAGAGTTCCTGCCCAGGATGGAAGTCCACCCCTGTGACGGATGGCCTGGACCACTCCAGCCACCATAGGAAAGAGACTCATCACACAGCAAGGAAAGAACCCACGGGGTTTCCAGATATCAACATACAGATCGAACAACCCGTGGTTCCTGATGCTCCTCCCCTCATGCAGCTGGGGACAGGGACCAAGAGAGTGGGGTGAGCAAGGCAGCACCCTAAGGCCACCTGCTACAGGGTATGCATTGGGGCATCAGGTCTCCAAAGTGCTGGAAGGACATGTGGACCCACGAACGAAGTGTTTCAAGTTTTTTGTGATCAAACTCTTGAAGTGGGTTTTCGAAGATGACACTCAAATTCCTTCACATCTGGCACAGCCTTGGGAATCATCTTGGCTCAGGTCATCAGGACCACACCATGCTACAGTTTCACCAGGATTTCAAAGAGCTTTGAAAGGCAGAGCATCACCACCTCACAAGAAACTATTCTGGAAGCACCTAGGATTTGGGGATAATCCAGATGCCCACTGCAAGAGCTCAAAAAAGCCCCCACAGCAGGTGGCTCTGCTCCCCCAGGCCTCCTGCTGCACCCTTTCCACAGAGCAGTCACTCCATCCTCTGTTGGGGACATCACCAGGGTCACTCAGAAGCAGAAAAGCCACCACAGAACACAAGCAAAAGAAAAAGAAAGCACCTTGCACAGAATACACTAAAATGGGCTGTCCCCCGCATAGAACTGCTGGGAAATACCCCAAATTAGCTCTTCAGTCCTCGGTGCTACCACTGAATCAGTGCAGCCCATCACACGTTGGACATGGATTAACACAGTGATGCTCAGGACAGCACTGGCAGCTGTGACACCCTTGCAGGGGGGTCACCACAGTGTGGCTGGATGTCAACTGGGTGCAACCACAGCACTTGTTGGCTGCAGAGCTGCCAAGGCACCCACTGGTGCCCACAGAAGTGCTGCAGGGCACTCAAACCTGAGAACAGCAACAAAAAAAGGATGCACAAAGAAAACTGCCCAGGGATCGTCCATCTCGAGGCCACCAGGTGAGCTCACCAGGAGGAGGAAGACCAATTCACTCCAAGGGGGCTCCAAGAGGCAGCCCTTCAAAACGACAGGTATTATCCTTTAGGGAAAGAAATTCCTCCCTGAGAGAAGCTCTGTATCCGGATATTTTCCCAGCATCCTGTATAACATGACAACAGAACCAGTATCCTGTAAAATATTACAAGCAGCAATAGCTTTCTTCATCCTGCACCAGGTAGAGCTGCCTCTTGTTTTCAGACATCATTTCTGCAACACTTTTGTAATTCAGGTGCTCGTACTTAAAAATCCAAATTTCCCTTTCTTTATAACATGACCAGACCTAACATCTAAGCAAGCATTCTCATGGATCCTACCTGAAGGCAGTCTTGAGGACAAATCAAGGGTAGCAGTGAGCATCTTCTGGGACCAGCTCATCCCTTCTGCATCCAGACAGATCTTGCCAAGCACATGCTGCAATTTTCCCTTCACCACTTTTATTTTACGGATACGCCAACTTTCTCGCTGCACCTACACAATGAGGGCAGTGCACAGATGCTTAAAGTTCATTCCCTGTTGCTTGGACGACTTTGCACGGGCTGATATAAAGCTTTTCAGTGCACTCAGATACATAGCCTGTGGGGTACCACAGCTGACACACACAAGGCATTCACAGAAACTACGTTTTTAAGAATATTTTTGCTTGAGTCCTTAAAGTAGCATCCTGGTACAGGAAACAAGGCAAGTGTGTCTATAAATAGATCCAGTTACCTCTTTATTTTTTAATGAAAACCCATTTCTAGATTTTACAATAGCAACTTTAATCTTTGACTTCCTGATACTCAGAATTAAGCAAAATACCTCAGCTACTTTCCTACTGGGTAAAACCTGAGCTGCTTCCATGCAAGACAGTTTTTGTTTTCTTCTCTGTACCTTTTCCATATGGTCTATAAGATTAGCAATTAGCAGATGAAGAAAAAAAGGAAGCCAACTATACATTTCTATATCGTTCTACCGTTCCCCAAGGATCCTTTCTAGACTTATTTTTAGCTCTCTTCTGAAGTCGGAGCCGCTCAATACGACCTTCTCTCCCATCCTCCCGCAAAAGTCATCCACACACAAACTGCTGCTTCTACTTCCACACTTGAAAATTGCCACTGGCATCATAGCTTCCTGCAGGATTTACCATTCACTTTTATGGCAGCAGTTGGAACCTTGGGCTGTCCCAAAAGTAATGTCTGCCTTCAGTTACTCTGCTGCAAAAACAGTCCACTTAAAGGAAAACTAATCAAGTTACAGCTACTCAGTACTTTGTGATTCCTACCAATTATCTGTGTTTCCATCAGCTCTCAGTGAGTTCTCTAAGCTTGTAGTTATGTTTGAACACTAGTGGATGCCTACACATTAAATTTAGGTGCCCTGCCCATTATAATGATGACCTGGTGAAGCACAAAGCCATATGGTTTTCATCTTCACATCCACACGGATACCGTGACCTCTAGCTCTTACAAACTCTGCCACCACATGCCAAGAGAACACCATATAAACTGCCTTCTTCCCATCTTGAAAGGCTACCTCCTTAAATATATCAAGCCAGAAAACCTAGTTTCCATCCCCCTACCATGGCAAGACACCCTCTGTTCCCCTATTAGAGCCTTGTTCAGCAGAAGGATTCACGTTTGGCAGGGCAAGCAGAGCTCTGGCTCCGTTAACGTAATCCCTTGGCACACTTTCCTGCAGGATCAAAAGTCATCAGTGATGCTGGGCTCCCTGCAGAGCCCTGTCCCCACTCCCACTGTGCTCCAGCCACAGGCACAGGCTTCCCAGAGTGCAACCTATACCAAGGGACTCAGGGAAAAAGGAAGAAAAGACAGAAGGAAAGGAGGTGGTTAAAGGTTGTTAGGGCTTGACATCTTGGTTTAAATCACTGGATTACGACTCAGAAGCAGCACGTTGAATTTTCAAGGCTATGCACAGCTTCCTTCAGTCTTCTGTGTCTAAATCCTGCCTGCTGCTTCCATCCACAAGCCTAGAATAGGCAATGCTTCTTTCCCTCATGTCAGTGTTGATAAATACTTGGGAGGTACTCAAATATTTCAGGTCCATATAAGGACCTCGCTTCCTTAGTGTAAAAGCTGTTTATTTTCTTTGCTATTTAATTTTACGCAACTGCATCAAGGCTCTCGCTGGTTCCAGGCATTCAAAATCCCGAGGACCAAAGGAGCAATCTGCAAATCCCATGTGCATGTCACTGCTGAAACCTTGATGCACTGAGGTAGTGAAACACCTGCATTTTTGTCACGGCACCTGCAATTCGACTCTTTCAGGAGAAAGGGTTAATGAGGTAGGAGAAAATATTTGGCCTGTTACAATTAATGAGATACCAACAGCTAAAAATGAAACAGTTAAAGAAAAACTCGACAGTAGCCCTAGTTCCCCTTGTTTTATTGGCTTCTTAAAACTTTAAGACTACTCTAATTGTGGGGTTTATGGCCTACGTATTACACATTTCATGAAAACTATTCTTAATTATGCTCTTAAATGGAATACTTTGCTATCTTAACCCTACAGATTTGTCTTCAACAGCCTTAAAAGCTTGGGAAGAAAGTATCTGAAGGGATTACCCAGCTGCATGGCAGCCGGCCAGCATGTTCCAGGGCTGCTCCAGGTTGTCTGCCCGCCCCACCCTGAGTTAAAAAAAAAACACAACACGGAATGAACTTGGGGAGTAAAGGTAGTGCTGAAAAGCATGTTCTGTTTTCACTGGAAGGAAAAGAAAACCCTTTAAAAATTACAGCTCGTGGGTGTGCACATACATATAAAAGTATTAAAAAAGTGTGTCTGTGTGTGTGTGTACAATTGCTATTCGGGAGGACACAGAGCATTTTCCTAAACAAGAAACGACTGAAAGATCACCTTTGCCATCACTGAATGCCAGTTTTACTTACAGCCCAAGTTACAAAGCATTTGTGTGTCTAAGTGGTGACATTTAGGGCCGACAGAAGTGCTTTCCCCCAGCATGTACAAATGTGGCTGACACCATCCAAGCGCTCTCCAACATGAGCCACATCACCTCCAGCAACGCCAACGGGGGACAAAGCCCTGAGCTGCCTTGTATGCTCAGTGTGGGCTTATGGTTGCAATCCTCCATTAAACACCAAAAAATTCGCTTGCTAGTTAAGGCTTTAATCTTGCCCAGTGTCTTTGTCAAAGGAGGGTCAAAGTAGACAGCTCCCTTCCACCAGCTGCTCTTCTTCTCCCCTTTGCTTCCAACTGCAAATACCATGTGAGATGTCTAAAAATCCCAAGGGAAAAAAAAAAGTAGTCCAACCCACCACATTTACTATTCTTTTTTGAGTCATATTTAGCATCTGAAACACTTCCCAGACACGTTCCGTAATTCAATAATGTTTTTTTCCTCTAGCCAAGCTACTTGACCAAAATATAAGCTTATAAACTTCCTTGCTAATGTAGCCATAAGGCACTTCAGGATTTTCCTCCCTTCCCAACTCTGCTGCCTACAAGGCCAGGAGAGATTCAGGTCTCAGACAGAAAGGTAATTGCATCCGATGGGTTTCAAAATTATGGACTGCTGTCTTTTAACAAATGCATCGACATTCCCAGATCCCAGGTTTCAGGGAAGAGCCAAAAGGACAGCAGGAGGCTGCTAATTCAACAGCAGCAGAGGTCAAGCTGTTCAGCTGAACTGGGCACAAAAAACACAATTCAAGCTATTTGGATCATGCAAACACAACTTCACGATTACTGGGGCATAACCTGTTTTTGGCTGAGCTGGATGTATTTCGCAGTGCCAGGTATTTTCCCTGCCCAAGCAGCTCCAGCAGCTGGAGTTAAAACCATCCCATTCTACCCAGGTGATTGCTGCAATTATGTTGTGAGCACTCCTCTTCGCAGTTCATCCCACAGCCAGAAAGCAGTGACATTTTGGTGGAAGACATGAAAAACTGCTATTTTTGGAGTCACCCTTTCTTGATCTGATGTTTGGTTTGTGAACCTTCTAGCAAGGGTGAAATGTCTGAAGATTACAACCAGCATTTTCTCTTTCAAAACCTCACTTACCAATCTGTTGGGAGCAAAACTTCTGAGTGCATGCAGCTACAGCAAAATAAAGTTGATATTTCCATACTAGTTGGATTTACAGCAGGTTTGAAGCCCTTTCAGTAAGTTTCACCATGGAAAAAAGCCATCTGTGCCTCTCTGGTCAGATCAAAGGTTAGAATGCAGTCTGAAGAAAACCATGGAAAACCTCCCAAAAGTTTTCCTTGTCCTCACCTCTGCACCACACCAGGAACACCACAACCACTCTATTTGTAATCCAACTCCAGTATCACAAATTTGCAACCTGTATTTTTCTGTCTTTCAAATCTAATACCATCAGAATAAAAAGGCATCTGGAAAATTTTAGTTTCCACACAGTCAGAGTAAATACAAGACAGGTCACTCTCCACATTCCTTGCTCCAGAGATGCTGGTCCAGAGCAGCCCCACAATGGGGTCAGGTCCTCCACAGCCCGTACTCAGCAAGCCTGGGTTTGCTTCAAGCACTGCAACGCATCCAAAAATCATCCACAGGAAAAATTAACAGCACTTCTGTTTGGGTCTTCCGCCCCCCTCCCCCCTCAAGAAAAAGGACTTCTCAAAAAAACCCAAGACACCTGCAACAACCCAGCCGCCCGCCTCCACATCTCCCTTAAATACCGAGGCAGAGACGAACAAAGGAACCCTTTCACCAAAACGTGTGTTCAACATTGAAGGCTGATTTTATTGAGTTTACGAGAAACAGCTCTATTCTAACCAGCTCAAATGGGATTTCATAATCCCATCATTATTTCAGATGCTTCCAGGAAGCATATGAAAACTCATTTTTGAAATGCATACATATATATGTGTAAACACATACAATGCAGTCCTGCAGGGACTAAATCCATTTTTCTGCCTCTCCTGTGCCAGACTTGCCTGGTTATCCCCATAAAGTGCTGTACACAATGGGCAAAACCTCAAACAAACTGGCAAGCACCTTTCAGGGAAAAAAGCTGGCTTGCAAGAATGCTGATGGGCAAGCAAAAATCCATTGATGCAGCTCAAGTGCATGGAATTTAACTGGTCTCCCAGAAATCAGCTTATTATGCAAACAATATTGAATTAAAAAGAAAGTCTAATGGCATCAGGGCAGGTTAATTTATGACTTGTGTCTGTACAGAAGCATCTATGCAACATATTGTTGAAACTGTGTTAGAGCTATTAAAATCCACAGCAAATCTTGCCACAAAAAGACCCAAAAAGTTTGTTGTTTTTTTTTTTTAAGAAGACAGATGTGACATCAGTGGGACACACATACTGACAACAGAACTTTTAATGAAATCTTATTCAATTTATTTTAATGAAAATTTAACGAAATTTTAATGAAAACAGAACCATTTAATGAAATCTGTTAAAAAAATTTTCTTTGAATTTGCTGAACGGGTCAATTTTGCAATAAATGGTTATAGCTGTATATGGTGGCATGTCTTGAAAAGAGACAAACGAAACCAACCACACAAAAAAATCAGTGTAATAACACAATGCATCTGAATAATTTGGCCTGCAGCTCATACAGTACTGGCAAGAGTGGTACGCTCACGTCCTCCTATTTTTGTGCAAGAGTATGAAATATTAACAGATGACAAGGAAGCTAATTAGTACTATCATTGACCGCAATGAGAAGGGAAGTTGTTGTTGCATGACATATGGTATTTGTTTTGTATCACATGTAAGATAAGCAAAAATCACATAAAAGTTTAGCCAGCCAAACAGGTAGATCCATAAGATCTGCATCCTGAATTGATTCCCGCCCCCAACTCAAAAAGAACCCACAACCAAGTTCTACCCTAATTTTCTTCCTAAGGTATACTGACCTTAAACACTGCTAGCGCTATCCTATGTTACCTAACCAGCAGAGCAACTGTATTCCATAAAAATAATTATGTATCCATACCAACATCCACACAATACTTCTGAAAACTTGGAAGTTTAAAAAGGAAAGAAAAAAAATCCAGAAATTGCTTGCCCAAAGCAATTGAATTTCCCCCCACTATCCTCCATTTTGATCAGTGGTGACTACTTTATTTATCCCTCTGTAAACATCCTCTATGACATGTATGTTACAACTACAAAGAGTAGGCAATGTTTTGCAAATATTACAAAAAAAAAAATAAATTCTGTGACTCAATTCCAGCTGAATCTGTATCAGAGGAGGGGTGAGGGAGTAAGCAGGATAACTGTGGTCTACAGCTAAAGGGTTTTTATCTTCTGCCAGATAAATGAACTTAAAAAAAAGAAAATACATTCTTAGCTACATCAGAACCAGCATGCACATAGATTTTGCCTTCCACCTCTCTTTATACCTCCTACTTCATCAAGCGTCCATGGAGAAGGACATCAAGGGAAGCAGCTTCCCAGGGAGCATCTATTTTCCTCTCAGTATTTAAGAGAGGGTGCATGCTAAACCATTACTTCTGAAAAATAAAAAAAAAAAAAAGAGATATGTAACCAAAAATGAAAGGCAGTGCTTCACAGAAGGAGTCTTACATATTCACTGATAAATCATATGCTGATTTAGACAACATTCAGAAGGGCTGTGGGGGCAGACGGGGGAAGGCAGAGGAAAAAGAAAGAAACCAACAACCCAAGAGACAAAAAATATGAAACTATATCCAGGCAGAGCACACACTTACCTGCTGGGGGATGACATTTTCTCTACATTTTATACCCTTTTTGCTGCGTTTTACCATCATTGCCACCGCCAGCCTCCCGTGGCACTGGCTACCCCACGTCCCAGTGTCCCAGCTGGCTGCTGCCGGGCGAGGAAGCGGCTTCCCCCCATGCGTGATTCAGTCTCCTTGAGGGATGTGCTGCATTGTACCGGGTGAGTCATCCCAGAGGTATTCTGCACATTACAGCCCCAGCCGGACCATTACTCATTCGCAATATCCTCCCGGCTCGAAGAGCACAGGCGCACGCCTCGACCAAAGATCCTCGCTTCCCCACCCCGGTTATAGGCTGGAAAAAAAATAAAATGATTATGATACAACCCCCCATAAACCCAGAACGGGGGTGGTTCAGCAGCAGCTGACAGGGCAAATGTGCTGCCCGGAGGTTGCACCAGCCCGGAAGGCGCGGCATCCGCTCGCCCAGGACTACAAACAGGTCCAAAGTTGAAGGCAGGTGTCACATCCTCTGGTAAACCCGTCAGCACTTTAATTCCCCCAAAGCTGCTAACGCAGCGCTGGGACCAAGGGTCCAAACAACTCAACAGAGGCCTAGAGGAAGCATTGAGCCTCCCAAGGTATGTGTCTCCATGGCAAGTCTTCATGGGATTTTAAATACTTCCAGCTTGCAACAAGATGGTATTTCTAAGCATCACCTACAGATCCTTGTGTACCCATACCTTTGCAGGCAGCCCATGCTACTGAAGTGCCAACACAACAACATCCCGACACGCGAGCTTCATTTTGGAAAGCTAGTCTCAAAGCGCTGCCTTGCTCTTCAAGAATTTTCCTAACCACTGGAACTCCTCAGAGCTCAGCCAGTGTGTTGTGTATGACCCCCCCCCAAGTTATATGATCATCCCTAAACACCCTCCCATTAAAGCAGAAATGTTGCTCAAGAGCTGCTCTGGCACCAACGACAAGAACAAAAATTGTGAGACTGGGGCTCTGAAAGCAGCTTCTAAAAATACTTGTCCAACTTCTGAACTAACCCATGCTGATGATTAGGTAGGAGGGGAGAAGAAAGCTAACTTAAGTGTTTCCAGCCTCAGCTGCTTCTGCCTTCCTTAAATCCAATCTGTTTTAACCCTGATTTGGAGCAGAAATTACTTTTTTCCCCAAGATGGAGCATGGTGAGCGTCTGAAAACACCCTTTAGGAAAGGTGCATCCCCACTTTGGAGACATAATAACCTAAAACCACACATGCTCTTGAAAACTTCAACCTTGAACCACAGAAATGCTGAGCTTGAGACCAACAAGGCTTGAACCCAGCTTCAGTGCATAGACACTGGGCTGCACAGAGGATGCTGAGGACATCTGAGGGAGCTGGACTAGATGGCCTTTAAAGGTCCCTTCCATTCCAAACTATTTTATGATTCTATGACATTCAGAGTCACCAGCATTTATTCACCGCTTCTCTCCAGCACCCAGCGAGCACAGGTGCAGGTGTAGCTATGGGCACTTATTTGCAGCTTGGCTGGATTTTGTCCTGACAGTGGAATCAAGCTACACTCCAAAGCCACGCTGAAGGCAACAGGCAGCATGTTAAGTTTGTTATAGTGGTATCAAGTGAAAGCTGCATTTACTGTATTTCAATATACAACATAAAAGGGTCTTTAATTTAATGGGCAAAGAGTACTGTGTTGGTAGTGGTGCATTTTCAGCCAATGAGTAGCTCTTTAGTCAGAGTACCACGCTATGCAAGCAATTAAAAAAATGTGCGGGTTTTTTTTTTTTTTAAGTTTTAATTGCACATCACCAGTACACTTCTCATCCTATCCAGTTTTACTAAAATTTGCTGCCTCACTTTCCTCTTCAAGCTCTGCAGCAGCCCTGCCTCTACCATCAAATGCTTGAAGCAGCAGCCATCAGCTCTGTTCTTGGCTGTCTCCAGGAGGAACTCAGCACACAAGTCCAAGGCAACATCAGCCAGAAAAAAATTTTAAAAAGCTGCCTGGCACTTTTTGCGGCAAGTCCAGTTTCTAAAGCTTTTCTCCCAAGGGATAGAAGATGAAATTAACCTCCCTGCATTAAGGCAAAACTATCTTTGAATAAGCTGTGTTGTAATCATGTTTTTGAAACAATAATCTTGAGTGGTTACATCTCCCCAAAGCTTCCCCGTTTTCTCACCTTTCTACTGCTCCACAGACCATCCTGCCACTGGTCCTCCTAGAAACTCAAGGATCAGCACATGGAGAGACTCAGGACTATCAGAAGGTTTTTATGGAGAAGAAGTGTAACAAACATTATTCCAGCATTACACATTACACGGAAAAGCCATCCCACAGCTTTCACAGCTGTCATGGGGCAGCTCTTAGCTCACAGGGCTGGGTTGATCCATGACCTGGGGATTCTCTGCAAAGCTGCCTGTTTGCTGGTCTGCCCATGGTCAAGAGAAACACTCTGCACGTGAAAATGCAGGACAGAGAAAAGCTCTCTGTTACAAATGTTAAAGCGTGCTCAATCCATAGCAATGCAAATAAAGCCCTCACCTCCTGTCTATGCTGAGAAGCTGTTGCATCCGTCAAGAAGAACCACCACTTCATTCAAGTGGCTTCAAGCCCTGCTCCCAAGGGTTTTCTCTGAAGGGAAGTAGGTAGCAAGTCACTGGATCAGCATCAGCTGAATCACTGGTTGGGTTCTCATGTTCTTTAACCTTTGCATGTGTTCTTTAACCTTAAGTCTAAGCTAGCAAACCTCAGCTGCAGTGTTGGCAATGCTGCTGCACTTTTTCCTTTAATTATTATTATAATAATAATCATAGGCCATCCAGTAGATTGCACACCCATCCCTACTAGCTCAGTGCTACAGTGAAATATCCTCTAAAGCTTTCCTGCGATTCCTACCTTGGGCTGGTGAGGGGCTGTGCCAACGCAGAAACATTTCCCCCATTTCCCAGCGAGGTGCACACTTGCTACGGGGTTTTGCTATTAGAAATGCAAAGCAAACATTGCAGCTGGAGAGTCAACCAGGTGATGGATCTGCCTTTTGCTGCCCACCTGCCAATTGCAAGCACGGTTCAAAGAGCTGAGACTGTGGTCGGAGCAAGAGGAGCACGTTTTCACTGAAGCTGCAGGATTACTTGTGGTCAGGAGAAAGAAATCCTGCCACCTCGTTAATGCCAGTCATACTAATGGGCTGACGTTCTGCAGCACAACATTAATGCGGTGCATAGGACCAAGCCTGACAGCTTGTCAACCAGGCAAAAAGATGTCTCAGCACATAATTTCAGTGCAGTGTAGGGCTTCTGAGTATCTGCAGCCCCCAGTCCATACAGGGGATACAAACTTGTCATGCCTCATCATCTGGGAACACCAGGCAACCTATCTTAGGTTTAGCATTCAAGATTATCTACAGGATATTGCCTAAACATTGCTTACTGTGCCTTGTGAGAGGTAAAGATGGTTGCTTTTCTCCATTTTTAACTAAAAAAATACAACAAAACAAAACAACAACCAAAAAAAACCACCCCCAAACAAACAACAAACCCAAACAAAAGATTTTATAGACATGGTCAATGTAGCTTTATGCCCAGAACTTCAGAGACACCCATTGCACTCATGCTGTCCTTGCTGCCCACAAAAGTGTCTTGAATACAGTGTTTATTAAGAGTTGTGTTGTAGGGAAGAGCAGGAAGTATGGCAAAAATAGGAAAAATGGCACAAAAGTAGATCCTTAGGAAGGACTCAAACATTTTATGATGTGCTTGGGGCTGCTGAACATTCTGGGAGCACTGACATGCTCCTTCCTACATATCATTATCCATGTTTTCCCTACTTTCCACGTCATTCTCATGGATGAATGGACCTTTGTACATATGGATGACAACAAAAAAATGACCCCAGCATAGATGGTATTTCCAGCCATGATGCAGAAAGGCTCCGGGTGGAGGCCACATGGATTTAATTTTCCTTCACAGAGATCAAAGGAGAGCGCTCAGAGCATCTTACTCGACTCCAAATAAACATCCATGACCAGAAAAGAGGTTACACAAATGACACGCATCGAGCTCCTCTGTGCCGGAAGAGCCTCATGTGCTTTTCTTCTAATTAAACCCTTCCTCCATGGCTCCTAATTGATACCTGGACAAACAGCTGTAATATACTCCAGGAAATCTAACCCTGTACTTTGCTTTACTTGTGTGACATGGACTCAATCATCACAGGGCACACTGCAAACTTTCATTTTCCTGATAGAAAACTGATTAAAAAAAACCCAACCTGAAATAGCAAGGCCTTCCTCCTCCCCTTTTTTGCACTTTAATACTTAGCTCAAAGTCGAAGTACTTCACGTGGGAATCTTTTAACCACTGCATCTTTGCTTTCTCTTTTTTCACCATGCAAGTGTTCTCAGACTATACACATCCTAGAAAACATATATCCAGTTTCTTGTCTTCTCCAATTTCTTCCTTCTAAAGATGATTTCCAGTCATCTTTACTGTCTTTGAGGGCTGGTTATTTCTTTTGCAAAGCCCCCATGCCAGGACTCCATACTCCATGCCAGAAGCATGTGCAAAAGCAGACGAACAAGGAAGCACCACAATACAATAACCTTTATCCACCTACATTTCTAAATTCAACTGAAAACTCCCATAGAACCATGTTGACCAGTTTCAAGTTCATATTCCTTTCAAGTAGATGTTGACTGCACCTCCTGTCAGCCAGCTCCCTATTTTGCTGGGGCCTGACTTGAGCTAACCAGCTTAAATTTCCAGGATCACTCTGCTTCTCCTGTCAGTCTTAGTAAAACATTATCTTGCCCTTAGAATGTACCTTGTCCAGCTCTTTCCAGTGCTCTTGGGAACAGCCTGCTACTTTATGGATTTAAAGGAAGATGGTTAATGCTTATGAGTCTACTTTCATTTTTAGTAGCATGGGAATTACTGCTCATATATGATAGTGACCCTCATAGTCTGCTTCCATCAGAGCACAGAAAACAACACCGGGCAGGCTTCCCCTCCTGTGTGGAGCACTGCAAGCTGCACCGTGCCTGCCCTGGATCAGGACATCCAGCATCAACTATTTTTACAAGGGCATGCAGTGATAAGACAAGGGGGAATGGTTTTAAAGATGAATGAGGGCAGGTTTAGATTAGACATTAGGAATAAATTCTTACTCAAGAGGGTGGTGAGGCACTGGCACACGTTGCCAAGAGAAGATGTGGATGACCCATATCTGGAAGTGTCCAAGGCCAGGTTGGATGGGACTTTGAGCAACCTGGTCTAGTGGGAGGTGTTCCTGCCCATGGGAGGGGCTTTGAAACTAGGTTAAGCTTTAAGATTCCTTGCAACCCAAACCGTTCTACGATTCTATTTCCTAGCTCTGTGACTTTATTAAGTCCTCTAGCAGGCAGCACCAATACCTCTGGTTTCCTCTGGCTAACTGTGTGCATCTCCTAACCTCTATTTTGTTCTCCCTGCAGCCAGCCTTCCTGTTTACATCTCTGCCGTCGCTTCCCTTGGAAAGCCGGAGGGCTTTGGAAAAAAAAAAAAAAGGACAAACAAACAAGTGCTTCCTCAAGATGCTGGCAGTTGCGTGCCTGCGCCTCTCCTCCTACCACCGTCCTTTGCCCGGTCACAACAGTGTCACATGCATTTAACAGCCTGTATTTCCTGTGATCTGCTTTAACAGGCAGATCTTTTAAAGGCTAAAAGATGTGCTGCTGCAAAGCGCCTGCCGGTCGTATCACTGGCAAGAGACATTTTGCTTGCAGAGAAGTCAGTCCAGGGGGAACATCTTGGGGCCGCCCTGTGTTCTCATTCTGGTAGGTAAGGACGAGTTATTCAACACGCTGCACGTTTGTGTTCTCACACCAATTCCTTCCAAAAAGGTTCAGTAGAGCGACAGCTGGAGTCCTCTGGCACCTGAAGGAAGCTCAAGCCTCCCATGGTCTTTCCTTTTAGCACCAAAGGTGGTGAAGGAGCTTCTCATCCTGTACCCATCAGGGTTTTTGCTGCACTCAGTATCAGCTAGGAGCTGCCATCTCAAATCTCCCAGAATACCATAACATCAATGCCCCAGGTAAGGCCAAAAAAACTGCTAAGCGAGAGCTTATTGCAAGTCTACTCATTTATTAGGCCACAATACTGTTTATAAACATCAAAAAACGAATACTGAAGAAGCGCAAAATTATCTTCTTGTAGAAGACCTGTGAGAGGAAAGCATTTACCTTTTCCCTTTGTGCAAAGCCCCATCTATGTCGTACATTGCCCAATTCCAATAAGTTACTACAGTAATATCTATGAGAGAAGAAAAAGATATACACTTTTTTTCCTCACTTCCCACTGTTTTTTTGCTGTCTCAAGCTCTGTTACAACCACTCCATGCATGTTCAGCAGATAATATTGAAACCACAAGTGTTTATCTGAATCCAAAATGGCTTCTTTTTTATTCCCTTCTCCCCTTAAACTCAGACTTAACTAGGGTTTTAATTCCTGCTTACCAAGGTCACAAAATCAACAGGAGATGCACACTTACCCTTTGAAGCCCCATCTACAAACTTGGTTTTCTTTTTCCTCAAGGCAGTCTGATCCAGTTATAAGTTTGACTTCCTTGCTTAGGATTTGCCTGCCTCTGCCACTACCTCCACTAATATCTTGCAGAAAGAGAAATTATAGCAAGGAAGAGCCTTGGTCTTGAGACGGGTCTCTGCTGCATTTGTGCAAAGGGAGGGCAGCTCCACGCCCAGCACTCCACTGTGATGTTTTGGCTCCCAGACAAGATGGTAGTGAAAGACTGACATGTCAAGACTGCCCTGCAAGGCCTTCTTTTGCACTAGAAATTAATGTTCAGAGAAAAGAGCGATGGCTTTGCAGCTTTTCGGCCTCCTAAGGGAGAGACATATGCACGCACTGCCCAAAAGCAAGATGAATACAAGCTTTGCTAAACAGTTCTCACCATGATGGGAAATCACAAGTTGACAAGATGTCTGAAAAAAACTCATCAAATAAAACCCCTCATCCAAGACTCTCTGAGGCAGATGAAGTGCTGTCTCCAATATTAATCTGCAAGGTGGGGCAAGGACCTGCAAGCTGCTCCTTCATCCAGGGATGCCTTTTCATTAATGTTAGCACCATGAGCAGGCTGGTGCCCAAACTGTGCTTCCTCCACTGCAGGGACAGCCCTGGGAGCTACCAGGCCAACGCTGTGGAGATGCTCTGGGATATCAATGCAATCTAGTCCATCCCACCATGGAAATCCAAGGCAGTACCAGAACGAGCCCTGAGTTACAGGCCCAGCTCCAATGGATTCAGTGATGGAGTCAGAGTATGACAGCTCCATTCGAAATAGAAAGCTAAGGGGGAAAGCCACTTACTCATCCAAATCTAGTGCTCTCCCTTGGAAATGCACGTATGATGCATACCATCAATTTTGAGATGGGAGGAATCACATTTTTCTCATCTTCACCCTGTCCAGATGTGCCTGGGCTGTAATGAGTCTATGGAGGATCTGGGAGTTCAGTCCTCATCCAACACACAGGCACACGCACGTTTTAGGAACAATACATTTATATGTGCACATTTAATGCATATCTTTAAAAACTGTCCTGAGATAAGCTAACAGTTACAAAAGCTAGTAGCGTGGTGGCTGAAAAGATTGCCTCCATCCCATTACAACAAGGCAACACAAGTGCTGCATGCAGAAAATGGGCACTTCTCTATTGACTAACACTCAACCTTGCTAATAAATTAGGTGGAAATCTGTGGTCTCAAGAGAAAGCCCAGATGCAGCGGCATACCTCTTCCAGGAGTCCAGCTCACACTTGGACAGGAGACCTCCAGATGCACTCACAACCAAGTAAATGAAGTCTAGCTGAAACAATGCTTCGCCAAAACCAACACAAAGACAGTGACCTCTGGAATTTGGTGCTACTTGCAGATGTCCTAAAGGATGCCATCAACTAAGTCATAAAAAAGGTACTTTAACCCCTGGCCGTGATTCATCAAGATATTTTTTTCTAGCAAAAAAACCCCTTATTACTGAGGGGAGGGTTTTCTACTATTTGTAGGAAAATTCAGAAGAGAACAAGAAGATACTAATTTGTTAAAAAGACAGATAAACATGTACAGGAAATACTTCTGTGAAGGTCCTGATCCTCTGAAGATTAACAATCTACAGTACTGGAGACAAAACCATGACACTGAGGAAATAACGAACTATAAAAACAGGAAGAAGTGGAAGTTTATTTTTTTATGTTATTTTGAGGGAATATTTGTTTTTCTGAAGCTTAAGATACCAGCAAAAGCCTCCATCTGCAGGTCACACTATTCTCTATACAAAAGCAGCTGCACAGAGTTTCCTCACCCAGGTCCCCAGAGCTGCTGGATGGGGAGGCCATCCTGCACATTACAGACCTGCTGCCTCCCTAACCAACATTGTTATTCAGTTTTCACCTCATCTAAAGTCATTACAAGTTGTTGCACGGACAGTGTTCTGTCCGTGGCGCCAATAAATCAAGTTATTTTGCTGTTGCATTTCCCCTCATAGCCAGAGGACTGGATGCTCCCTAAAGATATGTATTTTGGTATATTTACTCTAATAATATTAAGGCAGTGCTTGTTGAAAATGAAGGGTTTTGCCACTCGTGCCATGTCTTATACCTAAGTTATCTCTAGTGAGTCAGGCTGAGGCATAGCACTGCCCAAGGGTCTTCTGCTGTTAAAGGAGGCAGGGAGTGTAGGAGACAGGGACACCACATCAATTTGTCTTCACCCAGGATCTTTTTGAAGCAACTCTTCCACCTTTTCCCTGAAAAAGCCTAAAAGAAATTTAGATAATTCCCACTGCAGCCAATGCTATGCACACGTACTGAGTGCCAACCTGAAAGCAGAATGAAGCTCACATCTGCAGAATTCCCAGAGCACAAAGAGCCATCAATGCAGAAAATAAGTTTAACTTAACCTGAAAGAAAGGTTTAAGTATTTATTCTCCTAATACGTCCTCATCACTTCATTTTTTAGTACCATTTATAGTTGAATTATTTTTGTCCACTGAAAGTGATCCTTTTGAACTAGGGCATTCATAGTTTAGGGAATATAATTAAATTTCCATGTTAGTTAGCGGATGTTAGTTAACTATCGGGGGGAAATGATCTACATTAAAAAAAAGACAAGTACAATTAGCTTTCCACTTGGATTTGACCTCTACCCCAATTGGAATGAAGATGTAGATGCTATTAGTGTGTTTACTGCATGGAACGTTTGTACAAACATATAAGTATCTATATATTAGATCAAATATTAAGCATTTGCTTTTTGTCTGACATAGAATATACCAAGCCACATGTCTTCTGGCTTTGTATCAAGCAGGACTATGACAGTATGGTCAACAGTGGGTACCTGCCTTTTGCCAATTGACATTCCCTTTCCACGTGATACCTTCCATTAAAATCCTTTAATGAACTGCTGCACATTCAATAGACCACCTGTTACCTCTGGTATCTTTTGGTTTTGTCTCTTGTGTGTCCTAATGTACCAGGATTTTATGAGACCAAATGTTCCACACCACCTTGTAGCTCCTCATGTTAACTACCCATATTGGTAATTAAACATCTCACATCAATTACAAGCAAAAATTGGAATAATAATAACAACAGAGACAGAGCCCTTGAGCACCAGCTTCTAGGAAATCACTATCAAGACTGTTGAAGTTTATGCTTCTCTTGCTGATTAAGTATTTGAGGTGGACCTGTATACAGTGCTCATCAAGGTTCCCTAAGCCTTGCACTCTGAAATGCCATGCAGAAATGTCATTTCGACCCCGAAATGAAACCCAGATAATCTGGCTTCACCCCTTCTTTGCTCTAGATGAAGAAGAAGGAATGAGCTGCCAAAAAAACCTGGGCAGTACTTCCACAAAGCACCAAACTTTGACTCCTGCCATTCAGGCAGATCATCAGGTGAGAGCCAATCCCCAGGAGATACATCTGTCCACTGCCAATACCCAAGAGATACTTGCACAAGTCACAGACTGGCTCTTCAAGTCCCTGTTTTCAAAGCACATAAAAACAGCATGAAGTAAGACAAAAGCAAACTAAAATGCTGCCTGCCTTGTCCAAAGCAGGCTTTCAAGCTTTGGCAGCCCTGGTGACAGAACACATGGGGTCCAGGACAGTTGTAAGCCAGCTGACGCTGAAAGTATTGAACATTTCTTCTTCTGGGACATCTCATGGTTTCTTGGCTTTGCACAGCCCTGGCTGGGGTGTTTTTTGCCTTATCCAGTAAATCCACCAGTGTTGGAGGTCTATGGGTACTTGCATGCCAATGACCAGAAATAAAATTAAAAATAATAATAAAAGTCAAGCAGCTTCTTGATGCTTCAAAAATCTTGATGGCAGTTACAGACTGTGGACTCTCCTGCCAACCAAGGTAGCAAGGGTAAGGCTGGGCTCTGATGCCAGGGGCCCAGGTGCCCATCATGCCTATAATGATCAGCTGTTGCCGGTATGGAGGATGGTAGAGGGACTATTTCAAAAATCCCACTCCTGGATAGTGCTTCAGACTTCCTTGTGACCCTCCGCCAAGCATGTGGCATTGTAAGCTCCATGTGGCTCCTCGCTTTCCTGAAATGCTGCTGTGAAATGGGCAAGGGTGGCTCTGCTGAGCCCAGTGGTGCTCACACCGTTTCCAAAGGGCTGGTTTTATTAACTTCAATCTGCTAACACCTGGCAAGGCAATAACCTGCATCCATGGGCTGCTGAAAGTGCTCCATCCCATTGAGATTTGTAGGGATAAAATTAAGTTTTTCCTTTGATAGGGAGTAATTCTTGCTTGGTGCTACAACGCTTGTTCAGGCAGGCTTTCTATTCACCTGGGGCAAGCGTGCTCTTCATGCTTAATTAGATCACATCCCAGGCTGAAACACTTAATAGTTAATTGAAACTTTGTGCCAACCTATGGTCTGCTCATGTGAACGTCTCTCATGCCTCGTGTAGTGGAAGTCCAAGGGTGGGAGTGCATTATGGGGTGGGGAGAAGGCTTAATTTGAGACAAAAGGAATAACACGTTCAGCACAGTGCCAAGCTAAAGACACAGAAATAAAATGAGAATCCAATCTGCCACAGTCCTGCTCCATGACACGAGCAGACAATATATACACAATCCATAATGCAGAGGAGAGCTAAATGCCAAAAGTGTTGACAAAACTAGAGGCACAACCATGGACAACACAAGCCAAGACTGCTGCGCTACGCAAGCCTTGGAGCTACCAACAAGGCACTCTTGACAAAACTAAGGCCATCCTGCAGAGGGAAATTACCACATACAGAAGCAAGTATCTTTCTAAAGCACAGAAGAGGTTAGTGTATTTAACATTTTAATTAGATCGTGAATGACAAAGCCACAATGTTGCAAAAGAAAGTTCCTGTATTTAAAATGTTCCAAAAGAAAATGAATAGAAGGACTGGATTTTAGCCTTTTAGGTATTTCCTTCCCCATATTTAAGGCCTAGTTTTCAGAGTAAGTTAAACATAAAACAGAAAGAACAAGCACAATCCTTTCAACTTTTCTTCATTCAATTAAGTGAAGAAACTCATTCATGTACCCTGCAACGCAGCACCTTCCAACGAGCCACACCTTCCCCTCTCTCCATTTGCACATTTTTCTCTGGGTTTTAAAAATTTACCTTTGCTGTCAAAAGAGTTTCTAAATCCCCTTTGAGAATGACGCAGCAAGAGATGCCTGAAACAGGCGCTCAACCAAGGACAATTCCATTGAAGCCATGCAAGGAAGAACCCTACTCTGTCACCTTACCAACTTAGGGAGCTGTAAGGGCATCTCTGGCAATCTACAGGTAGGACTTTTCCTGGGTCTTATATAATACACCTTGAGAAAAAGATCATAAACTTTCCAAGTGTTCTGCTGTCCAGAATTTGAAGCTAAACATCAAATCACCAAAACACCCTAGTGAGTTACTTCCTTTCATTGATGAAGACTTATAACTTTTAACTGTCCTGAAATGTATGACATAACAGGAAAATTCACCTCTGGATTAAAAAAAAAACCCACAAAACAAAAACCCAACAAACATTTCTGCATTTTCTGTACTTGTTGCAAGAGATTTTGGGCAGAGCTTTAGGCACCAGACAGTTTTCTCCTAACACAACACCACTTCTGTGAAACACAGCACGGCTCCCTGCATTGTTTGCTCTGCACTGTGGACTTCCACGCCGCACATCCCTCCTTGCCAACCACAGCCATCCGTCATGCTTCACTTGCCTCTCCCTGGGTATTTACTTAAGGCTGGGTACAGCCAGGAATTTCTTCGTGTAACAAAGTGTACAAACATGCTTTCATATGGGGCATTTCGAGGCTGGAGAGTGCTCTCTCAAGGAGTTTCCCTTTTCTGCCATGAGGAGCCGGTTTTACTCAGAAGCTCAGGGACCAGCAAAGTTTCTTGCTGATAAAAGTCGTATGCAGAAGTGGAGGAAAGGGGCTGAACGTTTATTCCATCCACCTAAGGAAATAAGAGCTTAAAAGAGTAGCTGGATGTTGTTGAGAGCCTTTTCTAATTAAAGAACTTGCAAAAACCCAAAGCACCCCTCTCTCTTGAACCATTCTGTAAACACGGGTTTGGTGTGACCTTCTGCTCCCCGCCACTTCATGGAAGAAAGCAGAGTTGCTTTTCCTTTGGAAACATCACAGCAACTCAGTAGGAAATGCACAAAGGAAGCACAAAGCAAGGAAACGCACAAAACTGGTTGTGTTGTACCTCTGGAGTCACCTGAAGATGCACCACTATTGTGCATCTGGGTAACATCATGCAGGCAAGGCAACGAGGATGAACCCACGGCACGCAGGCTTGAACTAGCAGTTGAGGATAGAAGCCAACTGCCACACTGCTGGGCACCTGCACGCTGCAAAATCCAGAAAGGAAGACATGATAAGCCTTAACAGGTAAGAAAAAAGCCAGGTCCTCTGTATCTGGTAAGGAATGGACCTCTGAATGATGAGCCAAGGAACACTCATCACAAATGACACTGTAAGGCACCATCTGCAGACAGGAGGAAGATTCACTTCTCCCAGTCTAAGAAAAATACAGTCATTAGCTTCCTGTGCCCCCTGTAGCAAGGGGTGACCCAACTGGCCCCCCATTCACACCGTGGCACTTAATAAAACCATAAACTGGAATGAACCAGTACAAAACCCATGTTTTTTCTGCTCACTACCACCAATTAAGATAAATTTCTCTGACATTCTATCCTTGCCTTCACTCCCCACTGCTCTCACTACATGCAGGGATGTTTACTTCAATATACACTGCAGAAAAAAAAAAACAACCTAGTGCTAGGCACACTCAAAGGTGATGTTGGTAGCTATTTACCAAGTATTTTTTAATGCATGCTAAGATTTGGACTGTCCCTTTCATAAAAAGACAAGAGGATGTGAAGGATCTGTCTTTGATGCTCAGTTCTCAGCTGAAGGGCAGTTAATGTTGACCATCTGAAGAGACAAACTCTTCCAGGCACAGACATGTTCCCTACAACCACCAGCAGCAGCTTTCAGCTAGATCCCTGGAAGTCCATTAATAAGCCCTTTATAGCATTAATCACAACAAACAGCATATGTTATATATATTGTCTCCAACTGTGCCTCAGACAACTGGTCAGAGACAACAACAGATCCAGATGCCTCAAAGCAGCTGGGTTTTCCCACCTTTGCCAATAGGGTATGGTTTACTTTAACATTGGACAAAGACAGCACCCAGCTGCTTTAGATATCCATACCATCAGTAGGTATAGCTAGGGCTCACTACCTGTGATCCAAGGCAGATGATAAGTGGGAGAAGGTCCAACCAGGGATGCTCATTTTTGTAGAGATAGTAGTCCTACCTCTACCATTTATACCTCAAGAAATCAGAGCAACCCTTTCCTTCCTAAAACATGTACAGGCAAGTACTACTTGCAGTTGAGTATTTTCAGGTAGGTACTAGGCTCACGTAGAACCACAACCCAGCAAATGGTCTTATAAAAATTTATTCTTCCCATTCCTGCAGCAGAGAATAAGCAGAAGAGGGAAACAGTCTAGTATCGAAATTTAAATGCTGGAACAAAGGACACATTTTCCCCTGTATCATCATACCCCAAAACCAACATAGAAACTTTAGATATATCTGTAATCCAGTGAGAACTGATTCAGAAAAGCACCTTGTGATTTTATTGCTTTAATCACTACAGAATGTGGAGAGCATTTGGCCAGCAGAGGCAAACCCAAAGCACTAAGTGCTCTCCTGCTCACTGCTATTCCCCTTTGGTTTTCTTTTAAGTCAGCACTGAGAAAGCAAATTAGGCTTGCAACTCTCAGCTCCTATAATTGCATGAGATACATGGCACCGACTCCAGAAGTTTATATATTTTCTTTTTAAAACATGAATGGGAAAGTGTACACAAACACCCTTCTTTCCCCATCCCTTCCTTCCCATAAGGAGGGCTGTTTGTTTTTTTATTTGACCTTATGAAATGTTGGGGAAGCTATTCCACCAATACTCTGATAAAGGTAGCCCACGCTTCCTTACAGATAGCAAAGGGAAGGAGGAAAAAAAAAAAACAACCAACCACCAAAACACCCCCACCAGCAACAAAGATGTTAGATGTATTTTTTCATGACTTTTGTACAGAACAGCAAATTTCATCAACAAATTAACCCAGTTTACAGTTCACTTATAGCCTTCCTGAACAAGAAAATAGAGAGTACATGAACGCAGAGGCAGTAAGCACTGTAGAATCTCAGTGGTCCACAGGCAAACCCTTGTATTCAAGATAAAAACACCTCAGACAGTGCTTTCTGTGTTTCAATTTATGGATCTTCAGGACCACCATTTCTAAAACTGTCCATTCAGCTGGTAACTCTAGGGAAGAGTCTTTTTTTTTTTGGTTATAGGGGTTCGGA
>JAWWES010000115.1:15928202-15938605 GCA_035583135.1 Lophotriccus pileatus
GCTTATAGGGGTTCGGAATGAAGCGGGGGGGGGGGTGGGGGTGGCTTTTTTGCATGCCCTGGAAATTTATTTCAGGAATCTTGTTTAAAGGCGTGCATGCAGAACCAAACCAAATAAATGGTTGGTGGCAGACTTTGTTAAGCCATAATTTTTTTCATTCACAGGCTGTGATTTTAAATGGCTCCTCAACCACTCGCTGGGGGAGGATCAGCACAGCTGAGGTCAACAGGAACACCAACCACTATCTCCACATCATCCAGCCTGGCATCATTCAAAGATGGCCAGTGTAATCTCAGGACCAACAAACTCTTTTGGAGTTCAATCCAAGTCATCTAAATAAGTATATTTCTGGCTCCCCTTTATGTGCTGTCTCTTAATCATTTCTGCACATACTACATATTTAAAATCCTAACTTTTAGGTAGGGGAAGATCATCCTCCCCCACGTACACATCAAGTCGAATGGATAAAATCCCCCACTTTCCTCCTGACTCTGCCCATCTGCACAACTCTGCGTTTGGAAGGATTTTAACCAAAAATGGTCACTTCTCCAGACAGACTGACCTGGGAAGGTTTAGGACTTCTGAGGAAGGGCAAGACTTTAATGACTAACAAACAAACCTCATGAACAGCTCAAAAAACCAAACAAAAAATAGGGCTGACATTTATCATGTAACTTGTTTTAGGCACCACTGTAAAAAGGCACATCGCTGACCTGATAAGATCTTCCAAACCAGTGGAGTTTATGTATACATAGGCACAAGGGGAAACGGTTTATTTGGGCTTTAAGGTTCTTCCTGCAGGATGCAGTGTTTATAAAGGGTATTTCTAGAACTTCCTCATTGCATTTGTGAGATCGTGCTCCCCGTAAGCCTCCAGCTCATCTCCGCACCAGCCTGCCCCTCTCCTATCACTCCCCGTTTAATTATTTTATTTTATTTATTGTTTTTCACCAACTTAGCCAACTCTCTACATTTCACTTCCTTCAGACAATAAGCAGAAGCTCATCTCCAGCACTGCTTAATAACTTTCCAGCCATTCAACACACTCTCATGAAGCATTACTACACCAAAATGCCAAATACTTTCACAGGGGAAAAAAAAAAAAGGAATTTTTTTCTCTTAAGCAGCTCTAGTGGTTTAATTATACTGCATCATTTTACTCTTGCTTTTAAATGGAGAAAACAAGCTCTTCACTAAGTTCTTCCTCTAGTTCAACTAAACACCAGGTGCCTTTTTAAAAACAGAAGGTCACTCAAGCAATGCAAGTATCACAATGACTATTTTATAAAGTTCTGTACCATTTCCTAACCTTTTTCATTTTCACAGCCACCAAACTGCATACATCCAGTCATAACATGTAAAGCAATGACGGGCTGCAACCAGCTTAACACCTCCCATGCCAAGTTTCAGTCAAGGATGAATTATGCTGGCAGCACTATAAATTTCCAGCGATAAAGTTTCTGCTGTAATTTCACTAGTATTAAAAAAAAAAAAAAAGGCAGCACACTGCTGAAGTATCAGTGTACTTCATATGCACACACTTTAAATACATCGAGCGTAACAAGCTCCTGAAATACAGGGATTTACACTGAGGTCTAGCCAGGGTGTCTATCCTGGCTCTCTCTCACCACCAAGGCAAGCAGGGGTTTTATCAAAAGTTAAAAAATTAAAATAAAATACATTTAAAAAAAAAAATCAACACTAATGAATCAGGCACCTTGGGTTTTCCAAAATGTGATCACATAAGACAACAGCACTGCTGAAATTGTGGATAAGATGGTAGAAGGCAGGTCTAGCCCCCACTTTCAGCAATGTGCTCTCCCATGCAGCTTCTCAATAGCCAACCTGGGAGCAGAGGAGGATGAATTTCTCAGCTTGGCATGATCAGGACCCACTGCATGGGGCATCTAAGACCACACTGGGCATTCATCACCCCAATGAACCACTGGATTTCTGACCTCACACCCTCACCCACACAGTACAGACGAATCATGGAGAGATGCAAAAGATCCAAGCGTTACAGCAATCACACAAATAAATCAAACAAAAGTAAGTAACTGCACAAAAAACTAAGCTACACACTTGAGAAACTACAAGCCTGCTTTAAATTAGCTCAGGTGATACTTTTAGATCTCTACATAACTTTTAAGAACCAGACAGTTTGTAAATAATCGGAACCCCAGAGCCAGATCCCTGCAGCAGCGGCTGAATGCACTCGCCAGCTCTGCTGATGCCTTCCAGCAGCTCTCTATGGCATCCCTTGGATTACTGCAAGACAAAAGAAGGAGCTCTCCAGTATTACATCTGGATTAACACTTTTTCTCTTCTCAAGGTTTTACAAGACCTTCCTGGCCGTCCAGCCCAGAAAGCCGCTTGCTTCCAAGGCACGATCCCAGCAATTCACCCGCCCCTTGCCTCGTTTTGTCCCAACTTGAGGCAAAGTACACGCTTCCCTATATGCTGCAACTTGAAGCATTAGTTAGTAACCTTCTATCAGCTCGGGGGCATACCTTTCCACTCATAAAACCAGGTAAACAGCCAGCATGCCTTCCAAGCACTTGGAAACTCAGGAGGGAGTGTTTGGACATGTCAGCGGAAGAAATGTAGTGAGCAGAGGTGAGCTGAGCTCTCTGCCTGGGGCGTGAACACGATGGGTACGTTTTTGGGCAGCATCCCACTCACCATGGGGACCTGCTCAAGGTGCTACTGGTGAGGAGTCACTCCAGTGGCTAAAGGGAGGAACACGCCACCTAAAACCAGACATAAGCAAGGCCATGTGTACATCAGCCCACATCCCTGCCCCCAGAAAATGCTATCCATGACCAGCATCTGAATTAAAAAGTAAATAAAAAGCATAAATGGTCTAGAGGCTCAAACAGAAAAGAAGGGGAAAAAAAAATGACACGCACATATGCTCTAGTTCAGATGCTAATTGCTGGTAGTGGCATCAACTAATCCTAAGCATGGACTTAACTCCTATAAAACCACATCATTTAAGAAATCTTGTCTTTCTGCAGACGAGGGGAGGACCAGGAAGGAGCTGGTAGGCAAGACCGTGGTGCTGCAACAGGCTCCAGTGTTTAGGGAAGGAGCTTTGTGATTTCCCACAGTGTTTTGAAACTCTTGAATGCTGTGCAGATGCCTTCAGTGTATTTCAGATACTGTGATGGAAACTAATCTTGCTCCAACTACTCAACAAAGAGGCAAGCAATGCTCAACACTTTAATGCCCAGCACAGGGGGAGAAGCTGCCTAGTCTTCAGATCCACCTTTAACCAGCAAGAAAAGGAGTAATGGCACTATCCAAGCAGGATGTATGTATAATAATAAAACCCCCCCAAACCAAGTGTTTCCAGATCTCCCTGGGACTCAAGTGCACGTGCAGAACACACTCCTGTCCTCACACAGCAGCGCAGGTCCTTACAAGCAGAGAGATGTGTTTCCCATACGCGAGATCAAAAGGTGCTATCAGGTTTTACAACACATCTCCCAGCGCCATCAGCGCCAGTCTGGCAGAGAGCAGCAGAAGAGGCGGAACAGCCACCAACTCAACTTTCCTATTAAAAAAGGTGGGGGGAAGTGGTTGCTCTCAACAAGATGCACACGCTTTTTGTTTCTTGGGAAGAGATGTACGCAGGTAACAGGTTCTAATGTTACTTTTAAAAGCCCATTTGAGACACACACAAATAAAAACCATCTATTTATTGTTTAGGTAGTTCACTGGAGAGTACCTCTGGCTTGCCTTTGGCCTAATTTCTGTAGTACCCTGGACAAAAACAACTAACTAGCAAGGAATAAGTTCCATCATCACATCAGTCTTCAGGTCATGAAATGCTTCTCTCCTTGCCAGGCACCGCTGTCAAAGTCCAAACATTTTGGGCAACTCTGGAATCCCACTGTTGTTGAACACACCACGGATGGGGAAATCAACTCATGTTGTTATAAAGCCCTGTAACCCCTCCTCCCAACGCCTGCCTTCCTAGCTGGAATAGCCATCAGCAATACTCAGCTGATAGACTCAAGATCTCTCCTCCGATTACAGCACACGTAGGAGTTGAGAACAAAGGAGAGGGGGCAGTAGAAACACAACAAAAACCCAAAACATAGTCCTTGAAGTGTGAGTTGCAAGCATAGAAAGTCAAAGAATAAAGCTATTCAAAGAGCCTAAGAACAAGCAGGCTGGAGACAAAAACAGTAATTTGGGTTAAATCTCACTTAGACCTACTGTAACAGGTAGAACCTGCCAGCTGTTGGCAGAAAGGTCTCCAACAGCCTTGAGAGCAGACTTCGTAATGCTGCTTTTGATAAAACACACCTTATTTTAAGGTGAAGCATCTACTGCATGGGGCAGACAGTATTTCACTCCAGTGGCTACATCAGGGGCATGTTACTGTGATCACCTTCTCCTGATGTGAGGAGAAAACACTGCCAGGAGGGTGTGGCTGCAGCAAAAGAAGTCCTGCTTCCAGGTAAGAGTGACACGTGAAAGAATAGAAACAAAATACGCAAGAGGCAAAAAAACACTCCCCAAGAGCTTAGGGGTAAAAGAAATGGAGATAGAAAATGAAATGCAGCAAAGACACCCTCAAGACTTTGAGATGATGTCCACTTGCCCACCCAGTGTTTGTTGGGCATCCAGCTGGAGTAGAAAAACAAGGTAGGGAATGTTGCTATGTTTTTGGGTACCAACACTGATGGTCACACCGATATGATAAACCCCCCCAAAACCAGCTGTGCCAGTGGGCAGAAGTGCAGTATTTGGGCACTGCCTTGCTGTTCTTGCTGCCTCAGCAGGGTCTGCCCTTCATCCCAACTCCATCCTGCCAGCCGGCACCTTCGGCTCACCGAGTAGAGGGGGCCAAGCAGATGGTTTGCCTTGTGAAGAACTAAAGCATAAGAAACTACCTGGGCAAACCCAACTTTTGCTCTGAAAAGCTGATGCAAAACCAAAGGTGAGGGTTAGATGCAGAGGGAAGGCATCAGTAAGGCAGCCAGCTGCATTTCTCTGCAGCTTGAGAGGGTCAGGTTTTCAGTACTGAGCAAGCACCAGAAAAATAAATGATTAAAGGAAATTTGACAAGGAAAGGGGGTGGACGTGGGTAGAGAAACGGGAAGGAAGGAAAGCTCACAAGATCTTGGCACAAAACCAATAGGTAAGAAAAGAAACAAAAAGAAAAAAAGAAAGCATTAGAAACCATCAGCTGAGCTTATTCATGGCTAAGGTGCAAAGAAATGGTCAGTGCAAGCAAGGCTGTGAGATGCTGCCCTGCTCTGCTTGCTGCCAGGCTTGGAGCAGACTTCTCTTTCCAGTGCTGGAATTTATGTGACAACAGCTTCTTGCTTGCTTTTGGTAGCCCACAGAAATGGGGACTGCTGCGGCTTGCATCTGCTGTCAGTCAACTCAGCAGTCTATTTGTCCCTTTTTTTAGTCAACTGACCTTTTTCAGTTTTCTTCTTTCTAAATTTCTGCACTGCTTTAGAAGTGTAAGTCCTCCAAAAATCAAACACTCCACAATGCAAACAGGGCATATATCAAGAAGTCTCCAGAGCCGTACTTTTAGTTTCACTGATCTCCATGCCCTCTCCACCCCTGCACAGCTCTTGCAAGAAAGATCACCTTCTGCTGCTAAAAAAAGGGAGGATGGGGGAAAGAAAAACAAAATCCTCACATTTTTCAATGAATTTGTTGTAGGAAGCAGTTCCTATGGCCATTCTGCTACAGGGCAGAAAATTGAATTTATCGATTCCTCAAGCATGCCAGAGTGTGTAAGAAAGAAACAGGAAGGATTGAAACAAATAGTTGTGTCTCATTCCTGAGCTCCTACTTTCCAGCCTGGTCCAGGAAGGAGGACAACTACCATCATCTCCCTGCAATTTGGTGGCCGACAGGAAACGATTTAAATCCAGCTAACAGCAAACCAAGCCCATGTTGAGAGCGAGCCTTGCCACACAACGTACTTTTGTTTGCAGCCTCGGGATTTAATTAAACAGGCAGATAAAACCTACCTTTTAACCCACGCTCCAGGGTGTGCCCCGGCGAGATAAAGAAGAGGCTGCAAAATCAGGTCAAAGAGGATCCCATTGCTGGTGCAGCATCTGTGCTGCGCTCCAACACTATCCCACCACCAGTATCCCCTATCCCACCACCAGTATCCCAAAGCACTTCTGGATGAGGGGAGTCACACTGAAAAACCTCACTTTTTGGCCCAAAGGTGGGTTGTTTAGGTTTCTCCTCTTCAGTGCAGAATCGGGGTTATCCAAGGGCTGCCCAGGGCCATAGTGTGGACTAATAATGTGCTGAGAAATTCAAAATCCATCTCCCTCCTGCTTGTGGCAACCCTCTTCCCACAGGTTTCCTTTCCAGCTGTCCAACAAAATACCCTCTCCATATATTCTTCCACCTACAATTTCTTTTTAAAGCATTTCCAAGACAGAAGGAGAAAGAGTAGAAAGGGTAAATCCCTTCTTCCCTCCCCCCCCCCAGCTTTTTTCATCCAACAGAGCTATTATTCCCTTATAAACAGCAACTTCTCCCAGTGACTGAACAAAGCAGCTACTTACATGTCATATTTTAAACAGGCATGTTTTCAGGCCAAGAAATAAACAGTTACATTTTGGCAATCCTTCATTTCCTGTCCTATTTGCAAGCAATAATGTCATGACACGCAGCGCGTCCCATGCCTTCCTCCCTGGCTGAAACTTGCAGCAAAATAATCTGGCTGAATGAGCTGCCTTTGATACCTACAGAAAAATCACCAGGCAAAAATACAGTGAAAATGAAGGGGGGGGGGGGGAAGGAAATAAATTATGTTTTCAGCATAAAGGGCAAACTGCAACATTGATTCAGACAAGCATCTCTAGTCTCTGCTCAGTGGTGGAGGGAAGTGGGGTTTGGGGACCAGCAAAAGAACAAATGAGACTTAAGTTTAATTTTCTTTCCCTAGATGGGAAAAACACATCGGTGTGATCTCACACCACATTCTGCTGTCCCGGACAACACCACAGCAGCCCTACACATATCCCGCTTAACCCAGCTCGTTAAAAACCTCCGGGGGACCAGTCCCACTCGCAAACACTTGGCAGGCGTGCCCTGAGCCCGCTGGAATGAATCAAGCGCGCGTTCCGAGGAGCGGGGACACGGGCTCGGGCAGGGCATCGCGGCTCCATCCCAGGCAGCGAGAGGCTGCGGACCAACACTTCCTCGTTCTCTGACCTTTTCCATTTAATTACTTCCTGTGACTTTCTTGGAACCGTGCATCGGAACGAGCAGGAGGCAGCCTCCGGCCAGAACCGAAGTCACTTTAAGGGTTCAGCTCCATCCTCCTACGGAAAGACACCAGCAGCCCAGCCGGGAGCTGGTAGTTTTGGAGAGGGTCACCGCTCGCAGTGGGCAGCTGCCCAGTGTCTGGATACAGAGGCAGCGCTTTCTGAAATTCTCCCACCGTTGCAGCTTTGTGCCTCCAATTTATTACCAGGCGCCCCCATTCTCTCTCCACCCTGCAATGTGTATGGGGGGGTGAAGGAGGGAAGCAGAAATAAAGGCTGAGATGCAGAACGAGGTCCTCGCTTTGCAATGACAAATTGACCTCTAAGTATTGATCAGAAATGGTGCAGTCGTGAAGGGACCGATGAGTTTACGGCATCCTAAGCCCTATTTTTTTTTTCTCTTCTTGGTTTTATAAATTGTCTTAAAACTCAAAATCTTGTCTAGCTGTTTTCAAGAAATTATATATAAAAAAAAAAAAAAGGCAAAAAATGGGGGGAGACCTCTTGTTATTTACTTGAAGAGGGTTATTTTAAAAGGCATCCTGACAGTGGTCCTTTTTTTTTTTTTTCTTTTGTAATCTGGCTGTTAACATTTGCTCACAGTGCACTCCGTGAAACAAGAATAGCTATGCAAATTAAAGCCAGATATCTAGGGCAAATAGCACGCTATACTACCATCGTTCTGACAGCTTGAGAAAACTTATCAGGAGAGCCTGTCCTTATTTCTTTTAACACCATATATATTTAAGAAAAAAAAAAATCAAATCACTTCACCCACCACTGAAATGAAAAAACAACCCATGAGTCACTGGCTTCAGCGACGCTATCAATCAATGCAAGGCTGGAAGCGAGGAGCTTAGACAGGAAACCATGGCTTACCTAAAACACCTCACTGTACCCTGCAAGGCAAAGGCCTGGACCAAAGTCCGACAAGCCCAACCATGGCCTCCAAAAGAGCCACTCGGGATAAGGACCATGAGGCATCATTTATCCTGAAAGCCACCACATCCAGACCCCAACAAAAAGGCTATTGGTGGCCTGGGAATGGGTTGGGTACCAGCTCCCCATGGCCACCGGCACTCCCCATCTCCCAGGGATTGAAGCACAATGTTGTCAGGTTGACTGGTGACCCCACAAGAGGTGGTGTGACCCAAGAGCTTCCTTCCCCAGCCCAGGCAGGGACACACACGAAACCCATCAGCTGAAGCCTCCACCAGCATGGCAGCGTAGTGGCACGTGGAGGAAGAATTTACTCCAAAACAAACTGCAGCCTACAATTAAGGGAAGAAAACCCCAACCAACCATCAGAGCCAAGTGTTCGCTGTTTTACACCGACACTCACCTCTGCACCAAGCCCTGCAGGAAAACACATTTGGAGCAATATCTTGCCACAAGATGAAGGCTGGTTGAGCGTTCGATTTTGTCCACTGAATTGGGTTAGGTTTGGCCCTGTGTTCTCACACCCAGCGACAGGGACCCACTTCCCCTCCTCTTGTCCAATTTGCAAAATTAAATGACAAAATAAACTCCAAACGAAGAACTGGCAGGTTTTTATTGGAAATGAGTTGGCCACATTTTTCCAGCCTGTTGGGTCATGACAATCCACGCAAGAGAAACTCGACTTTTTCTTTTTTGTTTCAAGAACCTTACCAACTTCAAAATAACCACAATTTCAGAAGCTACATGTAAACACATACTTATAGTTTCTTCATTAAGAACTGCCAAAATAACAATTCCTCTCAGCACGTTGCAGGCAGAAGCCATTTCCTTCGCCACTCATGTTTCTCCAGCAAATCGCCCTAAAATAAGTTTACCAGGACGAAGGTGCGAGTGCGGCACATGCCACCAATTATAATATTTTCTCACGCTCCAAACGAGCCAAAAAGTTGCACAATTTTGACGCTGCTTTATAAGCCCTGCGAGGAGTCATTTTAAAGCACGGTACATCCTATGGCGCTTGGCACCAACCCAGTCCTGCACGCCAGTGAGTCATTCCTCTTGACTGTCAAAACCCCGAAGGATATAGCCAGGAACAGCCCTTGGGCCAGCGCGGCGTGAAAAAGCCCTTCCTGCCGTCCCCCTGCAATAGCTTTGGGTTTTAGTTTTGGGGAAGAAAACATTAAAAAAAAAAAAAAAAAAAAAGGGAAACGGGCACCGTCAGGCATTTTGGAAACCTCGGCGCGGCCTCTCGTGGGGGGGTTTATTCGTGGTTGGGAGGGAGGTTATTCGCGGGGAGGCGGCGGGAGCGGGGGTGGGTACCCGCATCCCCTCGGGGGTGCGGCGCTGCGGGGGGGTGCCGGTGAATGGGGAGGCCGCCGGTGACCGGGTTTATGAATGCGGCGTCATGTGACGGCGGTGGCGGCCGCCCTCCTATTCACAAAACGGCGGCGGCCGGGGCGGGGACCCGCGACGTCGTGTGTCCCCCCCACGCTCCTTGCCTCAAGCTCCGCGTCCCGAACCCCCCCTTCAACCCCCCCCTCCGTCCCCCCCCAGTCCCAGGGGCCGCGGGGCGGGGGCGCGCAGCGCTTCCCCCTTCCTCCTTTCCCCGCCGCTTCCACCGCCCCCGCCCGGGCGCTCCGAGCCCCTCGGCCGGGACGGGGAGCGGCGGCGCGGAGCCCCCTCCCCGTGGTGCCCCCGGAGCCCCGCGCCGCCCTCCCGGGGTTTTTTTATGAATGAAAGGGCCGTATGCAAATGAGCGCGGCCCGGGGGGGAGCGCGAAATGGCGGATGCGCGGGCGGGCGGCGCGCACACGTACGCGCGTGCCCGCCGTCCCTCTGTCCGCCCGCTCCCGGTCCGTGTGTCCGAAGGGGGAGGGGGGTGAGCGACCCCCGGCACCGCTTCGCGCCGGGGGCAATAAAGGGTGCGCCCTCCCACCCCCGCCCGCCCCAGACCCCCCTCTTCCCGCCGCCCGCGGCCCCGCTCACTCGTCAGGGTAGGCTTCCTCGGTCATCTTCTCCCCGTCTAGGCTCATCCCTCGCCGCGGGCGGCCGGGCTGCGCCTCCGCATCTTCCCCGGCGCTTCACATGGCGAGGGAGGCCGCGCCGCGGCGGGCCGGGGCTGGCGGCCGCGCCGGGCCCCACGGCGCGGGCGCGCGGGCGGCGGCGCGGGGGGCGGCGGCGGCGGCGGCGGAGCCGGGAA
>JAWWES010000115.1:15939068-15950172 GCA_035583135.1 Lophotriccus pileatus
CCCCCGCGCCCGCCGCAGCCCCCGCGCCCCGCCCGCCACCAGCGCCTCCCGCGGCCGGGCCGGGGTGGGATGGGATGGGATGGGATGGGATGGGATGGGTGGGCCCGCCCGGCTGCGGGTCTGTCCGACTCCGCTTGGTTCGCCCGGTTCAGCCTCCCCCGGTCCCGCTCAGCCCTGTGTAGTCCGACCCAGCGAGTCCTGGCTCAGCGCTGCCGGGCCGCCCTCTGGATCACGGAATCGCAGAATCAGTTAGATTGGAGAAGATCTCTGAGATCACCGAGTCCAACCTTTGGCCGAACACCAGTATGTCAGCTAGACCATGGCACTGAGTGACGTGTCCAGTCTTTTCTTAAACACCTCCGAGGACAGTGACTACACCACCTCCCTGGTGTAGCCCATTCCAATGTCCCATCACCCTTTCTGTGAAGAAATTCCCCCTGATGTCCAGCCTAAACCTCCCTGGGCGCAGCTTAAGATCACGTCCTCTCGTCCTGTCGCTGGTTGCCTGGGAGAAGAGGCTGATCCCCACCTGGCTACAACCTCCTTTCAGGTAGTTGTAGGCAGTGATAAGGTCACCCCTGAGCTTCCTCTTCTCCAGACTAAGTACTCCCCACTGCCTCAGCTAGTCCTCACAGGACTTGTGCTCCATTCCCTTCACCAGCTTCTTTGCCCTTCTCTGGACATCTTGGCTCACCTCAGCCTGACCTCTCTGTCCCCATTGGATTTAGCCCAGCCCAGCTTGGTTCGGTTCAGTTTGACCCAGGGCAGCCTGCATCGGTGCAGCTCCTTGTCATGGCTGATGAGACCCATAGGAAGAATTTCTGTACCACAATGCCATGGGTCCAGTGGGGGGTCTGACAGCCATTTGGTAAAAGAAGAGCCCAGGGAGCCAGTGTTGGCCCCAGAGCAGCGCATCCTGCCCATACATCTGGTTTCTCACCACCCTTGTGTTCTTTCCACCTCATCTTTCCCTTGTGAGAGCTCAAAATGACCCACGTGATGTTCAGCATCACTATGGGGTCTGTGCTGGAATGCTGGTAGCATCATACAGCTTTTTTTGTAGGCCAGTTTAAATGTTTTTGCCGCAATGAACAGTGCCATAACTGTAAACACTCTCCCAACTTGTGTCTATAGCTACACCTTGACATCTGACCTCAAGACTTGCTTGGTCCCCAGAGAAGGGGGTAACAGGAGCTGACTATTGAAAAGAAAGTTTGACCCATGAAGCTGAGTTTTGGTTTTGCTTTTCTCCACCATATGCTCTGTGATCGGGCAATCTTGGGGGAAGAAATATGCCTGTCCCACCCAAGCTCATCACCTTGCCCTTCCAGCTTCCATAGGCCCCTCCCGTTGAAGCATCCCTTCCCCATTGCAGGTAGGGAGATGTGCCTTCTCTGCTCTCATTGCATAGGGATATTCAGTCCCAATGCAACTGCAGTTCCTGAGGGAGCCACTTGCTGATTTATCTTTCAGGTCCAGTCTATGAGATTTAGTCTTCAAGGGGCCTTCATATTTTTGTGTGGAAACTGCGTTTCTGCTCCATTGGGAATCAGTTTCTAAGTGCTGGTAATTTTCTTTTCAGGAACAGAAATGGACACTTGGAGAAAAATCTGTGGACTGCTAGTAAAGCAATGAAGGCAAGAGCTGATGAAAGCTTTGAGGTCTTCCTTCTGGGCAGTCACCCCCAGGGAGAAGCAGCATATCCTTTGGAGGTGGTACCAGAATCCATCCACTGCTTTGAGGGCATTACAATATTATGGTAATGCTCCTGCCACTGCCAGAGGTTTGGCCATAACACTAGACAATGTGTGGGAGCGCAAGCCTTCTTTCCAACCCTTGGCAGCCCACGGCGTGCTCTTTTGGGTGGAAATGCTGCCTGTCTCCCCACCCCCTTCCCACCCATTCATTCCTCTGCAAAGCACAGTGTGTCGCCCCCTCGGCTGTGCGAATGCATCCCCCAAGTTGAGGAGCGACACTGCTGGATGGTCCCAGCTAATAATACCCCCCAATACCTCTTTATTTTGGAAAGTTATTCAAGGATCCAGCTTGCAGAATGGCATGATAAACATCTTGGCAAAGCTGAGTTGGCAGCAAGAGGAAGTGTCAGGGCAGGAGTAAATGTTTAGGGGCAAGGAAATGGCAGGAATGTCTTCAGCTGCTGTACAATAAAAGACCAGAAGTAATGATTTGACACATTTCTACCGATCCTATGTATTTTTTTTTTTCTCCAAAGGATGTTGTCATTGCACAGACCTCTAACATCCTTAAAACCTTTCATGCCAAAAATTTCCGTGGTCAGCAGGAACATCAATGCATCTGAAGTGGGGAGCATGGCATTTAGCAATCGGTTACTACAGAAGCAGAATAAGGGCAGAGTTATGGCCATGTGAAAAACCCAGGGCACAATCCTGTAATTAAAAGGCCATCATAATGCCTATACCACTGAGGTATTACCACTGGGTGTTAATCACTGTCTGATTAATACTTGAGAGCTTGTCTGTGTGATCTGGATGTATTTTTATGTGCTCACGTTATATGTGCACGTATTTACCCCAATGGTGAGAAGCAAACATGTCCGAGGCTTGGAAGCTGAAGTTTTACTTGATCTGGCTTCTTGAGTCATTTCCTGTGGATTTGCAAGATCTCATATTTGATCTCTGCTTTCACGGTCCTACTAATTTAGAAGCTGCTGAGCGATGTGTTCTCTGAATGATTTCTCTCCCTCTTGGTATTACTTTCATGCCGATAGACACTCAATTTTATTTCTCTGATATTCAGGTTACTGTGCCGGTTCTTGCGAGTGGCGCGTTCGAGTTGACTGACTTTTCTGAATGAAAAGGCTCCCTCTCAGAGGTGCGATTTCTGTTTGTGCCTTGTGTTGTTTGTATACAGAGCTTCTGCTCAGACGCAGAATAGCTCTTCCTTGTGATGTGTTCGTTACAGTACCTAGAATTAATTAGCCATTGGTGGCAGAGCTTCAAGGCAGCAGCTCCTGCATACTAACGATTTGCATGCTATGACTGTCCTGTGTTTTATATTCAAAAGAAACATTTATTTTGCAAAGTAATGCTTTAGCTGTTGAAGAGAATCTGGCATATGGACCTCGTTTCTGCTTGGATTGGAATGGACTTCCCTGAGTGCTGTTACACCTTTAGCTACCACTTATTTAGGGTGAGAAGCACTGGAATTTGAAGTGGCAAACTTCAGGATGGTATTTACTGCAGGCTTGCAGCGTAACCTCCTACCTTCATTTACTCTTTCCTGTAACCTTTGAGCTGAAATCTTCCATACTGTTGAATTAGGAACCTAAATATGAATGTTGGTACCCTGTTGACTGTGCTGAATTCAATGATTTTTCCACTGACTCACTCGGTGATTTTGAATGAGTGAGGAGAAGAAGTCAGCAGTCCTGAATCATGCCATCCTCCAGACAATTACCCCCCTCACCGATAATTCTTTCAAACAGCAATCATATTTTAAAAGCAATGATTACATATGTGTTTCCCCCCGTTATAATTGCTCAGAATTTAAGAGCCACAGAAACAATTGGCAACATTTGCAGTCAGCTTGAAATCTTTCAGTTGACACTTTTGGGGAGGTCAGAGACTGTGGAAATAATGAGGGGCTTTTTCAGCAGGAGTGGGATTTCAGCATGCGGTTTGGAGAATTGTCAGGATCATTTCAGGCACCTGCCAGGGGAAGAGGAGGTGGAGAACTCCTTGGAGTCTTCCCAGGATGTCCTTTTGGAGGGTGGTAAGATCAGAGCAGGAAAGCAGAAAGGACCCTCACTGCCAGATGAGCTGCTTTGCTCAAGAACTAACTATCCCAGTGTTTTCTCTGGTTTTTATTTCTTTGTAACCCTGTGTTTTACTAGGACTGAAAGTAGCAACACATTTTAGGAGATCTCTTGTGCTGTTGCCTGTGTGAGTTTTCAGGACACCAAGGGATCAACCTGGGCAACAGCAATGACTGTGCTGGTGTCTGGGAAGGCATTGATCAGCACACGCAGTCAGCCATGAGTCACTTGTGTGGGACAAATCTGCTGTCATTCATAGCTGATTTCACAAAACCATGAGCTCTCCTTCACCCTCTCCCAAAATAAAAGCAAAATTTATTGGAGTGAGGAGACTGTGAGGAAAGGGGGTCTTTTCAAAACCCTTGCTTTCTAGCTGGACACTCTGTTGCCCTCGTAATATTCAGCAGTATGTGATTTATAGCTCCCCTAACATGATGGTTTGGTGTTTTCTTTGTGTTCGTAACTTCCTTCTGATATAAAGGGATGATAACAAACCTAAACTGTAATCTCACTAGCACATGACACATTGTCTTTGTGGTGCAGATGGCAGGGAAGTGCTCTGATCTTGAGTTCAGCACTTCAGCCTTCCCACCCCCACCCCAAATTCCACCCTGGTGACAAGGTGGCATTAGCAGGTTTAGTGAGACAGAAGTATTGGTGGGGGTGATTCCTTCAGACGCAGTGATGCAGGATGGTGTTTTTGGGAGTCCCACTGGAGATGAGTCCCTGGCATGGACTCAGCAAGAGATGGGTGCACAGCTACTTCTTTAACTTCTTGCTTATCTTTTTGTGCTGAATGATTGGAAGGAAAAACTGCTACCAAACCTTCACTTACTGCTGTCAGTCCCCCAGCAGTGCTTTCCTTCTATGCATTCCCAACTCAGCATGCCCTGGCCCATCAAATCAAAAAAATAATGTGCATGAACTCTGCAAGTGTCACGGCAACCTCAGGATTAGTCCTAAAGCCGGGCTACTTTCGGCATGAGGGAAGGGCTGCTCTTCTCTTGAGATGCCTTTCCACCCTTGAGAGGTTTCTGCATTTTTGATACAGCTGTTTCCAAAGCCTCATGGGAGCTGAACAAACAGATGTCGAATAATCTGGTTTTACTTCAGGGAGCACAAAAGTGGATGGGTCTGGGAAAAACACTGGAGCTGTGCACACCTTTTCCCCCCCTCCTCGGGGATTATTTGAATTAGGCTTGAGCCCCTAAGTGTATTTCAGAAAGTTGCCTTCTGATGGCCAAAATTAATTTGGGTGTTCCTCCCTGTCTTGCACAGCTATTGTGAGACCATCCTTTCTGAACACTCGTGTCCCCTTTATTGCAAAGCTCTTTGATCGGCCTCAGCAGGTGACACAACGAACAGTTGACTACTTTAGCAAAACCAGTTTTCATGGCTTGACCTCCTTTTCTCACCCCATGTCTTGCTGTGAGTAGACGGTCCTATTCAGTGTCCGAGCAGTTGTAATTGCAGAATTACCCAGTACAGGCCCAGAGGTGGGAGAACCCCCCCCATAGGTATTGATCAGGAAAGGCTTCTGGAGTTAAATTAAGCTTTTGAAATATGGAAATGGGGACATGGCTTAGTCAGGTGTTCCGTGGCATATGGTACACAGGGGAAATGAGTTATATGCACCCTATTTGTGTCCTTCTGAACCCAGCCCTCAGCTTCAGGGCTGCTCGGTGACGTGACCCATGCAGAACTTTAAAGATGCTTGACAATATTTGATTTCAAAGGGTGCCAGTCCACCCTATTCTCCAAGCAGATATTTTTCTTTGTGTCAATATCCTCATAACAACTCCAGCTAGGCAAATATAGCGCATGGCTTATGAGTGTCCTGAAAGGACTCAGAGGTGGAGAGTTAGAGCTAAAGAAGGTTCATGGTTAAACCCATGCACCACTGAATAGCTTTTCCAGGGATAAATCACAGCACATGATGAAGAAGCTGGGAGGAGAGTTTAATAGTCCTGCAGAGAGCACCATCTTAGACAGCCATCCCTCAAGATATTCCCAAGGATTCTCATGGAAAATAATCCTATGCTCCTTTTATGTCCTTGTAATCACACACATATTATGCTTCCCTGCCCAATTCTAAGGAAAAAGGTATTAGTCACTCCACACAAACCTTTTGGGACTATGCATATACTCCAGTATGGAATACAGCTCCATCTAGAAGGGAATAAAAACGCACAAATCTGCTCTGTGTGTGGTTATTAACAGAAGCTGCCATTCCCAGGAACTGTGTGTAAGGCCTTCCACGTGCTCCCTACCAGCCTCATCTCCAGCAGCATTTGCTGCCAGGCTTAACAAAGCCCAGAAATGCAAGCCCAGGTCATGAGGAGTTCACACCTGCAACACCAAAAGCACAGGCTTGACTCCTGCTCACAAAACTCTCTTGTTTTAGATAGTAGACTCTCCAGTTTTCTTAGAGGAAAACAAAAAAGAGGGCTGGTTATTGCTGGGCATGTGTTCTGACCTTAAAAGCTGAAAGTAAAAACAATCCCGGATATGGGGTGTGCTGAAGCGGCAGCTGAAGGGCTTTTTTTGTTCGTTCTGCAGTTAATAGAATCATGCTAAAATTGCAAGAGGGGAGGAGTGGGGGTTAATCTAAGGTTTAGTGTCACCAAAAAGAATTACTTAGAAAACAATAAATGGACAGCATTCTGAAAAATAAGCTTGATTTCTGTAGTCAGGAGTGCTTGACTTAAGTTGCAGGGACTGTGAAGGAAGCCTCCTGGATCCATGGCAGGTAAACATTTGCTTTTGATTCTGGTTTTCTCTTCAAGTGTAGAAACCCCAGCATTTATACTTAAATGGATGTGCTGTAAGCTATGTTGAGAAAGAGAATTTCATCCCCTCCTGCATGTACTTTTAACAACACATGGTAATTATTTGACTGCAGCTTTACAAAGTATGGCTGGAGGGTTGGTTTGTAAGGGAGGAGTTACATGGCACTGATAACTGTCTGATTCAGCCCCACTGAAGGCAGTGGCAGCAGGATCAGGCCCTCCAGAAGAGGTATTTTATTTTAAATGGCAATTATATACCTTCCGTGGCTCCTGCCTCCTGATTTCACACATTGGAGAACACACATGTGTGCTGGAGCCATGAATGTCTTTGGGTTCACATATGTTCGATGTGGACATGAATCTCTGCATTTTATCACCTTTTTTTGTTAAAAAAAAAAAACCAACAAACAAACCAGGGAGACAAAGAGCTTATGAGGGTGATGTTTTGGTGCCTGATGCCGTTGGTTTTGTCTTCATCAAACATATCGCAGAGTCTCTGCTCTTCCTTTATTTTTTACTTTCTGCTTCTTCTCTCCCACCTGATCTGTTCCTTCTATACAAGAGCTCTAGTCCAAAATTCATCAAGGGGTGAAAAAGTTGCCCTAACCACGTGGTCCAGATGCATTACCTTGCATATAACTGGTTCTGCTTGTGCCAAAGCCATTGCCACACTACCAGTATTTAATTTATTATTGCACAAAATGCTCTGGATAGCTGTGACATTAAAAAGCTTTTTATAAATTAGTTCCTGCTCAGTTCTGAAGAGATTTGGGTCTTTTCTTTGATGTTTCTTTGTCTAAGAAAGTGAAAGCTCTCCTATAAGACTTGAGATCAAAGTCCTGTGAGATGGCAGTCTGAATTTTGGCCCTTCCTCTCTTGGAGGAAGGTAAACCAGGACAAGTCATCTTCTTGAAAGAAACGTGGATAACTGTCTTCTTTAAAATCCTGTGAGGGTGGAAAGCAGCGCTTATTTTCACTTTCCTGTAGCAAGGTCAACTCTGTCCCCTTTGCAGATGGACTTGACCTCCCCAAGTAACAGGATGAGCAAGGCACCTTTTGAGAAGGGTCACCAGAGCCTGTTGTCTTGTGCTTTCTGAAGAATGCTATCAGTGGAAAGGGCTTCATGCCACTACCATACAGCTGTCACCAAAATAACATCCAGAGGTTTATTTGATCGTAAAATCTGCTACAGCAGGATCTACACACAGAGTGGAAGCTCTGCAGTAACTTACTTTGCTGCATACAACTACCCCAAAATGGGCTTTGACCTTTTAACAATGGCACTTTATTACACAGAATTTTCTTACACTAATTTTCCAAGTATCTAGGGGAAGAGAATCACTGAGAAATGTGAGATCTTGAAAAAAAAATTAAAAAATGTAATAAATGATTTATTGTGACTTTTGATATAGTTAGTGCATCCATGTAATAATGTATGGTATGAGTAGTTTTCATTAGTATCCTTCACAATCATCTGTAGGGCTGGAGAAGAGTGTTGGTCTTCCATTACAGCAGAAGAAATCACAGCCTGAGGAGATACCCAAGTGTCAGGGAGGGGACTTGAACTCAGGAGCACTTGGGAGTCCTCTAGGACAGGAAAACAACATCCACTTGAGTTTAATTCCCTGTGCTTTTTTATGTGTGTCTAGTTGCTTGGCTGTGAGTGATATTTAAATCTCCTGAGCCCCTCCATTACTTTGTAATTTACTGTCAGAAAGGACAGAAATAAATTCTAACATGTTTGTGAGACATACCAGAATTACTTCAAACTTAGGAGAATTTTGGAGTAAACTTAAATGCTTCAAAGTCTAAATACCACATTGCTAATTATCTTCTTATAGCTTAAATCATCATGGATTAAAATGAAATGCTGCTGTGAAAACTGCCCCATCAAACTGAACGTGATTGTAGCTGTTTGCCTGGTGTGGCCTGAGTAAAAGCGCTCCAGTGTGCATTTTCACCTTAGGAAAATTCTTTATGCCCTGATTTCCAAGTTCGGAAATAACTCTCTACAGATGAAACACATTTTTCACCCTTCAAAGAAGTGTTTGCACCTACAAATACTTCTTGCTGCCTAAACAAGAGCCCTTTCGTTTACACTTGTGCCAACATGTAACTTTGGATAAAGAATTAAACTTAGATTCCTAGTTACAATGCTTCCCCTGACTTTTTTTTTTTTTTTTTTCCAAGTAATAACTGTAAGACCTGTGCCTTCTTCTTTCTGAATTTTAATCTTTCTAGTGAAGGTGCGTTTGAAGAAGGCACACCCTTCAGAAAACGTTTTGTGGTATTGTATTTGTGCCTTTAGTGTTGAGGATGAGCTTGCCTTTCCAATATTAAATGCAGGGTCTTACATCACAGAGGCCTAAATTAATTCACACTTACCATAAAGGGGTGCAGCGTATGCATTCTTCCTGGAAATTGCACCGTGACATGAAAGATATCCAAACACTACATCTAATTTTGAAGATGAGCAAGGCTTGGCCTTTCAGATGTCCCACGCGAGGGAAGCACCCACATCCCGCAAAATTGTAAGCTTCTGAATCATGGAAGTCGGATCATAAAGCCTCTAATTCCCACTGGTTTGAAGATGTGTGGGACTGTGAAAATTAAGCCCTGTGCTGGATCAGGGGTGGATGTGAGCCTGTGCAGGAACCCCTGTGACCTGGCACCCAGCATGACCCAGGGAGCTGCAAAGCTCAGGGATGGGGTAACTCTCCCCTTCTGCCTCCCAGCTCCTCCTCCACGTGGTTTTAAGGCTCAGGGGTCAGGATCTGGTGGCTCACCATGGTGTGAAAATTTTTCTTAGTGGTTTGCAGGCTGAGAAGGACTGGTCATGCCCTGTGTAAAGAATTATTTGTTCAGCTCTAAGTGTCTTTCAGATAATTAAGCCTGATGAAGAAAATGTTCTCTGTCTGGTATGTTGGTGTAGACCAGGAGTAAGACCACTGACACCCTTATTTTTTGGACATATATACCATGGTGAGACCAGCAGCTGGCCTTTAACATACCATGAAGGTATGCAGCTGTGGGTGCACCTTGCCACAGGCTGTGAACGCCTGCAGATATAGAGACCTTCTTTCTGGGTTCGTATGGGATTAATGCCAAGTTTATTCTCCACACCCATGTCTCCCAGGGGCCAAACAGTAGCTTCCGAGAGCCATCAGCTCCATGAGCCTGGGGATATATAGAGGGAACTCCCAAACACCAATCAGAGTGAGACTTCCTGCCTCTGTTCAATGTCAGTTTTTACTCGTAACTGTTGCAGGGACAAATTTTGCAATCCATTCCAAGTATTAGATATTGGCCATCCCTCTCCTAGAGTGCCATGGTTGGAGAGTATCCTGGGCTAGCTTTGGAGGCTCCAGACTCTCCTGTGTCTAGATATTGCAGTAAATGTTGTTATTTAGCCTCCTGTGGGGTTACTGGGCTCGTCACAAATGTCCTAGTCAAGCTCATAAGGAAGAGGAAATATGGGAATATTTGCCACCAGAAGACACTGCCTCCCTTGACATTTTTGTCTGTGAAACAATGGCTTACAGAGAGTTTTGAACTGGAGGGTGTTGTTGGCTGTTTTCTTTTTCGTTTTTTGATTTTTGTTTCCTGTAGGAGACCCTCTGATTTCCTTAATGTTGTCATTGAGTCCTAGGGATTTCCCTCCCTCTCCTCTTCTACATCTCCCAAGCTGCCTGCAATGTGAAATTGCTGAGGCAAGAATTTCTGTTTAAACTGAAAGCCAGGAATACAAGAGCTGGTCCTCCCAAAGGAAATGTTGTTGTTCTTTTTACTTCCATGTCCTCAAATAAGTCATAATCTTTGCTCTGTACCCTGGTATTTCCACTTGGGACTTCCCAGTTTCCTATAAATTCTGTTTTATTCTCTTGCTGAGTCTGTAGAACCAGATACTAAATCTATCTTACTGGGGAAAAAAAAAAAAAAAAGAAAAAAAAAAAAGAACAATAAACCCTAATTGAAATATTTTGCTGAAAAATGCCACACCACAGTGATTTTTGAAACAAAAGCCCTAGAAATATTTTTTTGCTTTTCTAAACTAGGAAAAGAAATGCATATGTATAACCCCTTCACTTGTTGTGGAATTGGAAAAGTCTTGTGTCGTGTCCAGTGCCAGCTTCAGGAAAAGGAGGGCCTGACTTTGTCTTTTTGTGTATATTTGTGTGTCTTTGTTATCAGTATTGTAGAGTCACTCTTGGCAAGTTTTGCCATGATGTTAAGGAGAAGGTTGCTGTTCCAGGTACTAAGGTGGCTCCTTTGGAAAGGCTGAAATCTGGCTGCCTGCCCTCAGGTGCCCATGAACTCCTCTAAAACCTCAGTCAAACTTCAGGGGCTCTGCACCTCACTTCTCTCTGACTGAGGGCAACCAGATGTCCAAGCTCTGGGTCCATTCTGAAGTCCTAACAAGAATCTTTGGGATATTGTTTTGTCCTGTTTTTTTTTTTTTTTTTTTTTTTTTTTTTTTTTTTTTTTTTTTTTTTTTTTTTTTTTTTTTTTTTTTTTTTTT
>JAWWES010000115.1:15950272-15973271 GCA_035583135.1 Lophotriccus pileatus
TGCTTTTTTTTTTTTTTTTTTTTTTTTTTTTTTTTTTTTTTTGTATTTTTTGTTTGTTTGTTTGGTTTGGTTTGTTGTGGTTGTTGTTGTTGGTTGGTTAGTTGGGTTTTTTTGTGGTCTGGATATGGTTTTTCTCCCAGCAAGCCCTTCTTAATTTTCAGTGATCTGATGTTTTTCCATGCCAAGAAGACAGGAGTCTCCCATGCAGGAGCCTTGTGCCTGACCCACCTCACTACCCTCCCTGGCTCTTTCTCCCTTCATTGCTCCTTTCTCCCTTCAGAGTCATCACCCAAATAAGTTTCTTATAATTTTGGTGCATTTATATCCTTGCTCTCCCAGATCTTGAGGGATGAATTACCCGTTGATCCCACCCAGAGGGATCATTCTTGTGTGTATAGTGACTTCAGGGTCCATTATGCAGCACCTCAATCCGGGAGTCCCTGGCCAAAACCCAAACACCACGTTCCCCTCCACCACGTGAAAATGAAAGTCAGCTTGGTCGCAGCGAAACCACAGCGCTGTGGTGGAGTGTCATGTGTTTGTGGAGATGGTATAAAGCACCCAAACCTTTTCTTCAGATTTTCAAGGGATGCAAGATACACGGATGTGTTCGTCCTTCAGCGGGACCTCCAGAAGGACAAAACGCCACTGGGATCCCCACTATGAAAAGCTGCCCTAAGGTCAGTGACACAGGATTTCCGCAAGCTTGTGCTTATCTTATAGACAAATCTCCTGGGGAGGAAAAGTCAGACACACACACACACACAGGTACATTGAGCACAGCTGTCCGTTGTGGGGCTGTAAGGAACAGCCGGAAACCCATGGAGGAAGATGCAAAATATAAAAAAAAAAAAAGGGGGAAAAAGGTGGGGAGGGAAGAAGCTGTTTTTCTCAAAGCTTGGCTGCCCTTGCAAGTAGAGTAACACCACAAAAGAGACACACATGTTAGGCAGGTTTAGACTATTAAATCCTTTCAGTGTTCTGTGGATGGTGAAGTGGAGGGAAAGAAATTTCACTGGGCATTAGTGCAGTGGTTAACATGATGTTTTCAGGAGAGTGCACCCACGAGCAGGCACAGCAGCTTGCTGTGCTGATAAAGCTTGTTTCTGCTCTGGTATGGGGGAAACTTAGCCATGGGAGTAAATCAACTTGCCAAAGCCACACAGCAAGTGTGACAGAGTTAGAAAGATTAAATATGAACAGATTGCCCTTACCCTTCCTGCTTCGTGCATGCTTGTAAAGACGGTGTCTGCACTGAGCATTTCAGATGCTCCTGAAATTCTGAAGTCAGGTGGCCTGGATAATATTGGCTCATTTCTTATGTAGAAGTTACAGATGGAGTAAAACTGAGCCACATGGTTGTTCAGTTTGCCCCCAAAGGAGTAGAAATTTGTTGCTTACTCCATGTTAGTCCATGCACTGTATGGCAGGGAGGCACAAAGCAGAGAATATGCCCTCTGAGAGACCTGGGGAAATAAGAGCTGCCTCATTACAGGGGCTGAGCTGGAAAAAGAGAAAAAGAACTGGACTGGGTCAAACCAAAAGACATGGTAATTTCTCTCTCTCTCTCTCTCTCTTTTTGTTTTTGTGGGTTTTTGTTTTGGTGGGGTTTTTTTGTTGTTTTTGTTTTTGTTTGGTGGAAATGAGAAAAAACCCAATGTGTTATTTTGGGTCAACCCAAATCGAATTTTGAATGTAATGTTTTGTTTTGGGGTTAGTCGACCCTCTTGTTTCTCACACTTTCTTTTATTTCAGCTCTCTTTGAGTAGAAAATGCTACTTCAAAATAGCAAATCAAAGGGTTATGTTTAAGAGGCAGTGAAATAAAATGCTGTGGCATTTTCAAAACAAACAATTTCTTTCAAGAAATGTGGATATGTATGTCTTTCCCCCATGAATTTTGGATACAGTTGAAAATGTTTGCCGTGTTTCATTGATCTTGGGAGTGCCAAAATTGCATGGTTTGGGTTTGTCTTTTTTTCCCTAGATATTTTAGGGTTTGTGTTTTTCTCTTTTTTTTTTTTTTTTCCTCATTCAATTCCTGCTGAAGTAATTGGCCCTGCAGAAACAATAAAAGGGAGGTGTGTGACCTGAGGAATGGGGGAGTCACAAGATTTCAGGGCGCAGGATAAGGCTCACAACAGCACCTCTGTCAGAGGCCAGTCTATAGCTGAAGGCAAAAGCATTGCCAGCACCCTCTTATTTCCCAGCAAAGCTACTGAAGTAGCAGCAGTGAGGAAAGAACAGAGGCCACGGGATGGATGTGTGTGGCTTCATGTCGCTGTGCCATTGGAGGATTGGTTTTCTAACAGCCAGATCACCAGCAGAAGCCTTTCATCCCAGGCTTTCTCAGTTTGCCGGCAGGTCCTAGAGAGGTAGATGTGTAGGTTCATGCTAAAGGTGTTTGGATCTGGTTTTATCCCTATGCACCCCATCCCCTGTGGGGATCTGCTGGGCTCTCTCCCTGTTAGGTCTATGGATGCGTAGATGCACTTGGAGCTACCTCTCTGCTCCAGCTGTGGGCCTGCTTGCTCACCAGCAGGCAGGCTGGGATGTATGGAGGAACAAAATGCCTTGTGCTCACTCCAGATAAGAGAGGTGATGCTGATAGGCATGAGGGAAACATCCCAAGCAACTGACTGAAGCAGAAATGTGGTTTGCAGCTCAAGTGTTTGCCTGACTTGTTGTCACCCTCAGGCATGGGCAGACGGGAGCTGGTCCGGGGGGGACTGTTCTGCTCTACGGTGTCCAGTGGACAGTCAGGTCCTAGAGCTTTTCTTTCCAGCCATAACATCTACTGTGAAGGCAGTAGCCCTTTAAAACCAGACATATGGTAACTGGCAGCTTAGGTGAGAGGACTTCCCTTCCCAACCAACAAATAATGCTGTGTGCTTTGACTAGCAGGGGACAGACATTCGAAATTCAAGCTGTTTTAAGTGAGCAAATTCTTTTCTGATTTTCCCAGAGCTGGCCAGCTGTGGCCTTCTGTGGTTGCTCCATCATGAGATGTTTTGTAATGAAGTGGTGGGATCTCAGCAACACTTATTCTGTTGCTGGAACAATGGAGCATGGACTTTCTTTATATCCTGAAGGGCATCCAATAATAAGAACAAGGAAAGTTGTCCAGCTGTGCTTCCTCTGGACAGTTTTCTCTTTTAATTTTTTTCAGTCAGCCTTGGTAGACAGTATGGCTGCTTAACTTACTAGTCTTCTGAGGAGAATACTTGAAATGCAAATAGAAATCTGGTTTTAAGAAGTGGAGTGTGTCTAGTATGAAGAAGTAAGAATTAGTCCTGCTGGAATAACCTTCCTTTCACTGGGATTATATTAGGGAGGAATTTGACCTGCTACTCGGGCAGCTCTGTGCTTGAGCTGGCTGTTACTTTTAACATCTAGAAATTCAGTCCTAACCTTAGTCACCTCAGCTGATTTGCACTTGAAAAGATCACACAGCCTGGTAAATTTGGGAAGGATAAATAAAGGAAGAGCAACACCAAACTGCCTTCTGGCTGGTAAGGGCTGTGGTCACTCAGCTTTCTTGGCAGTGCTGGGCTATTCACTACTTCAGTTGTAGAGGTAGAGAATTGCAGGCAAAACCCACTGGCTGGTCCTCCACCTCAGAGGAGTGCCCAGAGGTAGCTGTCAAGACTCAAAGTGTCACAGAGAAGGAAGCCAAAGCATCTGTTAGGCCCCCCTGGCCTGTGGGAGATGTGCCTGTGAAGCTGCAGGCAGATATTTGCTGCTCACAGCCTGTCTCTCCAGTTGCGTGTCACAGAGAGGTGAAAATGAACCTGGTGAGTGGCTTAAAGAGCAGATTTTGAAGGGAGAGCAGATTTCAAGGGACCTGCGGGGTCTGGCAGTGGGAGCAACTCAACCGGCACAGCTGCAGCTGGAGGAGGATGGGCAGTTCCACCTGTATTTTCCTGCTTGGAAAGGACTGGCTGGCTGGTAAAGCCCACTGCAGCAGGGAACCTGGGAAAAAGGGGGCTCCAGATGATTCACCTGCGTCTATTGAAGCAAATCAAGTGGGCTGCATGGAGAACGACTCATCTGCTAAGCCCATCATATTTGCTGTCGTATTTTTTTGTCGTTTTTCTTGTTGAAACGAACACAGAGAGCAGCACATTTCCAGGAGCCTCGCTCCAGCAGTGCAACTTCCCTGTGGCTTCTTGCTGGCTTGGGGAAGGTTCGTGGCTGGGGATGCTTTACCTCTTCCGTGCCGGCTCGACTGGAGCCATGTCTCAGGATGGTTCTTTGATATCCTGTACAAAGGATTGTTCCTTATTTGTAAAGAAATAATACGTTTCTGCGAAGTTTAATCTGATTAAAGTACAAAGAATTAGGATGGGGGACAGGGTACGTGCACAGTGGTATTTATGTATGTGTTTCTTTTGTGAATAGATAGGCCTGCCAGTCCCACAGAAACTTAAACATGCACTTAATGTTCCCAGTGGCTAATCCCATGAAAGTCTACTCCCAGCATATAGTCAAGCACACATGCATATCTGTATAAGGCATGGACTGCACAGCCCTAATACTGATGTGCTGACTTAGGGCTGTTGGGTGTGAATGTTCTCATGTCTGAAGCATATCCTCAGACTCAGGGATGCCTAAATCCTCACTGTCTGGATCTACAAGATGTTAAGAAGGACTTGGAAAAACGGAGGGCTGGAATGGAGGGGCAAGAAATTGCATTTAACAATGAATAATGGTAGAAGCCAGGCACGGGATCATTAAGTAGCGGCTTTGGTTAGCAATTATTTACTTCAATCTTCCTTCTGTCTCCGTGAAGTGCTGACTCCTGCATCCTCCATCTGGTAATGGCACAGTTGCCACCACTTTTTCCAAAGGGACATTCTTGTTTAATATTTCAAAAGCAGGCCTGGAACATCCACAGGTATCAGTGTCAGGCAGAGGGAGAGAAAGCCCAGAGATAATACAGTATGTGCACATAGTAAGGCAAGCACCTTATCCCTCAGCAAAATTGGTGAATTACTATCAGTGCCACAACACTGTTCTCAATTACTGCAACAACTTTAGGACTTTGATACAAAACCACCAGAATTTTGGTCTGCAATCTGATAAAATGCCAACTGTACCAGAGCAGCAAAGAGATTAAAAGCAACACAAATAATTAATGGAAATGGAGGGGGAAAAACACCTCCAACAAATGAAAAATTACAGACTAGAATTTGAATTATATGACATCTTTTATACTAAAAACTCCGAACATATATTCCAGTATTTCTTGAAGGCAGATCTATTGCCCATGTGAGACTGGAGTGGCACGCTGGTGTGTAGGTACTGCTGTGCAATTATGGGATCTCTAGAGCACTCATGATTGTGAGTCCTTCCTTCTTACAAGGTCCCCACAGGCTTGGATACTTGGGGAGATATGCTGGGTTTGGTTTTCAGTGTAACTTGAAGCAAAAGTCAGCTTGAGGCTGCCAGATTGTGCCTGGTTTCAGATCAAACCCCTATGAAAGCAGTGAATTGAGTAGGGTTTCCACTCAAAACCATAAATCGGTCTTGGTTTTCTTGAAACTTTGCCCAGATTTTTTTTCTTTTTCTTTTTCTTTTTTTTTTTTTTCTCCAAACTCAGCCTGTGTTCTAGCTTTGTAACAAAACCTAAAACAAACAACTCTGGGTTTCGGGTTTAGTTGTGAAAGTTTAACACAGAAACCATTTTTCCTCCAGGGCGAAGGGGGGGATGCTGGCCTGTGCACTAAGGCTGAGCTTAGTTTTTTATTCTTTTGAGAATGACAGTGACAGTTTGTAATTTCTACCTTGAAAGCAGCTAAAGAAGAGGCTTTGGCTCAACATCTGATCTGAAGGACAGAGCAGAGGAGGGTGACCATCACATGCCAGCCAGGTTTTCCCATTTGCTGTTAGCAACGGGCACTGCAGAGAAGTTCCGCTGTCCCGCTGTGATACCACTTAACTCAGACCAGAGCAGCTCTGAATCAAGGTCAGCTTTTGATAGCATGGAGGCCAAAGATAGCAGGAGGACAGATTTTTGCCTGGCACATGGTAAGATCAGCAACTGGGAACCATGCCACCACAAGAGAAGGAGCTGTTAAAAATTGCAGTTTCCAGCTCACGCTGAATTCCCATCTCACCGGGAGTGAGGCTTGTTGTGTAAGAAAGCAAGATACCATCTATTAATTGCTGGCAGCATTTTGTCTTTCTGTGAGACAGAAGCTTCCGACTCCTCTTGTGTTTCTCCCAGCAAGCTGAGCCTCACATTTTGTAAAGAAAGTCCAAGCTGGCATGCTCCCCTTGCTCTGGTCTGCATGGCAGGGAATCCAGGACTCCAGCATTTTCCCATCAGCTTGATGCTCCCTGTGCTGCATTGTGTGGTGTGAAACAGAGATTTTTTTATTTTTATTTTTTTTTAGTCAGGATTACTGATGTGCACAAAGTCAAAGACTAGAGGAGTCACCATTTAACCTGCTAAAAAGGCTTCTGCTTTCTCTGATGAGCACAGATACACTGTGTGGTCCTCACAGCTTTTGACCCAGAGGCGTGAATACCAGCACCAGAGCCCTCTCTGGCTGTGCCTGGGTATAATCACAGGAAGCTCATTCATTACACAGGTCCTGAAGATGTGGAAGTCTTGCTAATCATTTTAGATGGGAGGGGTAAATTAATCATTTCCTTTTACACTTGTTGATAGAGCAATTCATTCTGTCATGAGAAAATCTGGAAGTGGGGGGAAGTTTCAGTAAACTGTGAGTAAAACCCGAGATTTCAATCAGATGTTGTGGTCCAGCTTTGCTGCTGCTTTTCTCTTTAATCTTACTTCCCCTGTCTCCTCACAGCAAGGCCTTTTCCAGGGCTAAGCTACACTTCCCAGAGCTGTCCTTTTGAGATAATTGGGATGGTAGGTAACTTTTCAGGCAGGAAATGGACAGGGAACCTAGGGAAGCATATTTGCTGTGCTCGTTTGTTCAAGGGACTAGATAAGATCCTGGGAGAAAAAAGCCTAAAGCAGTACGGCTACTGTTATCTCCAGACACTAGCAGCAAAAGCAGATTAGGGACCTCCCATGCTTTCCATGGAAAGTAGAAAAGGAGTGTCCCAAGCAGCTGGGACAAATCCTTTCTGCCTCTGCTTGTCCCATTGGGCACTGCTGAACTCGCTGCTCCAAAAGGATCCAAAATAATACTCCTTTGGCTGCTGCCCTGGGCTACCTTCATAGAATGGGGGAAGTAGTGTGCATCTCCAGCACTCTGTGTCCTTCTCCTGGCAGTGCCTGACTCTTGCAGGGATATTTTAGCCACTCCAGAGGCAGCTGCTGAAATATTGTTGAGAGTAGCATTGGAAAAGAAGAAGAACCAGAGCTGGTTTTTTTTGTTTGTTTTGTTTTGGTATGTTTTTTTTTGCTACATCAGGCTTTAAACCGTTAGTTCTAACAATAACATTCCAAATTATAGTCCAATAATACCACCACGTGTTTTAGGGATATTGATGTAACGGTAGTTTTGGATGCTTGTCTAGGTCCTACAAATTTTGGTGGGCTATGCACATAAAGGAGCTTCACGATACTCCGTAACACTGAGGTCTGAAACCAGGGATCGTTAACAAAATGTATGTGTCAAATCCATTTAAACATCCTAAATCACCTGGATACAGTAGTTGTCACAGAAAATGAATGGTACGTTTGCATGGGTGTTGTATTTGAAGAACTTGCTGCTTATTTTGCCTGATTTCTTATCTGTTGCCATCCCCTTAGGCTAAGCATAGAGCTCCGCAAAGCTGCTTGCAGGGGCTATTTGATAGGGTGGGACTGCACGTTATTTAAATTAGGACGGGGGAGAAAAAGGCAACAGAATCACCTTCAGTTGCACAAGTGGGAGATAAGGTTTGTTAGTTAATTGGAAGGGCTGAAACCCCAAGGCATCAGATGCCATAGCTTTTAGAGACTACAAAAGAAGACAGAACTGTGTGCTATGGGAGTTTTTAGTCTGCCAGGCGTGCATGAGCGTGACTGCACTTTCCACTTACAATACAGAGCTATTTTTATTTTTATTCAGTTAGTACAGGTGTGAAATGGTCTCTTTTAGACCTTTTCTCCTCAAAGCAGCAGCATTGCTTTATCTGTTTTGAGGCAGAGAAAATGTTATATTCTACCAACCCAGCAGTGCACCACACTAGTTTATGGAGCTGACAAAGGGGTTTTAAGTTAATCCAGTTGATTTGGGAGTGCTCTGATACAGAGCTGACCTCTAACTTTGTGTTGATGACAGGCAGGAGCATCGAGTAGCACCATCAAAGGAACCTGGTACTTAGGTGTCTGTAAGCTGATGTAAGTGCTCCTTCTCACTCAGGTTGTACTGGTATGATGCCTTGGGTATTTATAGTTAAAGCTGTCATTGGGCAAAACATCACCCTGGGCTTGCAGAGACCTTGCCAAATCACGTAGTACCAGCTGGACCGAGCTTGAAGTGAAATGATGAGGTGTTGGCTACACGCAGATGCCTGTGGGTTGGGTGTTGGTAGCCCTGCTGCTTGCCAGGACCTACTGCTGGAAGGCAGTAGCCACAACTACTCCTTTGACAGTCAGTGGCCCAAACCTGTATTGATTGTGCCAAGCTTTTGGGCTTCTGCTCTTGCTCTGGTTCCTCAGGTCTTGGGTTCAGCTTCTGCTCTTCAGCTCCCGTTCTCTTCCTGGGAAACTCACGTCTTAAAGACTCTGGCAATACAGGGCTTTTACCTGTGCAATTCTGGCCCTGAAGTGATTCTTTGCTGCTGTAATAGTGCGTATGCAACGTTGTTACTGACAAAATGATGTAGTTCAGTCTTCCCTACCTCCTCACAGCAGTGCCACCCAAATCGCTGTGTTGGTAAAACAAATGGCAAAGTTTCAGAAGAGAGCTTGAGCTGATCTAATGGCAGATTACTGCTAGGAGAGGGGAGCATATCCCTTCTTTCTCTATCCACCCCCTTTCTATCCCTAACTGTGATTATCTTGCTTCCCCCTTTGTGCCAGCCTTCAGCCAGTTAGGGATCTGGATTCAGCCAGTTGAAAGCACTGAACCAGGGGCTTGATAAAAATGAAACCTAAAGTGAAACAGTAAAAAACCTAAGTACACACATACAATAAAAAGGGAGATTTTTTGACGCTGCTCAGCAGAGGGTGGAGTCCAGCACGTGGGATGGGACAGAATGCAGAGTGAAAATGAGACAGTGAGAATGGAAGTGGGATAAGGAAAAAAAAAACCAAAACCACCAAGATAGGGAGGAGGAAGAGGGGAGCAATGAGCTGTTATTTAAGCCCACCCACTGGATGGACCTTCACTTTCTTTGTCTAGCCCAAGTCTCAAGGTGAGAGACCTGTCCTCTGCCTTGCATCTTTGGCAGAAACCTTTGCCATTTTTTTTGCAAATGGGTTTGGCAGCAGCAACAACAGCCACAGCACCCATGGACCTACAGGAACATGGGATAGACATGATGAATTGGGACTCCCTGCTGTGGACACTGGGATGAAGCTGCTGGCCTCAGCTCACTGAACACTGCTGCTGGACAGATTCATATACAAAAACCTGGAAAGAAGCAGGGAATTAACCTTTGAGGCAGGGAGGAAATGAGCTGAAATGAATGTAAGAAGCGTTGTTTTCAGGCTGCAAGACTAACCTGAACAAAAGCTCTCTATCCAAGCAAGGTGTTAATTATATGCCTTGTCTTTCTGGATATGTGTGAACAGGGTCTCTTTGCCCACTGGGAACAATAGGTGTAATTATTATTTAGTTGGAAAGAGAGGAAGCCCAGCTGCCTTTAATGCACAGGATCAAATGAAGGCCAATAAAGCATATGCACACGTGACCTGCACTCTGTGGGTTAGTGTAACCTACAGAGTTTGCCAGTGTAATTCTAGGGTGTGGAAAGAAATCAACTCCCCCAGTGCTGGCAAGGTGCTGGTGTAGACAGAGCTGTGCTGACAGATGAGTGTTTCTGACAGTTTAGCATGTCTGGGTACATTGGTGGCAGTGGTGTTGCTGGGGGCTGAAATTCCCTTTGGTGCCACAGGCCGTGCCTCTGTGAGGAGATTCAACCCACGCCCCTCCGTGCAGTAGCACAGGCAAGGACAGTTTCACTTGTTGTTACTGCAAGGTACCTCCTAGCCCAGGACTATGTTTTTCATGTGTTAGTTTGCTGATGTTCCAGATGTATTGCGGGGTACAAGCACATGTTTGTAACAGTAGAACTCTGTGTTTCAGGCTCTGGCTAAAGAGAACCACAGTGGAATGAAGTCTCTGAGGCTGAAGCAGAAAAGTATTTATGCCAGAAAGTGATGAAGAACTGCTCAGGTCTGCTGGAGGGGGGCAAGGGGCTGCATCATGAGTATCTTGTAGAGATAGAGGACAACCCACTAGAGCCTCTCTCCTATCATTCCACAGCTAAATAGAAGATAAGTCTCAAAAGTCACCATCAGACTGTCGAGGTAGGGCCTTGATACTGCTCTGTGTCAAGCAGCATCTGTTCAGTTCTCCCAGTATAGGACATCCCCTCTGCAGAACAATCCTGTGCACAAAGCTGCCCGGCTCAGCTCTCTGACACAAACCCTGGATGCTGCTGATCACCTCGTCAGCACGCTCTTGTTATAGTGTGTTTGTCCAGCTTGCTCATTTGCTCCTTCACTTTGGGAACCAGAGGATTTTCCCCCTCCTGGCTGAGCACACGAAGTGTGGACCATTATGTCAACATCCATGCTGGCTCTGATTTCAAGAGCTGACTGTCATCAAGCATCAGTGCCACCAGGGAGCTTTCTGCTAGGTATGGTCCAGACAACTCCTTGGACTGGTCTTGCTAATGACTTATGTGCAGCTGTAGAAGAACATGGAAACCTCCTCTGCCAGAATGCTAGAGGAATTTCTAGGTTTAACTCTCCACAGAGTATCCTAGGCTTTTGAATGCGAACAAAAAGGCATCTTCTGGTAAATGAGATTAATTTTAGCAGGAGGCAAAATGTAAGAAAGTTAGAATTAAATTTATTCACAAGTATGGTAAATGTTGGTTGGAAAAAAGCACAGAGACCACCTGATGGATAACTTAAACAACCACAGCTAACCAAAATCCAAGAGTGCAAGCGTAGAGCACAGATCTTTCTCCTACCTCCTCAAAGCACAAGGACTTGGCAAAAAGGTACTTTAATGAAAGTCTCTTTCCTTCTGCTAAATGCATGCTTTTCCTGAAGAGGTTCCATGCATAAAGAAGAAATCATGCTAAAGGCATAATTTTATTTTTCAAGTCAATGTTTCATTTGCCTCCTCTTAGAATATACTTTTCTTCGCTTATGATCTTGGCATGGCTGTGCATATTTTCTATTCTCTTCAGGGGTGGTTTGCTTTGTTGTCATAGCAATGCCTTCTAACTCCTGCACTCACCAGTTTCTTTTCAGGTTCCTGCAGGCTGCAACCAGTCCCTCATTGTGATGATCACATCTCCAAATAGCTTTAACACCTCTTTTTTTATCTCCTAACTATAGGCACAATCAGTAGCATAATTCCAAAGAATTCTGGCCCAAACAGGTTTGCAGATTGAAGTTAAGAAAAAAAAAAGAAAAGAAAAAAGGGAATAACATTGTTTGTATCAGTTTGGGGTTTTCATTGTTCTGCCGATGATCTAATATTTCAACATTTTTATTCATTCATCTGCTTAGTTTTTCTTGGATGTGAGCTATAATTGCTTTGGTGGTCTGGCTATTGGGGATGAGATGCACCAGACTCATCACCTGGAGAGGTCCCAGTTGACTGGAAGCTGGCTAATGTTGTCCCAGTTTTGAAAAAGTGAAAGAAGGATGACCCTGGAAACTACAGGACTGTCAGTCTCACTTCAGTGCCTGGTAAGGTTACAGAAAAGATTATCCTGGAAGGAATTGAAATCAACACCTGAAAGAAAGACAACACAGTCACTGGTCACAGCCAGCACAGTTTCATGAGAGGAAAGTCCTGCTTATCGAACCTGATTTCCTTTTATGACAAGGTAACCCCTCTAGGTGATCAAGGGAAAGCAGTTCATGTAATCTTTTGGGATTCCAGTAAGGCTTTTGATATTGTCTCTCACAGGATCCTGCTGGGCAAAATGTCCAGCGTGCAGCTGGATAAACTCATCATGTCGTGGGCGAGCAACTGGCTCGTAGTTTGGACGCAAAGGGTCATGGTGAATGGGGTAACGTCAGACTGGCAACCTGTCAGTAGTGGGGTTTCACAGGGCTCCATCTTGGGCCTTGTGCTCTTCCACATCTTCATAAATGACTTGGAGGTAGGACTCAAAGGGATACTAAGTAAGTGTGCAGATGATAAAAAATTGGGCTAAGCTATTGACTACCTTCAAGGCCTGAAGCTGTGTCAGGGGAGGTTTAGGTTAGATATTGGAAGAAGGTTCTTCAGAGAGTGGCTGGGCACTGGAATGGGCTCCCCAGAGAAATGGTCACTGTACCAGGCCTGGCAGAGTTCGAGAATAATTTGAAAGTCCTCTCAGGCACATGGTGTGATTTTTGGGGCTGACCTGTCAAGGGCAAGGAGTTGGACTTTGATGATCCTTGTTGGTCCCTTCCAGCTCAGGATATTCTGTGATTGGTGATTTTGTGATCAGTGTGGCTTTAGGACTGTTTTTCTCTAGGTTGTGATCACAATGGCAGTGTGAGGCTGGGACCAAGCCAGCCTAAACAAAATTGTCCCCTTTTCCTGTGCAGCTCAACACCTTTCCTTCCACAGAGCTCCACTTTTGAACACTGTACCTCTCCTTGTGTCCAGCTCCACCTTGGGTGGTTGGTGGGCCAGAGCTCTTCAACTGTTCACTGTTAAGCCAAGCAAGAAAGAGTTAAAGGTACAGGAGTGAAGGAGGCTAGATGAATTCCTTAAACTCCATCCCCTCACCCAGAACACTCCTTAACTATGAATCAGATTATCTTAGCCTTGGGATATTGCTGGACATGGGCAAAATGGGATGGGGTAAGAACTCAGTCTTTGTGCCCAGCTTTGCTGTGGGCTTCTCTGTCCTTGAACAAGTCAGCCCCTCCCTGTGATCCTGCACATCAGCACTTCCAAGCACATCTAGGCTTAGGTGTCCCCATGGAAGGGAGAGCACAGACTTTCCTTCTCATTTCTGCTGTTTATGAGAGATGACAGCAGGCAGAACTGTGGGTTTGAGGGTACTCAGTTAAGGCAGGGATGCTACTTTGAGCAATGTACCTAGATTTGAGCGTGACCTCCTTGTGCTACACCTCCACAGTGTGTTCTGCAGCTGCTGGTTTTAATGTGTATGGGAAATGCTTTCAGTAGGATGGGATGATCTCACTATCTTCCACTGTACAGCTCTCCCTCATTTTCTTGATGCAAGCTGTGTATCTGCAAGGACACATGAGACTTCCAAAGCAGTGAGCCAAAGAAGCCATAGCCTACACGCTCACCCCCAAATATTCCCTTGAGACAGATTATTACAGGCTTGCATTCCACCCTTACCACACAAAATACATATCCCATAACAGAGATGGTTCCTGCTCCAAAGAGCTTTGTTCATCACACAGTGGCTGTGTGAGGTTGCTGGCTTATATTTTGTTGCTGTTGGAATTAGTTTCAATATGAATCAATACCATTTTTTTCGCACAGTAGGCACAGACGCTCTACAATTGAACCCAATTTTAAAGGAACTTGCTCTTTAATGAAACTCCTCTTGGGTTTCAGTTCCAAAGAGACTATCAGCCAGTTTTTTTGCTGTCTTGTAAACATTACATTCAGTTTGGATTGTTGTTGTTGTTGTTGTTGTTTTTTAAATCGAAGACGTTAGATTTTTATTTTTTTTCCCTTTTTCCCCAAAGTAGGAATATTTAACTTTGAATCCTCCAACAGCTTTGGAATGCAGCCTCCACACAGACTTTAATAGCAAAACCCACTTCTTCTGACTCAGGGACCATTTGATGAAATGTCTAGAGAAGCAAAAAGCAGCAACAAAAAAAGCTTTACACAGATGCTTCCCCGTGACTAACAGAACGTCCACCCAAAGTGGGGAGAGTATAAGTACGTTTGTCATATGTGGGTGTATTTTTCCCATACATTCATTTTTAAAGCTATGCAGTAGAGCACTATAAAATTATAGTTTTACAAATAAGCATTATTTGACCATCACTGGGCTGAGCTGATGACTCACTCTGTGACCTCCATGCAAGTCATTTGGTTTTCTTGTTCCTCAGTAAAACGATGTGGGAGACAGGCTTGGAAAAAAAAATTAGAAAACAGACAAACCCAGAAGGCATTCCTGAAAATATGTTCCCTACCTAAGCTTTGTGTGTTGACTGGAAACACAACATTTGAAATAAGAGCTTTACAGCTGTTGGCTTAGTGTCTGGGCCCAGCCCTGTAGGAATTGTGGGTGGCCAATGTCTCTGAAAAGCATGCTCTAAATATGGCTTGTGGTGTCTGACCTATTCTAAAACATTAGCAGTAGAAAACTTGCAGGCAGCTGCCAATATCATTATAGTGTCCCACCAATCTCATTATAGTGTCCCATTGTCATTGTGGTGTGAGTCTTTTCAGTCTCCAGAAGCACTGGGAAATATTATCCTGACAAAACAGAGCTTACAGGCTTCAGTGTGTCTCTTGACACGGCTTACCTCCTGATACTAAGTTTCTCTTTGACACGAAAGCAACATGTTTGCACAGAAACATCTTTTATAAACACTTTTTTAAATTTATTTTTTTAAAATGAAAATAGTCCCATTATGTCTACAAAGCAGCACAGCTGTATAGTGTTTCCAGGGTCCAAACTATTAATTCATCCAATCTATGCAGTATTACCAGTATTTTGAACACTTCCTTGATATTCAAAAGTTGTGGGGCAAATCTCAACGAATTACCAGGTTGATCTGGTTTTAAAAATCCAGTGTTTGCTGGTGACATCTGGGTGCCTTTTCTGGATTTTCTTTAAAGCACATCTCTGTCAGGTTTTGGAAGTCTTCTTTGCAAAGGATAGCAAGAAGAAGAAAATAACTTCCTTTAATGACACTGGGGACCATATGCAATCTCCTGGCTCTAGGAGCTGGAGCTTAAAGGGTGAGGCTTGGAAAGGCCTGTTGGTTTTGCCTCTGTCCTTGTTTTACATGTTTCTAGTTTATTTTCCTGTTGCCATTCATTGCTTTTTTGTTTTGCTTTCATTATGCTTTCCCCTCAGTTTCCACCTAAGGGACCTTGATCTATTTTGAGGAGGACACAGCAGTTATCTTAAAAAGAAATCTAATTAACTTTATTTTGACTCCTTTCTGGTTGCCAGTTATGTGAACCTCTCCTTCTAACCTGCTGTCTAGTGTAATTGCTGCCTAGGAACAGCAATGTTAAGCTTTCCATACATCCAGCGAGACTTATGAGGTGTCAACTCTGAAGCATCTACACCATACCTTAAAGGCACAAGCCTTGCTTCAGAGCTGACTCATGACTGACAAACCAAATCTACTGGATTTAAGTGCCACAGCCAAGGAAATAATTGCCCTTCTTAGTTTGGATTGCCTGTCCGTCAGGTACTGACATTTCTGCAGCAGGGTTGGAGAGCTGGCCTTGCTTCTCTCTGTCTTTAAGCCGAGTTCAAGCTCTGTCATTTAGATTATGTGTTTGATGAGAATAGGACAGTGGTACAAGGTGAGCAAAGCCAGTGTTTCCCTGTGCTAGCAGGATTATCTTGCTGGCTCCTGATGGTGTAGCTGTCCTTGTCCTTGCCCATTGTGGTCAGCTGCCTGGGACAAGACACAGATCTGGGATATGGGATATGGGATGGGTAAGACCTGCAAAAGGATTTGTGTGATGGACAAGCTTGCCAAGCAATGGAGCTGTAGTGAAATCAGCCCTGGGAGGTGACTCCTCTCTCTTCTGAGGATGTAAGCTGCTGAAGCTGAGTCACAGTCCTAGGCATCTAAAAGAATGTGGGGCTGGAATGAAATATAGCAACAATTAACAAAAGCAAAATTTACTGGATAACAGCTTCCTCCATTTCATTTTCCTTATAGATGTTATTGATTCATCACTCTAGCAGCCCTGGCTCCCACCCAGGATGCAAAGCACCTAATATAGGTTGTCTGGAGGCACTGGCCGTGAAAGATAAGGAATATTTCTGCTCAGTATTTTGTACAGGAAACCCTCTTGTATGTATCCTACCCAAATTGCTCATGTTGAACAGCAAAATGTATCATGGGGAAAGAATCGTGCCTGTTTGGATTACTGTGCTATTTGAAGGTGGCTATTACCAAGTGGGTTGTATCAGTCACTGGAAGTAGTTGTTTGGGAAGCAGATGATGCAGGGAAAGCTGCTTCCTTATGAATCTTTATTCCATTCCTCTGTTCACACAACCCTTTGTATACAGCTTCACCCAGTGACTTCCACAGCCCCACAACACCATCTCTGGTGCTCCCGTCACAGAAGTCCCACCTGCTTTCCTAAACCACAGTGCCAGCTGGCCAAGTAGCAGACACTGGCAGTGCACTGGGAAAGCTCCAGTAACCGGTGTACAGACTAGCTGGTGTGTGCACCCTGCTGGGTCACCCCATCAGCCCAACAAGTGACTCTGGAACTATGGGGTCTGTCCTAAAACAAGGGCGTTCATTTGGGTATCTCTTCTCAGCTTGGGGCTGATTTTCATTAAGCTTTGGTGAGGTTGCAGAGATATTATTTTCCTACCTCTCTGCCAAATTTAGCTGGAATTGGCCAACAGGTTTAAAAGCATTTGAATGGAGGAGGAGGGTGGGAAAGGAGAGGAAAACAGACAGAAGGATCGCATAAGCCTCATTTCGTTAGGAAGCCAGGCTAAAAAAAAAAAAAAGAGAGTTTAGCCTCTAGCTATTAAATGTTTTTTATTTGTTTTAAATACTTGAATGCAAAGAGAACTGTTATTTGGTTAAGACCAGTAAATAAACGGGTGCCATCGCTGCTTGAGTTTGAGAGATGGTTTTTCTATTACCTGTGTGAATGAAAGGAAGAAGGAAAAAATCTTGTTGCTTATATATCTGGAAGGGGAAAGTGGAGGAGTAGAACAGATTATGAGCAAACAGAGGGGGCAATGATGATCATATACAATTAGAATAATTTTCACCATGGTAACAAAAAATAACCTCCCCTAGAAGGCACTTGAACCTACAGGACCGATGTAAACAAAGATAGCAATGTAGTATGTCCTGTTTAGAACATAATTCATTGCACCTCCAGTGAAATTCTTAATGCAGTATGATATTTTCCCCTTAAAAATCACTTTTTGAAGATGGAAGCTGTTAAACTCTTTTAATCTTCACTTCCAATGGTTGCCAGCAAAATCTGATCCAGGAAGTCAATTAGAAAGAATTCTCCTGTGTGCCAGGTTTAATTATCTCCTTGTTGTGCATTGAATCACTATGTACCTCTTCTCTTTAACTTGCTGCACAGAGTTTAGGATTGTTAAATCTTCTTTTCCAAAGGTATCAAACAAACAAACAAAGCTAGTACCATTATGTCTGCCTTGCAAAGGAAGGAGGATACTTCTTTTCCCTAAGAATCTTAGGGAAAACTGTCCCCCAACAGTTATGGTTTGCTAGTTAATACAATTATGTGCAAACAGAAACTTTGCTTGGTTTTTGTGTGGAAGAAGCTATGCATGAAAAAAAGAGTGAATCTATACCCTAGAGTCTGAGTCTTACTACGCTAAGCCAGCTGTCTGAAAGGAAATGGTCAGACTCTTGTCAATCGTTAGGAAAGAATTTGTTTACCAGATGTTCATAATAATCCTGTGAGTATAAAAGATAGGGAAATCTGACTCCTTATAGAGGACCAGGGCTTGCCACTCCTGTTTCACTGACATCAGCAAGACCCCTCATGTCACAGAGGGCAAATATTTTCTGGGAGAAGATTCCTGTTCTGAACCCTCCTACGTCATTTACATACACACCATCGTTTCAGGATTGCTCAGAAGCTGCTGTGGGTGACCTCTTTCTTCCCATCTCTCCCACACTTACAGTCACATGTGTGTAAGCTCTCTGTCTCACAACCCAATTACCAATGGTGTGGTCTGGGCTGCAGTCTAGAGAGTATGTGTGAAAGGGACAGAAGACCTCCTCCAGAATCACCTAGTGAAATCATCCCTAGTGAAAGGTGAGTGGTACATTTGAAAAGGGTCTTTCAGCCTGGGAAGCCACCAGAGACTGAGAGCTTAGGACACTCATTCTCTTCTCCACCTTATTGGACGTACAGAAAGATAATGCCACTGTTATTTTAATGGAGTTGTCCGTCCAGTGTCTGACACAGGTTTCAAGGAAAATCCACTGAGCTCAACCCACCAATTCAGACTGCTTGAGCTAGGCTGTCTGATTGTCCCTGAAGGGGATTATGCAGCACTTAGATAAGGTGATCCAACCTACAGGGTCGGGAAGGTGATAACCCTCTAGCATATGGGAGCTGACAAGTGAGTGGGGAGGTGGACACATCTCCCAGCAGAGTAGCTGTTGGCATTCCAGCCAGGTCTTTTAGTCTTAACTTGTGACTGCCATCCAGGGGTCAATTGAAAAGGAGCCTTGCAAGAGACCCATTTTAGGATCAAATGGTCGCATTTACTCAGTTTTGGAGGGATGCCTGGTCGGTATGGGGGATTCAGTAAAGACAGTGGCTTTTCCTAGAGTCATCATAAGATGCTGCTGCACTCTCCTAGCAACAGGAAATAGCAGGGATCCTGTTAGACTGCTGGATTTGGGAGTTCATCACTGCTCAGAAGGCACAGTGAATAGGTTGGGCTAAAGGACATTGGTGTCGCAGGAACAGAGCAGAAGGAACTGGCCGTGGAAAGGAAGCCTGGTGTTGCCCAGGGCTCAGTTTTTGGGCCAGTCCTGTTTAATATATTTATCAACAAACTGAACGGAGGTTGTAGCAAGGTGGGAATTGGTCTTTTCTCCCAGGTAACAACTATAGTATAATAGGAAATGGCTTCCAGTTGTGCCAAAGGAGGTTTATACTGGGTATCAGGAAAAATTTCTTCAGCAAAAGGGTCTTCAAGCTGATCAGGGAAGTAGCAGTGGCCATCCCTGGGGATGAGGGATTTGAAAGACGTGTGTAGATGTGACACCTGGGGACATGGTTTAGCGCCGGATTGGCATTGTTGGGTTAATGGTTGGACTCGATGACCTTAGAGTTTTTTTTTCCAATCTAGGTCGTGAACCTGCGCGGGGAGACTCCAGGACCGAGGGAGCCCCGAGGGGCGGAGGACAAGCGGGCCCCGACCCCCGCCTCCCCCTCTGCCGTGTCCGGGTGGCCCTCGAGTGGCTCCGCTACATGGCCGCCGCTGCCCGAGAGCCGCCTTTCCCCTCCAGCCTCCGGACGGCCCCGCAGAGCCGCCCCCCCGCCTTCCTCCCCGCTGTCCCCGGCGGCGCGATGGCGGGTCCGGCCCCGCGGGGCTCCCCGGCGGCCCCGGGCGCGGCCCTGCCTGAGGGGAGGGCGACATCTTGTGGTGCCTGGCGCGGCCGTCGGGGCGGCCCCGGGTCGGGCCAAAGGGCTGAGGGGGGCGGCCCTCGGGGTCGCCGTCGTGGTACCCGCCTCCCCTGCGTGAGGGGTTTGTCGGGGTGGCTCCTCAGGGGGAATCACAGAGTCACAACAAGGTTGGGGTGGGACCTTCAAGATCGTCTAGCCCAACTGTCAAACACAGCGCCACCATCATCACCCCTGAACCATATCCCTGAGTGCTGCATCCAGATGCTCCCTTGAACACTTCTACAGATGGTGACTCCACCAACTCCCTGGGCAACCTATTCCAAAGCCTAACCGCCCCTCAAATGAAAAAAATTACTCTAATATTTAATCTGAGCCTCCCGTGAACAACTTAAGGCCATTTCTTCTCACCCTTTCACTTGAGACGGGGCAGAAGAGACCAACCCCTGCCCCACTAAAACCTCCTTTCAGAGACTTGTAGAGAGTGATAAGGTCACACCTAAGCCTCCTTTTCTCCAGCCTAAACACTCCCAGCATGCCTTCACATTTCCTAGTTAGTTGCCTTTCTCTGGACATGCTCCAGCATCTCAGTGTCATTTTTGAAGTGAGTGGCCCAAACCTGGACACAGCACTTGAGGTGTGGCCTCACCAGTGCTGAGTACAAAGGGACAATCACTGCCCTGGTCCTGCTGGCCACACTATTTCTGATGCAGACCAAAGTGCCATTGGCCTTCTCGGCCAACCAAACACACTTGTGGCTCATATCCAGCCGTCTGTCAACCAGCATCCCCAAGTCTCTTTCTATTGAGCAGCTCTCAAGCCACTCTTCCCCCAGCCTGTAGCACTGCATGGGGTTGTTGAGATCCAAGTGCACGACCCCACAATTTGCTTTATTGGATCTCCTACTGTTTTCCTGAGCCTATTTATCCAGCCTGTCCAGATCCCTCTGCAGAGCCCTCCTACCCTCAAGCAGATCAACACTCCTGCATAACTTGGTGTTGTCTGCACTCAATTCCCTTGTCCAAACCATGGAAAAAGATGTTAAACAGAACTTGCTGCAATACTGAGCCCTGGGAAACAGCAATACTGAGCCCTGGGATTTGTTTTGCTCAAGTCCAGTATGAAATTGCACTAGCTTTTCAGAAGTGGGTGGGTCCCTGTTGCATCTTAGTGCCTTTAGTTGCATAAGGAAGAGTGATTTGTGGCAGAGCATCCTTAAGTGCTGTTACATCCCACCAGGTTTCCACATGGATTCTCATGAAACCATAGTGTGAGGGCCCAGGAGCAAACAGATTAGTTATCAACTGCTGTTCCAGTCATGCGTGTGATGGAGGTACAGTTAAGGGAAATTGGCAGTGGTCTGAGGATTAAGAAATTTTGTTTATATTCCTCTTTCCACTACTTAGTTGTAAAATGACCTTGGATAAATCCTACCACCTTATAAGGCCTTGGCTTTCCCATCTGTGAAGTTAGTAGCAATCCCTTACAAAGCACTTTGATACCTTTCAAAGAGAATAATAGAATTTCTCTTTACTAAATTGTTCCACAGCCTAAGAAGCCTTATTTTAAAACAGCTCTTTCCTACTGGTTCTTTAAGAATTTCAATTAATTAATTAATTAATTGTAAAGACGATTGCTTTTCTTTTTGTTTTACTGTTGAGACAGCAACATGTATTTTATTTCAGGGAAGGGGATGGTTTGCTACTTTATGTATTTTCAGTTTACTAAGATGGATAAATAAGCAGATGGCTCATTCTGATATAAGATTGCAGGCAGAGTTTTATAGCCTATAAATTAATCCTGCACAGAAATATTTTAAATATTTCTGCTCTTTTTTTTTTGTATATGTAGAAATAGCTGCTCTACAGTCTTTTGTATCAGAGTCCATCCCCATTCCAAACAGTACTGCTTCCTTTACTCATCTATTTATTGTTATATAATAAAATGATTGCCTAAGGCAAGAGATCTCAGTACTTCCCACTAAAAACAGTGAGAGCATGGCTGGTGGTCCTGGAGAGCCTTCTCTAGGTGACCCTACTTGAGTAGGGAGGCTGGACAAGGGCCTTGCCACCTCAAGCAGTACTTCTGTGACACCTCTGAAAGTCAGGCCGTGGATTTGCCTCCCTTTTCCATGCTGGGACTGAGAATATTAGTCTGGGAAAAAAAGGACTGTTTATGCTCTACCCAGGCATGTTACGCTCAGGGGAATTTGAGAACAGTTTCGACTGACAGGATGCAAGTCTCAAACTTTGCTCCTGTCTTTGTCCCCAAAGACGACTTGACAAAAGTGCTGAGGTCATGTAATGCATTCTAGTCCCCATGCATCAAAAGGAAGACACTGCCATAGAAGGGATTCACTTGCCTTGCAAGGATCAAGGAAATGGCATGTGATAAAGTTCCCCAAAGAAGGAACAGTATAGGGATGAAGGAGGGAATTTTCTCCTTGTTCCACCATCTGTGGGGTAGAACTTGCTGGCACATCTGTTGCAATAGTAATGGGACTCATATCTTTGAGTCCCTGCACATTGTGCCCTCCTTTCATATATCTCTGCCTCACACTTTCATGACTCAGTCGCCCATTCACTCCTGTTTTGTGAGAAAGAGAGTGCAGATTTTCTGGATTTGTAAACCCGCCCTCATTTCAGCTTGAAATATGTGGCCAGCTGGGGTCTCTGATTTTTAACGAGACTTACTCCTCACTAATCATTTGCTAGTTTTAATAAGTTGATTTGCAAGGGGTCTATTTTTGCTATTGTGATTGTCACCTCTGATGCAGGTCCAGCCAGGAACATGCCCATGTCCTCTGAAGTCACACAGAAGAAAGAAAGAAGCAGAGGGAGCCACAGAGGTGATGCTCATCGTAACAAAAATCTTCAAAGCTGCTGATGGGTGGGACTGAGGGTTGGTTGTTCTGGTGTCTGCATAAAAGTATGTCATGGTTTTGTTTGTCCTTGGAGCTATGCAGGAATTTCCCTTTTCCCCTGCCCACTGTGTTGGGGGGAGGGGGAATTGGGCATGGTAACTGTATCTAGGCAACTAATGGCCCAGAAGAAAGAGCTAACAAGGCTGCTTTCCCATGCTAATTGCCTGACCTTGTCTCCAGGGAAACGGGGGAGGAGACTGGGAGGTCTGGATTGGAAACGGTGAGGAAGGTTGGGAGGTAATCCGAGCTGTTCAGGACTGCTGTTGGTGGCTGTGCAGTTGCAGAGCTAGGGTAGCTGCCGGGGCTGCTGGAGCTGTGGGGCTGTTGAGGCTGTCGGGCTTTGAGGCTGTGGCTGCCGGAGCAGCCGGAGTTGCTGGGCTGTCGGGGCTGCAGTTTCTGATGACGTGCTGCAGTTTTGGAGCTGTTTGCTTGGATCTCCATTGGAGAGGGACAGAGCGGCATCGTTGTGCATCTCAGCCAGCAGGAAAGATTGAGTTCGTCAGTATCGGGAGCTGTGTTTTCCCTTCCCCTCCTCTCTCCCTTTGGTGAAGGGGGAGGACATCCACTGTCCAGCTCTCTCCAGCACTCGGAAAACCACACATGGCAACTGCCGGTGATCCACCAGCGCCCCCTGCTGACTGACTCAAAC
>JAWWES010000115.1:15973371-16035901 GCA_035583135.1 Lophotriccus pileatus
ATTAATTTCAGATTTATAATTGCTTAGAGGGAGGAGTTTTGGGTCTTCCTCATAATTTATTCCCAGCAAAACACTTGCGTCTCATTTAAACTGAGACAAAGGAGCTGGTAATGTCACTCAGACAGTTCAGTGGTACATCTGTCAGTGGTCACTGCTCATCACTAGCACTGTGATAATCAAAGAGTTAATGGGCTTGGGGATGGGCTTTTGAATGGCTTTGTCTAGAAGCATCTTGCAGCTTCTGGTCAGATAAGGGTTTGAGTGGAGGGAGTGGGCATTGGATAATCCCGCTTTGTGGTAATAATACACAACTAGTGTGACTGACCCTCAAAACAGACAACCAGAAGCTGTGTGGTTTGCACTGGGATGAAAACTGCTCTGGAAGCACTGTTGCCATCATTAGCACGTTTGACAGGGAGATAATGCTAGGGGAGACTTTCCACTCTCCTTTTGAGGGGCTTTGCTCTTATCCTCCAAGAGGTTATGAACGGTCCAGTCTGTTGGCCTTTTAGTCTCTTCTGTATCCTGTGTCCATGGGAATTTCCAGGGACCCCACAACTCCAGAAAGATGCTCTGTCCTCCCTTCTGTAGAGAATAAAATGATTTTCCTTAATTTTTCCCAGTCAGTCCGTCTCATTCTTCTTGGGGGTTCTGGATCTATTCCCTTGACAGCTCCTTGCCAGACTGCTGTTTCTGAGAATGCTCCGCCTTCCTTGGGCTGTCGTCTTTTATTCCAACCACTGCTAATCAGTACATATGTAGCTGCAGAACATGAAGTAGATGCTCAGCATATTAACTCCTTGGTGACTGGATGATATTGGGGCTGGAACTCAACATTCTGCTCCTTAAAGGATATTAAACTATGGGACTTCCTATTTTCTTCTTGGTGGTCTCTCTGGAGAGGAAGCACTTTGCTGAAGACTGAAAGAAAACCTGACTGTAAGGAATCTCCTGAGGAATGTAAGTTCCCATAGGAAAGAATGGAACAGAATTTCAGTCCCTAGTCTCAGCTAGTGAGTTATTTTTGGGAAATATTAATTGACTACACGGATAATCATATACAGCATAATAGAGCAAAAATAGGAATCCTGCACTTGGGTATCCTTCATTCTGCTTCATAATTTTTTTCTTCATTGTTCTTAGCAGGAAAAGTTGAGCAAATCTAACAGGAGTGACAGAGCTCAGCTTCATCACTGAGTGCATTTTGAGGAATGTGACTCCCTTATTTCCCAGACAGGGGTGTGTGTGGCTGCATTCTGTCCTCCATTTTCTGCAGAAACTATCCCGTCCAAAATCCTAGAGTGTTGTCACAGGTGCAGGGAGATCTTCAGCTACTTCACACTAATGCTACATAAAGATTAATTCCTGGCTGTTGAGGATAAGGGCCATGGTGCTTGGTAATCAACATTTGACTTGGTTTATTCATCTAATTATTATGACAGCTTTTGGAAACCATCCTTAGATCCCTTAGGTATTTCAGTGTGATCGTGATTTCCCCCCCAGTGCAATTGTATATTCTCATATTGTTTCTTTTCCTCTTGCCTTTTGGTTTTCTGAGTGATCTAAAAGTTCTACTGCCAAGAAGAACAAGAAAGATGAGGCCTGTTTTCCCCATTCTGTGATCTCTAATAAATTTGAGCCAGTAAATAATATCTGCTAGCAATTCTTGTGTGTATCATATCTCTCAGGAAACCACACCGAGACTTCTATAACAATTTAAGGAGAAAACTATGCTGAATGTAGCCTTTCATTGTCTGTATTTGATCAGGAAATACATGACCTAAAATTTATTTCTATTTTAGTAATCAGTGGCCCTCTAGATCCCAAAGCAATGGAAAGAGATAATACAGGGAATAATAAGAAGAAAATATTTGAGTTGTTTTTGATAATGTATGTGTGTGTTTATAGACAGAACCAACAAGATGATACTGATCCATATTGATGTGTGTTAAGGTAGAACACTGTTAAGGTAGAAACAGAAGGCTGCCTTTCAACAAAGGTAAAACCAAGAGTAATTCCACAAAACCTGGTACCATGGGGAGAAGAAATTCTCAAGATCCAGAGACTTTGGGATGGTAATGTGTGGTGATTAGGGAGGGTGAAAAACTCAAAAGAGATACTGCAGAAAGTCACATGTAAGTGTGTCTTTGTCCAGTTTTCACAACTGACTTTCTATCAATGTCTATATAGGGGGAAAATAAAGTGCTTATAAACACACAAATGCATGCGCGCACACACACATAGACACACACTTATATACACGTGAATGGACACGTTTATGAAAGAAATTTGGCCTTCTGAAATTGCCAAAAAAGAAGTGTAATAATAATAGTAACTTACACCATAATTGTGAATTTGAAAAATGCTCAAACAGCTTCAATGGAGATTGAATGTCTTGGGCCACGGTTGGTAAAAGATGCCTAAAGAGCAGTGGGAGTTCGATTTCAGAAGTCCAGTGTGTGGAATATCAAATTGTTATTTGCTTTCCTATCTTGGTCATTTAAAAGAGTGCTGGGTACCTACATCTTTTGGGCTATAGAAAATAACTGCATTTCCCCCCTCTCCCAGAAAATCTGCCATTGAATTCAGGTGCAATAAGCAGCAGAGGAGGCCTTGCTGGGATGTTTTGTTCTTCTTTTTGCTTGAGAGGAAAAGTTGAGCAAACCTCACAGGAATGGTAGGGACCAGCTGGCCACGACTGACTTGTAGCTGGTCTTGCCAACTCTCTGTGTGAATTCAGGAAAGAGAACTGCCCTGTTGGCCCTAGAGCTGAAGGTGGCACAAAAATTATGTTGAAAGAGCTATATCCTCTATGAGCTTTTAGTTCCTTATCACCCCAGTCAAGGAACTGGCTGTTTCTGCCTAACTTTGGGAGAAATAATCCTGTGTATCTTGGCAACAGCTTAGACTTCCCCTGAGGTCTCAGTTATACAAGATCCTGTTGCTTCACACACAGCTTTGTCTGTGCTTGTGGAGGACTGTCAGGACTTGAGCGGTCTCTGGGCTGCGGTCACTAGATGGCAACATGATCACACACAGAGGCACGTTTCCTATTCCCTTCCTTGGAAAGACGCACTCTCTTGTGGAAGGACTGAGGACTGGCAGATTGCATTCAACTTCCTTGATGCCCCAAAGCTTTCTAAGATGGCAGTCAGGGAGTACAGCCTTGTAGGAGATTTCTCACTGTCTTCCAAGTGTCCCATCACCTGCCTTTAGGTATTTGTAGTGAAAAGAAACTCATCACATATTTTTTCCTCTGGTAGTTCTTAGCAGTGTTGTGAAAACATATTTTTCGAGTTTCTTTTTCAGTGTATGCATGTCTGTCTGCACAGGAGTGCATTTATACAACAATTTTTACCTTGTGCCTCGCTGTTTTGAAGAAGAGCAGTCCCTCTGGGCATCAAGGCAAGTTTTCCTGTAGGCTGTTGATAGTGCGTTGCCAATTTCTAGCTTAGCTCAGCGGAAAGGGGGACAGCATATCTCAATTTCACTTGCAGGTCAGCATTTCTCCCAGAGTTGGTGTATCCTGTTTGCTGGAAGAGCTGCACAGTCTTGCTAAGTGGACATTATGGGTTAGCAGTGGCCACTGATGATGGTGGAAGTGTGTAATCCACTGACTGACACAAAACTGCCATCACAATTTTGCAAAGGTCTTCACAACAGCTAACAATTTTCATCTGCATTAGTCTTGTTCCCATCCTTCTCCAAGCTACGGGGTCAGAATATTTAACAACCATAATGTTCAGTGATAATGAAATTAATACATTGAGGCTCCTGAGATAACTCGTGTCTTTATACAAGATTAGCATTATTCATTTGGCTGAAGGCATTGGTGCCTCTGTTTTAAGATGTGTCAGAATATTTATCAATCTTTTGGAGGGCTACACTCTTAGGCATGTCTCCATTTTCCAAAAGAATCATCAAGGGAATGAACATTCATTAGCTGTGTGTTTACAGTAAGTGGATCACAAAATATTGGCAGGACCTGTACATTTGCATGCCAGCTGACTTGGGAACTTTCGGTGGCTGAACCTTTCAGAATGATTGAGATTGATGGGAAATGATTCCAGGGGCAGGACTCCTGTCTGAGTCTGTTATCAGCTGCAGGAGCAATATCTTGCAAAGGTGAATTAGTCACCAGGTACAGATAACTTCTCTGAGCCAATACCGTGCCATCAACCCGCAACGTTTTGTAAAGAAAAATGTCATCCATATTGTGCAATGAACACACTGTTTTCTCTCTGTTGAGTGGTTTACCCGTGACTTTTCTGCAATTTCAGTGCCTACAAAACACATATTTGTTTGCCTGGTCTTCAGTGGGTAGTGTGGGTACAAAGCATCTCTTGCTTTCAAACTTAAGCAGGTGTGTTATTCCAGGTATGTGAGAAATCTTAACAAGCTGACATTTCCTGGTGCACTGACCTCAGCCAAACACATCATCTGCACGTGTAGTCTGACAGAAAAACCCTTTGCAGGGGACAGACCCCCAGCCATTTCACTCACTTCCAGCATGGCATTCATCCTCCACTGCCACTTCTCCCACAGTTGCTGAGAAATGAGGAAGCATAAGGAAATCGAAGGGCATGTGAAAATGACAAGTCTACCTTCCTCCTTCCAGCAGGGTATCTTACTTCAGTGCTGCTGCAGTGGTGAATTCACTCAAAGGCTGTATCTTCTCTTGCTCTCCTGAGTGGTGTCCTGTGTTTCACCTTGAAAATTTTTTCCTATGCCAACCATTCTTTGGGAGGAAAAACTACCACCTGTAATCCAGCTGCTATAAGCAGTCAATGTACTGTTATTGCCTGTTCAAGTTATTTGATCTTTTTTTTTCCCTGACATCTTCACTCTGATTCACCTTATTTTTCACTCCAGCTAATGATAATAGGAATTAGTAATGGAGAAATGAGCTCTTTACCCTTCATAATTTCCAGTGCCTTCCAGGCACAATACTAACTTGGTAATTCAGTTGGAACCTTGTGCAGGAGGGCAGGGTTAAAACCTGATCCAGAAGTCCCCATTTTTATTTTACTTTATTTATTTAACATTTCATTATAGCCCCATATGAGTACATGCCTGATAGAAAGAGTAAATGCACAGAGCCAAATTTTCCTTGGAGGACTCTATTCTGCACGAGGTGTTAAACAGCTGCACAACCACAATATCTGCCTGGAGAAGTCCCACTGCAATAAATGGAATTACCTGGATGGTGTAAATAAGAGCAGATTCTAGCCCCCAGGCTACTTGCAGTTATTTTGATTTTTATTGCTGGCCAACAGATGAATACTCTTTCCCACAGCAGCCTGCCAATGAAATAGCACTGTTGTTATGATTCTGGTGTTTTCCTGTCTTAATTAATTGAAATTGTTATTAAAATTCAGTGGTTATCCATACCAAAGTATTTGGGAAGCCTTTTTACCCCCTTTTAATTGTTGTCAGCGCTGTCCAAGGTACGCACTGTAAATAGGAAAAAGTGTGATATCTTTTGTTTAAATCTCAAACTGAAAAAGCTTGCCTGATGCTCCAAATAGTAACAAAGAAAAAAATTATTATATATTTATTTATATCATGTAAGGGATTTATAATTCATCAAGTGTGCTTGTGAAACCTCCTTTAAAAGGAAATAGTAATGCATAGCCTACATTTGCTAATTCATCTCTTTTAGCTAGATTCAAAGCCCGAAAATGATTCTCAGCTGTAAGGATATGTCTCTGTGACACTAACTCAATCTTTCTGGGTGTTGCATTTATTAGAGGAAATGCTCAGTAGACTGCAAGAATGACTGCGGGAGCTTTTCCAAAGTAACTTAGGGGAAAATCTTCAGCATTTCCCATAATTATTCAGCAGAACACAAGTGAGCACACAAAAACACTGCATGTTGTTATTCTCTTGGGGTGTCAGGTACATGTAATGTACAGTGTAAAGGAGGGATACACGTATTTTAAAGCTGGATGTTCCAGGAATAGTTTAGTGTTTGCTGCCTTTGGTGATATGAAAAACAGAGGAATATTCTGTCCCTAAATGGGCTTGTTTCAGAAATGTGAGCAGGAAGAAAACTGGGCCATAGGTTTCAGCTGGCTTTTCTTAACCTGTACTTCAGTGTCTGCATGCTTAGATGTCCTTCCATTAAAGTAGCAGGGATGCTCTAAGGTAAGCTAAATTCAAAATGCCAGGGGGGTTGTATTTCTTTTTTTTTTTTTTCCTTTGGTAAGTCTGCATTTCATGGATAATAAGCTTTCCTCAGGCTTTCATTTTTTGGCTGTGAAGGTGATTCATCCCAAAGGGAGTCCTGCTAGTACTGTGTGGAAATCGGCTTCAGAGCTCATTGGTGCTGGGCACTTCAGACAAGCTTTTCGTGTGTGAGCAGCTGATCTGCTTATGGCCTACACAGCTACCCCTGACTTACTGTGCTAATGTAAGGCGGGCACAGGTTTGGTGCTGACAGGGAGCAGGGACAATGCTGAAGCTGCTGCCTCGGTTTCCCCGACTGGGGACATGACAATTTGTCTTGCAAAGACTGTGTGAAGTTGTTGAGTATTTGTAAAGCCATGTGGGGAGGCAATTCCCACCCTCTACCAGGCAGAGGAGCATTAAGAGGCTCTCAGTCAACCTGGGAGTCCTGTGCAGCATGAGAAGGCTGGGCTATAAAAAGATACTCAGTTGGAGTGGAGTAGGAGAGCTATGGCCTTGTGGGAAAGAGGGTTCTGGAGATCTTATCCCTGCATTTGATGTGCAGCGGGATTCTGGGGTTAGCAGGCAGCAGAAGCTGCTCTCTGAAGGGCCAGTGAAATGCTGTTAACTCCACTGGCTGTGTGGGAGCTGATGAGGATGTGCTTGGCGGTGGGCAGCTTCAGGGGTGAGGAGGAAGCAGTGGACGTTACACCCTCAGGTACTCCAGGTGAAGCTGTGCTGCTTCTTGGGCAGATGAAACTCTTTGCAGGAGGTTGTCAGGGTTCTGTGAGTGGCTCTCTGGTTTTGGGGCAAACTGAGCTTGCTCTGTGCAGAGATATGGGGGGTGTTGGCTCAGATGCAGGAGTGAGAATATATCCTTCAAGGAGTACCTTGATGCCAGAAGTGGTGGCATTGCTGTTAAGCAGCCCTTGAGCAGTTAGCTAATAGATCTGGTGCCCCTAGAAGTGGGACCACAGGCAGAGACAGCCTGCTCTTGTGTCAGTGGGGGTGAAAACTCTGTGACTGTACTGGAACTGATCTGTGTCTACGTACCATTGATTTACTCGAGCTGTCAGTGATTCCCTTTGCTGGCTGGGGACTGGTGTTGTTGCAGGGATCAGGAGGCCTGATGGATCTGAGCTGAATCTGTGTGCTCAGTTTGCCTGCTGTGTGCTTCTTAGTGTATCCCTTTTCTCTCAAGTTATCTGAGTTTGCCATTGCTGGGTGTTTGTTAGGGCAGATATCCCTGTCCTTTGTTCCTTTTGCTATGTAAATTATACTGTTTATTGCAATATGCAACTACAAAGATACACAATTACACAATCTTTCTTCCTAATTAAAATAGTAACCCTCTACCATTAAGCTGCCTAGAAAAAACATAAATTTTCATGGCAGATTTTTTCTAAAGAAAGATCACACTAAGACTAGTGTGTTCTTTTAGAGTTGTCAAGAGCTGGGCTAATATTAAATACATACAAACAAATGTGTACTCAATAATTGGGTGGCTGGTTGTATACTAAAGTAACCTTATGAAAGATACATGTGGAAAGCCGAATTGACTTTGACACGTTAAACATGTTGGATAAAAGCTTATTGGGGGCTGTAAAGAGTTCTGGTAATAGCAGTGGGTAGTATTGTGAATAATCAGTTTTGTTTCTAGATAGCAGCTTCATTGTTAGGCAGAACAAATGATTTTGATCTGAAATATCATACTGTTGCTGTGCTTTCTTCATCTCTCTGTATCTATATGTATCTCACATTGATTGAAAGCTCTGGTGAATTTTACTTGATTTCCCCACATGGTAAAAATTTACAATGGTATGAAAGTTATGAGAGAACACTTCTACTTAAAGGAAAGATCCAAATGATAAATGAATTAATTGACAGGCAGAGGAAAATATACCTTCTGGTCATCTGAAAATATGATATTCTCTAAATGCAACTATAGTAGCTTTTAGCAAATGCCAAACCAATGTGAAAAAATGTGTCCGGACTAACTTCTTGCAGCTCTTCTAACACACAATGCAGGCTCCAGCATTTTGCTTTGTCTTAGCTGAAGGGTAGAGCGTACTCTATCCAGAAAGAGGTTACTAAAGTTTGCAGTCCAGTTTTCATTGCAAGTTTAGGCTCTTGTCCTTCAGTCCCATAGGATCTTCCATGTTTTTGTGAACACATGCAAAGTCATACATGCTTGTAGGAGATTCTAAAACCCTCAAGTGCTTCCATGTCATCCACATCTTCCACTGCCTTTTGGTGGCAGTCACATCCTGGTCCCAGGCTCTGATTGCTTGAGCAAGGAAGGAATTTCCCAGGTATCATGATCAAGCCAGGAAAATAAGTTTATCTTGCCACTGTAACAAGTTCCAGCCTGTAACAGGAGCTGGGATAACTGAAGTCAGTAGTCCATAGGCTTGGAAGATGGCAAAGCTGGAACAGCCTCAGGGAAGAATGTTGGCAGAGAGAGGGGAGGCAGGAAGGGGATTTATGTTGGTGCCATTCCTGCTGCTGGAGTTATTTTAGAAGACATGGTAGATCTTTTCTACCTCTGCTTTTCTCCCTGGAGACAGTACCCCAGTTTTATTGATCTGTATGGTACTGTGATACCGTCTCTACTATTGTTGTGTGTATACTTTGTATAAACCTTGGAGGCTTTTTAACTATTTGGACAGAAGTAGTTGAGAACATTGGCTCTGTTTCAGCTGAGAAGAGGAAGATAGAAATTTTTAACTTCCATTCCATTACCACTCTTCCTTTCTTTCTGTTCACCAAATTTCAAACATTTCTAGGTACCCTGTTTCTCTGGCTCTTCTCATGTCTGTTTTCCACCATCTACAAACTCTGGATTGTTTTTAATTCTATTTTTGTTATTGCTTAAAAACAAGACTGGACACAGCCAAAATTCCCCGTGGCATCCCCTGAGACTCATCCTCCCCACTTTCTGCTTGTAATCCTTTGTTTATGGTATTTCAGCCAATTCTCGATTAAGGATCATGTGACAGTGTTTATATTCAAACTAAATGCAATTAATAAGTGTCAAGACATCATGAAATGCTGTGTGAGTTGTGTGCTAAAAGACAAATGTTCTATATCTAGGCCTTTCCCTTCAGGCAATCAATTAGATAATATATGTTTGAAAGGGTTGAGTCTGTCAGTCAAGCCACAGATCTGTAAATCCATGTTGAAATTCATATGGCAACAGTCATCAAAACACTTAAATGTGTGCTTAAGTCTTTTCTGTGTTCAATCAACTACATAAGCATGTGCTTAAGATTTGGGTCTCCAGGCAGACCCACTGAGATTAATGAGAGAAATGTTTCTCATCTCTATGCTCCAGATCTCCATCTTGCTACCAGGAAAACCGAAGCCTTCCTTTACCCAAGAGCAGAGTCATTCTGAATCTGACACTTCAGTAGATATTTAGTGCACTTATTTATAGCACTGGAGTTATTTAAAATAATGCTTAGGAATGTAGATTCTTTCCTGTCTTCTAGGCCTGGCTAAGGTCCTTTAGGGCCTGTATAGGACTCATCTACAAACTCTTATCATAGGCTGTTTCCCACCTGTAAGTATTCATAGCAGTCTTTTCCACTGGCCCCTTAGTAGTTCCTTGTGAGGTCAGCGTGGTCTTTACTAAATTTCAGCACTTGTTCTTTTTGATCCTGTGAGATGGAAAGTGGGAAGCCCTAAGAAATAGCATGGCCTTTGTTGCTCATACTGCTGACACTGCAAGTTTGCAGAGAACTCCTCAGTTCCCAGAAGTATCTGGGCATTTACCTGGGAGAAAATATCAAAGGACCTTTGGATATTGCCTTGGCCTTGAGGCACTCATGAGCAAACCTATCTCTTCTAGGGATAGTTAGGCCAGACTAGTGATCCTGGTGTGCTTAGATAGGCTGTCTCTGACACAGCTGTTTGATAGGGATGTCCAGAACATGCTGCACTTTAGTGAAGACTGTCCTTTTATTGCTCACAGAAGAACAATGTCTTCCTGGCTATATATAACAGCTGCCATCTGACTTATATATTTTTTTTTTTGGCCTGAAACTTTTCTTTTTCTTCAAGACATTGCAGGCTGTAAACAGCCAACATTTTTCCAGAAGAAAAGAGTAAGAAGTGCAATAGGTTCAAACAGGTTGAAATAAATTTAGCTGTTCTAGAGGGCAGAAAAAGGAAAGAGAGCTTGACTGGGGCAAAAACTAAGGTTTCCTCTGGAGTCAATTAATCACAACCGTTGAAGGAAAGTGAAGCTCCAAGTCCTGAGCTGTTCTGGGAAGTGGTATTAAGAATACCAGTTTGAATATGGTGACCCACATCTGGGATGCCTGCAATTCTATAAGCTAAGCTTCTATTATAGGGCAACCACTCTGAAATCTCAACTCCTGTTCTGCCAAGACTCACGTGTTTCTCTAAAGAGATGAATTAATATATTTAAAGGCAATGACCACTACTTGGCCTGCCAACAGAGCCTTGGCTGCTGTTAGAATGAAGCTATAGGAATTTGCTTCTGCTTTTCAGTAGTTAGTGTTTCTGCCAGAGGGAACCAAAAAATGTGAAGTGGGTAAAACTGAAATCAAGTTTCAGATCTTCTTGCTAGTCCTTACCAGGGACTGTCCATATTGCCCCAAGGTGTTGACATTGTAGTGCTGAAAGAATAGATGGTTTAAAGCCTGAGGGAGAGCAAGTTTGCATCCTCCAGAAGTCCTTTACTGGAACTCCAAGAGGAAAATGTATTCATGTGGCACAGTGACAGGCTGTGACCAAATAAGAGTGAAAGTGCTGCCTGAGAGTTCAAGAAGCCGTCAAGTGAGTTCAAAATGTAGTTGTGAAACAAGACAACAAAATCCATAGCCAAAAGAATAGGGTGACAGGGCTGAGTTAGAGTTGAGTAACCTGTGACATAAATTAAGGGTAAACGAGCAGTGACTGGTGGTGTAAAATCTAGTGTGGGAGTCCACACTGCTGGCTGTTGCGGTCTGATATGAGGCAGTGGAGTTCAACTCAAGGCTTGTTTTAGCCAAGGTGAGCCTTTCTGAGAGCTCTGAGCGAGCCCTCAGGCTTGTACCCAGCTTTGCGGTGTCTGCTGGTGCCTCAGCACGCTCAGGAGAGGTGTTGTTTTGTTCAGTTGAGTGCTGTTAGCAACAAGGCTGGAGGGCAAATTACCAAGCCCCTTCTGGCTGTGAAATAGGCAGACAATTGGCAAAGGCTCACAAATACGTGCAATTTTTTAGCATTAGTTGAATCTGCCCTGCTTGGAGGCAAACCCACCTCATATGATGGTGAGTAACCCAGGTTTTCCTGGCAAGTGGCAACTCGACACCAGCGTTGTGAATAATCCAGGGCAAAGCAAGGTCAAGTGTTCAGGTAATGCAGGTGTTCTTAAATAATCCATGGGCCATGAGCAGCTTTTGTGATTTCTCACTTTCTTACCCTCCCCCTTGTTTTCCTGTTGTTTTCGTACAAGACCTCCCAGCTCCCAGACCTAACTCCTGCAAACTGAAAGCAGCCTTCTCTATCATGCACAAGTAGGTTGTCAGAATGGAACAGCAGGTTGTGTTCTCATCATCCTTAATCATAGGGACAGACAGTATTTCACAGCTCTTCATTCTTGAGCACTTGTAGCCATCCTAATAGAAGCTATATAACTAATAAGCAACATTTAGGTGGCTTACTTTTATTTTTTATTTTGGTGGAATGGAAAACTATGAATGCAACTTAGTATCTAGATCAGTACAACCTCCACCAAGAACAGGTCACATGCAGGGAAACCCAGCCAAATGTCATAATTCCTGAAGCAATCTTGTTGCAACAAGTTGTGTTTTACTTAACCTATTCCATTGGCCTAACTCTTTTGTTCTCGGGAGATGACATGCTCTTGCTTTTAATTTTTGACCTGGCTAACTTTTTTCAAGTAATTTCTCTTCAGCTTCTGGAATGAAAACTATTCAAATAACTTGAACTCAATTATCTCTCAAGGTAAATGAAAATAACTATGCTAATAAACTCATGGGAAAATTGAGGTGATCATCTTGAGGCCTGGCTAAAATCCTGTTTACACTTAGTTGGAGGCCACTATTTTGTCAATAACACACTGGGAAAGATCATGAGTTCAGGGTCTAACTCTTGATCTGAAAAGGTGGACTGAATACTGAGGTGAAGTATTCAAAGAAATCCTTATTCTATATCCCCACAATGAATTTAAAGATCAGTTTTACAGGGCTTTTCGTTTTCCTAGTACACAACCTCTGCTCCCTGGTGGTCTGCCTTGGTCTTCTGAACACTCCCATGTCTTCACATTCTTCTCTCAACATGTGTTTGGGCTAATTCCATTATTAAGAAAAAAATCAGGGCTTGGGCAGAGTGAAAAACTGTGAAGTCATCTCTGGGAGCATGGGGTGAAATGACAGCCAGAGAGATGTTTCTACTGCCTTCCTGTTTGCTTTGAATGTGTTATTCAGCATTTATAGAGTCCATCAGACACAAAAGAAGTCACTGAGAAAGAAGTGTTGATTTTGGTTGAATTGCAATGGGAAATGGAGCTGCTGTACAGCCCAGGAAGAGGAACTGAGGCAGGCAGAAGAAGAGAGAGAGAAGAAGAGAGAATTTATCTTGAATTGAATAAACGCTTGGAATCCAAAATTTGCAGAACCTTTCTATTCCATAGGGAAGAGTGGAAAGTGTGAAACTTGCATCTGTTCCTTAGATGAGTAAAGGACGTAGTATGCTTACTCTTCCTTTTTCTCCTCATCATCTTCCCCTTCCTCCGTCCCTCCCTCACTCCTGCGCTGTCTCATGAGTCAGAGTGGGTGTATCACATGTAATTAATCTAGATTGCTGTTCATGTTGGGACAGCTACCTTGCACAACAATCTTTCATCAAGAAAAACCTGCCAACTGAATGACCTGCAGCAGATAGCCAGGTGACCTGTTCCACTTGAGAGACTGCTGTGCAGTTTGATGCTTGTTGGATTAGGAAGTGTGACCACAGTAATTAGCAGGAAGTTTCTGGATCTGGATACAGCACATTAAATGCAGTCTGGCCCTTGGAGAAATCTGACCTTGGTAAATGAGAGTGGGCAGGCTGGGCTGGGGTGCAGAGATGAGATGGGCAGGACAGGATGTGAGAGAGATGGATTTAGTGTCACAGAGCTTTTCACAGGCTGAGAATGGACATGCTTTTTTTTCAGAGGTTGCGAAAAGAATTGCATGCAGCTCTGTGACAGAGAAAGGTATGAGTTAAAACAGATTGACTTTCCTCCCCCAGCACATATGTGCTCCTTAAAAACTAGGGGAGTACAAAGGGAGCAAGTCTTTAAAAAAAGATTTGTTCTATAGACTGCAAAGATGTGCGATTATTAGCAGTTGTACAATTTGTGGGAGGCAAATGTGCATGTGGGGCTTTTATGATGTGCAAGTAAAGTAAAAAGATAGAGGGAAGGAAAAGGCATGCTCTCCAAATGCCCATCTTTTCTATCAACAAATGTTCCCTTAGAGGCAAAAGCTTGGGTGTTTCTTTTCCCCTTGGTGTTCTGTGTGCTTGTATTAGTCACACCCATTTATTTTTTGCATAATTCATGCACTATTTGAAACTTGGCAAGAGTAGGGATGTTATGGCCAACAGTCAGTCTTGCTTCAGGAGTTTCTATGAATATGAATGCCTGAAGTTCACATAAGCTTACTCTGTTGCTATAACAACAGATTTGTTGTGAAATCCTTGTATTTTAAAGGCTAGATTCTGTAAATTAACTTCATCTTCACTATGTTTGATGCAAGTGATTTGTACATGCATTGTTTTCAGTGAAGTTGCAAATATTAGGGGAATGGATAAATTCGAGGATTTAACGAAACTAGGTTTAATCACAAACAATTCCGGCACTTAAGATCAAAGTAAACCAGTTTTGTGTCCCACCCAGAGAGGGACTGAGTGCTCTCAGCTCAAGCAGAGTTCAGGAAGAGCTGAAGGTGCTGAATAACACAGCTCAAGGTGCGGCAGAATGGTGCCTTACACATGAATAGTGCAGACCCTGCCGAACATCCGACACCTACAGGGATGTGTTCAGTTGTAAAACAACAGGGTAGGAAGTATCTCACAGAAGCAGAATAGGGAAAATCTGCTGGACTTCAATTTTTTTTTTTTTTAAGGTGAATATTAAAATATGCTTTCGTTTTTCTGCCTGCTCAGGGATGTTTGAGTCTCAGTTGACAATTGAGCCCTGTTCAGCCAAACCCCTGCACTGAAGTCCATATGTTCTGTGTGGAAACAGGGGTCATTGCAGGTTCAGGGTCTTACTGCCTCTTCATGAAGGGCTGTCAAATACACATAATAAACTAATCTGTGAGTGGAGAGGAAGTAGGAGCTAATTTTTTTTCCTTTCCTGCTCTTTTCTTTCAGTGGACTAATCATAGTGTAATGTAACTGTAATAAGTTAACAACCCCAACAACGCACTCTTGTCCCCTCCACTCCCCTGATGCAAAGTGGCCTTACAGATAGGTTAGATTCTTTTTAAAGAGATAGTGGAGCCTGATTTCCAGTTTGTAAGTCCTTGGGCCTCCCAGTGTTTGCAATTGTTGGAGTAAATGGAACCCCATGCAGTATGCAAAGCTAAACCTGTGTTTGAGTGTTTGCAGGATCCAGGTCCAGAAACAGCTTACACCAAACATCTAAAAAGGGAAATGAATGCTAAATTAATGGCTGTTCTTACTCTTTGTCTTGGGTGCCTCTGGTATTTCAAGGGCTTAGAGGTTTATGGGCTGCTGGGTCATTCCCGTTCTGCTAAGGGGTGTGTACTAGAGAAGGGGGCAAGACCCTGCAGGCCAAATGACCTTTTAGCAGTAGCTTAAGGGAATAGCTCTCTTTATGGAAGTGGGCTGACTTGCAAAATTGTATTTTTATACAAAGCTGCTTTTGGTTAGACCAATACATGAAAGTATCTGAAACACAAAACTTTGATTTTGTGGTTGCAGTCTTTAAATATTTTAAAATGACCAAAATACATTTAAGATTTTTTTTTTCTTTACTTAAGAACTGTTCCCCCAATTCATGTCAAGTTTCACTTTTTATGCTGATTTTGCAGTCAAGGATAAAGTAAAGCTGTGAGATTTTGGGGTGGGAAAAAAGAGGGTGCTGGTGGCAACAGGATAGGCTCAAGCGTCTCTGGAAACATTTGTTTTTTACATATATCTTTGCTGAAGGTTTTGCAATGACCATGTACAATAAGCAATGCACAGTCTTGCCAAAGGAATCATCTGATTTCCCTTTTAGAGCACAAAATACACTTATTGGTATATGCAACAACAGTCCAAATTACCAATGACATTTTTTCATTGCTATAGTCTAGTACAGGGTGGTGGGTTGGAATGACCTGTCTTTTGTAAGGCTTGCTGTTTTTCATATAGTAAAGAATGGATATGAACTGTATTTTAAGGACAACCAGAAGCTTTCTAAGAACAAGATGGACACCTGATAATTAAAGAAATATATGAATGAAGAAAAATATGTACAATTCCTAATTCATAGGAAGAAAGACTCCTGAGCAGTTTCACAGGGCACATTTGGAGATAGATAGGGAAACTACAGATGAATCAGAGTCACTAATGATGGTTTTTCTTGTCATCTCTGAGATCAGTGAATATGTATGTCTGTGCTGCAGAGCTACAGTGTAGTGCAGAGCTCAGAGCTGGCCTTTGGCACACACAGCTTGTGGATTCACCCTTGGATTCTCCTCCTTTCCTTCTGTCCCTCTCCCCATCGTCTAACAGAGTTAGGCTATGACCCATCATCTAACAGAGTTATACTTCCCGGGCTTAGCAAATATCAGATTCACTTCTCACCTGGTCACTGCCTGCAGGGACTATTCTACTGCTTTGTTACAGCTTTCCCGTGGAATGATTAATAGAATCATAGAATCATAGAACCGTAGAATGGCCTGGGTTGGAAGGGACCTTAAAGTTCCAATGCCCCTGCCATGTACAGGGACACCTCTCACTAGACCAGGTTGCTCAGAGCTCCATCATGTCAAAGGCTTTACAGAAGTGAAGATAAATGACATCTGTAATCCTTCCCTTGTCCAGTGATGTAGTCCCTCCATCATAGAAGGCCAGTAGGTTGGTCAGGCATTGGTCAGGCAGGACTTGCCCTTGGTGAAGTTGTGCTGGCTGTTCCAAATCAGCTCCCTGTCCTCCCTGTGCCTTAGCATAGCTTCTAGGAGGATCTGTTCCATGATCTTCCCAGGCACAGAGGTAGGCTGACAGAGTCCTTCTTTCTACCATTTTTAAAGGTGGGTACAATGTTTCCCCTTTTCCAGTCACTTGGGACTTCATCACAACTTTACAAAAATCATGGAGTGTGGCTTGGCAACTCCATCAGTCAATTCCCCTGGGACTTTGCGATGCATCACATCTGGTCCCATAGACACAATGATGTTTCCCTCCTTTTCCATTTATGTGCAGTGAATCTATGCAGGAGACTGATCTGTCTGCAGCTTAATCCCTTCTGTTTTCTCTCTTTGGTTGGGGGTTATTTTCATCTGTGCTGGCTCTTTAAACTGGTCCACATGTACAACTGTTAATCACAGTGCAAAGAGGGAGGCTGGATTATGTGACTTGTATTACAGAGATGAAGATGGGATCAAAACAGGCTTGAACTCAAGCTACTGTGGAACCTTCCCCTTAGGCTTGGATGCTTGAGAAGGGAGAGACCTTAGAAAAGGAAGGACAGGGTTGCAGGCAGAGTTGAGATCTGCATGGGGAATTTAAGTCATAGTTCAGAGACACAACCCACACATTGCTGGTGTCTTGTCTCAAGATAGACAGGTTATGTTATAGAAGCTTGAGCAGGGACTGAGAGTTTGTGAGGGCAACCTTGTTTCAGGCCAGCTCTGGCTGAGATACTGAGCTGGCTTCACCTTAAGGTTAGATTAGCTTGCAGAGACCTGAGCTATCATTGTGGGGATTCTTGAACACCCAATGTGTGCAAGTCACAGTTCCCAGCCAGAAACATCCCCCAGAGTGCCAAGAGAGATGGACAAAATGAGGGGATTTCAGTATTGTTCTATTTTAAGTGGTGTCCAGTTGCTGTGTTCTTGGTGCACCAAAAAAAAGCTGGAGGTCAGGATGAGTCTAAAATAGGAAGTCTTACACAAGCCTGTCTTCAGTCTGTCAGGTGTGTAGGTACCTGCCTCTGGGTGCAGGAAGAGGGCAGATACTAAAAATGGGAGATGCATCCCAGGGCATCCTTTGCAGGACTTGCTGCTTGCTGAATTGGCTGAGCTATGCTGCCAGAGCAGCAGCATTTGCTGCTTGGAGTGAGTACCAGGGAGGATTAGTAGTTCAGCCCATTGTTGGGACAGATTGTTCCACATTATACCATGTCCTTTAGGTTTTCACACAGACAAACTGTGGCTTTCCAAGGTGTGGATATTGGCCTTCCCCTGAAATGTCTTGATAGGCAGCCTGGCCACATTTTCTCAAAGATGGGGGATGGCATGGGAGACCTCTGGCTCCCTTAAAGGAAACAAACACAATGGGGCTGTAGCACAATGACAAATTACTGTCAGGATCAGGAGGCAGGCAGTGCTCTGTATGTTCTAATGTGGTGTAAGTAGCTCTACTGGCTCCTATCTCTGGCTTATTTTGACATTTTCTGGCAAAGCAGCAGTGTGTTCCCCCCCTCCTTGTTCCCCTTCCCCATTATTTGTTTTGTATGTTTAATTGGAAAATTGGAGCAAGTATAGAAGCTTGGAAGCTTGTTTAGCCTGGAGCTTGGCTTTCTAACAAACAGCTGGCCCCAGCTCCAGGTCCAGATAGTTTGTTCTGGGCACTTGAAGGAAATGCATACTTTGCAAGTGGTCCATTGAATGTCACTGTGATGTTCTGCAGAAATTCAGCATTCAGCTCTAATAAAGTTTGTCTGGTTGCAAACAAGATGAACAGAAAGCAGTTTGGAATTGTCTTCCCCCCCCGTCCCCGCGGTTTGGGGTGCTGAGCTCATCTCTTGTTCTAACTTCATTTCTTAAGCACAGAGGTATCTTGTCTTCATTCACTCCTTTATATGACCAGGGAAATAATACCAGTTTAAGGGCCTTGTTAGATTCAGCTTATTTGTTTCTTTGCTTTTATTTTGGGACAGAGAAAGCTCCATGGAAAGCTGAGTTACCTTAGGATTGTATTAATAGGAAAAGTACTGCTGGCTCGCCTTTTTTTTAGGATATGCTATGTCTGTAAAGAGTAGTATTACACATGACTTGCTCTCACTGGACTTCGAGTATTATCCCTCATTATACTTAATTATCCTCTGTGAGGGAGCTGAAAAGGCCTAACTAAAGTTATGCAAAAAAAGAAGTAGCTGAGCAGTAAGAGGTTACTGCACCCTCTCGTGCTGCTGTCCTGTTCACTGAGCAAGATGAAGCAGCAGTACAAGGAGTAACTGAACAGAAGTGGTGATCAAGAGAAAATGGACTGCGAACACAATGCCTGTAATTATTGAGACTAGCTGTTTTTTTTTTTTTTCCACATGACTGTTATTGCTAATGAGAAGAGTGATTTTCTCCAGTTCTTGAATTGCAAGTTTAAAGGGGGATTAGAAGCAGCTAAAAAGTAATAATCAGTGAGCAGAGGGAGAGAGATGTTGTCTCTCTTAGGTGGCACAGGCTTGTTTTGTTTCTGGGTTCAGACTTCCTGAATCAGATTCTGGGCTGACACTGCTGGGACAGAAGAGGTGTGTGAGGAAAAACAGAGTCAGCAGCTGAAGTAGCACAACCAGAGGTCAGCTCCCCATACCTGGCCTCTATAAACACTGCAGGGAGGTGGCTGCACTCCCCAGTTTTGGAGTCAGGAGTGTGATCTGTGGAGGTTTCAGGTAGAGCCACTGCTGCTCTCAGTTAAGAAACTTGCTATTGCAGGTGTCCCTTTGCAAGCTGTGTAGCTGAAGGAGTCTCCCTCTCCGCTTCCATCAATTTGACACCCATGGGCACAATGAGAGGGGTCTAACTCCTTTCCTTTCCTTCCCATCTGCTGCCTGAGCTGTATGTGTGGTTACTGCCTGAACTGGTGTAAGTCCAAACGAGCCCACTTAGATTTAGTCTTCACTGTCCGGTTAAGTGATTGTTAACAAGTCTTGCCCTTTTATCTTGGGTTAATCTTACTAGGACTTGGTGTTGGCTTATTTAGCCTGACTTGTTCAGAACAGAACTTAACTGTTGCTGTCTTACTGTCTTCTAGTAGAGGTAGAAGGATGGGCAGTGACCTAGGTAGGTTTTCTGTGATTAGAAGAGAATATATGAAAGCAGTAGCAGTTATACCATTGCTCATCTGTAAAAGTGTCAGCATTAAGGGTGTATGTAGATTTACTTTTGAGAGTTTATGAAATAAATCCCACACCTAAAATAATTAAATCAAGACAAAGGGTGTCAACCAGGTTTGGGAATAATACATTTAATCATGTTGTCTGACCTGTGGTAAATATGCATGTAAAAGCACTTAGTCCCTGAGGTAGTAATATACGTTGAGCATAGCTAATTTCTATTCTTGAAAGGGAATCTAATTCAGATGAGTTCAAGTCCTGCCTTAGACTTTGTGTCTGTGCATGGGTAATTATCACAGCTGAGCTGATGCTCAGTGTCTTGGAGGTGTCTGATGTCCAAGACTCACTCATCATTCAAAAATGGGGGTAAATGTGCAGCAGACAAGCTGTCTTTTTTCTTTGCTTAATAGCAGGCCTCAGTCCTAATGGATACTAGTTGGTATCACTGGAATATGGAGACACCGCACCAAATCCCTTTGAAGTTCCGTTTACAGTTCTCCTAGAAGCATGGGGAGCCTTGGCCATCAAAAACATCTAGTCCATGGTTTCTTTTGCAGAGCAAGAGTATATTCTTATCCTTATAGATCATTTCACTGTGCAAGGAGACAAGAATCCTGGTGACTACCCTTCCCCAGCCTATCCAGTAATGCAGAAACCTGTTTCTCATCTCGAAGGACGGTTGGAAGACTTTCTGTCATGGGATTTCAAATTTCTCATTTGCCCAAGAGCAGAATCCCTCCAAACTCTTCACTGGTGAAATGCAAGCCATGGTATGAGCAGGGAACTGTATCACTTGGAAATTTGATGCTGGAGAAGTCCATCTTGACTAGCATACGTGGTAAGGAGCGGCCTGTGCTGTCACGTTCTGCACACAACTTTACAAAATAGCACTTAAAATTCTTTACAACCTCCAGAGCTCTTTGCAAGCATCAGCTAATCCTGGAAGTGTCCCCCTCCTGTTGTGAGATACTAAAATAGGTGGTATTATTCTCAATTTACAGATAAGAAGATGACCTTCATGTAGTTAAGTGAGTTAACTCCAGGCCACCCAATGCCAGCAACAAACCTTGGCTCCTGCCTCTGTGTTTGACCACACCCTTAAAACTGGTATTTCAGCCTGCTGCTTGGAATGTGTCAGGACTGCAAGTGAGAGACCATGGCTCCAGGGAAAGTCAAAGCTCTACAGGGGCCAGTTTGCAATACTAAACCAGTCACAGTCCCACTGAATACCTCCATGTCCTGGTTAGATCACAGGAAGCAAAGGTCTCCAGCCAAGCCTGTGTCCATGACTAACTGCTTTGAAGAAGTAAAAGCACACTATATCCTGCTATATAATAAGTATCCAGCTAGACTCTAATTAGGAAAATGCTATTGCATATCAGCCCAGAAATTTGGGCTCAGTATGGATTCAGTTCTTTTCCCATAGAAGCCAGATGAAGTGATGTCTCTGGCTTCAGGTTGGCTCAATTTCTGTGCCTTTTGGGCCTGAATCACTGTTTCAGTCATTAGAAAAACTCTTTTCGACTGAAATTTTTCAGTGACACCGTTTCTTTCTGGAATCAATATAAAATATAAGAGAAAATAAAACAACTTTGGCTCCTGGTTAATTTCCCCCCCCCCCAGAGAATGAAGGAATCTGGGCACATCAGCTGTCTGGCCTGGAAGCAGCTGGCAGTGTTTCAAGTACACGGATGTCTTTCCAGTTTTCGAAGAAGCTGTGCGTGGGTTGTTGCCTCCAACTGATAGATGAGCTATGGAAATTCTCCCCTTGTTTTTAGATATTTTCAAATATTTGGAGAACAATATTAAAATAAATGACTGACAAAATGCTGATTACACTTTTCAATATTTCTGTGGTTGCACAATAAGGACAGCACATGAAGAAAGAGTCGAAAGTTACATTATCATTGTAGGAGCAGCAAAAGTGTCAACATTGATTTAGGAACAAAGTCACACAGACGATTTTATTTGTTCCTGATCCTCCTCTGTGATACTTCAGTCTGTTTACACAGTGTTACCCAGACTGACATTTCCTATGTGTGTCCAAATTAGTTTAATTTAAAATTGCAATGCATATTGAAGACAGAGAATTACAGCTCATGTGCAGTAATCTTCCAGAAATTTGCCATTGCTACTGATTAGCTTTTATTAACACCCCTAACTACAGAATTTAGAGAGAATGTTATTTCAGATCACATTAAACTGATGATGAGTGCAACATTTCTATTGTTTGGAGATGACACAGATCCACTGGAAAAATTATTCCCTGAGAGGTACAGATGGATTTTTCAGCAAATCAGAACACAAAATGCATTTGTTTTAGACTCAATATTCTAGACCAGGAAAATACCCTGAAGTGTGTCACATTGTCTCTTAAAAAGGTATGTTTCCAAAATCAGGGGGGAAAAGTATTCTGGATAATAAATAAATCCTTTCAGCTTCAAAGAGTCCACTGTGGTAAGGATGAATGAAAACACAGAGTTTAGGAATATGAGGAAAGTGGTTTAAGTAACAAGACTGAATAGCAAAGCCCATCAAAGCCATTAAGGCATAAACCAACAGATTTTAAAAAGTGAGAGTTGAAGATTATTTAGCATGGTGTGGAGGCTTTGCAGAACCCATTTCAAATGAGGATTGAACAAAAGAATGAGCAATTGCGGCTTTAGGGGAGATTTATTTCAGTGGAAGGGAAAACACTTGCTCTCTGATACCAATTAACCAACAAGAGGACGGCGTCACAAGCCCCCGATATTAAAAATGTAAATCCCAAGCCCAAGGGTGCCTGAAATGCAGGTCATACAATTTGAGGAGAGAATGCATAAAGAGATAACGAGACTTGTATTCAGACCACATCGGCTGCCTGATTATCTCCTTGCCTTCTGCCTATTCTGCTCGCTCACAATAGGAGAGTGTCAAGAGAGAGGCGCAGGAGGCTCCACGGATGAACAGGATCACCTTGGGAAGTGGGCTGAAGTTGATCAAATGTGTGTCACAAAGGTTAGGAAAACAGAAGATTAAAACCTGATATGGTACTAGGAGGCAAACAGGTGAGGGAGAAGCAACATAAAGGAACTGTGGTGTAGTTTTTGCACTCTACGACCCTGGAGCTTTGTGTGGCGCTTTAAATCAGTGGTTCCCAACAGAGAGCATGACAGGCGTCTTTTGGAAACTCTCAGAGAGATAGGATGCATTTACTTACTCTCACAAGGGGTCATGAACTCAGCTGAGACCATGACATCCAGAAGTAGGGTTTCAGGGTGTCATGAGCAGCATGGGAATCCTGCTGCAGATGTGCATATTGCAGCTCAAAAGACAGCATGAGCCAGATGGAGCACAGGGATTCTGGCTGGGAAACTTTGGACCAGCTGTGTGCCATGTTCAAGGAGGCTGTGAACTTGAGTGGGAGAGCGAAAAAGCCAAGTATCCTTATTAGCACTGATGCAATTAAGGGCCCATATTGGCCCATAAAGGACCCCTGAGCATCTGCCTGAACTGAAGGTCTGGATCTGGAATCTCTCAGGCCTTGAGCTTGATTCCAAGAGGCAAAATGGTCTACTTTGATAATACCAGCTCACTTCCATCCTGACAGGGCAAGAAGTGAACAGTGATGGGTAGATAAGCTGAGGTTCTAGCACCGGGAGAATCATATCCTTATTCACCCCAGGTTACCCGAGTTTAGTGTTAAAGGTAAAAGACTTTTAGTGTAGCTTCTGTGTAATTGCCATGGCTGATAGTAACAGTCTGATGGTAGAAAAGAAGGGACAATATCGCAAACTCCAGAATACAACTCAAGACTCCACTGCTATAAAAGAACCTTGGATCACAGAAATGCTATTTTTAATGACTGTAGGTGTTTCTTCATTATATTAAGCAGACATGTTGCCCCAAGACAAGGCTGCCTTTGATTTATGGTAAAGAGATTGTGATAGGAATTAAATGAAAACTCATAGGAAAATTAATCTAAATAAGAATAATTGAAGAGATTCATGGTTCATTTGCGCTTATATTCATCATACCTATTGTCTGAAGAAATACACTTATTTAAAGCCAAATGACAGATTATAATTTACTAACTTTGCATTCATGACATCACTGTATTGTCTATTCCATAATCAGAAATGTTAAGCCTGAACAGTAATTTTCACAAAATACTATTATAGAGTTATAAATGTCATTAAACAATAGACTGAGGTAGTCCTTGTAACTTCAATCTCTGGGTTAAGAAAATTAGATGGAATGAAAGAATTCTATTTAAAACCAAAGCCTTGGCACTGTCTCTTCCATTACTGCTATGCAATAAATAATTTAATATACATCTATTTTCCACTTATTTTAGTCTCTAATCTATAAATTTTATTTCTTCTTTGCATTTTAAAAGTCTTCCTCTCCAGTTTTGGTGGAACATAATTCAAAGGTCCACAGCCCTTTCTTGGGAAATGGGAAATGTTAGAAGTGGATTTACAGTGCTGCTGGGCAATCTGAAGTTTGTAAGAGCAGAAGGTGTAGTAGAAGAGGAAGCAGATACTTTGGATCAGAAAGCCTGGCTGATAAGACTGTGTTGGGTTATAAGAATTGCATTTAACTTTCAAAAAAATTGGATATTTTTGCAGACCCCATAGCAATTTAATTTCTTGGAGCATAATTTTTACTGCTCTTGGACTTTGACCATAACATGCTACATAATAGCTAACCAGACCCGGGATCCCCACAGCTGGAATTACACGTCTCCCCCACCTAAAGTCACTCTGTGCATCAGCAGGGTGTCTCAAGGACACTTTGGCCGTGTCAAAAACTGAAGCAGGTAGTTCAGTGAGCAGCTCAAGGAGGCTTGTTAGAAGAAAATCAGATACTTCAGTTCTGTTTCTTACATCCTCCCCAGCATGATAGTGAGATGCCAAAGGTTTGAGTGGCAGACCAAGTGCTTTTGCAACCTCTGGTTAAAGCCAATTTGTCTTTCTTTTCTAGAAGTGCTTCTCCTTCAGAAACATTTGGAGCGTCGCACATGCTGCTGATGGCTTAGGTTATTCTCCATCGCGGCCACTAGAGAGAGCGAGTGGCCAAGGTAATGCTTGCTTAAGTGCTGCCAAATGTTACTTGAGAAGAGCACAGCCACCCCCCGGACCAGCCTATCAAGCGCCGTTAGATGGCCTGTCCATTTTTACATCTTTTCTCTTTCTTAATACAGAGGTGTGGCTTCATCCCAAATAACTAAGTCTTCCTATTTCACTGACCAAAGTTAAACTATTGATATCAAGACACAGTTGTTGCAGCGCTCTTAGTACAGCCCATTGCTCCTGTGTCACAGTAGCTCTTAGCAGTCTTGCTGGAGAGATGTGAGGATTTTTGCTAGTGGTCTGCAATTTCCCCCCAGACGGGGTAGAAGGAGTGTCTATATTTCTGCCAGTGCTGGGGTAACTTGTAAGTTTTTTAAGATTTCTGCAGTAGTTGCATTTGCTCCTGTTATTACCTATGTGATAAGCTATTATTGATCATAGTCAATATTGGACAAGGGTTAAGAGGCACTCCTTTCGGTGAGGCTGATATGGTTCTTGTTCTTACCGACAGCTCCCTAACTGAGAAGCTGAAGAAATGAGCTGGGAAGTTTAAGGGAAACCATCACTCACTGAGATCTTAACCTACCCTTTAATGCCCAGCTGGGATCTCTGCTTATCTCAGAAACCACATTTTACAAATTATTTACCCCAGCAAATAACCAGGCAGGCATGTTAAGAATGGCCACAGCACCACACGAGAGTGGGCTGTGAAACAAAGGGACTTTCCAGTGCCTGAGATCCTGCCTCAAAATTGTAATTGCTTAGGGAAAGTGATTCTCTACTTCATAAAATGTTATGTACTGCAAAGTGAGTGACTCATCAATATGGGGATATTACCACTAACTCTTAATGCAACTCTCCCCTCTAAAGGGCAGAAAAGCTAGGGCCTGATTCTGTTTCCTTTAGAAATTATGGGAGTTTTGTAGATGATTTAAATGAAGATTGAATCAGACCTTCGTTATTTTTATGGGCTAAATGTCCTAAGCATTCAGTGCTTATGCCATTACAAAGACTTATGTTTGTAATAAGAGACATATTGCTTTGGATATAAATGCAGCCATGAGTATCGAATACAAAAAAAATATTTAGGCACATTGAGCCAAATTTTTCCCTGTTGTAACTCCAAAAACTTAACAGAAATACACAAGGGATAGATAGTGTAGGAGTGCAATAGCAATATAAATAACTGGTAACAAAATAAGCTTTTAATTGTCCTAATCTAACCCCTTGTCCCTCGCTCCCAAATTTGCTGGTAGCAAACACGAGTATTCGGAAAATCAGCAACCCTGGTGGCTGTGAAGGAAATACGCAGGTATGACTATGACTAATATGATGTGATATGACAGAAGATTCCTTGTGATGCATGGGGAACCCAAAAATCAGTTGTTATTAAACATGTGCATGTGTTTTAGAAGGGTTTCCCGTCACATGTTTTGCAGTGTCCCGCTTCCATTCCTGCAGACACTGAGAGGCCCTGTTTACCCTCTTAAATGCTCTTTGAAGTCCTGTGGTTCTTATTGTGCAAGTGAGGAATTTAAGCATGAAGAAACTTGAGGATGAGGTTCACAGAGGACCTTACCCTAAAGATATAAGTCCAGGGAGGAAAGTCCCAAAGCTTACATTGGACTGCTGAACAGAAGGTGTGTTACACACCAAGTGTAGACGCCAAGTGCAGGAAGGCATGGAGATGTAGTAAAATCTGGATCAGCTGAATATGGACTGTGTGAGTTCAGGCAGAGACAGGGGCACTGAGCCCGCCTGATGTTTGGCAAACTCTAGAGCACAGCTCTGCCCAGTCCAACAGTGAAATGGTGTCAAATCTTTTGTCCTTAAACCTAACCAGCCTACGGATTTGAGACCTTGGCATCGTCTTTGAAGAGGAATTGTTTTTAACTGTTTTTAAAGCAAATTCCCTTTGCTTTTTTTTGCTGATCTATAAAGACAATATGTGCCAGGAACTTAAAGCTATATATGCAGAAAAGGTAAATCCTCACAGGGGTCATGAAAGTTAAGGTGCAAAGGGGCAGTTCTGAAATTTAAAAAAAGCCAATCTATCTTATTTTAAGGGTTCAGTGGGGTTTGGGTACGACATCGATTTAGTTAAGCTGCTGTCTGTTCTCCCTGGAGAAAAATGTTATGTCTCCATCCAGATACAGGCATATCCCTATTTTTGTGCCAGCTATGCCAGAGTTACAAAGTTTTAGTCAAGCATGATGAGACATGACAGGGCACACTTTATTGAATAATAATGCCTGCCTAAGTGCATTTTCCATCTTCATTTAAATGCAGTGCATTTGAAGGAAAGCAGCAATTCCAAAACATGGTTTCATGTGTCTACAGCAATGGGTACCTTGTTACTGTTTACATGTTATGCAAATTAAGAAACAAGAAGCAAAAGTATTAACATTAGAAAAACACCTAAATACTGCAGATATCAGTCCCCAGAAGAAACCTAATAACTTTATATTTGGACGGATTTTTTTTTCCTCAGTGTTTTCCCTCCCTACTGTATTTCTAAAGCATTTATATTATTTAAAATGGATCTTTATACACTAGAGGTCTTTAGGAACCTGCAGGAGATGAAACCCTGTAGCAGCCCTTCCGATGCTGACAGTTTAAACCTAAGAAGCTCTGACATTACTGGGAATCCTTTTGAAGTGCCTGCAGCTTGAGGAAAATCCATCTGTTCCAGAAAAGGAGACTTTTCAATTAAACAACGTCTTCCTTTCGATCAAAGATAGATTTTTAAAGACTTTTAAATTGGCTTTACACTGTTGGTATTAAGCAAGGACTGGATTTCACCTCTTGCCTTTCAGGGCTGGAGAGCTGAGCCCCACTTGGGCTTTATGCCAGATGGTTAGCAGACTGGAACCAGAGGGATGGGTTATTTCTTTTAATGGAGGAAAAGGAATTGGCAGCAGGAATGAGCTTATTAAATTGTCTCGGTCTGCTTTTATTAATGTGTGTGCAGAGTCGGCAGGTAGACTCACAACTGAGAGAATTTCACCAGCAAAACAGCCTGTTTCTGGTGTGGGCCCTCTCGTGGTGCTTCCAAGCTCCTGGCTGAGCTTCATGTGCCCTTCTTCCTGCCAGGTACAGAGGCCCTTTTGTTTTCTGATCCCAAATTTGCTTTCTGTCTTCCAACTTACTTTCAGCTCCATGTGCGTTTTACGGAGTTGCAAAACCATTAATGTTTCTACTGTAGGCACCTAAGCCAGCTCTTATCTTACACACCCGCTGTCTGTTAAGGCACCATTGGAAAAGAGGAAGTGCACCTCTGAGTTGGTATTTCCATATCTGCCTTGAAGGCATCTATGTACATGTTACTGTAGAGGAGCATTTAAATTGAGCTTCTTCCTTCTACCTGAAGGGCAGGAAGATTTTCTCCCCACTCCTTACCCCCTGTTTTGCTTATGCCTGTTTGTCTCCTTCCTTCTCTGCTGTGATACTTTGTATATTATTTCCCACCAATCCTCTTAAGGAGACAGTACCAAGACACCTTTCTTCCAGCCCCCATCCTGAAACACAGAGTTCATGCATGATAAACAGCCAGAAAGGGAGGGCAAATAGGAGAAAGATGGGTTCCCCTACAGATTAGGGCACTGAAATTAATCAATACCTTTTTTCTTTGTTGTTTTCTCTCTCTTCAAGTAGCTTGAGGGTATTTGACTTGGAATGTGCTGTGCAGTGTTTCGGTGGTCAGTTGTTGAACTGGATGCAGTGGGGTTTAATAGTGACTGAGTGAGTAGTAGTAGTGACTAAATGATCCACTGAGCCTAAGTATTGACATAGGCTACCCAGAAGGTCGGCTTGTTGTCATAAGCCTCTGCTAACAGCTTCACAAAACAGGATTTTCTGGGAAGATCAGATTCTGTTTCTCCTGTTCTTCGAGCTTGGCTTTTTATCTCTGTGTCTCCTCAAGGAGAGCTCATCCTGCAAATGCTCTACATCTAAAGAATTGCTGCTGAACTGAATATGAAAGTCTATCTCCTGCCATGTAACAGAGGAACAGGGTCCTGCTTCCCTTCTGCCTTGCAGACCCCTAAGTCCAGCAAAGGAGAAGCTATCACTTTACAAGCAGACAGTGGCAGAACCCATTGGTTCCATTTTACAGCTGAATCTGGGCTACTGGCCCTTCTGCTGGCCCAACTCCTTTGCAAAGGAGTTTGCTGAACAGTTTGCTTAAGTGCTGCATCCTGTCTCTTAAACTTGGGCTTCAGCCTTGTTAGTCTTTTGCTTAGGTCTTGGCAAGGAAGTTTATCAGAAGATTGGGTATCTTAAGAAAGTTTGTTGTGTGCCATATACCTTAGGTTCTTTGCTAGTTTCAATTTATTACAGAGTCTGGAGTGGGAAAAGCCGATCTGAATTTGCCTGGATCCACAGGAGTGCTCAAGGAGATATGACTCTGCAGTGGTCCAAGATGGAATAAGCAGCTCCTTCAGCATTGTAGATAGTTCATAGTCTTATGGATAGTTTTGTGATTCTTGTAAAGGCATCAATAAATCATCTTGTGGGCCTTTAATTTTTCCCAGTTATCCTTCATATTTTTGCCTTCCTTCCTGTTGAATGACCATTTTCCTATCCCTTGCCTATGAGTACCTCACCCTCTGAAGCTTTGGTTCCCACATAGGAGCAGTCAGAGAAGAAATTCTCCGGAATTCTAGGCAATTACCTCTCCAGAACTGAGTCAGGATCTTCTTCCTCTTATTAGAGGGAGATCAGGATCTCAGTTTTACACCAGATCTCAGTTTGCACTCATGGAAGGATCTGCTATGACTGGTATGCCCAGGGTACATCGGTGGAATAGAACAGTGCTCTTGCAGAAATTAAGAATATGCTGAATTAAGAGCATACTTTATTCCTGTTTTGTCTTAGCTGCAGACCTTGGCAGAATGGTTTGTCAATGCACAGTTGCTGATATTTATTGCATCTGACTGCACTTCAATGAGCAGAGAACTTCCTGCTGTCCCTCCACCCCCACACACTTCTCCCCATCCCCTGCCTTGTTGATCCCAGGGGTTTGAAGCTCATCTGTGGAACTAATTTTTTTCTAGTGGGATGCTTGTCAGATCCTGTCAGCTACAAATTGCTCTACTGAAGGTGCAGAAATAGAAATCCTTACTTGTTACTTGTGGTAGTGGTTTTTTCCCCTTTCTGAATCTCAGGACAAAATCTGAAGCAATTCTCCCAACAAGTCTCAGTGTGATTTAACATACTTGGTGTTTTTTAAGTCTTTTATTTGCACCATCAGCTGGCATCAGCAGATTTGGAAGGTGTGTTACTGCAACGATAGCAATGGAGTGTGCTCTTTCAAACGGAAGATATCAGAGTGAAGTGAGGAAAGACACAGAAACTTCATTACCATGGTAGGAGGGTTAATATTTTAAACGGTTTTCCACTCAATTTTTGTGTGTATTCTGTGTTCCAAGAGTATCTGGTCTTAGGAAAAAAGAACTGTGATATCTACTCATTTATTTTTCCCTGCAGTGAGTTTCAACAGAGATATAACCTGATGCAGTACATTCATGAAAGCCAGTTTGGTCAGTTTGTACAGAGATGTGAGTGGCACAAGGGCCCTGTGAGCACGGAGGAATCCTGAAGAAATGTGTTTGCTTACGGCCAGTATGCATAGATTCAAGGCCCACACTGGGGATTTTCAGCATTCCATGAAGTGTCTGACACACCAAATGCATGTGCTAGAAATCCCCAGCTTTTTGCTCTTGCACACAATCCTGGCAGCAGAGCTGGCAAATGCAGCTGGTATTTGTCTTACACGTGTAGAACCATGAGGAGGGAGAGAGAGAAGGCTCCAGTGAGAGAAAAAAAAAAAAAAAAAAAGAAAAAAAGGCTTTGGGGAAAAAGTTACAGTTATGCTTTTGTTGGATATTAAAAAAGACAGGCAAAAATTACTTCAGTTAGAGTTATTCACAAGGGCATATTCCTTTTTGTAGGCTCTTACGATAAGTAAGAAATATATATTAAAAAGAATACATAAAAAACATTCTAAAGACTTACATTGCTTTCAGGGACTTCTATAGGTTTACTCTGGATTTGGCTTTGCTTCTCTTCGGTTCTCAGGTAACAGAAGCACATCTAATTCAGAAGTTAAGGCCTGGAAACCCATTCATAGGTAAAAATGCGTCCTTATTGACCAGGGTCCAACTTCAGCCCTTGTAGTGAGACTGTTGCTCACTTAATACTGCTGCTGTTGTCTCCAAGGCTTTGCAAGCAGCTGCAAGACCTGAAAACAATCCAGATGTGTTTTTTTGTTTTTTTTTTTTCCCCCAGTGTCACAACTCTGCCTGCAAAAGGGATCATATACATTGTCCCTAATCCATTAAGGGTAAAGCCAGGTGGATTTGTTAACCAATGACCACTTTATTGATTATTGGTTTAGGAAAGGATAATTGAAAATTAATCAGGCTCGTTTGAAAGGCTTCTAGGGGAACAGAAAGTAAAGTCTGAATTTACTGTTGGAGCAATAGCTTTGCTGCTTTAGTGTAGAGTTTTTGCAGGTACTACTAGAAGTTGTAAAGCCCAAACTAGCAGCAGATCCTGTTGTTCTTGTGCAACAGTTGCTGTGGGGAACTTGGGTACAAAGAAGTCTTCTGGTCTGCTAAGAGGAGGACAGAGTTGTTTCTGTTTCACCTTGAGAAGTAAGAAATCAGACAGATAAATAAAAGGTGAAAAATTGGGCCTTTCATGGGCTTATCTGCAGAAGTAGAGTTCAGATCAATGCATCCATTAATCAAAGGGCTGGACACCTCTCCTATGAAGACAAGATAAAGGAGCTTCGATTGTCCACCTTGGTGAAGAGAAGGCTCCCAGGAGATCTTATTGTGACCTTTCAATACCTAAAGGGGCTTATGAGCAGGATGGGGACATATTTTTGGCAGCTGTGATGGGACAAGGGGTAATGGTTTTAAAATAAAAGAGGGTAGACTTAGAGTAGGTAAAAGGAAGAATTTTTTTTATGATGAGGGTGATGAAACTCTGGAACAGGTTGTCCAGAGAGGTGATAGATACCCCAGCCCTGGAAACATTCAAACAAATACCAGAATGTTTACAGCAGAGCCAATAGAAATCTGCAGAATTATGCTCTTTAAAAGTAATTGCACTCCAACTAAATTTTGCTCTAACAGGCATTTCAGATCTCTTACAAACCCCACAGATATGAAAATCCTGCTTCATGAGTATGAAAAGGAAAGTCTCAGCCCTCAAATCCTGTCCTTACTTGGTACAGGTAACCACATCATCTGATGCAGTGTATTTCTGCTGTCCCTGCAGTCAGTGTTACAGCTACCACTTACTGAAGCAGGGGACCAGCTCTGAATCTTCTTGAAAGGCTGAGTCTGAAAGTTTCTTTCTAACAGATCTTTCATGTCTCCCTTCAGATAAGCTGCCAGATCCCCAGCATCTCTGCCCTCACCTTTTGCATCCATTGACACCATACCAGAATATACTTTGGAGCATTCTCATAACTCATTCAATGAGCTAGAGAGAGGTTAATGGTGGAGGTGGAGCCAGGGAATTTTTATGCACTCAATTGTTTCAGAATGAGAAGTGTGTTCATAGATGTAGCTCTAGTGTAGGGAATCCAAACTCTGTAAACTGGGATAGAGCCTCATTCCAGGCACCTGACTTCGGTTTTTACTAGTTCACTGAAGGAATCTATTGCCTGTAGAAGTTGGCCAGAGAACCTTGTCTTCCTGAACCTGAAACTGCTCTTTTCAGAGGCTCCAGCACCTCTTCTTTTTCTGGAAACTGAGCAGGTAGGCTGCTAGCTAAGCAGTGACTTATAGGGCAAAATCAGCTCTATTGTACCTCCCTCATGGAAACTTACTGGCAGTCAGTGCAAATTGTAGGAGAGGAATAATTTTCTTGCTTGCACATAACAGTGGCATGTTGCATCCTTCTCCCGTTTCCAAGAGAGTTTAAGTGGAGCCTGGGGTTAGTGTGTGCTCCGTACACATACAGCAAGCTTCCAGTGACTTGAGGCAGGCATGAATAATGGTAGTGAAGTTCGTGGCTGGTGAAACAGTTACAATTTTTCAGCCAAATATAATGAGGGAAAAAAGGGAATATTTGTTAGCAGCCTTGGAATAGCTGAAGAGCCATCAGAGCCACGAGCTGCAGAGCATGAAGTACAGGAAAGATGAAGATACATCCCTTGTTGTGGGTTTTTTTTTTTTTTTTTGGTTTGCTTTGCTTCAGCTTTCTTTTGGAGGAAATTCACCCTGAATAAGTGGGAGGGAGGAGGTTTTATTGAGAACTAAGAGCTAAGGACGGGGAGGAGGGATTTGCTCTCCACATCCCAGTCAGCCTGAGGGGCTGACCTGGGGCTCAGTCCTAGAGGTGGAGATTATCTATGCAAGTGGAAGTGCCCACAGAGGATTGGACCACAGATTTCTGGGAAGATGGTCACAGAATCACAGAATATGCTGAGCTGGAAGGGACCCACAGGGATCACTGAGTCCAGCTCTTAGCCCTGCATACGACCATCCCCAAGAGTCATACCATGTGCCTGAGAGTACCAAATGCTTATTGAACTCTGTCAGGCTTGGTGCTGTGACCACTTCCCTGGGGAGCCTGTTCCAGTGCCCAGCCACCCTCTGGGTGAAGAAGCTTTTTCTAATATCCAACCTAAACCTCCTCTGGCACTCCTCTGGAGTCCTGTCACTGGTCACCACAGAGAAGAGATCAATGCCTGCCCTTCTACTTCCCCTCACGAGGAAGTTGTAACTGCAGTGAGGTCTCCCCTCAGTCCTTTCCCCTTGATTTCGCTCTTGTGCTTGTGGAGAAGCAAAAAATGTTTCCCTGCCCATTAACTTGATCTACAAAATGTCCGTGTCATCCTTACCAATGGACATCACACAGGTCAGGTGTCCAGAGCCTACTTCTGAATTGAATTCCTTTCTACTTCCTCTGTTCTACTCAGGTAAATATGGAAATGCTAAGAACAGTGAAACACAACACTCTTAAATGCACTAGTAACGGATGAAAATAATGCATGTGTATGAAATTTTCAGAAGGCACAGCGTCATGCTTTTATCCTTTCCCTTGCTGTATAATGGTGTTTGTGGTTACTTATTCAGCCATCACTCTGGTTTTTGCTTTGGGAATGTAATCACCTACTAATGCAATTTATTGCCTTGTATATTTCTCTGCCAAGAACATTATCCCTTAAATAGAGGCTTTGTAATAATAACCTCCAATTTCCACACCTTCGCTGCTAATTTCCACATTTTCTACCTCACAAGTATCAAAACTCCAAGTTCTCCACAAGTCCCTAGATTATTGCAGCTTGATGACAGTGAATCCAGTATTTTTCTGCCTGGAGATTTTAGTCCTTTAAAGGGCGTGAGTCCTTGGTGTCCGTGCTCGGTACCCATTGAGGTGCACTGCTGGAATCACTGGAGTCTTGCTGGTGTGGAGTCTTGCTGATGATTACAGTGCATGCACATTAATCTTTTCCACAATTCCCAGCCACTGGGAACTCCAAGGCTCTTAAGTGTTCCATAGCTGAGCAGGAGCAAGACAACCTCAGCAAGTGTTTATGTAGAGACCAGAGGGCTGAAGCAATCTGAGCAATACTGGTATCTATGTCTTGGAGGGCTGACTCTGTGAACTTTTTCTGAGGAAATAAATTCCTCAATTTATTTCTTCACCAGCTTTTGAGGATAAAGGTAAATAGGGAGCCTTCCTTAGGGACTTTTTCACATCTTGTCTCTACAATTGTTTTATCCTAGAATCCAGTTATTTATTATCGCTTTCCATGCCAGAGCCAGAAAGGATGCCAGCCCAACTGTTCTCAGTTGTCCAGCCAACTCTTGTTTTCCTGAATCACTCACAGGAAGGTTTGTTCTCTCTATCTGTAAATATTGTTGCATTATTGTGTCCTCCTTGTTTTTTTTTTTTTCTGAGAAACCTCGTTTACAGGGTGAGGTAAGTGAAATGCCTGCAGGATCCCCAAAACTTCCAGTGATTTTCTTCAATATTTTGACATTTCAGTTATTGCAACAGAATGTTTTGCTCTTTGTCACAGCAGCCTTGCATAACAGGTTCGGATGCAGTCACAACCTCCGTGGTAGAAAAGCCATGTGGTGGGGAGTTAAAGGGATGCATGCCTCTCTACTGGAGTCTTGTCTCACACAGAGCCGCTGAAGGCCCATTACTGTCAAGATTACAAAATGGAGATTCACCTTTTCCACTTCATTGCAGGTCTTGCTATTTCCAGAGAGGGAAGAACAGATGTTTGGTCTCCTGAAGAAATTTCAGCACGCATTATTGTGTTTTGTCTGCCTGATGAAACCACAAAACTTTGTGACTGGGAAGGAAAAAGTTGCCAGTCCAGTCCTGAGAAACAAGTACAGTCACTCACTGGGCATGAGTGACATGATATTTCTCATTACTAATATTTTAACCCCTTCTGGTTTCTAGGAGAGGTCCCAGTTTTCTGCTCCCGCCTGAAAAGGAAATTGGTACACTGGACAATGTCCTACTGCCTAATACTGCTTGGGTAAATGAGAAGAAACAGCTGCCCATTTACATTCTGCCACTGGTGGCATATGGGACTAACAAGCTTTATTTTTTTCTCCGGCTAATTATCTTATTTAGTTTTACAAGATACCATTTGGCAGCCTCTTTCTCTTCTGAGCTGGCCTTGTTTCAGTGGGAGGGCTTCTGATCTGACTATAGGGCGTGCAGATTGTAAACCAATTGCAGACCCTTTTCTGTGAAAGGCACTTGATACAAACCAGGGTTTTCTGAGCTGTGGTGTGCACAAAGTCATTTGTGCAGAGCAGGAGCTGCCACTACCAAATTTGTTACTTGCCACCACCGATGGTCATGATATGCAGCAACTCCTGTACTGCTTCCCAGAAAAGAGCTCCCTAAAAAGGACGAAAATCCCACCTCAAGGTTTTTTGGTAAGCCATTGATGTTTTCATAGAATCAGATGGGTTGGAAAGGACCTCTGAGATCATCAAGTCCAACCCTTGATCCACTACCACCATATCCAGTCTCTTCTTAAACTCTTTTAGGGATGGAGAATCCACCATCTCCCTGGGCAGCCCATTCCAATACCTGATTACAGTTCAGGAGACTACTGTAAAAACAAAACCACAGCGTGATAATTTTCTTCTTCAGTGCATCTCTTCAGGGTCTGTGTTCTTTGCAACTGCTCAAAAAACTTGACTTTGTCCCAGTTTTATGCATTGGTTATAACAGTCAAAGTTCTGTCTTTTCTTTTCAAGTAGCACAATCCACTGGTCCAGGGCAACTGCATGGAGAGAGATGAGGTTAGTTCAGCTCATTTTCCCCCCAGTGAGATTATAATTTGTTTCTCTGTGCCATGAGTTATTAATCTTCCTAAAAAAATATTCCTTCTACTGTGCAAAAGGAAAAGCAAAATGGAGCCAAAATATGCTGGTTCATAGCAAAATTAATTGGAAATAATTTTCTTTTAAATAAGTTGCATATGTGTTTCCCTGTTTAGTATTCACAATGTACAGCAGAGATGCTTTCAGAAATGATCTCATTTTAAGAAGAGATAGATTTACACACACCACAATGAAAGCAGTCACTGGCAGTATTGTATACCATATCAAATCAGTGACTGTTGGTACATATTTGAAGTTAATTTGACACTGAAGTAAACAAATCAAAGTGTGTTTATAGAATAATTAGACCATATTCTCTGTATTGTGGCTACAAAATTTTGTCACTGCTATTGAAATACTCTGTGGTTTTATTTGGTTTGTTTACAGAATTCCTTAGCAACACAAAGAAAACTGTCAGAATTACCTAAGTATAATTGTCATGGTAAAACCTGTCTTTGCATAATGGCCACAGACCAGCTATATAAATCATAACCAGTGGTGTTTCTTGGTTTCATATTTATGATTCTGGAAGCATAAGATATATTTGTGAGCTAAAAGTGTTTGAAGAAAAATTGCAAAGATTTATTTTGCCCAACTGAAAATAGAACAAAACCCCAAACAAACCAGCAAAAAGCTCAAACTTTTTGCCAATATTCTATGTATTTTTCTACAACGTAGAAACATAATACTTTTATATAAATAATATATTACCACATACATTCTTTTCATTTGGTGTTTTCCATTCATATTATTGTGTGGTTTTGCATCCCTCAGGATCATGTGACTGTAAAGGCAGACTAAACTGATAGCAATGAAAAGATTTTTTTTATATCCAACCTCTTCCTGAAAATGGGCATGTGACTGCATTTGAAGAATAGATAAAAAGACTCTAGACTATCCCAAAGCTGAGAATACACTTTTTTTTAGGTTTCTAAATCAGGCGAAGAGACCATCTGTTATTTTTGCTCTTCTCTTGTACAGTTCATGTTATCATTTGTCACTTTTGTTGCCTCTCTTGAATGCAAGGCAGCAGCTATTGGTTAAGTTGGGCCTGCAGAATGTATGGGTTAGTTTGGTTTAGCTTGGGGGTGCTTGCCTCTTCTCAGAAGCAGTTCTCAGAATTATAAATTTTCTTCTTATGCATGCACAGGAAAACACCAGTGCATGAAAACTGGGATCTGAAAGTAGGTGTTCCCTACCTGTATGGAAAGAACAGCTGTTAGGAGAAACAGAAGTAACAAAAAGAGGCAGAAGAGTAAAGAATTGGAGGTGAAGTCTGAGCCTTTTTGAAAGCAAGGAGAAGTTTGTCACTCACTTCAGTGGATTCACCCCCCCCACCACAGAGTCTGCTCTGGGAGTGGCTGCCTACCTTTACTGTAATCCTTTGATCAGGATGACTTTTTGCCCTTTATTTTAGGGAAAGGATTCTCACAATAAATATTTACTGATGGGAGTTTTTCCCCTAAAATGACATAATTCTCTGGTAAATTTTTGCAGAATCACATTCTTGAATGCCTCAAGTGAAAAAAAAAGCTCAGCTGTTGTTTTGTGTGCATGAGCGGGGAAGCTTTATTTGGAATACAAATTTACTACCTGTGTTTTTTCCCTCCTCCTGTGCCTGCCTTCTGCAGATCTGCGATCCCTATGTCCCAAGACCTTTTTTTTTTTTCAGCTCTGGACTTTCTACTCCAGAAAATGATGTACCCAGCTGTTTGCTCAGGTTGCAGGACTTCATGTTTTCAGAGTTCATGGGGCAATCTGGTGTCAGGCTGGGACTGGACTTTCTGCAAGTAGCCAGAATCGTTCCCATTCCTTCAAACAGTATCCTTCTCATGATGCGGCTGAACTCCAGGTAGCATCCCAGTGCACATCAGTGGATGCAATGCTATTGTTTATACATTACAGGCCTGATTCTTGTTTACCCCAAAGCCCTTTCCCAGCTATAGTTCGATAAGGATCCAGGTATCCAGGTGACTGGTTTTGTGTTAGTGTTTCTCCCATCTGGATTCCTGGAGCCTAGCTTTGCTTCAGTTCTTCTCTTGCTAGGAGTTTTGGAAAGCACATGCCATGCAGTTTTCTTCTAGAGGTGGCAAGTTTCTAAGGTTACAGGATAATAGATGAAGACAGTAATTAACAAATGACTTAAGTGTCTCCTAACTCTTCCTCTTTTTTGGAGAAGAGATGCTATAAAAACCGAACTGGAATCTCCTGTGTTGTTTACTTTGTTTATCAAGATTATGTAAAAAAATCAATATCTAATTTTTCTATTATACTTTAGCACTGCATCTTCCTAGCCCTTCAGAATCATATCCTATTGATTCTACCTTTAATGACTTTGAAATTTTCAGTGATTTGTTTGTGGAGAATACCGTGCTTGATATAGATTTCCCCACGTTGGTTTAAATGCTGGTAGTATACTTGGTGAATTAATGAAATAAAAATAGCTTTGTCAATAAGCAAAATTGAAGCCACTTCCAACGTTTGTTCTGTAACCACTGCTTTCTGCAACTGCTGCCTACACAAAATTAGTTGGTGGGATTAAAGAATATATTCCTCTTTTATCCCATGTTTGAGTACTTGATCACAGAGGCATAGTTTAATCCAAACATCAATAGCATCTCATCAATTCAGTCAGATGTAGCTGTCAAAGTGGACTTTTGGTTTGTTTAGAGCTTTGAGATTTATCCTTTTTTAAGGTCATAGAATATTTTCTTTGATTTTTGATGCTGAAATCTTTCTTAATCTTCTAAACTTGAGAAACATCTGTTAAGATTTAATGGGGTGACTTTTGTCTTAAAATTGGAGTTTGTGTTGCAAATCTTTGGTTCTGAAAAATAGGAGAAAAGTACAAGCACATATTCCTTAACAGTTATAAGCCCTGCTTGGTCAGCAGGTGATTAAACTAGTAAAAATGGAGCAGCAAGCAGTGCAGTTGCATTTAAGCAGCGTTTCAGTGGACTGTGATTTAAAATTTGCTTTGTTTCACATTGGCATTAGCCATTTTCCTTTACCATGGCACTTACCTGAGGACCTGAGTGGCAGATGTGTGAGAGCTTTCAAATAATGAGACAGTGATGTAACCGAGTGATGCAGGAACAGAAAGAAATTTAACCTGCATTCTTAAGCTGTGGATATTTGGAGCACTTTGGAAGAATGTAGCAGTTAATATGTTTGGAGACAAATGGCATCTAAAAATACATGCCCCTAAAAACATACAGACAGCTGTCACATCTACTGCCTGAATATATTAGTCATTATCCTCATTAACAGATGCAAAATCAGCCCTGTTTTCATAATGTAAGCATTTCATATCAGATAATTTGTAGTAATTTTTTATGGGTCTGGTTTCTTCAGCTCCCATGTGAGTTGGTGTTTTGAAGCAGGATTCAACTGAGAACTACAAGATCAGGTCCAGACATCTTTCCCATGCCTTGTTGCACTTTCTTACCTACTCCAGCCTAATACTATCTTCACCAGGAATCTAGCACATGGATTTTATTTTTTTTCCCCCCAAAGAATAATATTGCCTCATCAGCTTTTTGTGAAGCTGGTAGCCACGCATTGCTAATATGTTTGATGTGAAGTCTTGTCTGCTGTCTTCTTACTTCCATTTCAGCAGCAGTATTACCTGGATGAAAAACACGGGGATGTGGCTTTCTGAATATAAATGCTCTTCTCTCTTTTTCAGCTCAAAGAGAAGAACATGTTGTTCTATAATTGCAGAGACAGCACTGGCACAACTTGTAAACCTCTGCAAAGAACTGCAGAGCTGCCATTCATAAGTACCAAGAGCTAAGTACAGCATAAAAAGCATGAGGACCTGCCAAGTTTCTTGCCACTTCCTTCTACTTCTGACAAGGTTTTCAATTAGCAGCTTGTAGGGGCCCAGCCTGTGGTCCTATTTTCATGCAGTATGCATAACTTAATTCCCCAGAAGAGGCTGGAACTGCAGAGGAAAGGAAAATACACATAAGTTTGTAATGTTATATATTGGAAGAAAACTGTTTATTAACAGTGTGATTTGGGGAAGAGGAAAGAAAGGGGGGCACCAGGAAAAGGAAGAAACGCTAGAGTGGGTCTTGAAAGTGATGAAATCTCCCTGTTTTTTTTCTGTTAAAAAGCACAGCAGCCCATCATGTTTCCTCTCCGCAAACCTTGTGTAGTCCTTGTGTGAGGTTAACCTTAAAAAGCAGTACCATGAGGAAGATAGATGCACACTCCAAATGAAGCCCCATGTCTGTCTAAGCGCTAAGAGCAGAGATACTAAATTAACACTGCTTTGTTGCATTTGGCAATGTTTCCCAGTGTCTCCATTTACTGCCATCACTGCAAACAGAGGAATCCTCACTTCTTGGGATAAATGAAGAATTGGCTTGAGCCCTTGTCATACAGTCCTGTCTCCAGGTAGTAGTAACCTGTGTCTCAGAGCAGGAGAGGTCAGGTGAAAGCAATTGTGTAATGTGAGTACGAACACACCCCTCAAAAATTGGTGCAAAGGAGTGGGGCTGCTGTACTCTTCTTCAGATTTTGGTTTCAGTAATCCAAGATGTGTCTGTGCATGGAGTACACTGTGGCACTATGTCAACAGTCTGGTAAAAGCACAGGTAATGTTCGGGAGGTCCCCAATGTCCAGCAGAACTCTTATGGCCAGGCAGGGAGGAAAAAAGCCCTTCTGAGTCCCTGTGGTCAGAAGAATGTCTTAAAACAGTTGTCCATCTGTGAGCTCTCATAAAAACAGAGAGAGGGAGCGTGGCCATGGCAGGCTGTCCTTTGGGAGCTGCCACTCAGTGTGACTAGAGTGGGTTGTTTCCTCAAAGCCCAGGGTGGAACCACAAGTGGGTTTCTCTGTGTTATGCCAGGGGGATCCCGGTCCTTTACTAGCCAGTGTACATAGAAGTGCAAAGCCTTTTGAAAGACACATTTACCTTTCCCTCCTTGTCTCTTTTCCTCTGCTGAGAGCTCCAGAGGGAACAGATAAGCTGATTTATGGCAAGTGTATACACAGCTGCAGTGGAAGCCTTGAAGCAAAACTGGAATAACACAGCTATAGTGCTGAAAGTGCCAAGAAAGATATGAACTGTGTGGACAAGAACTTACATTTGTGACATGTAGGTGTGGCTGCTATTGTGAAAGACGGCCTGATCCTCAGTGATGCAGCAACCAAAGCTCAGACTTCACCCACTGCACTGGCATAAGACCCACCAGACAGCTTCACTCAAGCTGAACCATCGGCTACCTGGTCCAGTGAAAGAAGTCCTTGTCCATGGCAGGGAGTTTGAACTAGGCAATCTCTAAAGGTCCCTTCCAACCCAACACATTCAATTTTCTATATTCTGTAATAATAATAAGAACAATAACAACAACAACAACAACAATAATAATAGCAGTTCTGAGGGTTGAATAGGATTTCCATTTACCTGATTTTAAGAAGCCAGCCATAGCTAGTTTCCTTGTACCCTGCATAAATATTGGAGAGGGAGGGCAGATCCTCCACGGGGCAATTCAGAGCATCTCTCCTCATCTCCTGCCTGAAGCTGGGCTCCGGAGGAGAATGCTTCACACAGGGCTCAGTGAGGTGCTCAGCATGTTTCCTTGAGTGTGGAAATGAGGCGCAGAACACTGGGCTCTCTCTCTGTCCCAGGGCAACATTCCCACCCCACTTACAGGCAGGGTGAGTTTTGGAGAGGTGCTGCTACAGGGAACAGTATGGTTTGGCGATAAGTTTGTGAGCACTTTCCCTGTAGTTCCTCTAGTAAAAGGAGGAGATGTTGTGAATTTCATACATAAAAGGAAAAGTATCACATTTTCCCCAAATTCTTCAGGAAATTACTCTCATATACAACCCCAGAATTTGGCTGCCTTACAGAGACAGAGTGTCATTTGCATGCCATTACCAGGCTGTAAAAGTCTCATGGTGACTGCCTACTATACATTTGCAATCTTTAGGGATCCTATGAGGGTCAGCCCTGAGGTCAGGTTTGTTTAGTCTGTTCCATAACGGTGTAAAGTGGACTTGAATGTGTACTCTGCTCAAATAATACACAATCTGATTGATACTTAAACATCAGTAAGTGTTGTATATATGTTGCAGTTTCTAATGTTCTAGGCAGAGGCAAACCATGTATTTGCTAACAAATTGTTTCTGCAAACAACCTGACGTGGCTTTGAAAAGTGAGTCAAAATAGGGAATGAAATGTACCCTCAAAATTAGGATAAGAAAATCTTCATTTTTTCTTTTCCCTGAGAAAAGTTGTGGTGATTTTTTTTTTTTTTTAAATCCCCTCTGAGCCCTCCCTGTATTTGGAATTCTTCCTTCTGTTTACTTTTAATTCACTCACCATTCATTCACTGATTGCCTTGCAGTTCAAAAGCCAGGTTCCTTATGTTGCATTGTTCAAAGATGGCTTAATTAAAAATAGATCACATCTTCTCTGTTGTGCCTAATAGGCATTGTGCTGATTGGCTTCATAGAGGCCTGGATGGTATTTCAGCCCTTTACAGATCTTTCAAAAGGAATAATAAAAAGAAAGGGAGGGGTAAGAACCAATGTGAAATCTTTTTCATCCTTAATATGTCACTATTTTGTAGCCAAGAATTATTATTCAACACAGGCTTAGGAGAATGAAGAGGGAGTAGAGAAAAGCTGATATATGAGGGACTTTGATCTATCTCTTTATTTTTAAAATACTGTAAAAGTATAATCTGTTGTGAAGACGAGCCCTCACTGTATTTTTCTACTACTTCTCTTTCAACAAGACTTCCATGATGAAAATATAAATAACAAGTGACATAAAATTATATAGCTCAGCACAAATCTGGTTGAGGCAAAATGTTCTTATTGCCATTTTTATGGCTACACCATAAAGTTATAAGCAATTAGTTATTAAGTTTTCTCCTTTTTTAATCCTGTGTCATGCACAAGGGCTCAGAGAGGTATTCCCTCTCTCTCATACTTTGTTCATTTCTGGATCAATAATATCTTTGTGATGCTATTTTTCATTTGACTCTTTCTTGCATTAAGAGGTTTGATTGTTTTGCTCTATTTAGAGAAGAAATTGTTACTAGAAAACAAATAGAAGAGCATTGTAGTTCTGGGTTAGACATGGTCAGCATCCGCTAACACTTCTTTTTTTTTTTAAGCATCAACAAGGTAAAGTTAGCTATGCTGTAGTCTGGCAAAACTGCTTATTGTGCTTTTGGAAGTGCTATTTGCAGATGCACCAGAAGAAATGATGTTCCTGTGCTTGGAACAGGATGACTAGCACTGCCTGATAGCTGAGGATCTTCCTTTCTCATGCAAACAAGAGTCCAACGATTTGCTGTTCATCTGCTGCCCTGGACCACTCCCAGCTGGGCAGGGTGTGCCCTGCAGGACATAAAAACCCTCAGGAGGAGAAGTCTTAATTCTAAAAGAGGATTTCAGGTGCTACCGTGTTGTGGAGGTTTGTGTCTCTTACTCAGGCTCACTGTGGGGTTGATGGGCTAAGGGAACACTTCCTAAGATTGCTGCTCTGTGGTGTGACTGTGCTCAACCTTTCTGCAAAGGTAGCTCAGGTGTCTCTGAGCTGTGTGTTGTCCTGCAGTGGAGACACATTCCCTGGGAGAGGCTCTAATGGATCAGGGGAGCAGAACTGTGGTCAAGGCCTACTTTGAGAAAATCTAAGACAACACGACAGTTTTCTTGTCCCCTTGCGCCCCCTTGTCGTCCTCCCCTCCACCTAAAAATTTTGTCACCCCAAGAGGCAGAGCCCCTTTTTATCAGCCCTAGCTAGGTTTACCTCTGTTTAGCTCAACCAGCTTTTTTGCCTTTCTGTCTGTTTCTGGACATGGCCCTTTGTAGCCTTTGTTATTCCTGGGATCTGGTTCAGGAGAAGAAGGTTGGATTTGACTCCGAGCTGGCAAATTCTGACTTTTCAGTAACTTTCAAAGCATTCCTGCAGAAAGCGATGACATGGGGAGTCCCCTTGCCAAAATGTAATCATGCAGAAAATGCAAAATTGAGATCACCATATAGATTATTTTATAATGTGGTCACATGAGAGAAGATGGCATAGTAGCCAGGAACTGAGCAGTCAGTGCAACAAAATCTAGATTGTTGTAATTTGATTCACGTAAGGGAATTGTGTTAGCTTTTTGGCTGTGGTCTTGATGTTCTGTTTGGAAATGTATGATGTCATTGTACCAAGCAAATCACAGCAAAAGGCTGCTTGTATTTATGTTGGCTAAAGGTTTAACCAAGTGTACATGGCAAGCTTAATTTATTGCTACTCTAACTGTGTTTAGTCACTGAAGGGCTTTATTTATGCTGGTAAATTCAAATAGTGGCTAACAGTGACCACACAGCTAAAGAAATGGCAAGAGTCATTATCACTAAATCACTTTGTTGCTGAGTTTCCTTAATTAAGCAGGGGGGAAAAAAATTGAATCCCTGGACATTCAATAGAGAACACGGTGGTAAAAAAGAGTGATTAATTGAGATATCAGTTGCTTTCCTTAGGAAACTAAATTTCTGTACCCTACTATGGCAAAGCGAGAATGAAATTAAAGCTCGAGCGTCATCTAAACTGCTGAATTAATTGAAGGCATATTAAAAAGTTTTATAGATTCTCTATAAAGTTAAATAAATAGCAAGAAAGCTATATTCTTTATGCAAACATTTTTCATTACAGTACGTGTCGGTCCCTTGGTGAGAGCTCATTAACTTTTTAAAAATTACCTTTAATGGGCTACTCATTATCATCACCATCAAATGCTTCACTTGTCCGACATTCTAGCGTTTAGTGCAGATTAAAGCCAAAATTACCCTCTAGATACAGGGCATATTCAACTACACAGGAAAAAAATAAAATCATTCTGTAAAGTCATGGCTTATAAACAGTGAAAATTAGGAATGTTGAAAGCAGCCTTTTTTTAAAGCTCAGAAATGTGTCTCAGTGTGGTAGCCGTGCTTTGAGCAATATAAAAAAAAAATGAAAAGGTTCCTAATTTTCAAGTCTCTCATTGAAAAGCTATTTGGTTAAACATAATCGTGAAACAGGCACACTGAAGCCTGGTCTCTGGGGCTTGGGCATATCCTTGTTTGGCTGTTGGTTAACTAAAAGACCTGAGCAAGTCAAGTCTTCTTTGCTTGAATTAAAACCTGTTGCTAATGTCATCTCCTTTGCCAAGGACTGCAAACCCCTGCAAGAAAGCCGCTTTAGGAGATAAGTGTTTCATTGTTACTCATCCTGCAAGACCTCTCCGTGATCTAAAAAAACGCTTTAAGCAGGAGCAAAACCAGTAGAAGATCCAATTTTTTAGCTTGTTTAAATTGGCTGAAATTTCTCGATTTCAGTGGAAGTTCACTCATTTGCACTGGCAGGGAAAATGTTGGGTTTTTGTTGTTGTTGTTTTTTTTTTTTCTTTTTTCTAAGGGTGGTATTTGAGGAGAGTGTAAATTCAAAGTGTTAATTAAGAATTACAGACATCCTGGCATGTTTTGATTTATTGGGGACTGCAGTGCTCAAATATGCTTGGTATGATGAATAGCTAGTTCATCAAGGTTGCTTTTAGCAAGGCAACCCCAAAAGGTTTTCTATGATGGCACCTTTATTTACTCTTTTGAAGAGAAAAACAATATGTAAACAGTGCTCAGCTGGCTGAAGTTTTCTAACTCTAAGGCTGATTCATGTCAGCCATGGTTTTGGACCTCCCTTCTCCTTTCCTTTCCCTGGGTTATCTGAAAAAAACAGCAGTTTACCTCTCTCACCAATATTCCAAGGTGCTCTTAGACTGGAGGCTGAGAAAATGGCACCACCCTTACGCCGAGGAGACAAGGTTCTTTAATTTAAGCATGCTGTGGTGCCTTGCTCTATTTTTTCTGGTTTTGGGGAGATGTTCTGAGAATCCTTCCTTTACCAGTAAGAAGAATCCTGGTACTGATAAAATCATCTACTGCTTCACCTTTTCATCTATTTCATCCAAGAATCTTAGTTGATTTGTCAAAGCTATTGAACTGCAAACTATGGTGCTGCAATATACAGCCAGGCTTTTCTCCCTGGACTGGGGTTTTGTTAGAGTCCTGCATCAACAGTCCTTTGTTTAAAATAAGGGTGTTCTGAAATTGTCTTGCCCACTCATAATGTTCTTTTTAGCCCTTCACATGAGAAGATTCTCCAGATATCTCTCTTCTGGCACCTTATGTCTGATGGAGGAAGTATCTGAAGATGGGTGAAAAGCTGCAGTCATCCTGGTGCAAAAATAAAAAGGAACTTCAGAACATCTCAATTGGTGGAGCTGGACTGTTTTCCAGATATCCTGTAGATGTTGCTGATAAGGTTAATAAGCTGACACTATTCAAAGCTTGCCCCAAAGAATATGACATATATGCCCCCATTATTTTTCATCTATTTAAGCCTGTAAATTGTAGCATTGCACATATATTGGTAGGTCCTCATGGCATCCAGATTCAGATGCTCTTCAGAGATCTGAAGCATTTTCCAACCATTGTTTCTTTTCAGCCCATCACTTATTTGGCAATATACAGGCCAGATGGATAGTTTTTGAAAAGCAGACAAACATGTAATTTTTATCATGCTAGTACATTCTCTTGCTGCTGCATCTTTGCTGCACTTGGAAATGAAGACAGTGTAATTACCTAACAATTATCTTGTCAGCTTGTAGCAGAATGTGAAATTCGGATTGAGGTGTGGAATGAGAATGCATCTAAACACTGGGCTCTTGTGATGTGGTGTGCATTTATTTTCCATGCTAATTTTGGGGCTGGCTAAGGAGGTAGATGTGTGTGGTTAAGCTAAGACTCCCAGAGTCGCTGTCCAGAGCACAGGATACTTGCTGGCCGTGTAAAACCTCATTGTACCTACTCATGCTGCAGGAGTGGGAGCAGACCTCCTGCGCTTCATCACTCTATTTTCCTGGTGGCAGGAATGGAGTGGCCACTGCCAGCATTTGCAGGTAGTTGGACAGCCATGGGAGATGGGGTGGTATCGTGGTTTTGTCTGGTGGAAGAAAAGACAGTCTCTTTTCCATGGGGCCACTGAGGCAGCATGGCTCGAAGTGTATACCCAGAGTGTCCATCCCTCTTCTCTGTCAATCCTGGTTATGTAGCAAGGTAAACAGGAGACAGTAGTACATGAAGAATGATTCCCATTTTTCAGCCATTCATATTTGGTTCTTGCCTGTGTAGATGCCTGCTGGAGGCTCCCTCAAACACAGGGATGCCAGCTGAGATAAATTACGATTATTTGCCATTGTAGACAGCCACGTTAAACTGAGAAGAATCAATTTTTTGGGAAACAGTATTTACAGGGTTTAAATCTCAGCAACATGAAGCATCATTCCTTTCTGACTCAGAATATGCTGTTGGGCAAACCTTTGACTGATAGATGTTCTACTCCTGTCTGTCAGGAAATACTCATCTCTTTCCTGGTGGAGGGAGAGGGCTCTGGGAGTGTAACAATCCTAAACTGCAACAGTACTTTTACAACCAGTATTGCCACAAATTCCAGCTGTTCTGTATTGGTAAGACACAGTCACAAAGCAGGCTTATTTTTCACTCTGATCAGTTTACAGATTTTTTTCCCTCCTGATTTTACATAGTTTGAGAGACATCTTAGCAAGTACACCAGTCAACACAGAGAGGAACATGAGAAGTGACTTTCGGCTGACAGAGTCTGATGGGCCCTGATCTGGTATCAATACACTTGAAGAGTTTTCAAAACAAATGCTGTTTCTGTCAATGCAACTCTGTTAACACTTTGGCATTTCAAGACCTAAGCCTCCTGCCTTCAGTTGGTAGTGTGGGATTTTGGAGATTAGAAAGCATCATATTATGAGTTGCTAAGTGGTTTGCATTTCAAAGTCAGCTGCAAGTTGAGATATATCTTGGCAGAAGCATGCAGTAAATGGGCCAAGCTTTCAGATATAATACGAGCTTGAGCTCGCTGTTGCAAAGGGTACTTATCTTGCTGGTATAGGCAGTCACGTTGCACTGCTGAATGCTTTGCATGGCTAGAGTGGTGTAAGAGTAGTCCAGGAGGTATTGAGAAGTCAGTGCTTCACAATTCTACTTAGTTTTGGGTTTTGTTTCACACGGTGTGGTGAATATTGCACTGAAATTGTTTTGGTTTTGCACTGTTACTTAGGGATAAAACATCATTCTGCACTGTTGCACATGTTCTTGAGGCCTTGACCTTTTTATATTGCTGTGAATACTGTGAACATTTGCAAGGCTTTCTGAATAATTGCTAAGAAAAGAGGGTGAAGAATGCTAATTGCAGTTTAAAAAAAAAAAAAAATCACTGAGTTGTGTCTTGAGAACAGAAATAGCATGTTGTCCTTTATCCAGTCTGTGGTGGAGCAGGAAGCCTGGGGTTCAAAAAGAGTGGAAGAAACCCAATGAAAGGCAGAGAGCAACAGCAAACTGTTATGCACACAATCAGATCCTCCTGCACTGCCCATCCCCTCACCAAAGAGGTAGGGACAGACTGCGTGTAACATGTGATGAAAGCAAAGGCAGCTTGAACTGGGAAGGGAGGAGGAAAGGTGTTTTCTTAAGTGCTTAATTGCTTTTTTTCTTCTTTCTCATTATTCAAATCAGTGATTAGAAGCTTGAGTTAATCTGCAATAATTTAAGCAAAAATTTCCCCAGTGAAGGGTCTCTTGCTAGCAACAGTAAGTATGCCCAGGACGGCAGCTGTTGGAAAATGCAGGCCAGGCCTGGTCTGGGGCTGGGATGATTTGAGTGACTCTGAGGCTCAGTAGGGAACCTCGGTTCTAGTATAGGGAATTTGGGCTGTAAGTGGTTCAGCTGTTACATCTTGGGGGGAGAGGGGCAAGTAGTTGTGAAAATGTGTAAGCAAGTGGAAAATAGAGTTTGAGGCTACCTGAACAAGGTCCTTGAGGTCAGGAAGATGAACAGGACGTGTGTCAGCTTTATCACAATCTGAATATACATACTCTCTGCAAACTTCAAGCCTCATCCCAGTGAGCTATACTGTATGGGTTAATATTATAACAATCTGAATTCATGCTTTTAAAAACTTCACTCCTCCTCCTGCAACAAATGTAACCAACCTACAACAGTAGGAACAAATATGCATTACATTTGCCACCACTTGCCCCTGTGGACTGCGTTATTTGGGGTAACGCAATCTGAGCACTTACTACAAATTTCATACCTTGTTCTTGCAAAACACAAAGCCAAGAACACAATAGGATTTTTAATTTATTTACTGTACTCTAGCATGCAAAGCAGATGATAAAGATAGTACAAGTGAAGATAACCACTGCTGCTGGGAGGTACCAGCAAAGTAGGTTCAGGTAGGTTCATGAGTCACATACCTGTAGGGCTTTTCCCAGACCTTAAATGTGTGGTGAACAGTGTTCTCTTGATGCAACACAGGCGTTTCTCAACCTGGGCAATAAAATGGTGCACCAAATGGCTCAGCTGTTCTGTATATTGCTCCACATCCTGAACAATGTTAACTGAGCCTTCTGTTTTCCCTGCATCTGCAATTCCTTAACTCTCAATTTTGAAGGGCTTTCTGCCATTCTTCATCCCCGTCTGTCTCTGTTCTTTCAGGAACAGTCCCAATATGGACTGCAAGTCCCAGTGTGGCAGCAAGGAGGATTCTCAGACCTTTTTGACACTATTTCCCACTTCAACCATACTACTGGTCTTCTATCATTATCCTTGCTGCTCACCTCCCACTCATCTGCTGGCATGCTTCCCTCACAGGATGAATATATATAGCTTACTTCTAGATCAATAGAACTTCCCACCAGCTCATAGCAGAAGGGAATTAGTAACTAGAAATAGCTTTGGGGGCTTTCAGGCAGCAGGTTGCCTGTAGGCCACAGGCCCTCAAGGACCACCCTGCTCTCGTGTGGGTCACACACGGGCCACAGTCCCTTAGGGACACCTCTCAGACATGGAGTGGCTCCTTCTCTGAGCAGGTCTCCCCTTGTGCATTGACACTGTTGTCTTTCCCTCCATGTGGCTGTTGCTTGCCCTTAAATATCTCTGTGATGGGACAATGTGGGCTCCTTTGAGGGCCTGTTATTTTGGGATGCCATGAGCAGTTACATCAGCTTCAGAGCCAGCTGCCATCTGTACAGAGTTGTTCATGGCCACCTCCCACCCTGGCCCTGCTGCAGCTTCTGCTGAAGGAAGGCTGCCATGTGTCAGTGCAGCACTCATGAGACCATTGGGCACTCCTGCATGCATTGATTGAGTGTTCATGCAGGAGTAAATCGGGTGCTTATGAGCTGTGTGGTCATGCATGAGATGGTCAGGCTGTCATGCGTGAATTCAGTGACCATGTGTGACCTGAATGTGCAGTCACATGTAAGCTGGCGGAGCATCTTGAACCAACTGGATGCCCCTGTGTGAGCTAATTGGGTGCTCAAGCATGACTTAATTGTGCCTCCATGCAGGGATTAATTGGATAATCAAGTGTAAATTTCCAGGACACTCATGCATTAACTCACTGGGTGCTCATGCATGAACTGCTTGGGTGGTCTGGCATAAATTAGTTTGGCACTTGAATGTGAATTAATTGTGCACCCACATTTGAGTTCATTGGACACTCGAGGATGAACTGATTGCACCCTCATGCATGAGCTGATAGATCAGTCAGGTGTGAATTATTTGAGTGCTCATGCATAAACTGATTGGGCACTCATGCAAGTATTTATTGGGTGCTCATGCATGAGCTTATTGAACATTCAAGCGGGAATTGGCTGGTCATCCCTATGTGACTTCATGGGACACACATGCATGAATGCAGTGAGCCCTGCAATGTGTGCCCTCAGGGGCATAACAATACATAATAATACATGTTCAGCCTGAGTATTAATCTTTACAATCTGATCCATGGGGAAGGGGCTTGAAGTTTGTGAAGAATACATGTAGTCAGACGATGATAAACGTTGACCCCAATAGTCTAGTCCACAGGGTCAAGGGGTAGAGCTTGTACTAGATGAAAGTTCAGAATGTGATGATGGTGATAACCCCTGTAGTTTGGCTCCCTGGGGGCGGGGGTAGAATTTTACTAAGTGCATATACACTTTGTTATGATATTAACCCCTTACAGTTTGGTCCACCAGCACCAAGGGTAAGAGTTTGCGATGGGTAAGGTGTTCTGACTGTGTAGGAACAAGGTTCAGGGACATGGTTTAGTGGTGGACTTGGTAGTGTCAGGTAAATGGTTGAACTCAAGGAATTTAAGGGTCTCTTTCAGCATAAATGTTTCTATGGTGCGAGCCACTGTAGTGTGATTTGTGGCACAAAGAACAAAATTTTAAAGAACATCTGCGCAGTTGTTAAGCCTTACTGTCCTGCAGGAAGCATGAAGTTTATAATTGCTGAACGTACAGATTGTGAGGATGTTGAAAATAGAGATAGTAATGTGTGTGTGTTGAAACGTCTCTTAAATATGTGTTTTGCAGAGGTAAGGGGTGAATGGTATTAAGATAAAGTAGTAGGGATTGCTACATGGGCACCTAATTAGCTCATGCATGAGTGCCAGTTTAGCCTGTGCATGGGATGGGCCCCCAATTAACTCATGCATGATCACCCTATTAGTTCATGCCTGATCACACAATTACTTCACGCATGGGTGCCCAATTAGCGCACACTTTATTGCTCAAATAGTTCATGCATGAGCGCCCAATTAGCTCATGCTTGAGAGCCCAATCAAGTCACGCTTGAGAGTCCAATTATATCTGGATGAGCACCCAGTTTACTCATGCATGAATGCTCAATTAGTACATGCATGAGCACCCAATGAGTTCAACCCCCAAGTGCACCATGAGTCCCCCCCCCCGCCCCGGTGCCCTACGGGACACACGTGGCGAGGTTTGCCATCCAGGGGGTCCAGCATAATCAGCATGGAAGGTGGCCATGAGCTGCCCTGTGCTCTGAAGCTGATATGCTGTCACAGAATGCCAGGCTCTTAGAGGACCCCACAGTGCAGACAGCATGGGGAGGTGCTGGAGGAGACATACGGCAGGAGGACGGCAGAGAAGACATACATGGAAGAGGATGCTCCTGAATCACTGCAGCCTGTGGACAACACACACCAGCACAAGGAGACTTTGAATGTGTCCCTATGCCAGCACAGTGACACTGGGAAGCCAGGAGGGTGGAAGAGACCTAGTGAGACACGTGAAGCAGTGGCAGACAGAAGAAACCCTTGTTTACACAGACCTCAACCCCCTGCATTGCCCACTGGTTCAGTGAGATGACTGCAACAAACCAAGCGTAACCTGTGGTGCAAACAAGAGAAGCTGAGATTAGGAAGGAATATTTAGTTTAAGTGGAATCTAGGAAAGGGGGAGAAAAGGTGCTTTCTTAAGTGTTTCATTGCTTATATTTTATTCTCTTTCACTACTTGAGCCTGGTTAGAAAGAAGTTTGTATTAACTAGCACTAACTTAAGAAAATGTTTCCCTCGCAGAGGTGGTTTTGTGCAGGATAGTAATTAGTGGAGAAGGCAGGCAGTAATTAGTGGAGAATGCAGGCAGTCTGACATGGCCTGGAACTGCAATAATTTGAGTGACTTTGAGGCTCAGGAAGGAGTACTGATTGTGATATTGGGACTGTGGGATGTTGTGGTGTGTCCATCATGTCTGGAGGGGGTAGACTCAAACAGTGTATAAGCAGGTGGGAAATGGAGATTTCAAGGCTAATGCAACAAGGTCCTGAGGGATGGGAAGAGTGGGAAGAGATAGCATGGGATCAACTTCAAGCCCCTGCTCTAGCAGCCTGCAGACAGGGATTCAAGAGTGCCTTCCTTGGAGAGTTGGTGTGTCTGAGAAAGCCTCGGAGAGCCACATGCTGCTGTGCTGTGGGGTGTGGGGAGGACTGACTGTGTCCTCTAAGCAGGTCTCTGGAGAGCCCAGAAGCACTTGGCAGACCTGGGGAGTTGAGCTGAGGGTCTCTTATTTTACAGTAAAAGAAGTCCGCTAAAAGAAAGTGTTAACAAGTGCTCAGAGCAAAAGAGAGGCTCTTGTTCATTCCGAGCAGCTTGTAGTGCTGTGCTGGTCAGAGCATGCACCACATGGTGCTTATTCCTACTGCCTGGCCCATGGGGCTAAGACAGGAGTTTAGAATCGGTGTATGTTAAGGTTGTAATGATGCTGAAATTAGGGTTTCTAATGGATTGATGCTGAAAGAGTTCCTGCGTGTTTTTCACAGAAGCAAAGGGTAGAATGTACTGGGCAAAAATTGCAGGGTTTTCTGCATTCACATGTGTGCTCCCAACTTGTTCACGCGTGAGGGCCCAAGGAGTTCATGCTTCAGTGCCCCTTCGGCTCACACTTGAGCACACAATTAGCTCCTACTTGCAAGCCCAGTTAATTCATGCATGGCTGCCCAATCAATTCATGCATGAGAACCCAATTTCTTCACGCTTGCATGCCCAATTAATTTATGCATGAGTGCCCAGTTGGGTTGTGCATGAGTGCTCCACTAATTTGCTGAGAGTTCAGAGAAGCACCACTTGTAGGAACCCTGAAACTGCAGCCAGATGCAAATTAAAGCCACACCCCTTAAAGGACCCCTGGACGACTTAACCTGGGCTGAAAACCAGTCCTGTGGTTTGTATTGAAACAAAATGAAAACCAGCTCTCATTCTACACCTGGGTATAATTAGTACAGCTTGAACTTGGATCCTTTCTTAGGAACCAGAGAGCAGCTGTGTGAGATGCTGACTTTCTCCACTTGGAGTTCTAACCTTCCTGTTGCCATATGGGGGTTTTGTTTTGTTTTGAGCACTAATCGTTAAAATGTAATTTCCCATCATATAGCTTCCTCATCCAGCATGAAATGCCCATGGAAGTAAAGATATTTAAAATGAAAGAGCCCTTTAAACCAGCAGAAAAATTCAGGAACACGGGGCAGTTCCCAGCCTATTTCAATAGGAAGGAGCATAGTTAATGCATTTTTGCCTCCATGGATGCTGTAAAAGGGGGTGCATTAGCTGTGCCTGGGTTTTCTTTAGAAAACTAGATTATTTCTGTTAGTAAAGGCCTAGAGGGAGAGAACACCAAAGTCTTTTGTATTATTTCTTAGGCTGTCTTATCCTTTTGCTTTTCATCTTTCATGACTTTTGTGATGATGACAATTCCATCGCCAAATTTACATTTCTTGGAGGAGGTCTCTGTTCTCCCATCAGTGGCTCCTCTCTGCTGATGGTGTAGTTCCTCCGCTAATGTCAGAGCAGTGAAATTGCCTTTGGAGGTCAGAGTAGCAGCTGACAATAGTCCTGTTCCCTCAGCCAGCAGATGTTTGCCTTGGGAGTTGTGAAGCACTCGAGAGGATGTTTTTTTCTGTTGTAGACTCAACCTGTTGATGCTTCTAAACTGACCTTTCTTATCTTGGTAGTGTTCTTATGCAAGTTTTAACTAAACGCCTGCAGATTGCTTCTAGCAGCAACATGGAAGTGTTTCACCAACTCCCACCAACTTTTGAATCTATTGCTCCTTAGAAATGGGCCAAATCTTCTTGTGTCATATATGGCCAGATTGCAGCTTGGCACTCCAAAACTGCCAGCCTGGGATGGAAACCAAGCAGCTATCACCATGATTTGACTGGAAAATGAACAGGAGACCATAAGCTTGTCCATCTGCCACTTTTTTACTTGTTTTCAACTATATAATACCTGATGCATTCAGAGAGTTACATATTTGGGTGGCTTTGTTACATATTCAGTGGCTTTGTTACTGACTTTGAATAGGTCTTTTTAAAAGTGGAAGCCACTCTCTGTTCAATCTGTGTTACCTGCTTTAGTAAAACAAAATCCTTGACATGGGTCACTTGTAACTGGTTTCAACAGTTGGATTATATCAGTTGTTTTTTTCCCCCCACCAGTGATAGAGAAACTGATTGATTTTTTTTTTTTTGGTTGTTGTTTAATGGTAGGCTAAGGGGAAAAAATAGCAAAAATATCAGACACGCTTGGGCATCTCCTGTTGTGAATTAATATTGTGGTTTCTCCACATCAAATTGAAAGAATGACAAGATAGAGCTGTTTGGGCTTGAAGATGCAGGGGGTAAATCTCCCTCGGGGGCTAAGTTCTGCTGTTCCTACTTAGCTTGAACTCTCTGGGTGGTGTCCCTGATTTAGAGCATGCTTAGCAGGTGCAACATGCCTGGAATGAGGCAACGTAAAAAGTTATGTAGGAGTAGAGAGGAGTCAGTGTTTTGAAAAGGAGGCACAAAATGGGTTACTGCACACAGAACAAAGTAGAAGCACTCACAGACTCTGCAGCTCTTTTGCAAAGTGTTTCTGGTATCCATTCTATTTCATTTTAATCTGGAAGCAAAGGGATATATTTGTGCATTTGTCCTCCTTCCCAAGTGGAAGGTCTTTACTTATAGGTCTCTTTTGAAATGTTTACTCACAACATGACCTAACTGTACCTCTGGTGATGCAGGCTTAGGCACACTGTTGAATTTAATATTCTGCAGCATCACACATGGTGCCAACTCAGAGAACGGGGAGGAAAAGCTCTTACTCTTCTTCAGGGACATGAGGACTCAGTGTGCTGTTCGTGCTGTGTTTGGCAGCTAAGAAACTTCCCATTGGACAGCCAGGGTTGCTCTGCCCTCTTGGGCATTGAGTTAGTGCCAGCCTAACTACATGGAAGGAAAAGATATTAACTAAGTATGAAGGACTCCAAGACATCTTTTCATCTTGGGCTGATACGCCTTTGCTGCCTAAGATTAATGGTGCAATGTAGTGACTGGGTGGCAAAACACTGTGCTGCCCACACACTGAACTCTGAGGTCATAGGAGAGAGTGTGGGAAGAAAAACCGAAGAGGGAGAAGTCTATTGTAATTTCAGATAGTAAAAAATTTTATTGCACCTTTTACACATTCCAGCAGATGCAAGGCATTTTAAAGTGGACTGTGTAAACTTCTGCCTCCTGAAGACAGGTGTGATGTTGGTGTGGTGTTTGGGTATACCTTTTCCATGAAGGATGAAAGAACAAACTGACATCCAGTTTGGATCCATAGCTAGTTTTCTCCCTGTTCCCCTGAGTTAAACAAGGATGGAGGATGTATATGTTTTAGAACTCCTCCCTCTGCCTTTTGTTCTAGCTCCTCTTCCTGCAGGGACTTAGGATGTAGATGAGCTGGCTTCTGAACACTAAAGAAAATGAAAAAAAAAATGTTTGGAACGTGTGATCACGGAGAAGAGACTGAATTTCAGAGGTTTGTGAACTCTGCTCAGCTGACAGGTGACCTTTGAACTTTGCTGTAACAGACACTGGTTTTGCCTTCAGCAATTTTTCTTCTACCTCAGTCTTGCTGGAGTTCACGACAACTAGAAGGGAGCAGACAACCTGGTCCATAAAACCCTCCTTTCTATCTCATATTCTTTCCTTAGAGTAGCACTAAGAGACAACTGATGCAGGGCCTGAGCCATCAGAGCTGTCAGGCCTGGGCACAGACCTCTTTTAGGAGTTCATCTGGCTAGGTTGGAGAGTTTGGCTGGCTGTGTCTAAGATCAGCTCCTTTACTGATAAGACTTCTTGTGAAGAAAGCTAGAAGTGATGGTCTGCCCCTCCTTTCCTTTCCCAGTCCTAGGAACTGCTTTTAAGGTGAGGCTTTGCTGCTGGCCCTACCTGTGCTGCATTGCAGCCTTGCAGCAGTTCTCTCTGGGATGGTCTCTTACTGCCACAACTCTGACCCAGACCTGGACTTGCTGAGTGGTCTTCCTGGCTTGACATCAGACCTACCCCAGCACTGCAGATTCACTGTGTGGTCACTGGACTGTGGCTGATCACTGTCTCTTGCTCTGATCCTGGCCTGGACCTGCTGATTTCTGCCCCAACTCTGTGTTGGTGACATCACCTTCTTTATTAGCCCTCTCTGTTCCCAGCTTGCTGTCCCTTGTGGAGAAGTCAGCCCTCACTGCTCCCTGACAGCAAAAGTGGGGACCTGTTGTAAGGCTTCAGGTTAAAAGTGGTTCCCAAGGGAAATGAGAGGCAGGTCATTGCTTCTGGTTTTCTTCACAACAGCTCTTATCAGTGACAGAGCTGATCCTGGACTCAGCCAGCTAAACTCTTTAGCTTAGCCAACTAAGTCCTCAGAGGCGGATGTATTCTGGTTCCTGGGAAGAGTATCATACCTGGCTGAGCACCAGTGCTCTCCTCTGTCTTCTCTGGCACATTCTGGCTGGATGGCCCAGATACACCTGCAAGACTCCATGTTCAATAACCCTGCTCTCTCGGTCTTTCATAGCTGCATGTTCCTTGCTCCAGGTCCAGCACTGTATACATCTCTGCCTGTTACTAGGATTTTTGTGGTCACAGAGCCCCTCTTGCTCTTGTTTCAGCCCTTGTTGAAAAGTTTAACAACCAATATTACACACTTTTAACTTCAATAACCCAGAATCGTCATGTGCTGCCAGAGAGATCTCACTGAATTCCAACCCCTCAAGCCTTCCAGCCTGTGCCCCACTTGTGTGTGAGGGTTGTGGTAATTTGGTGAGCCTGGCCCTGCTGAAACGGAAGGTGCTGTGTCCTGAATCTCCCTAAGGCATGAAGCATCAACTCTTGCAAGAGGCTTATGGCTGAAATGCTTATCCTCTGCTTAATTGCTAAAGCTGGGCTGAAGACTGTTTGCTTTGGTCACTGATTTTGGGTGATGGAGGGAAGAGAGAGATAACCACCAGGTTTTTAATATAATCTGTGACTGGACCAGGTGTAGCCATGTCTGGGGATGGGGAATTCCTCTGACAAGTAAGGAGATCATTATCAGCCTGTTTTTTATTTGATGTTGTAAACCTGACACTATTCTCTTGAGACCTCCCATCAGCCCAGCAAAATAGCAACTGTCCTTATTTTTTAGTGGATACCACATCAAATGTGGGGTATGCAGGTGGATAGAATTACTTGGTTCCAGTATCAATATCTTATTTCTCCTTTCTTGCTTAGTTGGTGTGTTTACATGACAGACAGCTCAAACTTTTTATCCTTTGTGTGGAAGAGTGCAAGTCCAAATAGGGGATGGGAGTAAGTCCAAACAGTATGTGTAAGGAAAGTAGATTTATTCTCACTCTTGTGGATGGGACACTGACAGAACATGAAGACAATGCTTTCACCTCTTTCCTTCCCTTTCTGCCACATCTCCTTAATACTGCTCCTACTCTACGTTATGATCCTAAATGCCTCATTTTTCTTCATCATAACAGTTGTTTTATCATAACCTCATGTACCTCCTGATGCTCCCAAGATGAGGAGATGATGTTTTTCTTCTGAGACGTTTTTTATGTGCATTTTTAGGCATTCAGGAAAAGTGATTTTTTCAGTCCTGTTAAGGCACAGTTTGAAATAAATCTCAAAATGCAAAAGGACTGTTGAATTAGTACCAACAATTTTGTGAGGTTTTGAATCTTTATTTAGAAGCAGATAAGCCCAGTGAAAAGACTGGTGATGAAATATTGAGTATTTGGAAGTCAAGAGGCAAGGAGAGGGACATGGCTGTAAGGAGGGTGTGGGGAGTGAGTCTGTCAGGTAGACCTAGTTAAACCAGCTTTAAATGAATTAGGGGCAGCCAGGGTAAATTAGTGTACACTGAGCTCCACACAACCACATCCACAGCAGTACCTCAGCTGGTGAGTTCTATAGCTAACTCAGGTACCTCTGCACTACAGACATACCCTGAGGTAAAGAGAATATAAATAGGGTTGGAAGGCGAGGGACAGAGTGAGCAGCCAATCTGCAGAGGAGCTGGGATCAAAACTGCTGCTGGTGCTTTGAAAGTCATGAAAAGCCAGAGCCCTAGTTTGCTCACACAGGCACAACTCCTCTGGGCTTCAGGGAGAAAGTGTCTGAGAGGCTCTCAAAGTACATGTGTGCAGAGCCAGCCTTGTTGTGCTAAAAAACAAGCCCTGATTAACTGTGCACGTGGCAGGAATTTTGCATTGCTGCTAAAGCAATGAAAAGTCCTGAAAGGTTTCCATGACATTAATTTTAGTTCATTTGAGATAATCCATGTAGGGCTTAAATAATACATGAGATTTATGCCATCGAAGATATGCAGCGTATCTCAGCCTTAGTGAAAAGAAATTTGCCTTGTTGACACCAACCAGGCAGACCAGGAGACAGGACAGAACTAGTTTTTCATCGGAGTATTGCTGCCTGTTTCTTCTCCTGGCTTTCATCTCTTGCTCCATTTCTTTCCCGCCTCCCATTTTTTTTTTTGTTGATTGGTGTCACCTCACATGCTTAGGATGTCTGCCTGTCTGCTCAGAGTGTGAACACATTCCTCAGAATGCTGATTTGTTCGTTTCACGCCAGTGTCAAAATGACTTATTAAATTCGGCACCTCCTGATACTCGGTGCCTGATGTGTTGCTATCCAAACATTAAATGACAATAAGCATATGCAGCCGCTGGGCCTAGCAAACTCATTTACTTTGATAAAAATGTCATGGCAATATGCTTTAAATCACTGTCCTTTTCATCATTGTTAATTGCTAGCTGTAGACCTCTTTCCTGTGCTTAGTGCAAGTGTTAGGATGCTGCTCTTTCTAGCCTGATTAAACATTTTTTTTTTCCCTAACTGTGGAATTCTCTTTCAGTGGCAGTGTTATTTCATCAAGAGATGGATTTTGCTCTTAATTAGCCAACATGCCACCAGGGATACTTCAGTCATGGGTGTGAAAAAGCCTCCAGCAGAAGATCATTCTCTGGGATTAAAAAAAAAAAATAACGTATCAGTGACTTGGGTATAATTGGCAGCTTCAGTGATGGTAAGTTGGCTCTGGCATTGACAGTATGTTCTGGTGTAATACCTGCTTCTCTCTCCTTTCCAGTTGTCTCACTTCAAACTCAACAAGAGCAGTGCTGTGTATAACGATGTATGACATTAAATGCTGGGGGTGGGAAACAGTTCCCCACCTTTTCTGCCATCACTGGTGGGCTGCTCAGCTTTCACAAGGCATTGTAAACACAGAGTTTATCTTCTCTTCAGCAGAAATGCACCTTCTTCTCTGCCCATCCATAGAGAGTTTACAAAAATAAAGAAATCCTCATACATTTAAAATCATCAGCAAAAACCTCTGGCAGGTGACATCCTGCTCCCACCTTAAGCAGCTGATAATAATCCAGATGTCATATGCTGTTCTCCCTTGAGGCAGGATCAGGTCTGCTAGTGATGCTCTGGAGGAAGCAGTGTCCTCAATGGCCACCACTGGTAGAGCCTCTGCTCTTTCAGGCTGCAGCAATCTGTTCCCAAGCTTCAGTTCCCTAACCATTAGAGGGCTGCAGGTCCTCTGCTCTTAGTGTTTTCCCCTGAATCTTCTCTGTGGCAAGCTAAGCATTTAAATTCTTGATCCATCTGCCATGGAAAGGAGGACAGATTAGCCCATTCTTGTTGGCAACAGTCTTGTTCACATTGGCAGATTGTTATCCCATTCTCCTCAGTAAACTCTTCAGATTTGCCTGTCCAAAGGTTTTTCTGCCTTTTCTTAAAACTTTTTTTTTTTTTTTTTTCCTGTGTGGATGCTGAGTTGGAACTTGAATGCATCTGTTAATTTCTTGCTACTGGTCATATGCTTAATTTGGACTTTCACTTTACTTCTGCCTTTAAGAGCTAGATGCTTCTGTGGTCAAAAATGTTCAACCTACTGAACACTTGTCCATATTTTGCAGGTCGAAAGCTGGCCTAATTTTCATTGCATGAAGGGGATTTCTGCCAAAAATAGAAGGAAAAACTGTTTAAAAGCAACAACAAAAAAAATCATTGACTCCTCCTCTTTCTAGGCAATGTGAGGTTATTTGTTGTGATACAGATGCGAGAGAACAGAATTTCAGACATCTCTGTAAAGGTATCCAGTTCACACTCCTGGGACGAATTTCAAATAAACCGTCTCAGAGGTTGACCAGAAGTAGTATCTGAAAGAATGGTTCAACCAAGGGGAATTTAAAAATCTTGCACAGAAATAAGAATTTTTTAGTAAAATATTTTTGTATTTTAAAATCAAGTTCTGAAAAGGGGGGCAATTATATATGTGTGGTGAAGGAAACCCATCCTACCTCAGGTGTGAAAGTGTGAAATTATGAGAGTATGCAAGTCACATTGTGCTTCTACCTGAGCCTGTGGTAGCATTTACAGACTCAGACTTTAGATTTGATTCAGAAATCAAAACCAAACAGTTTCATTTGGTAAATATGTGCTTGATCTAAATCTTGCTGAAATCAGTGACAAGTTTTGGGATGTGATTCTAATTGTCAAGAAGAACTTCTAATTACTTAACACATTTTCTAAAGAGAGAGAGAGAGAGGATTTCATCAGTCAAAGATGTTCTTTTTCAAATGGAATGAACTCTAACATATCCTTCACACTGTAAGCCTGTCAAGTTGTAGTAGGAAGATATGTGATCAGGCATTTGGAGGTGCCTGTCTTGTAACAGCGAAGCAGAGGCTGTTGCTCTGGTGTCAAATGAAACAAAGGGATGGTTGGACTTCACAGGGTCTATCTTCTGTAGATAAAAGGCCAGTGACCTTCTCACATCGAGCCTGGAGAGAAGGGTCTGGTTAAGGGTGATATGCAAAAGTGTTGGCAAGGGGGCTGGTTCATTAGGGCTGCACCTCCTTTCTCTCACCTTAGGAAAGTAATTTAAGATGTGTCTCTCACATTGCTGTATCCTCACAAGGATGGTGGATTATTCTTTAAAAGCAGAAACACAAGGAGAAGCATTCTGAAGTGCTGAAGTAATACCTTTCATTTAGAGAAATGCAGAGTATTTTTCCTTGGACCTTTTGAATATTTTGAAAGTGGTTTAATTTCAAAATTAGCTGCCCATAAGAAGGAATTAATCAAAAAATGAAACAGAACAGCTGCAGTGAACTACCAAGTCTTGTACAGAGAAAAAATACTGGAAGTTATAATTTGATCTTTGTTTTCTTTTGTCTAGCTGAAATCCAAAGAATTGAAAAACTCCAAATTGTTGTTTTCCTTCCCATCTTCGGTTCAGTCACAAAATAAAAGACCTTGTTTATTTTATTGCTAGTAGGAACCCAATTTCCTGTAAGTATTTTTGTGTGGTACCCTATGAGACAAGGCTGGTTATAGGCCAGTCCTGTAGACCCTTCTGGATGTGTTAGAAAAGCCTGAACGACTTCCTTACTAAGAAAAGAGGTTGCATCTGTGTACCCGATACAGTAATTATTTACACCTGAAGTGGCAGAAAAGAACCAACCATGGCCATCAACCATTTCAAACATCTTTCCTTTAACTACCTTTCTACAGGTGGTTTGTGTATGCCAACAGGTGTTTATTAGCTCAGTCTTTGCACTTGCAGGTGCAAAATTTGGTTTTGGAATGAAGCACTGGGTGTCATAATGCAAAGTAACTTTGATAAATTTTTTTACCAGTCAGTGTCAGCCTTGATTACCTCACTAGACTTACATGGTGCGTGGGCGGGGGATCAGAATTTGCCAAGAGGTTGCACCTGTGTACCTGATATCCATTCATTCATGACTAGGCTTCGTGAATGAAGATTTGGGAGGGGCTCTACCCACGCTTGCTACAAGTGCGCTGGTGGCTAAAAAGGCCAATGCGAGACAGACAAGTCCAGTTGCAAAAGGCACAGCAGAAAGACTCCCCAGGTG
>JAWWES010000115.1:16046637-16202040 GCA_035583135.1 Lophotriccus pileatus
TCTCTTAGATGGATTGCCTTAAGGGCTAACGAGCACCATCTGCCCGGGGAGCTCCCTGACCGGGAATCGAACCTGGGTCTCAGCGGTAACAGCGCTGCGCCTTAACCACTAGACCACCGGGGGCTCCCCAATGCAGTGTAAGGGTTCTTTATATGTGGATTGACACATGAACTGATGTTTGGGGGTGTATTTGCTTTCTCTGAGTGTTTTATTACCTGCCATTTATGTTAGTTTATAACTAACAATGAATACTGTTGTCCTTAAAACTCTGCCTTATTTTTGTCTTAAGAAAATTATATATATATATAAAAAAGAATGCTTTGTAATGGAATATATATTCTGCTCCAAATGCTTGAATTTTGCTCAAGTGCTGATTTTTTTTTTCCCCAACTGAATATTCCTCCTTTTGTGTGATGTGAGTTAGTTTTTGAATGCTTCTGATATTCACACATTTAGAAGCCAGAAATAATGGAAGTTATCCTCTGCCTAGGATTTAAGAAAACCTGGAAATGCATGACTGAGTTGCATAACTGCATGATGAAGCAGCTGTCATAACTCACTTGAGGCAGAATGGGTGGCCATTTGAAGGCTATTTAGGCTCAGCAGTGGAAACAGGTAGAAACTCGCTTTGATTTGATCTTTTGGATCTATTTGATGGGCCTGAGCTCTTGAACAGTGAGCAAAGATCATTAATCCACACTGGAAATGGTGTTTTTTTAACTTCTATTTAAACATCGAGTACTGCAGGCAGCTAAAAGTATCTGTAGGAGGTATTTATTTTGAGAATAGTGAGACGCTGGCAATCAGTGTAAAACAGCAGTGTTGACAGACTTTATTTATGGGTGCATTTCACAGAAATTTGGTAGAAATTTCAGTGAACTTGTCAGTTCAGCATCTGCTTTTTTGCTGCTTGCTGCAGCTCAGTGACACTGAAGTCTCAGAACTTGCAGTGGAAACACTTATGTCCTATGACAAGGGAGAAAAAGGAGATTAAAACCACTTGGGCTGGTCTGCAAAAAGAGTAAGAAGCAGAAAATCTCTTGATGCAGAGATTACTTGAGTAGTCTACTCTTTTCTTTGTTGGCCTTTTATACAGTTTAGTGTGTCCTGCACTGAACAGGAAGAAGATGGGTAGAAATGACGACGCATAATGCTAGTGACATGGTTAGATCTTAGTGTCTGAAAAGAGAACTTTCTGTCCAGCATTTTAAAATAAATTAATTAATAAAAATAAAAAAATAATAGAACCCCCCAAAGAACAGCTAATTTCAGTGACCAACAATATTAAACCATCTATGCTATTAAGCTATATCATGATAAAGGTTCATGACCAGGAAACAGTTCTGTAGGGGAGAGCAGTGAGAAACCCTTTTGAGTAATGGAAAGTGTCTGAGTGAGGTTTGAGGGAGCCTTTACACTGGTTAATTTTTACATGTGTGTATTATAGTTTTACCTGCGTAAAGGCCTTTGTAGCCCTTCAGATCACTTTGTAACTTCAGATCACTTTGAAGTAAAGGGGGGGGCTACTCGCAGCCTTTAAATTCTGCATATGCTGAAGTATCTGCAGCCCTGGCACCTTTGTAACTGCTGGGATACTTCAGCTGGTTCGGTTGGTACTAAGTGTGATGCTAAGATTAGACCAGGGCATCAGTGTGAATCAGTCTGTGTCCCAGAACCTGAAATAGAAAGGGAAGGGAAGGGAAAAATGGTGTGTGACTCAAGGTTACCCACGAGGAAATAGGGAATGGGAGGCACACAGCAGCCCTTTCTGCTTGTCCTGCCCCTGTTGGAATTTCACCAACTAAAAATGCATCTGGAGTGTTTATCTTTATTGAGCATTTCCAACAGCAGGTACCTAGGACTGACATTCATATTACGTTATGAATAGAGGCATGAGCTTGTCCAGCTTTTGAATACACAGCTGTGATTTTGTTTCTATTTTTGTCATATAGGGTAACCTGAAAACACTTATTGTGAATAATGGCAGCCACAACATAAGGCCTTCACAAAGTAACTTTATGTTCAGTTTGGATTGTATGTGAAAGATGTTGTCTTACTTACAGATTTAAAAGGAAATGTTTGGGTAGAAAGCTTAACTATACCTGTAAGTAAATGAGAACTTGGTCCTCATCTCAGCATTGATCTTTGCATCGCTGCAAAGAACCAATCTGTGTTTTTTTTTTAAAATTGGCACAAAGTGAAAACATTTGGCCAAATGTAAACAATTTCCTCTCACAGGACTTACTGAATTCAGGATAAAAGCATAAAAAGGGTTTTCCTCCCATCACAGGAGAGCAGTTATACAAAAAAGATTACTTTGAATTTCTTGTTCATAAAAACAAGTTAGTAGAAAAGTCTTTGTTTGCCCAACGTGGCTGAGTGCAGTTGTGGATTTGTGGGTTTGAGGGGAAAATGGATGATAGCCCCCATATTAGTATTTACTCATTTTTCACATCTGCTCTCAGTCAGTTGAGTGATATTTATTAAAACAATATTTTCAAGGCATGCCTAGCTTCAGTCCTCTGACTTCTTGCATACATATTAGTTGAGTTAATGTTCTTGCTTAACATTTAAGTAGTTCAAGTAGTTTACTGAATCTAGGCTTCATTGTCTTTACAAAAAGAACTGGAAACAGAATCCTGTTTCTCCACTTAGACTGCTAAGGAGCTGTGAAATGTTTTGATGCTGGATATTTATAATTTGACTTTGTAGGTCAGTAGCCTACTTACAAGCTTGCAGTACTCACTTGCCCTTCCCTTAGAGCTATATAAAAGTTAATAAATATAAAATCTTGCATAGTGTACAGTAAAATTATCGTCTTCCTGTATTTATCTCTTTATTTGCCTCCCATTTCCCTCACAGTCTCTGTAATATTCAGATATATGTAAGGGAAGTTATAAATGTTTGGCTTGCATGTAACTTGAGGTGTGCACAGAGCCAAAATCTGTTTTCCTTCCCCCCAATGAATAACCCAAACATCACTGAAAAGTTTTCCCACACTTTGCAAAAGTGCAACTTTTAAGCAATATTTTGATGACATTTTGGAGACCAATTTAAGCCTCAAATGAAGATACATTTATTTTTCTTTTCCTACTCCTTGGAAGTTTTCTGCTACTGGAAAACAGTTTAACAGAAGCTGCAGTGCAGCTGTTACCAACTGAGTATTAAAAAATGGCAAGAAAATTAGGCCCTGTGTTATCATATTAATAATATATTAGCATGAATGGAGGTAATAAATAGCATTGTTTTGGAAGGAGCAGTTCTGTAGCTTATGAGTAGCAGAGCAAAGCAGGAACCTCAGGGTGGTCTTCAGTACATTTTTACTTCATCTTCTGAGAGATGATGCAGTAAGTGGTTTATATTCATCTTTGTATGCTATTTTTATATGTATATATATATCCTCTCTGCTTATTCCATGATTAAAAGTGTATCTGTGTGCCACAGGAATGATGCAGAAGACTGAAGTCATAATAGATTTATATGGTGTTATGGGCAAATTGTTACAGAATTAAAGGATCCTTCCTTTTACTGCCTCAAATATTTTGCATGTTTACTGCCTCAAATGTTTGCACCCTGTTCCACAGCTGGTGGATTGTGGGGTTAGGCACAGTTTACTTCCACTGAGGAGATGACCTCCTTCATAGTTCACTTTGTGCCCCTGTTTTCAGGAAGGAAAAACGCCAAGTTCAGTCAAAACTAATCAGCCTGATTTAGCCTAAGTTAGTTTAGTTTCAGCTTAGCTTTTCAGCAGATTGTTTATCATGGCTGAATTTGAGAGACCTAAAGAATAGTTTTAAATTCTTCTTAGACATTTCAAGCAATTTCTACCTCCACTATCCTTGCTCGCATTTTTTTAGAAAAGGCAAGGAGCTCCAATACTGAGATTAAATAAATCTGAAATAGCTAGTTATGACAACTTTGGCACAGGGAAGAAAGGAGTAACTTCAGAAATACTGAATTCTGTGGATCTGTGTTACAGCTATTACATGTCAGCAGTCTTTTGTCAGAGAAAGGCTGATGAAGGCTCGATCTCTTCTCTGTGGGTTTTGCTCTTTGAGTTGGAACGAGCTGCTTCCTTAAGGTTCTGCCCACACCTTAAGGTGTGCAAGTGTGTCTCTAGTTAAAATATACACAAAGCTTTTGGAATAGGCAGCTGAGAGATTTGTGTGCTCATCCAAGAGGTCTGACAGGCATATGGGAATGTCCTGCAGTTAATTGCTAGCTCTTGAGGATTTGGCTATTTGGCAGTGCAGTTCCAAGTGGTTGCTGTGTATTCCAGGGGAGTCATTCCCTTAGCTGGTACAGCTCTGGTTTTGTCTCTGCTTAAACCTCTACTTGCCCCTGGTTTTTGTAGATGTAGAGGGATGCAAAACCACTTCCCTGTGTTTGGGTGCAAAGTTTGGTGACAGCGCTATCCTGTACCAGAGGGAGTGAAAGGATGCAGCTGTTCCTGTGTTCCTGTGTGCTTTGTGGGCATATTGCACTTAGAAGGAAAATAACTCTTTTCCAGCTCTGTGACAGTCAGCACACAGCTGGACCAGGAGAGGAGAGCAGCTCAGTTGTCCCAACAAGACACATTTCTGCTGGTGGCTTTGTAGCTCTCCCTGCTGCCCTGACTCCCTGCTCCACCCCTCATTGTCTTATCACAGTGTAAGGTCCTGGGCATCAAGACTGAAATTTGGCACAAGGAAAAGAGGTGGTCTCCAAATGATGAGTGTGTGCAGTTCCCATATAGAATCCTCCTTATCCTACTCACTAAACTGTATAACAAATAATCTGTGGTGGCAATGGGATTAACACATTTGACCCTTAATGGCTCTGAAGGAATAATCGTGATGTCTCGGGTCAATAACTGTGTGAACTAAGGAGGATTTGCTTGATGCACCATAACATCTTCTTCAGAGCCATTCATGCCTTTTGAGGGTCTATGAACCATTTGAACTTTTAAGTCTGCGTTCATTATGCTCTGTCCTCAGTGTGCATGTGGTTAAGACCTGGTATGCGTTAAAAGTAAACTCTCCAGAACGTTGACAGGTCCACTGATTCAGTTCTAAGATACCACATTTCTGTCTGATTCACAAATATCTTTTTTAATTGAAATGAGGCCTGTAAGCAATCTGAGATGATACAGTAACAGGCTCTGGGATAGCTAGTGCTTCTCCAATCCAATAGGAATTTCTGTTCTTTCTTGCCTTCTCCATGCTGAAGTCGTCTGCTCTATTTATATGAGCTGTCAGTCTGCTGGTTTTCCATGGTAAGGGAAAGGGGGGAGTTGGACAGAGTTAGCTTTTGGGTTTTGTTTGAGGTTTCTTCTGCAAAGCTTCTTTCTATAATGAATTATTTCTTTTAGATCTCTTTCACTCCCCCATCCCACCCCTCCTGTCTGCACGTCCCCCAGATAAGGGCAAATATGTCTGCATGTCTCGCAAATAAGGGTGAGTTTGACTTTAGGAAAGAGAAGCTTTTCTGATGGAACAGGATAAAAAATACTTTTACTCTGAAAAATAACAGCTATTTTTATCATCTGTTTGCAGATATAGTTTGGGTATGAGAGAACAATTTAGATCAATGGGAAAAGAATCCACTGAATTAATGTAAAATTAGCTGTGTAAAACTCAGGAAAATGTTATCTATTTACAGGGAATGCAGTTGGTCTTAACACATATTGGAAGAACAAGTCTAGCCAGCATAATTTTTCCAGTCACTTTTGTACTGTGGTTGGCATTAATGGTTCTGATTCCATAAATACCTGTATCTGCCACCTCATCTGACGTATTCCGTATTTTGGCTTAAATACTTTGCAAATGAAGGATCCTAGAAGTGCTTTCTGCTGGTGTGGTATTTGGTCATCAATAGCATTTGACTTCTCAGACTTCTCAGGAAGGGAATATTTGTGCTCTTACTAGAAATGTTCACTGCATTTGGGATTGAACCCTCGCAGGAGTTATTCCCTCTGTTTGATGTGTGAGAACAGCAGCCAAATGGCAAACGTTGCCTGACACAGACCAGTGTTACCACCGCTCTTGTGGTGGTCCTGTGCAGGGCCAGGAGTTGGACTTTAATCCTCGTGGATCTCTTCCAACTCAGGATATCTTATGGTTCTGTGTCTCCAGGTGCTGATGTGCAGCTTTTCGTGTGGAATATCACAGATTCCCATGGGTCTCTATCCTGTGGGTGAAGCAGATCAGACCTCTGATTTTATTGTCTTGGGAGTTCTTTCTTTACCTCTGGTGTGAAACAGTCAGCCACGTGCTAACCACCAAATGTGGAGCAGTGGGGTGTCTCACTGCTCAAGGGAACTTTGTACCAGAACTGATACTATAGCAGATTTAAAAAAACAAAACAAAACAAAATAATCCTCTGCTTGAAATTTGCCACTGTGATTTTTATTTTGTCTGGTGTCAAGAGAATGCATAGTGCCATCTAAGAAACATATGAAGTGCCTGATTTGTACAAGCTGGGGGTGAGGAATTTCTCAGTCGAACGGCGTAGTTTCAGCCCGTTCTGTTTTCCACAGAAACCACACGGGAGCAGTGTGGTCCAGCCTTTGAGAGAGGCACAGCTAGTCTTTCCTCTGATGACTGAACTTATCTGTCAGAGGATGTCTCAGTCAGAGATATAAGAACACAAAACTGATGACAAGTAAAGTATTTCACAGAATATCCATCTTTCACGTTGCAAATACTTCTTTATGAGAAATCAGATTGTCAGTAAGGGCTACTCAGAATACTTACTATATTCAATGAAATAAAGAGTAAAGACAGTATTTTTGTGCTGATACATTCCATGGCTGGATAATATGAAGTTAAAAAGAAGAATAAAAATCCTGTGGTTATTATGAGTCCATTAGCTATAATCAACTCACAAATGGAAAATACCAATACTTCATTTCATATCTCTGACAAAATGTAGCTAACAAGAAGTGGGAAAAAAAATCCAACCCACCTTGGGAAAATGCTTCAGGAGCCTTCTAGGTGAATATATAGGTACAAATGTTTAAATGTTACAGGCTTTGTGTATACTTATAATTTTGAAATTATTTGAGATTAAGAATCTCTGTGCGGGCTTTGCAGTAAGATTAATAACTTTGCTTGTCAAAGCTGTGCACTGAATCCTTTCTGAAAGATCAGGTGTAAGTATAGCACAGAAGAAAAGGTCTTTGTAGTATCTGGTACTCCTAGGAAAAGAGAAGCGAAAGGTTGCTGTTGCATTTAGCCCCATCCTATGGGGTCATAAGATGGGGGCACAATAGTGTGCTGTAGGGGAAACTCCATTGCTAGATCCAGAAGAACTGATTGTTTGCCTGAGGCTTGTTACAGAGAATGAAAGATCTCTCCTGTCCAGTCAGCCCTGGGGCTAATCCTTTTCTGTCTCTGTAGGTGTTGGCCTAGAGGGACTCAGTGCTCAAACTCCTGGCAACACCTACACAGGCCTTCCAGAGGAAACTGGCCTACAAGCCAAAAATAAAGTGTAAAAAGCAGACTTGAGAGTGGTTGCTGCTGTTCTCTCTTCCGCTAGAAGAAGGCAGACTAGAACAGTGATCAAGATGATTTTCAGTGGAGGAACTTGGGACCAAATTTCAGGTCTGAGAAAGTGTGCAGGCACTTGCTGATTTAGAGCCTTAGGGAACATTATGGAGAGAGTAGTGCAGGCATCGAATTCGATTTCCACCTGGACTGAAATTTCAGAGACTTAGAGTATGTTTTTGTTTTTAGACTCAAACCCTTTTATCTTGTTAGCTGTTCCTCAAAGGCTGAAACAACAGTACAGATTGCCTGGGGGACAAAGCATCACCAGCCAGTCGAGGGAGGAGATTGTCCTGCTCTGCTGTGTGCTGGGTGCAGCCTCACCTTGAACACTGTGTGCAGTTTTGGGCACTGTAATATAAGAAAGATATTAAACCATTAGACAGCATCCAAAGGAGGGCCATGAGGATGGTGAAAGGCCTTGAGGGGAAGCTGTGTGAGGAGTGGCTGAGGGCACTTGGTCTGTTCAGCCTAGAGAAGGTTGAGAGGAGACCTCATTGCAATTATGACTTCCTCATGAGGGGAAGAGGAGGGGCAGGCACTGATCTCCTCTCTCTGGTGACCAGTGACAGGATCCAAAGGGAGCTGAGTCAGGGGAGGTTTAGGTTGTATACTAGGAAGAGGTTTTTCCCCTCAGAGGGTGGTTGAGCACTGGCAGAGGCTCCCCAGGGAAGTGGTCACAGCCTCAAGCCTGTCTGAGTTCAAGAAGGGTTTGGACAATGCTCTCAGGCATATGGTGTGATTCTTGGGACTGTCCTGTGCAGGGCTGGGAGTGGCACTTTGATCCTTGTGGGTTCCTTCCAACTGAGGATATTTTATGATTCTATGAGTGAAATTCACGTTTAGCTGCTCTAACTTACACCTCATCTGGATCACCTGATCCTGAGTGTTTGGCAAATACCACAATTAACATAACTGAGCACTTTATTCTTGCTATACTTGCCTCCTTCCAGAAGTAGTGAATGAGGTCAGTGATTCTTTACTGACATGAGTGATTTTTATGTCAGTGATTCTTAGTCCCTCTTTGTTTATGTGCAAAAAGGAAGACCTCCTATTGTTTTAATATGACCGCTGAGGTCACTTTTTGGGCAGGTTGTATTTGGCTAATGATAAAAAGGGTTGTGAAATCTGGTGTTTGGTATTTTCCAGGAAGCCCCATCTCCTGGAGTAAAGTGTGGAGATGTTTCGTTTTGGATACCCTCTTTATTCCAAAAAAATGAAATTCCAAGGAGAGGATTTTGGTTTCTATAGATTTAGGGGTGAAGTACCGAAAACTTGCAGGAAAATGACTGAGCATTAAAAAAAAATGGAAAGCAAATGAAGAACCGTTGGTTTTCTTAGAACCTGTCGCCTCTCAGGATAACATTGTAACTGACCACAGCATTAGATAACACCTGTCAAAGCTCTAGATCCTAATTCAGCAGTTTCACAGGGGCTGGTTAAGCTCTGATGGGCAAAGTACATCAAAGAATTTGCAGCATCTTCCTTGCTTCCAAAATGTTGAGGAAATACCAATATATTTCTGAAAACAGCAGCCAAATACATTTATTGTATTTGGAAAAGCAGCAATGGTGGCACACAAAAGAATTATGATGTCAACAGTTCTAAATCAGGAGATTCTGAACAGGGTTCTAAATGAGAATATTCAGAATTCAGCCTTCTCCTGATTTAGGAGAATCTTTCTGCTAAAGAAGGTGGTTTTAGGGTATATCCTTGTGCTGCCCCTGTTCAGAAAAGGACTTGTGTGAAAGTCTGGCTGTAATAGGAATCTTGTGATCATTATTTGGAATACCTGTTTGCAATAAATGTACTTGCAATAGTCAGAAATGCTACCTGGAGTGGTTCAGCTTGCCTGCAATTCTGGCCAGTTTTTGTCAGGTTCTCACAAAGTTTTTTTCAGTACTCCCCCCTTCCCATTTTTTTTTTTTTAATTAAATCTTTCTCTACCTTTTTTTTTTTTGTTTGTTACTGTTTTCAAAGTGCATCTCTGGCAAAACAACAATCTCAGCAGTCTGACACTTAAAGCAGTGTAAGGTGCCTTGTGTTAGCTAAATTTTTGCTGCTGGACAGCTATTTTGTGGTTCAAAAACTCCCTGATAGTTTGACTCTAATTAAAAATGGAGCAAACTCTCAAGTCTGCATATAACAAGATTACTGGCAGAGAGCAAGAGTTTCTTCAAGGAAAGGAGCGTCTGCAATTTTAGAAGTGCAATATTTTCTTAAGAATGATTAAAAAAAAGAGACTACGATCAATGAGAATGCATAGGAGATAGGATGTTTCATTAAATGTAGATTACAGTGATCTTTGTCACCTTACTTTTAAAAAAAGAGGCAGAGAATCAGCACATAGTAATTTAATAAAGATAGCATGAAATTCTTAGTGTGTGACCTCATCATCTCATTTCTGGGGTAAAGCTCAAGTTGCTGGGGCAGGTACTTGACTGGGACCATACTATTCTTCCACTCTAATTTGTAAGTATTGCACCGGTGTTGAATGCAAATCAACTTGTCCAGCATTAGTAAGATCTCCATTAATTTCCTTCCATTTGAAAATATCTCACTCAGGTTTTAATTAGATGAAAAACATGTTAGATAATTTATTAAGAATCTGGAAGATGTGCAAAACACATGACTTGATATTTTAAGAGTTGAATCTTCACTTTGAAATTGGCATAAATCCACCAAAAATCAATGGAGGTAGCTAGATTTACACCAGCTGAAAAGATCTGTTCTCAATTTTCCTCACAGCTTTTATAGCTTTTTTTTTTTCTCCCCAGCCTGGAAACGAACACTGAAAAATAATATACTGCAGCGTTATTAGACTGCATATATCTCAGTCAGCATCAAGAAAATAGTTGCATAACTACACATAATACACATGTGATAATCAAAGGTGAGAAGGGAGAAGGTGTCCCTGTGTACCTTATTAATTCTGACTGTGGCTCTGAAGTCTCAGTGCGTGGCTCAATATCACACTTGGAGCAGGATGCACAGACCAAACAGCATATGGCTAATGCAGTTCCCCAAGCAGGAGGTCTGGCTTTCGTTCAAGTTGGGATCCCTTGTGGACAGTGGGAGAGTTGAAGGCCAGGGAAATCAATCCAGCTGAGTCTGCTGGCAGAGAAGATGTCTGGAGCTCTGAAACGTCCCCAGAAGTGGAGCAAAGCCATTGAGTGCATTTTGAGCTTCAAAGGTTGTGGAAGAAGGGGAAGGGATTTTGGAGGCATGTGCAGAGATGAAGAGATTGTGGGCAAGAAGGAGGAATGAAGGGATATGCTTTGGTAACAGATTTGGTTGTCACTGTAAGACTGACCTAGCAAGAAGGAAACCGTCTGGAGAGGGAGACAGAGACATACTGTGTGAGTCGACAAAGACAACGCGAATCAGGAAAGAGGTTCTTGACGTGAGATGACTTTGACTCATGCCTGAATAGTGTCAGAGGCACAGGAATGTGTACAGGTGTAAATTGTTTTGCCAGAGTCTCTAGATAAAGCAAAGAGGCTTGTGACTTTTGCAGCCATTACAAATGATCGTGTCTAACTCACTTGGGCTAAACATTCCTTGGGACATCAGCTGTTCGCTGGAGCATCCGTGAGGTTGGGAAAGAGCATTCCTCTACTAATGAGACATCAGGGGTGTCAGCACTGGTGTGAGGAGCAGAAAGTAGCTGGACTTGAGGACCCTATGTCTTTGACAGGATTACAGATGCCTGTCCACGAAGCGCTTCAGAAAGAACATTTGTTGCAGGCAGCTCAGATGAAAGGAAGTGAAAAGCACACGGGGCTGTGTGGGATGGGGCCAAGGTGCAGCAACCTCAAAGGACCTTAGTAGTGAAAGTTTTCCAAGGCTATGTGGGAAATGATCAGCTATGGTTCAGGGAATGGACAAAGATGTGAAAAATGTGCGTTTCGTTCCTGGTTTAGATCCTCTTCAACAAGTCATTCCATTCTGGCTGTGGTGTGTGCTTCTCCATCTGGAATCTGAAGGTAAATGCTTTTCTCCTGCTCTTTGACTTAGATTGTAAGTTCTTTTCTTCCTTTACAATGAGTGTTGGGTCCCATGGCTCCCCAGCTGATCCCTGAGTCTTAGTGTCCTACAAATCATTAATACGAGTTATTGAGGATCAGTTGTAATGTCAGCTGCAGAGAATAAGCCTTTGGAACAGGTACTTCTGTGTTGGACCTGCCTTTCACCCTTTCTAATCCTGAACTGGCTTGTGCTTCCCCCTTCCACCCCCCACCTCCATGCTGATCTAATGCAGTGGATAACAAGGATCCATCGTATTTGGGAGTCACCTGCTTTGCTTTCATAGGGTTAGACTTCTGACAGGAAAGGATATGGCAGAGTACTGAAGACCTTTGAAGCGCTTTACTTGTTGTGTTTGTTTCACCTCAGCATCAGGAGTCTTCCTAAATATAAATTCCAGCTGAAAGTTGGTTCTCCTTCTCTCATTTCAAATCTGTCTGTTTAGATCACACTATTTCAAGAAACAGCAAATGAGGTTTTGCTGTTTTAGATGCTGGAGAAATGTTTGTAAAACGAAGTGGCAAGGCAGACTGGAATATGTCTTTTCATAGGGGAGATGCTTCACATCATTTCATTTTAGAGGTAAATTAGGACTCATGAGAGGTTCCTGAGGATCTATGAAAGTTTGTACCACTGACATACCACACTTTTTTTAAAGCTTATTTCCAAAAGCGGGAAGCCTAGCTGGAAATGAGCAATTGCATGCAGTTTTGTTGCTGGTCTTAGTGAAGTCTGCTGAGAAAAATAGCATTTCTCAATATGTCTCAATGTGTCCCTTACTTATTAAGTCTTTTTACTCCTCTTACTCCTCTCTGTTACATATCATCGTCTGTTTCAGCAGGTGTTTTCTTCTGTTGGATACCTGTATTAAGCTGCTTCTAAAGTAATCATCTTGGTGTGGAAATCAGTATAATTCCTTGGTAAGAGTAATTGAAATCTGGTAGTTCAAGTTTTAATGACTTTAAATGGATCTATTTACATTAATTTTTCTGTCTGTGTGTGCAAGTGCATAAATGTAAAATTGCACTTTTACATGGCTAAAATCTTAAGTATACTTTATAAATAGAGAAAACCTTTTAATGCTTTATTTTTCTCAGTGGCTTCATCTGAAACAGATTATCATTAGTTTTATGATTTTAATTGTATTGAAACTCCTTTTATAACCCATTGTTTTATTGCATTAGTCCATGAACCTGTGGGCCATGGAGCAGGAGTGGAAAGCCTATTCTTCTTTCTATTCCAAATAATTTGACTATTGTGTTCATTGTAGGTTTCAGGTTTTTCAAATCACTGGAGTCTAATGTGAAACTTTTTTCTCTTAAACTTCAGAGGCTATGAAAACACGACTCCCAGACCTTCTGTTAGCCTGAAATCTTTCTTGGTTTGAAACATTCAGAGTGGCAAAAGAGCTTCAGAAATTACATTTGGTGCTGAGTATCTGTGGCCACATGGCTTTGATCTGGGTAGAACAGTTGTGAAGGGGCTGTGTTTTTTTGCTTAGGATTTCTAGCACGTTACCATTAATCAAATATTCTGACAGGGCTCTATGAGGAGGCTGATACATGCTCTGCTTTTTAAAATGTACATCTGGCATACTCCTGTCATGGCCCAAGATGTGGAGGTGTTCAGCAGTGGCATTTCTGGTGGCTCTGCATGGAAAGCTCTTGGACATCACGAGTAACAAAGACAATGTAAGTGAAAAGAGAAGTGATAGGCCAGACAAACAGAAGGTTTTGTCAGCTTACTAGAAATATTGCAACACTTGCAACAGAAACTAGGAATTCCCGATACTTGCTTTTCACTCTGGGTAAACTATAGTTTAGAGACTCCAGCCTCCTTACTGGGATTGTAAGGAGCTCAGATCTTAAAATGGAGAGGAGCAGACAGGGACAAACTTTCACGCTTGAATTCTGTCTGCATGTTGAGAATGTCTTCATTTAAATCACACTATTTTTAAGCTCCAAAGTAGCCTATTTTAAGAAAATATACCTCTCTGGGCAGACACAAGCAGGTAGGTCAAGATGGAAGTGGGCAGGTGGTCCTGCTCTGTCCTTACTGGAGTTGCGTGTGCTGATTCTGAGGGAGGTGGTTCCTGCGTCAGTGGAGGAGGACGACTTCTGTGTCAGATGTGATCCAGCAAACCAGTGGAGGAGGGTTGAGAGGGCATGTGAGTCTACAAAACCAACACGGCTGAGCCAAAATTGTGAATGTCTCACCTTCTTTTTTTGGATTAAGCAGGTGCAGATAACAGCAACTTGGAATTATAACTAATGTAGCAGGGTGCAGCCCAGCATGGGCAACTTGGCAGGACTCCAACATTTCAAAGGACATGATTGCTCTCCCCCCTTCTCTGTCACGCACCTCTTGAATGTTTAGTTAATAGAAATGCCTGCCCTGCTGGGAATACCTGGAGGCCACAAGGGCTGGCCACTGGTCTGCAGTGGTTCTGTGGTGGGTGTTTTGAAGGGGGAAGTACAGCCTGGGGTGTTGTAACATCTGGTCATAGAAGAGCATCTCCCTCCTTTGTGGTATGGCTGTGAAAAGGTTGAGTGGGCTTTGTGAGGAGGGTAAAACAACTGATAAAGCAGCTACTGCCAAGTATGCTGTGTAGTTGGAGGGAAAGATCACTCCCCAGCTGGGAAGCTGTTGGAATCTTACAAAGAGGGGGTGGTTTGCTGCAAGTTAAGCAGCAGTGCTGTGGGGAGCGCTTGGGGTTAGGCATGCAGTGTTAAAGGTCTGAGGGAGGAAGGGGGCAAATGTAGCTGTGATTTGTCACTGCCCTGTTTCATTCCTGACAGCTGCCTGGAGATCATGTCAGCCCCCTACAACAAGGTGGAGCAGCTTGAACAATTCCAGCCTGTTCTTTGCCTTTGCAATTGTCCTCTTCTGTGAAGGAGCACTTTTGACCCTTTCATATCCCAGAGTTGTACAAAGGGGATATCCCCTGTACGAGGTTTTGCCCTGATGGTTCAATACTTCAAAATTCTTCCAAAATACTTAATTTCTTTTTTTGGTGCTAGAACATTTGATAGCAATGATGTCTTTTTAAAAAAATGTCAGAGCTTTCATCTTGATTACGAGGGTCATCTGAATATTGCACTCGGATCCAAACCTGGCTGCTTTCTTGGTGTCACTATAAATCTATTTTTACTTCATTTTCTTAGATGCTCTGGAAAGCTGTAACTGAAAAAGCTTAAAGCAAACTAAGGCTGCTCCAAAGTAGAGGTACTAGAATGAGGCTATATTTATACTGAGGTTTGTTTGGACCTGATGCCTTAACCCCATCAAACTTGACTGCCATTCTAATCAGGATGAAGCCAGAAATGGCTATAATCATAGTGTCTGACCATCCTCCTTGGAATTTTCTAAAGCCCTGCTCTAAAGTTATAGGGAAGGGAATATTGAGAGGCTGCCTAAGAGGATTTATAAACCCTCCTGAGCCTATTCTTTCTTTTTGCTTTTTTTATTTCAAAGCCATGGCATTTGCCTTTTTTTTTTTTTTTTTTTTTTCCCAGGTCAGAATAAGTATTTCTTTCTCTATAGCAGACTTCTTAGCACAGCTTCAGCATTTAGAGGCCAGTCCTGTGTTTGCTGAAGCCACTGATTTCTAGGTACGTAGAAGGGAGTCCTTCATGCCTGTCTCTGCCTTCTCTGCTCTGAACTTAACTCTTTAAACACAGTGCTCAAACTTCAGTCTGAGTTATCCAGCCACTATTTGCTCAAGGCACTTACCTCACCATCAAGGGATTTTACACCTCTCAGTCTAGGAATTTTTATGCCTCCAGCACTTTGTTTGAAGGGAGGAAGCAGTGTCATCTCTGTGTTACACAGGGGTAGCCAGTGTACAGGGAGAATAAGTGACTTGCCCAACGTTCCTCACCTGCTCAGTGACTGGAAACAGTGGAGCCTCTGATATCTCATTGTGACTGTCCCCATCCCTGTTTGCTGTCCCCCTCCCTGCCCTGTACGTGTGGGAAGAAGTACTCTGAGGGGGGCACTTTCTATCTTGGTAGAAGTGAGCGGTTGTTTCCAGCGATATGAGAAACAGGCCTTCCAATGTACCCTTGTGAAGTACCATCATTCTGGCATATTGGATCATTTGGATAATTTGCACTGAATGCTGTTGTTGAGGAAAGAAAGTTGTCATTGAGGATATTGCAGCATTGCACACACAATGAGGGGGGGAAAAAAGACTGATGGTAAATAATGAAGCCACCTGGTAGGAAAAGTTTGAAACAGAATATTCATTTTCCTTTGATGGGAATAACAGATGACAAAAGTGAGGCTTTCTTCAGATTGTTTGTTTACAGAAGATTCATATCCACTGAGGCTGTATGTTAAATTCACTCTCTGATGTTAATGTTTGCCGGATTCACGTGGCCACTAGAGTATGTTCTTATGATCTTACCATTTATTTACCTTGATACAAAACTCCAATTACTGTCAGAGATGCTTCTTGTTAAATATGGTAAGATCTCTAGCTTCTAAGAGACTGAATACGTATTCTTTACTCTGGGGTCACACTGATCATGATGCTAAGGAATGAAAATACTGGGGACTTTGGTGCAAATTAATTAAGTATCTAAAGATAACAGTGCAATGAAAATAGTTTGAAGAAGTTTGGGCATTAGAGACAGATGAAATTTGGAAGAGGAAATAATAGAGTTCAGTGTTTGTCTTCCTATTTATGAAGCCTTTTTAGAGCTTTGGTTTTTCTTTGGCGTATGTGTAAAGTCTAGTGCTTCCAAAAGCTGAGGAGCTATCATTTTTATTAGAGTTAATTCTTAGTAATTTAACAAATGCCCAGGGTAGCTGTTGCTATGGTCCCTGTAGACACATGGAGCACTTAGAAGCTTTATGCTGGAAAAATCCCCAGCTTTCAGTTCTCATTGTGATCTGAGGAAAAAAAAGTCAAGAAACTAACATGAGAAGTGAAGAAACTTGAATAGAAAGGTTCTTAGGGCAAAAGTCTCATAAGCTCAGTTGTGGGGTGAACCTGAACACTTCGTGTCATTGTCCTTATGTGAGACACTAAATCACATCCCTCAATAGTAGTCTGAGCTGAAAATCTTGCTGGCAACCCAGAGTTTAAATCCTGACTAATGCTAATGGCAAATTATTTCTGAGAGGACTCTGTACTATTGGAACATGTTCTAGACTCCAGGAATTCCAGTGTCATACTGCCTCAAAAACCTGTCAGTTGGCTTAAGACTAGTGATGAAGGTGGAACAACTCATGATCAAACACTGAGATGAGCAGGAGGTGGGGACATACAAGTATCTTTATAGATGCTTTTTTTTTTTTTTTTCAGACTCCATAATAAGGAAGGAAAGAATATTTAGATAAGAAGGAAGAATGAAAAAGGGAAATATAACTTTACCAAACCTATTTCATGTAAATCTCTTTGGATTAATTCCTCTCTATAACTAATTTTTCAAGCAAAAGTAATTAATTAGATCTGCTGTATTGCATCATCAGAGGTCTCTGTGGTGTTACATAGTCAATTCTTAATATAAAATGTTAAGGAGGCAGCTACTAGAACCATAATATGGGGTGGAACTAGTAAAAGAGAAAGCAGTTACACTAAAAGAAATACTACCATGCTGGAAGCAAGGTGCAAAAGTAAGGTATTCTGAGTGAATTTTGGCACTGGCTTTGGTTGAAGACCTTTTTTTAATGATGCTGGCATGAAAACTGGAGCATGCTTGCCTTGATAGGGAAAAATGAAATGCACTGGCAGTACAGAGGAGGCCTTAAATCTCCCATGGGAAAATTAAGATAACCGTGAGAAAGCAAGTGGAAGAAAAAGAATTAAATGCACTAGTGAAAAATGTAGCTACACTCATAAATATCCTGTTTCCATTGGAAACTCATAATTTAGAAGTAGGTAAGTAGGAGGGGGACTGGAATGTAGTAATTACTATAAGATGATTGAAAAATGTGAACTATCTCCATAAATGGTGTTCTTGGATGAGAAAAAGTTCTACCCTCTGTAAACATCCCCATGTGTTAATACAAACCAACCTTGTTCAAGAAGAGGAATTTGGAGAGGGGTTCCTGGGATACTCAGGGTTTATCTTCTATGGGAGTATAGTTTGTTTAGCTTGGAGACAAGAAGGCTGAAAGGGAATAATATTGTTCTAAAATCGTGAGTAAAAGGTAGGAAAATGCTACGTATGAAGTGAGAGTTAAAAAACCCTACCACCGTGAAACAAACTTGGAAGAACTTAAAAATATGAGTTTAAATGCCCAAGGGAAGGCAAACAGACATTTAGTCTGGAAGGTAGAAGGTGGTTACTAGTTATGAAAAAGGACAGTCTCTGAAATAGCTTTAGCAAGAGCAGGATGTGCTTTTGTGGCCCTGTGCCTGCTTCAAGGCCTCCAGTACCATCTCTAAGGATGAAATTCCCATGTCCATGTAGCCCAATCTTTGAAAATAGTGTAGTGCTTTCATCTTTTTCAGCTAAAAAGCTAATAAATAGCTAACTCCTACTCCATCTGGTTATTGCAGGTGTCTTGAATCCTGCTTCTGGAATGATGTAACGCCAAATGATGACATTTATGGTCATGAACGGTCTAGTTTTTTCTTGGCTATTGGCTGACATTTTATGGTCCTGTAGCTGGGTCAACTGTTTCTGTTGCTACTACTGGATTTGAAGCTGCCTTTTTACTATCAAGTTGTATAAAGATTTTTGAGATGGTGCTTTTTATCCTTTCAAAAAATACCCCCAAAAACCCAAGAAGCCTGGAACAGTTGTAATAACTAACTTAATTTTATTAATCTTTCCAACAAAATTTTCCTTTTTTTTTGGTCTCATTCACCATGCTCAGCATCTTTCTTAAACAGCTGGTGTGGTTTGTGTGACAACTGGAACTCCAGCAACATGCTGTTGCACACCTTCTTTATACCAGAGGCAACTGACTCCCTCTCCAGCTTTCTGCCTTGCCTGGGAAAGATCAGTACCTGGATGAAGGCCAGTCAGTTGTAACTGAATCCTTTCCACAAGAGATAAAAATGCCCGGGAATTTGTCCATCCACAGAGCAAAAAAGCAAGATTTGCTGGCTTTCCCACAATCAGCCAAGCTGCCATAAGTGGGTGGACAAAGAGGAACTCTTATTCTTAGTGCAAGAGTGATAGTTTCCTGGATAATGTGGTGATAAACACAGCATTGATACCTAGACCTGAGATTTTTACAAAGCACGTCATTCTGGCTTCTGCCTTTCCAGGCAATGGGAGAAACTGTGGAGGTTTCAGAGAAAGCAGGGGTTGAGTAACTTCTGAGGAATTTTGAAAAATTCCAGTCAAGGTTGAAATAAAACCTTAGATTTGGTTAGAAGTCCTTTTCCTTAGGTGTTCAAGGAGCAGAAAAAACTTTTCTCTCCATGGTGAGTAAGGTGGCAGATAAGAAAAATGCCAAATTGTTTCTAATAATAATTAAAGCAGTCACTAAGCTTTACTGATTTATTTTGTTGGCCTGAGCTGTATTTGTGCATTTGTTTTATTTATCACAGAATACTGTAATAACAATATCAAAAGAATTTACAGTGGGGTATGCTACTTTACTTTCATCAAAAGAAGCTACAGCAGATGCTTTGAATTTACTGCAGATGGTGGCAAATATTTGCCTTATTATAAGGTTACACTACTAGAGTGTCCTGACTATTATTTAGTAAATCAGCTCATGATTCAGGTGGTAATATCTATTAGCTGTGGCTGGCAAGGCTCAAGTGAAATAGCAAATAAGCCAAATACTCAGCCAGTTCTTGCTTTTGAAGCAAGTGTTTTTTCTTTGGAAAATCAAGACTTTTTTTTTTGTTTGTTTGTTTGTTTGTTTGTTTTTTGTTAACTCTCTCATATCCCCCTTCCCTGCTTGATTGTGAGAATTCCTGTAGCCCTGCAGGACTCCCTCCTTCCCAGGAGTGATGCCTCAGCATGAGCAGGACCACTGCTCGTGTGCTGCTTGGGGTCTCCCATCAGAGGGCTCTAAGGGGTGATGCTTAACAAGAGCTTTGCTGAATCCAGTGCTGCCTTCTGCTCCTGACTGGCACCCGTGTGGATTTGTCCAGTTCAGGAGCACTGAGCCTGATTGAGAGGCTGGGCAACACAGCAGGCCTTAGTGGTCAGCATCACCTGGGGCCTCCACCACACCTCCATCCCAGGTCCCTGTGTGAGGTGAGTGTTGTTGAAGGAGTGTTGGTCTCCAGTTCAGCTGCAGCCATGCCCCTCTCTGGCTGTGGATACCCTTGGTCTATGGACTGACTTCGGCCTGTCTTGTCATTGTGAATATCCCCGGTGACCCCTGGATTGTGTCTGACCTGGTTTTCCCCAGCAGATTTGATCCTGGCTCTTACTTGTGCTCCCAGACTTGGTCCTGCCTCATCAACATGAGCTCTGGGATGACCCTGGCTGCCATACTGGGACTGCCTTGCCCACCCTGCCCAGGTATAGTGAGGCTGGATTTTTGCTGGTGAGACCTCAGCTGTGGGATCCCCCTCAGATCCTGGTTCTTTGTCTGTTGGGGAGAAGCTGACCCATGTGGTGCTCTGATGTTGGTCCAACTAGTCCTGCCCATTAAAAATGTCATGTATATCTGAGCCCTTCTGCATCCCTGAAGTGAACATAAAATAAAAAATATGAATGGAGTAGGTCCACGTGTTTTCCTCCCTCTTTTATTTTTTTTTTCCCTCCCAAGAAATGTGGGAGGAAGACAAACATGAAGAAAGTTGCTTTTATTCTCTCTTATCAGCTGTGCTGTTGCACCTGGTGCCGAGCTTAATACATGAAAGGACATTCCTACATCCTGTGTGAAGTGACTTGAGTGCCAGCCCATGAGGTAATTCCAAGCTGATTGAGAGCAGGAAGCATAGGCCCTCTCCTCAGGCATCTAACTCCCTGGGCAGGCTCTAGAGGTTTGAGCAGGCTCAGATAAGTATTTAAAGTTTTGCATACTTTTACCCCAGCTGATTGGAACGTATAAATCTCTTGGGCATACAGAAGGCATAAAAGATCTTGAGATCATTGGGGTTTGTCCCCTGAAAGGTGCAATGGTTTTCCCTGATGAGAGAGGCATCCATACAGCCCAAGGATGAACAAAAGATATGCTCATTGTGGAGCTTGATGACATAACTGTTGAAAATCACAAAACCTTTTAATTCAGACACTTCAGTGGGGTAAAAACTGTCTTATTTTGCCGGTTTGGTCTTCTGTGTGAGCTAACTGATAATATCTGGTGTGCCAGAATAGGTGGTAGGAAACAGAGGGAATAAGAGGGGACTAGAACATGTTTAGGGTAAGATCAGAGAAAATACTTCTACTTTAAGTTAATAACTGCATAATTTGAGATATTGAAGCATTTGCAGCCATTTGCTGAGCTCCTTTTGGGAGTAAGGGAATGTGTAAGAGTTAATCCAGTTCCACAAAAGGTAATCTTGTTATAAGTTAATGCTAGCAATTTCTAGGTTAATGGATATCCACGAGGAATTGTCCAATGTTTGTGCTATCTAATGCATGTCTACATTATGAGGGGAGTGGGATTCACTACTCTTGCATATTTTTGAACTGAACAATTGCCATTAAAAAAATATATACTTTAGAGAGTTTTAATTATGTTAATTAGCACATATTTTGTTAATAACATTTTCTTTTGAAGATGCCCATTAGAGGTTTTAAAGTGTTAATTTACTAGAAAATCAAATGAGAATGCTGTTTGAAATTTCCTTTTAGATTAACTTTACTTACTTTTATGTCCTAATTAAGTGGAGATAATAGTATTGATGGAAATATTACAGAACTAGAAATTAGTGCTTAGATATTTTACTTAATATCAAGACTTTAATCTTACTATAATGTATCTTTTGTTCTAATCAACATATAGCCTTTGCATTTAATTTACTGATGTGTTTTGATCAAAACATCTAAATAGGAAACATAGAAGCAAAGTAAAACTATCTTAACAGATAGCCCTCTGATACTGTTGAGCTCCTTCTGAGAAATAGGTTCTCTCCCCCTCTCCCCCCCTTAGCAGTTGTAATCTCTGCTGGAAAAAGCGTTGAGGGTTTTGTAGTATTTTAGCATTACCTCATCATGCATTAGGTAATACACAGTGATCCCTCTTAAAACAAACTTTTCCATAGTGTTTGCAAATCAGTCCGGGATGTGTAACTCCCTTCAAGTTTGAGTGCTTTAATGCCTGGTCCTACAAAAGCGTGGAATTTGCCTGTTACATAGATCTTTACATTGATGCACAGATACATTGTGTTGATATGACTGTTTCTCTGCTGTAAAAGGAATGACATTTCTGTGTATCATGGTTTTTATAGCAACAGAGCTGCACTAACGGTAGGAGATACCCTGGGATAAAAAAAAAGCTTACTGTCTAAGCAGTTATATTCCTGCAGTGTCAGTGTGTGGATGAGACCTCAGGTAAAGCTGTAATCCAGATGAATGAAGTGGGAGTTCTGCCCTGATACAACTGAGTCAGGCTTTACTGCATATCCCAACCTGTCCTTAAGGGATGTGGGAGGGTGTTTTCACATCGTTTAGTAAAAAATGGAGAGGCAGAAGTGGTGGATTCCTGCTTAGAGCAGGGGACAGTGACACTTGTGGGATGCCCAGCAGGAGAATTCGACAGATTTTCATGAAGTTCATGCTTCCTGTAGCATGAATGCCGATGGCATCTGTTCACTGAGTTCTGCCTCTGTGTTCACTTAAAAGAGGAAAGGGCCCTTCTGCAATGCTTGATCTTTGTGTGACTTTGTTCCTCTGAAGTCTGTGCCTGACAGCCTTATACAGGGATAGAACTGATCTGAAACTTTGGAAAACCCATTCCATGTTTCCTATTCTTCATTTATCACTATTTTTTTTGCCACAGTAGGAAAACATTAATGTGTACTGATGGTTGGGCTTCTGGCTTGCAAAGCTGTTGCACCATGTGATGCCCAAGACAGGCTGTAGAAGATCTAAGCAGAGTAAAACAAAGGGTTGGTGACCAAAGGGGGGTACTTGTTGTACAAGCAGTGCAAGCCATGTAAACCAAATATCCAATTTGCTCAGAAGGGGTAATTTGAGTTACTTTTAAATAGTTGGCTTCTATGGTCAATTGGGTACTGCCACATTACTAGTAATAAGCCATAAATCTATTTGGTATAATATGAAATCATTTTTTAGGACTCTCAGACTAAACTTTCAGGTAAAGAGGAGAAATTGAAATTTATAATCCATACCATTTTTTGTGTAATTGTTATTAATAAATTAGCAAGAAAGAGGCAGCAGATGGAATGAATTGTTGTAGTTCATTAATTTTATGATGGCTTTCTTTGCATGAGCCAATTATGTCTGTCATTGTATCTCTAAACTGCAGTGGTGCCCAAAGGAAAGGGCACAGAGACAGGGACAAATCATCTAGGGGATTTCCTGCTTTCTGAGGTGGCCAGAGAAAATTCAGTCTCTATTCTCACTAACAGCTTTGTTGGGGATATCAGGCCCCAAAAGCTGTTGCAAATGCAGTCCTTAATCCTACCTTCAAAGGCTGGGTGAAGAGACTATTAGTCTTCTACAAGTGCACAAAACTGGAATCCTCTGTCTGAAATAATTAACAACTCATGATAATGATGACAACTATTCCTGAATTTGATCTTGGTGTGCCTTCAAGTTCTCAGGATGTGTTCAGGAATGCTTTCTAAAGATGCCATGCTGGAAGTTGCAGAAACAAGTGCCTGTGCAGTTAAGGACAATAGGAAAGAAAATTATGCTTGTGGCGCCTGTGGCTCAGGAAAGCTTCCTTTATAATATATGGCATTGTGACCTCTTTAACTAGAAAACACTCTGCTATCTCCTGAGCCCCTCTGTGGTAATATGCTGATAAAGTTTCATCTGGAATATGGGTTGATTTACTTTACCTTCAGACCTTGTATTCTCAACCTGGAGGTGGTGGTTGTTTTTCTGTCAGAGGTACGCTTCGCCTAATGACTGTAGTTTATTACTTAGTAGGTCATATCCTGTATATATTTTAAGAACAAACACCTCTGAGATTGTGACTTGGTGGAAGGAGGTGACATGTGTCATTGCTGTTGTTTTCACTACAGTCTCGTGGAGAAACTAATTACCTTTTCATCTTGGTAAATTCAGAGGTCAGTTTACCACTACTATATCACAACATGACAGGGAACATGGGTAATTAGGTAGGCTGCGTAACCTGGATATTCCATGGATCTCATTACATCTTATTTAGAAAGGCTATAATTTGATTGGTGGAAAATTAAGGCATCTCCTCATGGGTCATTTTATCTTTCTGCAATAATAATTCTTGGCTTGATTAAAAATTGATCCAGTGTCTTAAAGTGAATTTATTATTGCTGCAATCTATCACCCACAGACAGATAATCTGGTTCCCATCTTTATCTGATTTGAAAAATCTGTCACTTATTATGTGTTGTTTTTTTCCCAATCATTTAAATTGATGGTTTGCTGAGGCAAGGCGTGCTACCATAGGCTTCTTGGAGAAAGCATGTACGAGACTTTTAAGCCAGTATTTTTTACTTCAAGGAATCTGATACTATGTCAAGTATCGATTGGAATTGTGTTGTGGCATCATTTTCTCTGGGATAAAAACAAACAAACAGAAAACAAAAACAAAACCCAGAAGAAATTTTGGATGCACATCAATAAGAAGGACAGACAAGCCTTATTGTTGGAGAAAATGGTCTGTGTTCCAAGTGCCTAGGTTAATTTCTGCCTCATGTGCTGCAGCTCCTGCTTGAACACTTAAATTACTGAGGTTACAGAGAGGCTTGTCCCAACCTGCTGACTTTAGGGAGTCCTGAAACCACCTTAGCCACAGAGCTGTGTGCCCAAACCCTGACCTTTTCAGATCAGATAAGCAGAAAGAAGCAAAAGTTGGATGCATGAGCAGCCTCACCAGAATCAGAGTTTTAAGAAATATTTTTCCCTCTTGTCTGCTTGAGCTCTGATGGATCTTCTTTGTGCTTCAGTTTTCATCTCTTTTGCTCATGTAAAAGCAGAGTGCGAAATTCTGATCAGGGAAGAGGGATCTTCAGATCACTTAAAAAACATTTTGGCTGAAGAAATGTTGCAGCAAACATTGCATTAAGAATACTAGAAGGATTTGACACAAACCCATCTTTAAAAACAACAACATTTAGAAACCAGATGGAGTTATTGGAAAAACACTGTATTTGTGGTATAATCATTACAGAATCACAATGATTCATAGGCAAGTTTTAACACACTTTCTTTCCAGTTGTCCAAAATATTTTAAGAAACAGGGCCACATTTGTTTCTGTCCAGAACCCTAGAAGATCCAATGTACCCATACCTATACTTACAAGTGAACATTGGCAACTATGACATATGGTCTGCTTCCTGCAGCTACCCTGGAGAAAAAAAGGATGAAAGAAGATTGTGCAGTCAGCCAGTGAAGGGGTGGGTGTATGAGGGAAGGAAAGGTTATTAGCAGTCCTGTTTTATGGCTTAGACTGAGGCAAAAAATGCAAAAAAATAGAGGCACACAATTTTTGGTTGAATTTCTTGAAGCAGAGTGAGGCCTGAGGCAGCTGTTTCTCTCAGCTGATTTCCTATGACTTAAACATGGTGGCTCTTATCAGATAAACTGGTGGAGTTCAGCTCTGGAAGTTTGCATAGCTTGGTAGGGAAGATGATCTATAAATTTAGACTGAAAACAAATAGTAGAAAATTATTGATGTAATAAACCTTTGGTCGTGGAATAGAAGGTGGCTGATGTTCTACCCTTTGGGAAGTTCAATGGGAATCTTTCTGCTGACCTTTTTAAGGCTGAAATTTCACTTTGGGCACATTATAAAACGTGTTCTTTCCATCCTAGTGTAGGTTGACTCCTGCCAACACCTGCCGCAGTTGGAGCTCCAGAGTCACTGATGATCTTCACAGAAGTATATATCCAAGTACTCTCTTTTATTCACCAATACACAGTTTATATACAGCTTTTCAGGGTTCATATGCTTCATCTCAACTATGCCATTGGCCAAAATGCACTTGTTACTCTTTTGCTATTGGTAACTCAAATCCAAAGAAAACACACTACAAGATAGACTAAACATCTTCACAGAAAAAACACCAGCTGGTGTTTTTCTGCTCAGCGTTTTTCTCTCTTGTTTATCTATATAGCTTCTTCCCATGGAGTGTTCAGGGATTCGTTGTTTATGCCCTTTGTCAAACAAGCTGGATTGGGCACCAAAGCCTGCAACAGCACATCATGCCCTGTATTATCCAAAATTCCCTCAACAAGTACCCTGATGATCCAGGATTCAAAATGTTGTCTTTTTTTTTTTTTTTTTTGTCAGAACAAAGGAATAAGTGATTGCCAAATTAGCATAATTAAAAAGAAAATCACTTTGTTTCTTCAAAGCAGGCTTCAGGGCACTCCAGACTTTTTTTGAGAACAATTTTTTTTTTTTTTAAATTAAGACTTTTTAAATGTGATCTGCAAAATTGAATTGGTTCTGTTATGTTGAACAAGTCTGTTTGGCTCCCTTTTCAGGCCTGCAAAGCGTGCTTGCAACCTATGATTCCAGATACTAATTAGAACAAGAGGTGGTACTTGCAGAAGTGGGGAGAAATAAAAATTTCCTGCTTAGGGTTGCTTTCTGAATTTGTACAGTCTTGATGTCCTGTTTCAGTTTAAGAGGGGACTGCTCAGAAATGTGGCCTTTGTAACTTGTACTGATTTGTTGTGAGATCCCCCAGCCCAGAGATGTGTAGCCTTTGGAAGGGCATTGTGACAGCTTGTGTTTTTCTCTGTTTTGAGATGAAGCTTGAAGACTGGACCTCAGGGCAGGGCAGGGCAGGAGTGGGTCCTTCACGGAGCAGCATTTTGCTCTAAGTGTTACCCTGAGCCTTGGTGCAGTATCTTGCCTTTGGGAAAGCAGTAGCTCCTGGAGTTCAGAAGTGGGAGCCTCGGGATGGTGTGAGCTGCCTCTCCACAGTGTCCATTTTGCACTAATCTTGCTTCCAGCTCTGGGCTTTTCCATGAGGTATTAGAAATCCACCTCCAGTGAATGACAAGCTGCTGACCTTTGGCCTGGGTAATGACTGAGAGTAAGGGAGAAGGTTGTCTGAAGAAGAGGCTTACAGTTGCATGATCCCTCATCGATTTGCTTTTGTCATGCTTTCTCCAGGGACCACGTGCTCATTGCTTATTGCTTGTCTACATTCCCTTTAATTAGACCTGACTACAGGATTGGAATGTGGATAAAAGCAATAAGGTGTTACTTACTCTGTAACACGTTATTAGCAATATATGAAAAACCATCCAGTGGGTAAAGCTGAGTGTCATCTTAAAACAGAGGAGATCAAGCTCATAGACATGGGTAGGTTTCTCCTATTGTTTTTCACTGAGGGAAGCAATAATACATGCTGTTTGTTTGGTCTCCTTAAGAAACAAATTCAGCCTAAGCTACGCTTAACTTCCGTAAATAAACAAGACTTTTCTGGAAGCAGAGGGTTCTTATATATACCAATAGATTTATATTTGGACTAAACATCCCTAGTGCTAAAAAGCCGTTAACATCCATAGTAAGTGGAATGGTACCCTGCTATTTTAACATGGATTTGCTATCTCCACCTAGGAAGTAACACCAGCAGGAAATAGGGTCAACAGCATGGTGTGAGTAAGGATTAGTGAATAAAACAAAATTGTGTAAATATAATAAAAAAAAATAAAAATAAATAACCTCTACTGGATTTTAGTGTCCACATCAGTGTTACAGTCCATAATACGTGTTGGAAGTTCAGGCCATAGTTCTGCATCTCCTTTTGACTTATTAATGAATTTTTCTGCTGCCAACTTATTATAGAAGGATTTTTTGCGCTTTGTACTGTTTAGGCTGAGTCTGGATTTTTCTGACACTTAATGCAAGTATGTGTCTGGAGCTAAGGAGTCTTGTGCCGACACCTGAGATTCCCAAGGCAGAGCTGACATGCTTGAAGGTTCTTCTGAGTCACCTCTTGCCCTGCAGGCTGCTCAGGGCCTTGTTCCCATGGACCAGCAGCCTGGGCTCAGGGTGCTGCAGAGTTCTACTTATGGTGCTTAAAAATGTGTTTCACATTAGAAATCATAAAATTACATTCTGTTAAATACAGTTTTTTGTATGAGATTGTCTTGGGTTTTCTTCCTCAGTAAAGGTAATGCTGACTTTAATCTTCCTTTAAAAATGCTTGTGCTCATTCCTAGCAGGACTACAGTGTGTTGTGTTGTTTCCAAAGTGTACAGGCTTGCCTTGTGGATGTGGGCACTTGGAAGAAGTCAAAGGGCTTGGAAGATTACTGTGCCCACACTCTCCTGAACAGAGAGTTAGTCAGCTTCCCAAACTCACCTGCAGGCTCTTGGGCAATTGCTTTAGAAGGTGTTGGTCTGCATGTTCACTTTTCTCCCTCATATCTTGTGATTTCTTCACTGAAGAAATACTCAGGGACATCCATCTCCTGTCTTGTCTAATTAGACGAGCCTTCTCAGTCATTGTCGGGTCATTTGTCCCATTCATTTCTTCTCACAAGTGACAAATGAGGAAAGGTTCCTGATATATTCACTGCCAGCAGTGATATCAATGAAGGACAGAGAAAGGAAAATGGTTTACGGGGTGTTGACACAAATGCTAGCACTGAACACTGTGCTGGATCTGAAACGAAATGGTTCTTTTTCTCTACCCTTCCCTTTATTTATAAAATACTCACCTTCTCTTTATTTATAACTCTGTTTACAAAGTGTGGGAACTAATTACCACATTGTGTAGTTTCATTTACTCATCCCTCACATATAAAGTATTTTCTGTGCTCAGAAAGTGCTGAATTGCAGTAAAATCCAGTAATCTATGTACAGACAAAATGATCCAAGCACAGCTCTACAGTGTGTCAGAGGCTGTGTGTGCTACCAACACTCCTGCCTGAGCAGAGGCAATTGCACTGGGGCATTGGTAATGTTGGCTATTTTTCCATGCAATATTGAATACTGGAAGAGATGCCAACTAATTTGAGGTAAAATTAAGTCAGCGCTGGTGATCTTAAGTTGTTTAATATATCAGATGTAAGGGGTTTTTTTTGTTTGGTTTTTTTTCCTTTGAGAGAAGGCAGGAAGGAAAGAAAAGAAAGGGAAGACTTTGTTAATTAGAAAATGAAGCATGGGAATTTTAAACCTGTAATTTCACAGGACATTTAGTGATTTGTTTTTTTTTTTCTTTTTTTTTTTTGAGGAACAGCTACTATAAACCCCACATAACCATTCTGAAATACCAAAATAAATGTTCTGCTGGATCAGCAGGTGTTCTGAGGAGTCTGATACACACAGACTAAAACTTTGCATCTCCAGAGTCCTGAGAAACATCTCCTCAGCACAGTACACCACCTGATGTGTCTTGCTGTGGTCCTTTGAAGCCTTTCTTAGGTGTTCTCTGGGATCCTTCTGGAATGCATATAAACTAGTAAACAGTGCTTTTGTGTATATACAGCTTCTTTCCAAGTGTTAGATGGGACAGATGATGTTCTTGTTGGAGAGACATTCAACATGTTCATATTGGTTGGGGATTTTTTTCCTTTCCCAGGTGGTTCTTCAGGAATAATTTGCTAATGGAATCAAACATGAGTGTTGTGTGTCAGGATGTAGCAGGCAGCTGGACTGTACAGGAGGCACGAATGGGGGTTCAGCGTGTTTCTCCTTGTCAGTTTAAGCCCTGCCTCTTCTATGATGTTTGGCTCTAATAACTTAATGCTATTTTGTGCGTACCTCGGGAGGTATGCTGCAACTCCATAGCAGAAATGGAATACAGTATGAAAAAGATGCTGGAAGAGAATGCTATTATCTGGATTAGCTTTTCCATGGCCTTGTCAAACTGACAAGTTTGACACTCCACACTTCCCTGGGCAACCATATTTCAATGTGAAATTGTTCTCATGGTGAAGAATATGCGTGTATTTGTATAAAATTTGCCTTGGAGAAACTTAGTTCTCTGCATAGGATTTGGTGTACTCTTGGTCATTGTGACTGAAGCGTCATTTTACAAACTATTTAGATCTGTTTGAAGAGAAGTATGTATATTATAAGTTAACACATGTATTGGAAATGAACATTTTAAATGAACATTCAGGAAAGCTTTGAGAATAAAAATAGACTTGACCACAATTTGAAATTATATCCAGACCAGCAAAAATGCCTATTCCAAAAGCATCTAAGTTCAGTGTCATTTACTAAAAATGGCAATGAAAGAATGATATTGCCTTCTATGTTACAACGCTTTGATTCACCTGTTGATACCAGTAGAAATATTAGCACTGTTTTGTGGACCTTCCTTCCTTAGCACAATGCAGACTCATTTTGTGTACATGCTCTCCTATCAAAGGCATCCTGACAGTTGTTGAATCTAAATCTGTTCTTCTTTATTGCTTTGAGTTAAGAGACATAGGCAAAGATGGAAAGAATAGAAAGGAAAGTTGAGCATTCAGGGAGAGAAATGAAAGCTATTCTGGGGAGCAGAAGCTACAGAATGGGAGACTCACAGCAGCGGGGAAGAGATTTGTCTGAGGGGACAGGCAATAAAACCACATAAGAAAAGTGTGGGGAGTGGGGCAGAGGAAGAAATGGACAAAGGCGACCATAAATTGATTCCCTGGCTTCCTGGAGATGTGCAATCTGAATGATTAACTGCAAAATCTCTGATTTGATAGATCTGGTGCGATAGAAGAAAGATAACATCCCACTAATGAAGAAATGCATGGCTTGATTAATTTTTTTTTTCCCCTTGTAAGTTTTGATTTTTGTCTAAATACATCACTGCCAAACTCTGTGATCGCAGGACTAGGTAATTTTGGACGTGTAATCCTTGCCATTGCAAGGTGCTGGAAGGCACGGTGTCTTTCTAGTTATAATGTTCCCTTTTTTTTTAAATACATTTTTGAAAGGCTAATGTCATTGCATCAACTGCACAAGAACTGTTAAACTTGATTTTTAAATATGTCAGGAAGGACTGTTTGTTTAGAATTAGATGATATTTGACCAAAACACTGCAGGTATAGCAAGGTAGAAAATTGTGTTCTCAGCCTTTATAATATCCTCATTGGATGCTTCATCGTATTGTAGGGTATTTTTGGACTTTGCAACAGCAGCCAGGATTTCTACCTTCCCTAGAATGTGAAGAAGAAAATTTATTTCTGTTCTCTCTGGGGAGAAATGGATGGCTACTCAGCTGGAGGTGTGCTATTACTTTCCTCCTGTTTCTCCCAAGGAAACTGGGTATTTAATAACTGTCTTCATACAAGTACTGACTCTGGTTAGTAGAAAACAAGTGTTGCATGATATGAGCCTGGTCTCAGAATGCTGCTAAAGTCCATGACTAAATTTCTTTGTTGGGTTTCCCATGAGTTTCCATGGGGTGCACATCACCAGCACAGCTGAGCAGCTCTCAGCAGTGTATTGAAGCAGCACGTTCATTATTTCTCCCTCAGGGAGAGGAGAGATGATATGAAATATAGTCACAGAGTCACAGGAGTGACTTTTGTGGAAAGCAGGGAAATTTCTGAGGGTGCTTATTCCCTCGGGAGCCCCAGGGAATGAGAGACTTGTATTTTTCATAGAAAGTCTTGCTTGTGCCACGTAAGTTCTTAACTAGAGAAGTCATCCATGATATTTTGTCCTACCTAAATGTTCTGTCATGTCTTGTGCCTTTGGTACCACGTACTGATGGCAGTGAATGCCTTGTTGATAAGCACCAAGTAGTAAGCATAAAACCCAGTTGTCCATGAGAGTAGCAAGAAGCAAAGCTGCTTGGATGGACTCTCCAGATCAGCTCTTCTGGCTCAGGGCTGCAGCCTGTTGCACTGGCTGGTCTTTTCAGAGGGTTTAAGGCATCATCTCTTTTCACTGCTTTGAAATCAGTGTGTCAGCTATTTACAAAAGCTTTACATTTTCCGTTTTTTTTTTTTTTTTTGCTGGAGAGAATTTCATGGGGATAAACTTGCTTGAATTGCTGAAGTCACGCAACAGCTTGTATCCATAATGGAAATACAAAACAATTTTGGGCAATCTGGTGCTTAACTTCCTGACGTTTGGCTTCAGGTGAATTTGTACTGAGCTTGTCATACAGTTGTGGTTTTCTGTTCAAACTGTGATTTGAGTGACTCCCCTCCCCCAGCCTTAATGAAGATGTTTACCAGAGTTGCATCTGTCTGGTGTGACTTGCAGACTTGGTTTAGTGGAGGAAGGCCCAAGGCTGGCCTGCCAGAGGTGAGATAAATTGGGACTGAAATCCCTTGGGAGAGCCTGAGGTGTGAAAGCTGTTTTGCTGTGACTAGCTCTCATCAGTAATGATAACCCCTCAATTTTGTGCCACCTAAATTCACCCAAAATTATATGCTAAATATAAATATTCATTTTATAAATATGCATGTTAATTAAATATACATTTATTTTAAATGCATGTGTTAATTATACATGTTACATCAGATCACAATTAAGTCAATAGAAATTGGAGATTTGCATATAATCATCCTTGTATACTAATCAGTTGTCAGTCTAGAAAGCCATTTTCTGCATCTAGATAGAATATAGACCTTGGACCAGTTCAAAGATTGTTTAGCAGCGGCAGTTCTTTTGTTTTTATGGATTTTCTTCCTAGAAAAGAACAGGAACAAATGCAACTCCTCCTTTTCAATGCATAAAGGATGCCCTGTAGTTTTGTAATGTTTTATATTTCTACTTCCAGGAGCCCTGTGGAGTCCAAAATTTGGCTGGGTGAGGTTAGTCCTTTGATGTGTCAAAACCATGTTAAACCTGCCACAGCAACTTTGTTTGATGCTGGATGCAAATTCAACCATTGTTCTTCTGGTGAACTACTTAAATGTAACTTTGACTCTAGATCTTCTGGGAAAAACACAAGCAGTTCCCCACAATGTACTTGGATAGTCATGGTCATGTTGCCTTGTCTTGCCTGTTGATCTCTGCAGACTCTGAGAGCTGGGGTGCATATTGTATTTACTGTGTTAAAAGCCATTTGAGATCACCATGACTTTGGTTCTATATCCATGTAAGTGAATCTAGGCATTTGTCATGTTCCTATATGAATATATAAGAGTCCCTGAGAAAACACTTGAGGGCTGAACTGTTCAGAAATCGGAGGAGCAGTCAGACTTGTTTTGAGCACCACCAAGGAACTTGGTTCATGGAAAGGAGTATATCCCTAAGTCAAGGTGGCTTTTGTGTCAGAACAGTTTTGTAACTGCTTTTGGGGGGGTGGGGGGTGTAATATGAAGCAGTGTTGTGGTGCTTTTTACCCCAGCATTCTCCTCACATGCTCAAACCCTTGGTTCAGTGTCACAGGTGGAACTGTGGTTAGTGCAGTGTCTCTGTGCGCCTTCACTGTCTTGTTGACTTTTCCCCCAAAGCTTTAAATTCACTTTTCCTTAGAAGCATTGTCATTATAGAGTGCTGTTCACCCTGAATAGTTTTCAGGTTAAAACTCATCAACGTGTTAAAACAAACCTGTGAAAAGTAGCTATTTCAACAGTCATTTTAATCTTTAAAATATTTGCTTTCAGGTATCCAGGACACCATTGACTGCTTGCTGTATTATGTAAATCTACAGAATAAAACAGGTCACTCTTCAAATTGTCTTCTTCTAAGGATGTAATTAAGCAGCATTAAGACAATTACTGTATTTTAAGTATCTACTGAATTTTTAAAAAACAATGTAGTTTTAGGTTTTGACAGGGATATAATTTCCTATTTATTATGTTTTAATTAAAAACACTAGTAAATCGGATTAAAGCCAATTTTGTGGTAATTTGACATAACTACTGCATTTCTGAAGTAATACAGTTAGTCCACAGTACAGCGGTAATAGAGGAGAAATAGGGAAAGAAAAACTCAGCTGATTATTCAAATAAAGAATTCTGGCAAATAGGAAGCCTGAATTGGACACCTCTGGATTCTGCTCATATTTGGGTCTGAAGCTCTTCCCCATTAAAGGAATGGTGATCTTGGTCTTAACTTTAAGAGTTCCAGAGATTATGTAGGTTCTGGGAAGGTTGACGGTAGTTTTGATGCCAGAGGTGTGATTTTTGTCTTGGTGTGTCCTAAAAGAAGTCTGTATATTGGCTTTCTGCAAATATAAGGACTCAGATGAACAGAAAAACTCAAGGACTAGAAAATGGATTTGATTTCAAGTTGACTCCTAAAGGTTCAAAAAGCATCTGGAACTTATACCCACCTTTCAGAAAGTGGTAGGTAGAAATTGGTTACTTTGGCATGTCCAAAAGGTTAGGAAGAAAAAGAGGGAAATCAAGAAAGCATGATGAAAGTGTGGGTTGAAATGTTGTTCAGCACAGACACCGACAGTGGCAATAGAAGGAACAGACAGAAAATTTGCAAGATATCAAGTAAATTTTGGCCTTCCAAGGATCTGTCAAATCCATGGTCTTCAGCTGTATGATGGCATGAAAAGGAGCTTCCCAATCTGTCTGTTCCATGCAAATTCCCTATACAATTATAAATTTTTTATGTCTAATTTAGGACCGCTGTTTCTCTGTCCTAAGACCAGAAGCTGTGGAGAACAGAAGATTCTTCAGAATTAGCCCTTCAATGATACGCTCCCTTTGGACAATTAGATTATATTTGTAAATGTTGCTCATGTTTGCACAAGACTGACCTCATATCTTGTGATGGTAACTTTTATTTTAAAGAAGGAAATACAGTAGGCAAATTTCAAAGTTTCATTGAAGCTCACGGTGTTACGGCTCCAAAGGAATTTACTCATGTGAAGTGAAAGGGATTAAAGCAACTGTAACCTGGCCAAAGAGAAGGCTGGAAAGGTCAAGGTGAAAGGGAGCTGCTTGGCTGGAGGGTAGCTGTGAGAGGTCGTCCTCAGGGAGGGAATTTTTAATGTTTTTTAATGTTTTCTTCAGAATTTTTGGGACACAAACTGTTGAAACTTATTTTTGAAATTGCCAATGTAGAAGATGTACATCTCATCATGAAGAACTGGACAACTTTGTAATTGAGAAAGGAGAGAAATGGGATAATACTGTTGCATTAAATTTTAAGTCATAAGTAGTAAAAAAAAACTTCTGCCACAAACAGGAGATGCTGCATTCCGACATACTGGTGGAATCAGACCTACATGTATTAAGTGTTATCCTGATCACAAATTTATGGCCATTATTAATGGCTGTGTTTAACACAAGCCTGGGAAGTGTCACGTGAAATTTTTGCTGTGGGAAAAACAAGGATGAAAACTTGTGTACATACTGTTCACTGTGTTTGGTCATCCATGTTCAGGAAGGAAGAATTCAAAGAGGAACACACGCAGAGAGGTGAAGGAGGAGAAGATTCCTTTTACATGGAAAGGCTACAACAGTCTACGTATTTAGTCCAATTAAAATCAAGGATATCTTACCTCTTTGTAGCAAATAAGGAGAAGAATTGGGATAGAGAAAGAACTATTTGTTATAAAGGATAATAAGTATTAAGAATGAACAGCTGTTAATAGGCTAGGAGTATGGTTTTTACCTCCCTGAAGTCCTCATGAAACATTTGCTCATCATGGGGCTCTGACAAGTGAAATATCTTCTGAAATTTCCCATCTCTTCAAGGCTGCTGTGAGGACTCAGCAGATAGGAGTGTCCACTTGGAGCCCATTACCCTCTGCAAAGGGATTAGGTGACACCTAAAACTGAAAGCAGCACCTGGAGTTGAATTTGGCATTACAACAGAGAAGTGTTGTTCCCCCACGTCTGATCAGCGAGCTAGGAGGACAGGCAGGTTCTGACCTGGTCACTGTGATGACCACTGGAACAGTGGAAGAAATTCTCTTCCCAGAAAGCCCTTGCATTTGCAGGATGATCTGCTAAGAAGGGATTTTAAGGGAAGCAAAACCTGAATACTGCTAGTCTGTCAATTTTACCCAATTTGCACTCATGAATACAGATTTTTTTTTTCTTTCTTTTTCTTCTTGCAGCACAGGTGCCCTCCTGCTGCACCAGGCATATTATTTCAGGCTGCTGTGAAGATGTGGCTGCCAGGATAAGGTCTTACAGTTAAATTGTACATCTCTATTGTACAACATACATAATGCTCATAGCTGCAGATATCCCTTATAATAATTACATACAGAATTATACGTATGTATTTACATTAAAAAAAAAAATCTAGCCAATTCCCACTGTGTGTTTTGCCATTTTTGTCCTCTCCTTTCCTTCATTCCAAACATCCCCAGGACTCCAAGACAACATTTTTTTAAATAAACATTAGGCATTTAAGTAAAACTTCTGTGTAAGGAAAGGTATTGTGACTCTTACAGCCTTAACACACTGATCCCTCACTGGTCCTTCCTGGAGTAAACTAACTCTGTTTATTAATCTGAAATAAACAGCAGTAACATCTCTGGCACCACTGAAAAAATGAATGATGCACACTTTATTTTAAATGTAGTGAGTGGAAATTTTACTATTTACCTAAACCCAGATCAGGTGAATAATTTAAGCATGAAGATGTGAGTTAATTGGTGGGGTTTTTTTTCCCCATCTTGATTTTACTTCATGAATATGGCTCATATTTTTATCCAGGTATAGCGTGAGATATATTTTGTTTAAACTTGTATTCCAGGCGTGTCCGTGGATGTACCAAGTACCCTGTAATCATCTGGCATGTGTGGGAGTTGCAAGAGTTCAGTGCTGAGCAGAAAATCAGGCTCTTTGTGTTTTGAGAATGCTAATCCATTGTTAGGGTTTCCTTTTAAACTGAAAATAAACACAATGTGTGCGCTGTTAACTTAGACAGGTGCTAGAGCCGACAGCTCGAGGTTTAAGGGCAAGGGTCAAGCAATCAAAAGTGGTCCTCTCTTGCACAGATCATCAAACAGGGAGTGCATCAATGGGCTCAGTGGCCAAGGCTGGAAATTAATCAGCTCAGCCCTCAGTGTTTAGCCATGCTGATTATACACCGGCAAAGTGAGCAGGAGCTGACAGGCCAGGGGAGCCAATGTAATAGGACTTCGTTCCCAACAAAGGCAGGGAAGAAAGATCAATTTGCAATATTCTTTTCTGTACCCATGCAACAAAGCAGAAACATGAAAGCAGAACATTAAGGGATGCTCCCTATGAACTGGACAAATCAATAAACATCAGTGGTAAGGGGAGAAAAAAAAGTTTCTCGTTCTGTTGTGTACCCTGAGGCCTTTTCTGTCTTTGTGAAGTGCTGGGTAGCAGTGGCCTCTGTCATGTTTCCTTTCACCTACATGGTGTCATCTGCTTCACTCTCAAGGTGAATGCTGGTTTGCATAATCAGAGTGAGCATTTAAGGAAATTACTCTGTCTCTTTGGGAAGAGAAGGTAGGAAATGGTACTTGGCAGAAGCTGCAGTGGCTGCTCCATATGTAGCTCCATTTCTGCATCAGAGCTGGAGCTAAAAAAAGGGATTTGGTGCTTGTACCAGGTGAAAGGTTTCAGCAGTTTCAAAGATTTCAATTCAGAGCTCTTGAATAATTACCTGTTGCTTTCATAGGGAGAACCAGACGCAAAATCTGGTTTGACGTATAGGAGTTTAACTTTTCTTGGAAAATGAATTCCCACAATCAGTATGTGGAATACTCTTAGAAATCCAGGGAAGAAACAGAGAAAGATGGATCCAGCTGAGGACAAAATACTGAGTTCTAGTAGTATTTGGGAAACTGAAAAGAAAAATGTTTAGTGCAGCCACAGCCAATTCTGGTGTTTGGCTAGTTATTTTATCATCTTAAATATTTGTCTGTGAGAGCCAAGCATGTAAATGAAAGTATTTCCAACAGCGTTATAGCTTTGCACTGACCACTTCCACCTGTATGTGAAATACCTTGCAGATGCATATTCAGTGTGTGCTGGTGGTGAAAATAGTTGTCTTTTGGCTTCCCAGTGGCTTTGGCGGAGGAGTCCTGGCTGTCTTGGTATTTCATTTTTAAAAGCGGATTGTGTAGAATTCTAAAGCACATATTCAATGTGTGATTCTTCCCTTTGCAACAAACCATGTGCTGTGGAGAGTCCACTATATGAACAGGCTGTTACCTGCTGGCAGGGAACTGGTGCTGACTGTGGGGCAGGTGAGGGCCTTGTCAACCTGGGTACAGTCTCCTTCCACCCAAGCAGGACAGACGTTATGTGAGGATAGTATCCATGGTGGGATACAGCCCAGGTGCTGGTGGTAACAGTGGTAGCTGCAAAGCATTTTGCTGATGAATGATGATAAACTATGAAACACTTTGGACTCAAGAAGTTATTTGTGTTTGTCAGCAATTTTATTAAGTTAGTCTGTTATTTAAGAACTGTTTTCCCCAATTCCCAAATTGGCAGGTCCAGGCAGGAGGAATGCAGAGTGTGCTTTTTTAACACAACCCGCAAAACTCAGCAGATGCTAAAGCTGAGCATTGGCAGCTCCTGCAAACAGACTGTTTACTTGCAGAGCCAAAGCAGGTCATCACCAAGTTATATGTGATGTTGTATGTCGTGGCTAAGGCATGGGTGGGAAGGAGATATTCTTTTGGCTGATTATTTTCTGGTGGATTCACAGGGGTGAATAAATCCAGAAAAGGTTATGAGAAGCCACTAGTTTCTTTCTCTTATCTGTGATTAAGAAGTCCAGCAAAGGGGATGGGGGAAGAGGGAGGAGTGGGAACAGATGCAGAAGCCAAACTTGTGCATTGGATGAGCGTCTGGTGAAGTACAAGAGATTCAAGAAGAGGTGCCTGGTGCTTCCAGGCTGGTACTTGGGAAAAGTAAATTGATAGGAGTTTTGTAGAACAGATCATCTTTATGTAAGCAAAGCAGCTACGTGCTGAACCCAAATCTCTGGTATCCTGGTAAACAGGACAAAAGTTGTGTCGTTGCTGTGTCCCCCGAGGGAGCCCTGGGCTGCCCGGTCTTCCTGGGTGTTACTGTGGAGAGACTGAGGAGAAACAACGACCTAGGAAATGTAGTGAGTCTTGAAAGTGATAAATCACTTAATAAATATTGGGGAAGGGGTTACTGAGAGAGGTGCAGGGGTGGGCTGTGTTTTTTTGTCATGCTGATGATCTCTTTATCATCAGCAGTGCTTTATCACAATGCACCAGGGCTTGTTAGTCTTTTAAAAGATTCGATCCTAAACAAGTTACTTTTGCACTATTCACAGAGTATGCTGAGGTTCACGTGGACTTCATACACAGGAAAATCCTTCTATTGCAACCTCTTTTGTTTCTCTGCAATGAGATTTCATGAACCCAGGGGCTTTCAAGTAATCACAGGACTACCGAGGACTTAAACTTTATAGTTAGAAAAATTTAAATATTTTGTTTAAGAAATGTTATATTAAGATGTAAGAAATCACACCAAATGAGCATATCCTGAGAAACAAATCTGCCTTGGGCATTGATTTTGGTTAGAGAACTGAAGTGTGGAGTTTTTTATTTATTTCTCTTGAGCATTCCATTTTGTGCCACCTGACTTAGTGCATGGACTGATTATTTTTCTTGGGATAGCACACAGACACAGTCTTCTGACGTTTATTGAGGGAGAATGTGAAGTGTTCAAAGGTTAGGTGGGACAGTTGATGTGCCACCTCTGTGAGCAGAAAGCATTCAAGAGGCTTGTGGCAGCAGGAATTTTCTGCTAAAATAATCAGCAGTAGAATAGTTAAACTTAAGATTTTTTTTTTTTTTAATATATTATCATCTTCAAGATTTAAGTGTCTAGAATGGAAAGCCAGAGCCATATGTGTTCTTTAGGGAGCTCTTCACTGTGAGAATGGTAGACATTTTCTGTGCTTAAATGGAATGTTTCCCTTTACAGTAGATTCAGAACTTCTGTTTATTTATCCACCTTGGTGAAAGCTGGACAGAGGAAAAAAGATTACACAAATTTCCCCAGTTTTGGTTTGTATAAGCTAAAAGGTTTTAAGTTATATCTGAATACAGGTGTTGAAAATCTAATGTTACCTGGGTGGACTTGAAAATGCTACCTTGTCTTTTCAAATAAGGAAAACCTTGTCAATTGACAAGAATGTTTTGGATGTGCATGCAGGTAAAAATGGAACAGGAGTAATAGCTGACCTGTCTGACCTAACAAAAGTGTCCAGAATTTTTAAACAGATAAATTTTACCAACTGTTTCCACTGTGCAACAACCACAGCCTATTGAAAAATCTGTATTTCTTGTCATCAGGATGACCATTATTTCATTATTTGATTTCAATTAAATATTGTTGTTTTGCCCTTTGGAAGAGCTATTCCACTTTTGGCAGATGTCTAGAGGCTTGTAGATATTTTGGCTGTTAGAATGGTGATGGCACTGAGATTAAATTTGGGGAGAGGATATTAGTGACTGAAGAGGAGGGAAAGGGTCTAGAAAGAAATGAGAGGAAATGGACTAAAAGGCCAAGGTTTCTTCTACCTTAGTCCATCATGCTCAATCATTTCTCAGGTTAACATCCTTCATACTTAATTTCTCCTAAATTAAGATATGGAAAAGAAATGACTGCAGGAGGAAGGGTATGGATGGCCACCTGCCTCCTCCAAAGGTCAGAGGTGGTGCTGGGGATCCTGTTCCCCCCGTATGTGGATGCTGCTCCTCACTTATTTGGGGTCGTCACACTGACAACCTGTACAAGATCTGGTTTGAAATTGCTGTTTTTTTTTTTTTTTTGATTTCTTTTCTCCTTTCTGTTCTCTGGTGTAAACCTAAAGTGTGCCATGGATTTTGAAAATCCTAGGGAACATAAGAAACTTTCTGCTGAACACAACTGATTTTCTTAAGTTGTATGTGGAATTTTTTGTTCTTGTTATTGTGGGTATGGGTTTTTTTGTTGATATATTTGCCTTTTAGAGTTAAAGTTGGTCATTGTGTTTTCTGTAGAGTGCTGTAACACTGGCATTTGCTCATCAAGAAATGCTTTGTGATTATTTTTAAGTATTCATTCCAGGAATTGTGAATATACCAGTTCTAAATGCTGAAATATCAACAAAAGTTGGAAAGCAAACCTGATCTAGCTGATGTTAAACGACAGGCACGTCCTTTTCCAGATTGTCTTAATTTCTTGTAGTTGATCTTCATGGTATCCTGTGTTTTATGACTGAGAGTTTTGAGGATCATTGCAACTGCATTTCAGCGTTACGCCCCACTGCTGGGACCATCACATTTTGACACTCTTGCAGGCACTGCTCTGTCTTTGAAACGCTCAGAAGAGACTTTACCTTCACTTGAGCATTCCCCAGAAGTTCTGGTTTTCAAAATCCCTTATTTCCCAATGTTTCAGGATGTATTTTGTGATATATCTGAGATCTGCCTGCATTCTGTTCCTCTCTACTATTACATGGGGTTAGCTTTTTTTAAGGGAAGTCGTGGCTAGTTTGTGGTATGATAGGAAACTTTACATATGATTATACTGGCTCTTCTGACTTCAGGAATGTGAGGACTCTGGGCAAAGTCTGGATGATCTTTCTCTTTGGTTTGTGGTAAGGGAAGCTGCAGTTTAGAGCTCATTAAAAGAAAAAAAAGGATCAAATTCTTAGAACAATCACTTTCATTCTTCATGTGAACGAAAGCACAGATGAAAAGAGAAAGGAGATTTATTGGAAAATAACTTGAGTTATTTTGTTTTTAATTATTTCTTAAAGTGAAAAGTTGAATCAAAGCATCTCAGATGAGTAAAATACAGAATTTAGACATCACAGAAAAATTAAAACCAATCCACATCATTTTTTTTCGCCACAGAAAACATAACCCAACTCAACAGCTTTGCAGTGTAGGGTTTAAAAGCTGCATTTTGTCGGTGGGTTCTGGACTTTGGGATTTGATTTTTGATTTTCTTGAGGCTGCTCTGTGATGGCTCCTTCTGTCCTTATTCTGATCTCTGCCTCGCTCAGTGGTAATAGTTACTTGTCACTATTGCCAAACCTTATCAGTCCTCTTAGCTTGCTGCTTATCACTGAAATAAGCAGAAATTTGCTCTGTCATCTACTATCTGCCAAGTGTCATTCACAAGCTTTTTTCCCTTCTGCAAGACGGACATGAAACACCTGCTAATTTCAGACTGGTTAGTAAATCCCTTTGGACCCTTTACAGGAGGCTACACACAGGCAATTCCTTCAGTCCCCAGCCAAAATGTGTGAGTGTTTTCAAAAGCTGGCGCTGATTTCTCTGTGACCTGCACCCACATTTAGTGACCCAACTTATGGGACTGCAAAGGGAACCTCATTTTCCAGGATCTCTGTGGATCCCTCTGTGAAACTCATCTCTGTTATCATGCCATGTCCTACACTGTGCTTAAAAACAATTACGTATTAAGCAGTGAAGATCCTAGGTTGGCAGGCTTTTAAAAAGTGAAACCAGACTGTTTTTATGACTAGCACGGAAATCACCATGCCAGTTGTTGCTGACTGGTCAGAATCAATCCCTCCAAGTTTTGAGGGAGCCCTGCCTGTTGTCAACGCTCCTGCTGAGGCTACAGTGGCTATCTGCTGTGACTCACAGGTGCAACCAATATCTGCGAGCTCTCTGAGGACACTCTTGGCAGCTGCAGGACATAATTACCACATTTGAGAATATTTTTTTAGGCATTTGGATCTATGGCTGGCTTTTTTAGATTGCTCCCCTGCTAACGAATATGTTACTGGTTTGACACAATTGACAGCTGGCTGTGCTGGTGGCTAAAGAACTGCCTCTGGGGCTGTCTCAGGATGAGGTTAATGATGGGTTAGATGAGTTCCCTGCATTTCCTATACATCATTTACCTGGAATTGTGATCTTTGCTGGGCTCTTCCATGATGACAAGGCATCTGACCAAATGGCCATATGTACTAAATGGTGCAGCTATTCCACTGGGCCAAATTTGGGCTTATTTACTTTTTTTTTTGAAGTAGTGACAACAGGAGCAAAAAAATGTCTATTCTCTTTTAATAAGGGGAAGGACTATCAAACATCCATTTTGTGCAGGACTCATACTTGTTAACTGTCTGAGCATCCCTTTTTTCTCTCAAGTTATTATGATCCACAAAGGAGTGTTTGTATTTCAGTGTGCTCTTGGTTTTCTTGCTTCCTCCCCACAGGGCTTCTGGAGACCATGACTAATGATGGATTTGTGAAGCTTCTATGTAGATCCCATGTCTATAAGTGCCTCACACATGGAAGTTTAATAGCTATTTTTCTTGTGATACTTCATTTGTGGTCAGCTGTGCAAGTTGAAGAGTAATCATAATGTTGATATGCGGTGCTGATGTTTCAAACAGAGCCACAGGAAAATAATTATTATATTTGGGGAGGACGGCACTAAAGGGATTTTTTTTTTCCCTTAATGCTTTTCCTTCTTTTTGAGATGGTTGAAATAGTTAAGTCATTTTAAAAACAAATTCCCATCCTCCCTGATTTAAGATCTACTCCTGCAGTATGTATGGCGTGGGGGAGATACTGTAGCATTTTTATGAGGAGATAAAATATTGGCTTAATGATAATTTGGCAAAGTTTCAAGATATCCGAGAAGACTTCCTGGAAATTAAAAACAACTCAAATGTAAGAGAAAATTAAGCTAGTGACCCCAAGTACAAAAGGGGATGAGTTCAGACATCCATTCTTCCTTGCTCCCTGATTTATCCTGTCTCTTTGTTTTTTTCACTTTTCTTTGTTTTTTTTTCCCTTTCTTTGTTTTTTTTCCTTTCTTTGTTTTCCCCCCCCTTTCTTTCTTTTTTTTTCCTTTCTTTTTTTCACTTTCCTTTTTTTTTTTTTTTTAATCCTCTCTTTCTAATCATCTCCCCTTGTCCCTGTCTGCTCTCATTACAAGGTGGAAGGATTTTGGTGTAAATCTGCTATTACTATATCAGCACATTTATAATTTTCCAGGGGTTTTGTTTTTTTGAGGATGGTGAAACTTAAGGTAAAGCTTTCCAAATCGAGCAAATATATCTGGTCAGGCTCACTGAGGCCAAACCCCCTTTCTGTTTGCTGAGGAGGGAGACACTTGGTTTTTGGAGGAAATTAAATTCTTCCCTGTGCTTGAGCCATTTGCACCATTTTTCTACTGGAAAATATGTAAGTATCTGGACACATGCAGGATGTCACAGAGACTATTTTGGTCTTCTTGTTGCTGCTGCCTATATGGCTGCATCTGAGGAGACTTCTCAAAGCTATTTCCTCTTGTACCATGAGGAGTAATTCCTTCTTATCTCCTGAGCTTCTGACCTCATTGCTGGGAAAAGTGGAAGGTGCAGTAATCAGAGACAAGTTTGTTGGTTTGGTTTTTCAGGGGGGTTGGAAACAGGTTTTGACATTTGAACACGCAGAGCCAGACACACCACTGACATGTTTCAGTTAATCACATAAGTGAGACAGTGATAACATTTGATTCCTTCACAGCAGACATACCATGAGAACTAGTCGTGCAGAGGCTGAACACCTTATTTTAGTCCCTTATGCTATTTAGCCTTTTAGGAAATTACCACTTTTTAACACTTCCCTTCTGTTCTCTTCTCCCTATTGCTGGGAAAGGCTGGACTGGATGGAGCATGTGACACAGAAGCTTGTAAAAGCTGAGAAAGCAAGGGAAAGGATATCAAGAAGTGGGAATCAGAGTAACATTTGATGATGGTGTTGAAGTGTGTGTATTGGAAAAGCTTCCAGCCTTTATAGCTACAGAACACTGTGGATGTCACCTAAATGAGTCTGCAGGCAACCTGAAACTGGAGGTCTTGGGATCTGCCCCACTGCTTTAGTTTAAGCTCTAAAATTCACTGTTGCTCGTTCAAGTGATTTGCTATTGTATGGAGCACAGAGAGGGGCTAGTGGACTATGCTTGGAGCCCAGATTTGTCTTGGGAAAGGCAGCTGGTCCTGCAAAAACTCTGGAAGTGCTGTCCCTGAAGGTCAGAGCTGTGTTGCTGTAATCCATCAGCCTGAGATCTCCTGCCACCGTCTGTAAATCCTGCAGATGTCAGTGGTTCAAGTGCTGATGGAGTCCAGCCTTTTAGAGCCGTCATTCACAGCCTTGACCCTGGTCCCTGGTAAAAGTCAGCACTGGCTTTCAGGTTTCTTTTCTTTATTTATTTATTTTATTTACATCCTTAAAAGCGGAGGTCCAGGCCTTGCACTCTGCATCTGTTGTTGCTTGCCGTTCGCATTCCAAGCCTCTTAGCTCATGTTCTGCCTGTCATCTGTGTGCTCCAGAACCTCTTCGGGAAGCTGCTGTGATTACCTCAGAGAGACTGTGGAGCTGGTTTCTTGTCAAAGCTCAAGTAATGAAACTTTTTTTTTTTTTCCCATTTTTCAGATGCAGATTGCAGAAACTCAATAGAGAAACTCTTAGTTCTTCCCCCTTCTTTATTCCTCTGTCTCTGCCTTAGGTATTTTCTTTCTTGGCCTGCCTTTTAAAACAATTCCATGTTCAACTGTCTGCTCAGGGTATGTCTTGAAGAACAGGGAAGAAGCTTAGAGAGGATGTTGGCTGCTACTTTGACCCTACAGCAAAATACTTCTGAGCAGGGTGCTCTGGATAGGCCAGCTGTGTCTGCTCCAAGACTCATGAGTTGTTCCTGGGCAGCAGTGGTCGGACAATGTTAGTGGAAATATTTAGTAATAAATAGGCTTTAGTGCAAGCCAGCTGAAAGGTAAATGAAAGTTCAGAAAATCTATAGTAGGAAGGTGAAATTTCACAATGTGTCTCCCTAGATGTCTGGGCATTACCTTTGTGCTTGCCAGCTACTTGGAGAGACATCGAGAACTGGTTATGTGCATCACTCAGTGGTTGGCATCAGCAAGATCCAAGCAGTCTGTTGGGGTATTTCCCCCAGTAACTGCCCCTCACTGTACTTGTTTCAGGGAGAAACTCAGCTAATGTCAGTTCTGAAGACAAGACATCTAACTTGGATTTTGTGCCTGATTTCTTCCTACCAATCTGTCTCTAGGACTATAAGATCTATAAAACTTTCCTCCCTTTAAAATAAGGATGCCAGCATACCTAGCCTCAAAAAGAGGCACTCTACATTCTATCTCTGCATTCTTATGTTTACAATTAATTAAAAAAAGGGCTGAACTTAGGAGAGATGGAGCCTAAAGACATTAATGCAATTTCAAGATTTGGTTGACTGTCCATATTTGTTTTTCTTTTTTTTTTTTTTTCCCCCCAAGGAAATTGTCCAGGGAACCAACTATTATGCCTAAAATTGGCAAGGTCTGTGAAATTTTGGATAATCTCTAAAAATGTGTGTCAGCTACATAAAAAGATCTTGCTTTTGGGATTCAAAGTAATTAGGTTATATGTAATTAGTAATTAAGGAATTAAACAATATTGTGGGATTTCAAAGGCTATTTTTGGAGATTGGATGGATGCTTCTCTGTGTATTTTGTTTGCTGTGCTCCCATTTTTACACTGTGTAGCTCAAATATTACTTGTGCCTGTTTAGGCATGAACTTTGGAGGGGGGACAGTGGGGCAGAGGGCTTGTCCCAGATGTGCTGAATGGGCTCCCTGTTAGCACTGGCTGATGGATCTGTGTGCCTGTGTGTCACAGGATGTGCATCCCCATGCAGCACTCAATCCTGTTAAGACTGTTCTCCCATTTAGTGGCAAGGGTAAAGCATGCAAATGTCCTTTCCCTATTGCAAAAGGACAATTTCTTTCAAAAGCAGAAGGACTCAACTTCCTCTACCTGAGGAGTCCAGGTGAAGTGTCCAGGAGCCTCAAATGCCTGGCAGCTGCTGAAAATTTGGCTTTGTGTCTGCATTGTTTGCTCTGAGTTGTGGGTCTTCAGAGAGCTGTTGTGCTGGCTTGGCTGGAGGTGTCTCCAAAAGATGAAAAGAAATTCCTCTTATCTTTTAAAAGTGTGGGGAGATATGGTCATATACAGCTTTACAGACGCGAGCATCACTTGCTGATGCTATTTAATTAAAAGGGAAAAGCACATGACTGTGTTGTTCTTTTTTTTTTTTTTTAATTGCAGCACTAGAGATTCAAGACAACTGTGAGGGATTTCATCAGAGGGCTGATGACTGGGGAATAAAAAAGCTGGAAGAAGGAGGTAGACTTTTTCTCATTAGACTCCCTGTGAATTATACTCTTGACAAGAATGTGCATTACAGATACACACAGTATAGTTTTGTATCCAGAGAATGACACCAGGGACTTCAGATTTCAAAGACTTTGGACGTTTATCTGCTGTAAATGTAATTGTATCTAGAAGTAAATAAGACTCTGCAATTTATAGGCACTTTAATCTTGCACTATTTATGGACATAGGATTGCTTGGAATAATGCTGCCTTATTTTATACTGATGGCATTGTATTTTTACCACTGTAGTAAGGGTTATTTCAGCTGTGAACCTCTATCAGAGCCTGCATGTTTCTAGAGGGTTATAAACTGGCTCATGTAGTCTCTGAAGTAACATGAACTCTCAGGCTTGGAAGAACGTAGTTAAAAATTTAGGATCCATCAGTGCACCAAATATTTATGCTTATGGATAAATATAGAGGATTCTTTCCAAACACGGGTGGGTGTGCTTGTATGAATGTTCTGAAGAGAGAGTTAAAATTAACAGCAGTTTATCTGATTCTGCTGTTTGTTATGTAAGGAGAGAGAGTGTGCACACAGAACTAAACAGAAATACTTCTACATTCAGTGAAAGTTGCCGTAAATAGATCAAAACCCCTTCCTTCTTCTGGGAACTGGTCCATAAACAGTGCTATTCTCTCTCACCAGGGCAAGGTGGATGTGATATTGCCCAGCTGAACACATTTCTGGCAGGCCCTTAGACTGCAGGAGGGTGCCTGCAGGTGTAATATTTTAGTAAAAAGGAAGGTTTAAATTTCTAGCACAGAAATGGGCTGGTAGCAGTAATGTTAACACAAGACAGAGTGTGCCTCCTTTCTAATTCTAATATGCTGGCTTTTAATCAGCAGTGGTCTGATGTCTCCTGCTGAATAAGACTGAAAAAAGAGAGTTGCAGAATCAGGGCCCAAGTTTCTTAGCCATTGTATCCTGGGACAAAAGAGACACGTCAGGTCACTTTAGAGTAAACAGTGGGGTTGGAAAGTGAGGTGAAATGGAGAAAATGTTTTGGATCTTCATCAACTCACAGAAAAATCTCAGCTGCTGAGTCAGCAGTAGATATGTTTGCACCTAACTTTAGCCCTTTTATCCTTTCTGCCTGCTGGCACAGCTGCATTTGGATGTACTACTGAGGCTTCTCTCAAATGTGGGGTTTGTGCAAGTCTCTCAGATTTTTCTACTTACTTTCTTCTACTACTACCTCTTATTCCCTTAAACAATAATCTTCCCAAACCGAAAATACACACATATGTATAAGTGTGTATGTATCTCTATATATATCTGTCTACACCAGCCCCCTGCTTGCAAAGACAATGCTCACACTCTGGTGTGCTGGTGTCTAGGCAGGTCAATTCATAATTGTCTCTAAGTGCTTACTCCTGCAAACAGGAACGTTATTTATCTGCTGCTCGGTGACAGTCAGAGATTCTTCTGAAGCATCACAGAAAATCAAATAAATTACTTCAAATTTTATCCTTACTGGAAGAATGTACATTGATCAGTGTAAGTGAGGAGCCAACACATCCCTATCAGCAAGTAATAGCCTCTGGGAAGTAATGTTTTGAACCAAATAGGTGAACAAACCCAGTAAATGGTGATCAGTAAACAACCGAATTCCCCTGTACTTCAGTGTCAACAAGGATACCATCAATTCTCCTGCTGTTCATTTTTACCATCTCTATTATTCTGTACTGTGCTGTCCTTGACTCAGATGGTGGTAGTTCATTGTGTCAGATATTCTTGCTTTTCAGTAAAAGTAAATAGATTTTTGATTTAGGGTGATTTTTGTTTAGTGATAGAAGAGTGTTTTATTTTCTCCTTCTCATTAGTTACAGTTTGTTAAGATATTTGCATTTGAACAAGAACTTTTTCCTCTCCCTTTACATCCTCCTGCCTGTTCAGGCACTTGAGTTGCATCCTTCCCATTTGAAATAGCTTCTTTTTTTTTTTTTAAAAAAAAAAAGGCTTAAAAGCTAATAATCCCTCAAATTACAATTATCAGTATTTATCAAAGTAAAACATGGTGTCATGCTGCATTTGATACAAAAGCATCCAGTTGAATATTCTATTAGACAGGTCCTGTGAAGTTAAAAAGAGGACCGGGTTGAGTTATCTCACCATGGGAGGAAAGAGGCATGCACCATCAGATATTTAACACTCCTTTGCAATTATGGGAATTTTTATTCTCTCCCTAGTAGGGAACATAGCATTTTACTGCAGTGTTTCAAGTTTGCCTCCAATGGTATCTGATAGAAGTGCTTTTATCCCCTGAAGATACAGTACAAAATACAAATCATCATTGGTTTTATCTCAGCTGGAGCTGCCTATTTTCTAAATGAGTTTACTCTGTGCTACTGCCCATCAGGCACATTTTTCATCCTTCATCCCCACTCTTTTACTATAGCTGGGTTTAAGTCCTTTCTTCTGTCCTTTGTTCCTTCAGCTCAGCGAAGTAAACAGCAGGATTGATCTTACACTGCATTTTGGTATTGTTCCAACTGCTCATCAATAGACATGGGCTGGGAATGCACTGACTGGAAAAGAAGGGCAAGATTGAAATTCACTTTTTGTTCTTTGTGCCTTTTAGTGTGCAGCGGAATGTCCCTAATCTGAAAGCTGCTACACTGACTGCCTATCAACATGCAAATTAATCATCAAGTGACGAGTCCCATATTCACTCGATGTAAAAATCTTTAAAGGTATCTATGAAAAAAAAAAAAGAAAAGAAAAAAATGGAGGAAAGAAAAAGAGCCTTTTTGTTTGTTTGTTTTTCTAATGCAGTTGCTGGTGACAGGCATGGGGAAAAAATATCACTGGGTTTGGGTCTATTCCCTTGTTTAGTCAAAAGCCTAATGCTTTGGAAGCACCTTGGTAGAGAGGGGAATCTTTTGTTATCCTTGTAAGTGAGACAACTTAAACTAAAGATTACCTGCAGTTAGCAGCAAAAGGGAAAGAGGCATTGCAAACAAAAGCAATATCACGACTGCAAATTATTTGTACCTGCTTTCCTTGGGAAAGGCATTAGAAATAAGCTTACAGATGCCAAGTGCCATCATTTCTCATTTTTTTGAGCACACTATGTTTCCACTTGTAACTTTTCCCTGGGGTCTTGAAGGATTATAATTGAATTCGAGGCTGTAGCAAGAATATACAGTACTACTCTGTTTTAATATCCATTGACTTTTATATGGCAGTTTGATAAAATGTTTGAATGCAGGAAAAATGTAGGTATTCTTTATGGAAGACTAAACAGCTGGCTGAGAGTAACCAAGGGCTGGAGAAGAGCTGGCTTACATGTATGAGAGCTGTTCTAGTGTGCTTATCTAGCTGTTGAAGAGCAATATTTCAGACCAGTTTTCACTTTCCATCTGTAATGGACTGGTACGCCTATAAATACATCGCACAAGAAATGGCACCAACCTGTGTCCCTAACTGAAGTAGTTCAATTAATTATCACAGCACTAAATTTATTTCATCTTCCTGTTCTTACTTGTTCTGCAGGACTTACTCTTCATCACTGCCTGTGTGATAAGACCCCCAACCACAGAGCTGTATGTATTCTGAAATCTTGAAAACTTTATTTATTTATCTGCCTTGCCCACTATATGATCTGAATATCCATCTGCATCTTAGAAATAGAAATAAGAAAGGATTGCATCCTGGTCTCACACCAGAGACCTACCCACATCCAAAGTTGCTCATAATTTTTGTGTTATTTTACATTTCTTTCAACCTTCTTGTTCTGCACTCAGGGGTAAAGTATCCTTTGCTATGTAGATAGGGTTGTAATTTTCATTCTTTCTTGGAGGCAAAAATGCTTCCTCCTTGTCTATCTCTGGAGGAATCTTTAAGAAAAGGGGAAAGGAAAATAAAGAGAGAGAGAAAAACAGAGTTCTTTATGCTGTGGGTCTGAGCTGTGAAGTACAGGTAACAGATCCAAAACTCCCACAGTCTGGGGGGTGAACACTCTGCTTTGTGCTGAGGTGCCTGATGTCTGGGCTTATGGAGAGCCCCAGGAGAGGAGGGAGCAGTGTGGTGTGAGATGGAGGTATGAGCAGGGAGGCTGAACTCAGGGAAAGGAATTAAGGTCCCAGCCTGGACATGGGTGTGAAGGAAGGTGTGTGTGTGTCCCCTGTTAATAGTTGGGGCTCTGCCTTCAGGCTCTGAAGTCACCTTTGGCTTCCCCCTGTTGCCTGAGAGCTTTCTGTCACCTCACTGCGTGGAAGCAGAAGTGGATTTACACTTGGGCAGCAGGAAGAATGATACACCCAGTGTTCTTATAACTGCTCTTGGCAACTATTGGGAATGACTTCAAAGCCAGCTGAGAGCCTGAGAGAAAGGTTATTTGTAGGGGCTGGGGGAGAGAAAATCTGAGCACACCAAACAGAGTCTCTTTTGGGCCAAAAGAATCAGCACATTTAAAAATATAAAAGATTTCTTCTTACTCATAACAAAAATAAAGGCTCCCAAAGCTTTATCCACAGGAACAAATTCTAGTGTCTTTAATTTGGAAAGCAGTGACATGTTATGCCGTTGTTCAATTTTAGGGGGTTTTTGCACTGCTTTTTGTTTGGTTGGTTTTATTTTCTTCAGCCAAGGGGAATAGCCAGATTTCTCTGACTTACCACTGGTTAAAAGCAGCAAAGGTTGCCCCAGGTTTTCAGAGTGTTTGTTTTAAGCTGGAAGAGTCCATCTCCATGCTCCGTATCGCAGTGTTGTCCTTCGGCTAGTCTGCAGCCGGGATCCCAGCCTCCTTACCAGTTGCCAGCACTACAAGGTCCACATGCAATGAGAACTCCTGTCCATACGTGGGTATGTGGGAATGTTGTCATGGTGGAGCTGCAGTCCCAGTTCCCCGTCACTTACAGCCAGAACCCCACTGCAAAAGGGCACCCCCCTGCTGCCCACGGGAGCTGAAGCTGCACAAAGCTTTTCTCACCTGGAAGTCGCCTTCTGTGCAAAACACCAGGCTCTTGACTCTCAGTAGGAAAGGGCACAGGGTTTGTTTGCAAGCAGCCACACCAGGTGGTATCTGTACAGACACAAACACGAGAAAGTGCTGATTTTTGTCTCAGGAGGGTTTCAGGCAAAGCTTTGACTATAGTAGCACATCTCTAAATGGTTGACATGCTGGTGAGGAATGTGTAAAATCAGTAGCATAACCAAAATCTGCATCTAGCCTTGCTGGAGTCAAACAGTGCTTATAGCAAGACCTTAGAAATGGGCCTTAGTCAAGACTCTGACTAGTCCTTCCCCATGAAGATGCACTCCCTGTTGAGAGAAAGCTTATTAAACAAGGTTGGTAGGATAACAGAGTGCTGACATGTCCATTAAAATTAGTAAGATGTCCTTCCCTCTGTTTGTGCTGCTGGTCTGGTCCTTGTGAGCCGTCTTTGTCAAGAGCACCATAGGGATAGGCAGATCAGTGGCTGTATATTAAGAGGGATGTACATAAATCCAGAAACCTGAAGGTGATTCCCTGTGCACCATTTTGCTTTCCTTTAAGCCTATGTGTTGCTTTTTAGGAATGGTACTCCCCAGTTTAGTGCTCCCACTGAGACTCTCCAAGCCATGAGCCGCTTGCTTGCTTCCCTTTCCCCTCCCCTTGAGGCGAGATGGAGAGGAAAATTGGAGGGATAAAAGGTAAAGATCATGGGTTGTGGCAAGAACGATTTACTGTAAACAGCAATGATGAGAAAATGAACAGCAACAGCAGCAATACTAATGACAGAGGGAATAAGAAAGAGGTGAACGATCTGCACAGAAACCCCCTTACGGTAGACACCACGCTGATTGGAGGAGACCCTTTCTCTCCAGAAGAGACTCCCTTCTTTCTACCCTGGCAATGACACAAGGTGGTATAGAACAACATCCAGGTCCTGGCCATACTCCCTCTGGGCTGCTGCAAAAATTAACCGTGTTCTGACTGGAACCAGGACAATATGCTGGACTAGGAGAAAGGCAGGCATTACTAAACACATCCCCAGATAAGAGTGCTGGGAGTGGTCAGCAGCACTTTTACTGTCTACCACTCTTCCCTTTATGTTTAAGTGGAACAATGAAGGTTGTGCTACCCAACCTTAGTGCACTGTCTCTAAGTCTGCCTGGATATATATTTTCTTAAACAACTGCAGGCATTTTTCACTCGTGCAAGAGCCTTGTTTTTATAACCTCTGCATTTTGTGCATGCGAGTGGCCTGGAGCTTCTTTGGCTTCTCTCTGAGATGCATTAGGCCAGGAGTGCTCTCAGTTGTTACGGCTCAGCATGTGGGTATTGATTGCTGCTGACTGTCCCTGAGCTGGTGTGGATGAAAGCTGGTTGGAAAGGGCAGTGTTGGGTTGGGGTTGAGTGTGGGTGCTGTCCTGCCTCTCTGACAGTACATGATATCCAGGACATCAAGCTTGTCCTGTGAGAAGTAGTCTTCTCCTCTTTTGTATGACTTTGTGAGCGTTGCCACACTAGTTTCATGAAGAAAACACTCACGACAGGTATCCCTGCTCGTGTTCCCTTCTCTCTGTGACTGATTATATGCTGAAGTATTGTCATCTGCAGATATGTGTGTATATATATGCATATCTATGTGCATACACATATAGGGGTAAGTGTGGTCCTGGATTTGTGCATGCTTGTGTACAGGTCCTGTAATTGTTCTTCTGTGATTTTGCAGATTGATGAGAGTTTTTTCTCATTTTCTCTGCATGTGCTTCCCATTCCTTTTCCAGGGGAGTTTGGAGGTGATGATGAGTGTTCAGCACTGCTGGATATAAGGTCAGAAGGGAATGTTCCTCAATTGCTGGCTGGCTGAATCTGGTCATATGCTGAGTCAATAAGTTTTGCTCTTCACCTCGATTGACTGCAGAGGTCAGTAACTTGTGGCCAGGTCTGGAGTGTCACATGCTGTTCCTCTAGCTCAAGGAAAACTTAATTTGACACTTGAAGCATTTCACTGATAACAGTTCAACTTTTTTTTTTTTTTTCCAGTTAAACAGAGTGCTTTTCCAAGAGCTGTTTCCCTGTGGCACCTGGTCCAGCTTGTCTTTGAGAGATGTGTTGGACAACCTTGTAGCAAGTGAGAATGATAACCGTGCCTGGACAATGCAGGCAGGCAAGCCCTGTGTCTGTAGTTTAGGTGTAGCTGTGAGTTTTCCAGCAAAACAGTATGTTGGGTCAACCAATCTGCAAATATCAAAATGTGCCGCTTTTTTTTTTTTTTTTTTTTTTCCCCCCAGATGACCTTCCAGAGCTATGGGGACTGTGAGACCCCCTTGATTGGTCTGCCTGGTCTTGTGCCAGGGCCAGGCTGCGTTTGCAGAGTCCAGAGCAGGAGCTGAGCTGCACTGGGAGCTTGGACATTAGGTATATAGCCTCTGCTTTTAACTGATGTTTTAAAAATGTAAGGATTTTCTTTTTTTGTTTGTGTGTGTGTTTCTTTGTATTTTTTTGTTTTGTTTTTAAATAGTTTTTTTTCCAGATCATTAGAGGTAGGGTGGGAGAATCTTACATCTTAACACAATTTAAAATGGAAGGAATCTAGGCAGATCCTCTGACTCCTTTCTTCCATACTAATATGAAAGGTTTGATTATATTTGACTTCTGCTCATGGAATTTCTCCGTGGAGGTGGCAGGAATAGGTCTAAACTTTATGGAGATCAGCCATTTAGAGGTGACCGTCTTCTATAGCCTCTCACCTTTTTTGGTCCTTTAAGGATGTCAGTTGTGTTGGAGCTTTGCAGTGTGTCCGGGATGAGATGGTCACCAACACCAACCCACAGCCTTAAAGGTGAAAACCAAACATTCAGCTACAATGGGCTGCAGTGGTGAATTGAAAATGCAGAAAGAAATCTTTTGGCAAAACTAATTTTCTTCTAAAAGTGTCCAATACACTTACCCCCTCTCGTTTTTATAATGGAATGCACACAACAGTACGCATATTGACTTATGTTTTCAGTCAATATCAAGATTTATTGTCTCCTGAGTTAAATGAATCACAATATTGACCTCACTGTAAGCCAATACCTGCTTAATGTATTTTTTTAAAGTATTTTATATTCATTTTTAGTAATAGGGCCCATACAGTAGTCTATAATATTCATTTGTATTCTCCTTCTTGCTCTTTCCCCCCCCTTTTTTTTTTTTTTTTTTTTTATTTCCTCGTCTGTCTTTGTTGATGGCTATCATAGCAGTAGACACTGGATTCATTTAGTGAATGAGAAATAAAGATGTCCAACAGCTGGTATATCTCCATTATAGAGACGGAATGAGTCATTTCCACAATCAGCTTGCCTTTAGCTTGGACCAGGAAAAACAAGGTGCAGTGTTTCTGGCAGGCATCAACATAGAAACAATAGCCAAGTGTTGCTTGTGTGTTACCACCTCTTTCTTTCTTTCTTTCTTTTTCTTTCTTTTTCTTTCTCTTTCATTTTCTTTCTGCATTTAAATTTTCCACAGGAGGGGAAAAACCCAGTATTTCTTTAATATTGAATTCCATTTATCTCCATAAATTGGTTATGGTATACGATCTAAAGGACTCAGCTGTTTTTAAAATAGGTTTATTCCTTTTCCTTTAAGATTATTTCAGATTATTTCCACACAGTATAGGCGAGTTATAAGAAGACTCATTTTGCAGACTTCAGTGAGAGCTGCACATTTGCAGTGCATCGTTTCAGATGTGGAATGTTGAACAAAGAAATTAAATTTATATGTATCACCTAAATTATTTCAGATTCATGGTTCAGCAAAGAGTTCAGATCCTAATCAAATATGTAGTTTGCATGGGCACTACACCTTTTCTCAATAATAATATGGCAGTTCTATTTACAATGCTTGACTAGATTTTGTAATAATGCTTTTACTGAAATTTACCTTTTGTTTTTTCTGCTGCAGCCTTGGCTGCCCATTATACATGTGCACCCTTAGAGCAAAGATAATGATTGCAAGTAACTTTTCTTGGGAGAGGGGGTGAGAGAGAGAGAAGTCAGGGCTCTTGCCAAATATTCCTACCTCTCAGACTTTCCCAATGACTACCAAACGCATACTGATACTAAATACATACCAAATACATACCAAATACCGGTACGTGCTGATATATAGGCATCTAGATCTGTATTCTGTGTTGAAAGGAACAGTTTGAATATTGAGGTCACGAGAAATTATCTGAAAAGCTGCCTTGCTAGAATTGCCCCAACAATCACCTCATCAACATTCACTGCCTCTACTGTAGCATGAAGGAGAAAAACACCAACAGAAGATGTGGAGGAGAAGAAAGGGGTGAAACAAGAGGAATAACATGTTGTTGGAATTGATCCCGGGGGAGAAAAAGGTGGAGCATCCTCCTTTCATGTGCTGGCCCTGGCTGAGGAGGGAGGAAGCCCTGAAACCGTTTTTGCTCTGGCCTGTTCATCAGTCCATCAACAGATTTTAGGGTATTGTGCAAGGTGATCCCCTATAAATTAGGAATGTGGAGGCAAGTAATATGCAACCTTTCCCCACTTTGTTTTTGCAGTGGGCCACAGCTTCTCCACTTGCCCCTGAGCAAAGCCTGAATCTGTGAGAGTTTGGGTGACTGTCTCATGACCAGTGGAATATAAGCAGCCCCACTGGAGTAGTACTGAGCTGGAGCTGGGCCACAGAAAGCTGCGCTTCTGTCTTGCCTGAGCTTAACTGCCACACAGCACATTTTCCAGAATTGAGATTTTTAGACAGCAAGGGAAAAAAAATCAGTTTCTGTATTCTTGAGGTATTGCTGTTGATGTATGCGGGCTTGGGCTTTTTCCTGGACCTCAACATAAAACACGCGTAGAGCTGGGCATGCAAACACTCCAACCTGCATGATCAAATCAGCCACATTTGTTCTGCTGAACACTTCGCTGACAGGTGATGTGGATTCATAGATGTGCCCCCTGATACAAGCCAAACTGGAGTCCTTCCAGGGCCTTTGAATGAGACCCAGATCCTCACTCAGTCCATATTCACCTGGGCCAAGGCTGGCAGGATTGGTGCTTGAAGCATCCTTAGGATGGGGATGAGGATTAATTTTGTTTTTGTTTTTCTGTGCTGGCATTTGCTGTTTGCTAAGTGGTTCTGTGCTGAACTCCGAGGTCAAATCTTGTAACTGATGTTATGTTGTTGTTTTGCTGTTGTTTTAAAGACCAAGGAAAAATTCCTGCTTTGAAAGCAGCATTGTGCCTTATCTTCATCCGTTACTCAGAATAGATTTAGGTTGTCCTATTCAGCCATTTCCACTGGTGTTGCACACCTCCAAACCTGCTTCATGCCCCAATGGTTATTGGTTTTGGGTTTTTCTTTTTTAAACTCTCTAATTTTGTTTGTTATTTGGAACATGCTCTCTGTGCACATCTGCTGAAAAAAGGACAAAATTGTTTCCTAGTGTAGGAGTTTCTTCCTTCCCCAGTCCTTGTTGGGAGGAAGTGACAAATACAGAGGGGAAAACATTCTCCCCCAAAGCAGTTGCAGTTGTTACATTTCTCTCAGACCTTTAGCACTTAAAATGTTCCTTTTTTTTTTTTCTTTTTTTCCTGTAGAGTTGCTTGTGTAAAATTTTTGTTCTGACACTGTGGGTACTGTAACACCACTGCTTCGGGGGAATTTTGGTGCTGAAGATAGGGGGGCCTAGGGAACATGGGAAAAATTGTTATTTGTTGGGCTAAAATCTTTCCTGCTGAAAAAGTCTTGCCATCTTGCCACTTCTGTATCTTTTCTGTTTGAAGAGCTCCATCTCCCTGGGGAGTTACTTTCTTTGGCAGGCATTCTTATCAGAAACCAAGTAATCCAGAGAACAGCCAAAGGATGATGTTTTCCCTCTAAATCCTTCCTCTTTCCCTGAAATACAGGTTCCTTTCTTCTTGGTTGAGCAAGTGAAGACTGTGAGAGGAAGTAGGTACAAATGAGATGTGAAGTTACTCTGTTCTTTTCTAGTGTTTTATTTTTTTGGGGAAAGAAACCCCAAAGTCCCCAGAAAGAAGAAAATGGAACAGGGGAGTTACACAGGAAAAGAGGAATTGCTTGGAGATGACTTGCCCACCTTATGTATTGGGAATGAGATGCCAGTTGTGTAATTTTCTTTGGCTGAACTTCCTAATTTCAGAGGTAGGAAGGAATTCTTCCTCTCCCTCACAGTTACCTTAAAAACTGCATACATAAATACAAGTTTAGAATAATTTTTTTTTTTATATTTCTTTTTGAATCCTGAAATTCCTAAGGTTGCATGAGCAGTGAAGTGTTTCCCTAAACCAAAGAAAAAAACACTCCAGCAGAGTGAGTAGATCTCTGTTAGCTATACACTGACTGGCACAGGAATGCAATTAGACACCAAAAAAGGCAAAATGCTGGGCTTGTAAATGCAGAGTTTTCTGTCCAGAGGTGCATCTTTGAAAAATCCCTGACTTGTTCAAACTTTGATCTCATTGATCAGACGTTAGCACCAGGTAATTAAATGATAAAATAGAAAGAGAGAGTCCAATAAAAGATCCTTTTTTTCTTAATGATGATGAACTTAACATTCTCGGTATCTGTTTTCAGGCAGAAGAATTACATTTGGTATCTGGTCAATAGTGGATTTGCTTATTAATAGAGAGAATGATTTAAAATTAAACAAATGACCATTCAGATATTTATAAGTAGGCATGGAAATGCCTGTAGTTCTAATACGGTGCTCAATTTCTTTTAAAAAGTAACTTTCTTCTGCTCTGTAATGGTTCCTGGCAGATATTGCTTTACTAAAAGAAGGAATGGCAAAGGAAGTAAAATGGTCACAGCCCCATCCCCTTTATGCATTACCTGCTTGGTCTGGCACAAAATGCCATTTTATTTATTTTTTTTTGTTTTACTACACCACCATTTGTGCGCTGGGGAGAAAAAACGAATTTTTAGTCTTGGGAAAGGATCTGTAGCCAAACCCATTAGTCCTTCTAGGTGTAGGTTTCAGCTGAAAAAAACCTTCTCTGGCTTTTGGGAGTGCTGAACTGAGTTAAAAAAGGTAAATACCATTCACTCAGAGACTGAGCTAAGATTTAGGGGGTTAATGTGCAGCTGAAGGCAAGATGAGAGGGGAGGGGGCCCAAGGTGCCTGGCAGTGGTGCAAGGGCATACAAAGCTCTTTACAGTTTTGAAAACCTTGAGCCTCTTTTGCTGTTGTGTAGGTGCTCAGGGCAGTGCTGTATCACCCGTTTCACTGATGTTGGGAGGTTTGCTGGAAACAAACACTCAGAAAATGCTCAGGAGCATCCTGTGCAGTGCAGGTAGGAGTGTGAGGTGGCAGAATTAATACAGGGAAGTTAAGTGAAAAGCCTTTTATGTGGATGTGCAGGCTGAACGCACCTCTGACACAAAGTGTGATTCTGTTAAAGGATATAATGTCATGGGAACTGGGTCATACCAAGAAGCCTGATTCCCTTTTTTACCCTTCCTGTGTTGTGCTCTGGTTCCCCTCAGTGCCTTTGCTCTGACCTTTAGAAGCCCCAGGATGGGCTTTCCCCTCCTGCAGACCGTGACTTTCAAAGAGTGCCATGGAAGGAGTTAAGGACGCAAGCTCAGCCTGAAGCTCAGTTTCCTGGCTTATGTTGGTTGTTGCCAAAATCTTAATGTTGTTTTAATGCATTTTTGTGTTCGTGAATCCATTTTCCAGAGCTGCCGATTGCACACACTGACCCTTTTTATGTGACTAAAAGCCAGCTGTAGTATCCTTGAAGAATCAAATGCTCTCATAGTTCTGGAAATTGCTCTGGGTGTGCATGCATGTTTATTTGTGTGTCAGCTCTTTTAATCTTTCTACTGAAAACCTAATATACTGTAACTGGGACATTTTCAAAAAAAAAAAAAAAGAGAACACTTCAAAACAATTCTAAATATAAATTAAATCCATTTCCAAATGGCTTGTTAAAAAATGCAGATGGTTTATATTTATTATATCATTTTTTTGTTTTATCACCTTGCAAAATTTTACAGCATAGAATCTTATTTAATGCGGGGGCATTTTAAGCAGCAATATTAGACAGCTGTATGTGCGTCATACTCAGAGATTTTTACAGGATATTAAAGTTGGTTCTGATGTAACCTGGTGTTTTGAGCAGCATAGATTAGGCATTTTCCAAGTTTGCAATTATTTTTTTGAAAGTAAGTGCCTTTTTTTTTTTTTCTCTCCCTTCCCAGATAGACTTGTAGTGCTTGGTTCCAATTGTTCTTAAGGTGTAAGGAAATTCAGGCCAGACTGATTGAGAAACTGCTCTCTGAGACTATGTGAATAACAAAGCGTGGCCCAGATATTATCTTGGCTGAAATTAGGGATAATTATATTCCATAGCAAATTATATACATAATTAAAATAAATAACAAAGCACAATGTTCATATTTTGGTGATTAATTTCCCCCCCCCCCCCCCCAAGTTCTGTTTGACTTTACAATTTTTTCCATTGCAATCAACATGAGAATATTGCTGGGGTAACAGCAGCACCTGAGTAAGTGCCAGCCCAGTTTTTTTTTCCCTTTATTTTTTTTTTCCTCTCAGCCTCCAACAGGCACCAGCAGGTTTAATGTTAACCCAGCTCAACTCCAGCTCCTCTGCTGGTTCTCACACCCTCCAGGTCAGAGCTAAATCCCCTATTAATTAAACAGAAATTATATCCGAAATAAATCACTTGGCGCAAGAAACCCACGGTGGAATTTTTTGAAAGATGTTTGCAATAATTAAACATTCTGTGACTGGTGACATTTTAAATAACTCTTAAAATACCAACCTGTGTTGATATTTAAAATAGGCTCTTCAGTGGAAAGGCAGTGATCCCATTGAGCAAATAATATAAACCACGTCATCATATAAGAAGGGGAAAAAAAAAATCATCGAACAGCAAAAAATCCCCAACTCTGGTCCTGTCTTTTTTCATATGACAAGAGTCTTGAAAGTGCTTGGAAGATACAGGTTGGGGATAATTCTGGAGATGCTTGTGTAGTAAGACCTGATAAGCTTTCAGTATCTGCTAACTCCATCCTGGGCTGTTGGAGGATGTGAGGTGGATTTGCTGGATCACAGCTGTAGGAACAGAAGGGGTCATGGGTTTTGGCTGGTCTTTTAGGGTTTTGCTCCCTGCCTCCTCCTGCACTGCACCTTTCCTTCTGACCTGGCAATTTCAGGGGCATTTTGTGTAATCAAGCAGAAGCCCAGAGTATTTCATCAGTATCCTCAGGCAATGTGCCACTAGGGCTGATGGGAGCTTGCAGCGGCGTTGCTGCACGTTGCACAGGCTTGTTTTACCCTCTGCCCACTGGCTTTGGAAAAAATGCAAACAAAATAACACCCCACCATCACCAAAAAAACCCGCCATAGTTCCCTTCTCCCAGAGTATGTGGTGGAAATGAGGAGTGAGTCTTGCCTACATGCAAGGAGGAGAGGAGGTAGGGGACTGGTGGTATAGAAGAAACTGTGTAGCTTGGTGATGGTGGGTGGCCTTTTCATCTGGAACATCTCAGTGCAATGCCTCCTGCAGGATGGAAAGAGGTAGAGGTCTGGGTGTCTTGTGACAGCCAGGTTGGGGATCAGTGTAGGCAAATTGGGTTTTGCACTTCCCTCTTGTGCTGACGGCCTAAGTGACCCCAGCTAGGAGGAAGCAGAAGAGAGCAGCTACGCTCTGTGCCCTGAGAAGGCAGTTTGTCTAGAGCTGGGCAGACCTAGGGACCCCTCCAGGCCTGTCCTTCCTCTGTCCTGGTCTTTGTGAGCTCCTGCAGTCCTAAAACAGGCAGAGTTGCCTTGAGATTAAGCTGCAAAACCATGATGGGGATGAGAAGCATCTTTGTGTGGGAAGTGTAAGCATCTCACATGGGTGTACTTCCATACTTTCGTTACAGGTGTAATGGGTTATGGGAATGGGTTGTATCTATCCAGTGATTGAAGACTCTCTCACACCGTAGCTGTGCTACAATTCCTGCAAGATGTCTTGTGCCCATCCACGTTCCCAAGCAAACTGTCACCGCTGCATGTTCTCTTAGCTCAGCTGCCTATTGCTCCCCATCTAGGTGGACCATGACTCTCACTTGTAGTCTCTGCCTGAAAAGGACCCTGTGTGCTGCCTAACCCAGTACTGACCTGCTTACCCAAGGAAAAGTCAGGAAATCCTGTTTGTCTTGGTTTGGTTTTTTTGTTTTTTGTTTTTTTCTTTTTTTCTTTTTTTTCCGCTTCATTTTACATTCCACCTGGATTTTATAGCAGCCAATTTCAGTGAGAGGCACAGGGAACCAAGAGACTTGGCTTGTCTTTACTTGAGGAAAAACTGTCTCTCCTACTGCTGCAGCGGTCTGGCTCCATGTCTGGAGCTGCCTTGTTTTTGCTGGAGCTTCTCTCCTGGCTGCTCACAGGGAGCAGAGCTGAGGAGGGTACATAGCCAAGGAACATGGGCAGCATGGTGCTCGTTTGGAACAGTCGGGTGGCAGCTCAGATGAGTGGCTCATACCTGCGGGTTGGATTTATGTGCATTTGGGAAACCACAGCTATTCTACTTCTACCAAATGCAGGTCTTTGCCAGTCTAATCCTATTTTTCTCCTTGAAGGATTAGTTTCTAAGTTTGGGACAAATCTTTCTGGGGGAAGAAGAGGAGGAGTGAGAAAACACAACGGTCGTTTGGAAGAGGAATTAAGAAGATAACATGTGAAGAAGTAATGCCTTAGACTGATCTGATTGCCAAACTGTAGTTCAGGGATGTGAGCCATGAAGCTGAGGCTGGACTGCAGAAACACCTGGACAGGTAAGATACAATAATTCCTCTCTGTGCTGCTGAGTGTCCTCCTCGTGGTTTAAGGCCTAAAGGTCTGGCAGTCGATGCCTGATGACTGAAGTTACAATAATCCTCAGCCGTGGCACCACTGCTCCAAGCCACCCGGGCAGAGAGCTGGAGGAGATGGGCTGGGAGGGTTTCCAGGCTCCAGCTCTGCCACCTGGGCTGAGACCCAGCTGTGATGCCCCTCCCGCCAGGGAAGGTGGGTTGGGGACACTCAGTCTCCTGTGCCCATCGTTTCTTGTCATTAATTATTGGCACTGGCAGATGTAAATTATTGCTCGTTCCAGTCACTTGATGCTTTTAGGTGGGGGCTGAGAGCTGTACCCCGAGGGACAGCACCGTGGTTTTTATTACTCTTTGTTATTAATTATTTGTGGCAACTGTAAGCGCTACCAAAAGGGTAGGTAGGAGATCTGCGGGGCATGGGTGGCCGCGGCACTTCCTTCCCTTCCGCAGCAGCACAGCCGGGACTCGAACCCGGGCCCCCGGTGCTGCCGCTGCGGCGGGTGGACGGCAGAGGGCGCCGAGCCCCCAGGTACGGAAGGGAGATGGGGCCGAGGGCAGTTCCCAAGGGCTTCCCAAGAACCACGGGCTGCCTTCCGGCCGTGAGACCCCCTAGGGACGCCGTCCCTCCCCCGTGTGGCCTTCCTTATTGGCATGGCACAAAACAAAAAACAAAACAAAAAAACCAAACAAAAAAACCAAACAAAAAACACCTGCATTTTTAGCCAGACCAAACTGTTTTTCCCTGTGGAAGCGTCACCCCCCTGTGAAGGGCAGCGTGAGGATCACTGCAGCACACGACCGCGGGACTGCAGAGCTGGCTGCGTGGGCCGGGGCTGCACAAACCCATCCTCGCTGACGCTTAGCCCGAGCCCACGCAGAGAGCACTCACCATTATTATATATATTTGTTGGACCAGGTTTTTGGCACGTCGGGGTGCTTTAAACTTGAGCGGATTCATGTACAAATCAATTCGGAATTGGGAAACCATCCCTTCCCTTATGTATACATCTCTCCTGCGTTACCAGTTTTCCAGCTGGGAAGGCTGGCAGGCAGAGGGCTTCAGAGGCGGCTGCCAATGCTGATTCATGACCCAACCCACAAAGGATATTAATATGGTACCATAAGAACATTTTCCCCTCAAAGACAATGAATGTGTAATTTCTGTGATGCAAGTGGAGGTCAGTCTGATGCTGCTCTCCTGCCAGGAAGTTATACAATAAGTTTATAAGCGTACTTATTGGACAGAGCCAAAACCTCAGAATCCCTTTCAAAGTCAGTTGTTTTACCCCATTTGGTTTACTGCGAGCCCCTCATTTTTGGCCAGCTATAGACATACCATAAATTAATTTTATTCTGCAATTTTAGAAGGCACTGTAAGGTTCAAGAATATTTTTTCCAGTTGTCACGTTTCTAAATATGCTCTTTTTTTTCTTGCCATATTCAATGCCAAAAAGCACAGCTTAGGAATGTAGTAGGAACATAGGAATTGCCACATCAGTCCATCTTGTCAGCCTCCTGTCTCTGTCGGCTGCCGGTGCCAGATGCAAATTCTTGAAGCAACTACATAAAAGAAGTTCTCCTAAAATAAAAAATACTGAGGTGTGGCTGGAGGGAAGAAAAATAAGAGTTGCAGGAGGGAGTGGGCAGAAAGCCTTCTTATTTATTTATTTATTTGTTTGTTTGTTCCAGCTACCTACAGATTTGTTTTACAGAACTTTAACCTGATTATCATTTTATCTTCTCTTGCTGAGTAGCCCTCAGTATGCCACATATGGGAGGTAGCAAAAAAAAAAAAAAAATAAAGAGAAGGGAGCTTCTTACTTTGTTTCAGGAGAAGGGAGCTTACTTTCTATATCAGGAGGGGACGTCGTAAAAGGCTTTAAAAGATGACAGTGATTTGTCAAAGATCATGGGAAGATGCAGCAGATCATTTAACAGAGGCGACAGCCAGGATGCCTCGTGGAGCGCAGTGCCGGGAAGCAGGATATGCTGAATATCCTTACGGCAAGTTCATCTAGCCTGTCTAATGGCTAGTTATTGTTTGAAGTGCTTGCATGAAAGCACAGCACCGTGTGAGCGCTAGAAAATTCAATGGCACAACGGAGTTGTTTAGCTTATGCCCTTGATATTAATCACAGGCTCAGTAACTTAACTCCAGAGCGATCTCTTCCTGCTGTAATGTGACTTAGATAGCAACAGAGCAGCCAAGGACTGGGCAGTTTGCAAAAAATCGTAATGTCAAATGCCTTGATGCCAAACTATTTTGATGCGGGGTGGAATCGGCGGTTCTCGACGTGCAGCTTTGTAGCCAGTTGGAGCAGCAGGAGCCGCTCCCCGCCTCGGTTAAGTCGCTGGAAAACTGTGTTCCTTATCGCCCTCGGGAGCCCGTCGGGGCTCAGTCACGACGAGGCAAGGGAGGGAGGAAGCAGGTACAGATCTCGGGGACGTTGTGAACGTTCCCCCCCGATGTCTGTGGAATCATTTACCATGCTGCAAAGAGAGTGAAATATCCTCCAGGTGTTCAGTGTCGAGGACTATGATCTGATCTTTTAGCAGGTTCATTAGCTGGACGAAGGGGACTCTCACTCATGGCATTTCCTGGTGCTTTCTTGTGCAGGAAGCTTAGTGGAGACTTCAGACGAGCATTTTGGTGTTAAAGCATACAGAAAATGCAGTGGATTAAAAGAGGCTGGTGTACGGAAGTTACTAACCCTGTGCTGGATCATGTTCATAAGCGATTTTAGGGATCAACATATTCCTTGCTCAAGAATCTTTCCATCTTTACTGATAAGTGTGCTGGATGAAGGGCAAAATTAATTTAAATGAATGTCTTGTGCTTGTGTCTGAAGCTTATCCAACACCGATCTTGTTCACTGAGAAGGAAAATAAATGCTTTTTTCTTCTATTTATTTCTACTCTGGTGTGGGCCACCTACATACATGGAAAGACCTTTTTCCATGCACATGTCCCCCCAAAATGTCGCCCTAAATGATCAAGAGGAGAAAAAAATAAAAAGGACATTCCACATACATAAAATATGTAATTAAAATGATGAATTATTGTAAGATAGAATATTAGCCTTTTGACATTTTAATCTGAGCAGGAGAGAGTGAGAGAGTGAATTTGGAGCCGCTCAATTAAATTTAGAATTTTTTCCCCTCCATTGTTATGAATAAATAGAAAGATTCTGTAGCAGTCTGCGGAATTATTAATTGCAAGTACTGTAGAAGGTGCATGCACCGTATCATGAAATGGAGTATCATTGTTAGTGACTATATTTCTTGGTAATTAAGGCCCAGACTAATGATGCAAGTTTTCTTCAGCATGATTTTCATCTGATTATGAGGCTGCTTCATTAAGAGCACTCAGACTAACGAGCTGTAGCTGTAATAAAGTAATTTTCTGTCTTGTGCTCTGATTGATAAAGAGTTTCTATAGCTAAAAGGAATTGAAAATATAATTATAATTAGAAATGGTTGAATAAAGTTATTACAGGATTGCTGAAGGGTAGTGCAATTGACACCATAATGTTTTTTGGAAGTGTGCATCTTAAAATTAGACTTTATAAAAGGAAGGGAAAAAAAAAAGCAACCCGCAACCCCAAACCCTCTGTGCTAATAAATGGGCAGAATGGTGCTGCTTCCATAAAATGAACTGTTAGATTAAAGTAAAATGAGGTTTTCCCACATTGTTCAGAATAAGAAAAACATATGCAGGAAGAATGCTGTTGCCTTTCTTCCCAGCATTCCTCTTAAGTGAAGTAAAGCTTATGAAAGTGCTTTTTACTCCATTTATAAAAATTTTCATGCTGCCATATGTTACAAAAAACATCTTTTTGATTAAGCTGATGTGTTTTGAAGCATACAGTATAATTTTGGAGTTTCCCTTTAAAAATGTGCAAAGAGTTATGTGAGTCTTTTCTATATATTTGCATACGGTAACTAGTGGTCTTTAAATATATTTTTTGAATGGAGAGATTTTCCTTTCTTTCTCTCTTTTTTCTTTTCTTTTTTTTTTTTTTTTTTTTTTTTTAATCTCCCAGCATTGCCCAATATCAAAATATAACTGGTTCAAATATAAGGTCTCTCTTTTTTTCCTCCAGGGGAAGCAAATCAACTTTTTATCCCAGAAACCTTATTCTTTTTTTATGATGTTCATATTATAAACAGCACAAACTCTGTTAGAGCAATCCTTTGTGCGTATGTCATAGGATATATATATGCTATACTGATAGAAAAAAACTATAATAAGGATTTTATTTAGAATTAGCTGACGCACTTTAGTACTCAGAAGTTGTTTGACTTATTTAATTTGGAGGCTTTCTGTATTGCTGCATCTCCCTCTTTGGAAATCATGCATATATTTTAAAGCTACAGTTATGCACATTTGGTTATGTAAATCTGTCCCATGCAGACTCCAAGGAACTTTATTGTATTGGATTGACCCAAACAGTAGATCATCTAGATGTATATTTATGTTAATTAACTTAAATCCAGCATTTTGCATTGATTGCTCCATCATAATGCTTTTTGGAAGATTTTTAGAATTTTTGAAAATCATTCTTAACACATTATATGGTGATAAAAGTGTGTTATCGGAATACCATTAGCAAGAATAAAAAAAGAGCAGAATTTTATTGGTTGTTCATTGAAAATGTTAGCTGTGATTAGTTACATAATCCTACATTAACCTGTAAATTAAAATTCCTTGGTGCAATTTGATGGCTGATTTAATTTTGTCTTTCTTTGTTTGCCGCAGGCTAATTCCATTATGAATTCTTTATACAGCCTTTTCCCTCAATGATTAGCAGCTTCTACTCAAGTTCTGATTACTATTGTACACTTAGCACTACATAAAGCTGGGGATTAATATTCCCCTGAAGAATTGTTGCTATGGATCTGCTCTATTCCTTCTAAGAGATGTTTCTGCAGCTTCAATTGTCCATAAATTATGATCTCTAGTGAATTATCAGTGGGAGTGAACTAAGCTTAACAAGCTGAAGAGAGCACTCTAGTTCTGAAAGAAAAAGGGAGAGAGAGATAAAAAGATTCTCAATTATTAATTGCAAGGTTTCCATAATACAGAAGTGGTGATATTTTCCCTATCTTCATTCCTGTGAGCCTGTAAGAAATCACGGTGAGTCAGAAACACCGAAGTCCTAACCTCCTCCAGCACTTAGAGATAAAACCTACAGGAGGATCTTAGTTATGTGGAGACAGAAGTGGAAAAACCAGCCCTGTCGCCCTGGGTTTTAAATTTGTATTTTGGCTCTTCTCATTTCTGTTTCACCATCTCTGTCCTCCTGGTGCAGTTTCCAGGCTGTCAATAACTCGATTAGTAGCCTGGCTCAACTGCCTTTAAAATATAGTTGGGATTAATAGGGGATTTAATTGCAGATGTCTGAGGAGCTTTCATATTTGGAGAGGTTTTATTAAGAGACAGCTATTCCAGTTCAAGTTTGTGAGCACTTTGCTACGCTCCCATCTGTTCTCCTTTGTTAGGGTTTTAAGTCATATTTCTCCTACTGATTCATGGCTGTTTTCCTTTTCCTCCCTTGAAAAATGTGCTTTAAAGGCTGGACTGAAGTGTTATTCTTTCTTGCTGGGTATGTTCGATTTTCCTAATTGAGAGGATCTTGTCCTCCTGCCTTCCAGCCCCAGCCAAGCCCCCTCCTGCTCAAACTTCAGACTGCAGAGTGCCGGGGGTAAAAGGCTGCTGCAGACCTGACTTGCCTCTTTTTCAGGGAAGTCCTCGGGTGGCACAAAGCTGGCCCTGCAACAACTGTGCTTGGTTTCTGTGAGGTGGGAGGAGACAGTGACTTTGCATCACTGCCCAGTAGATGCAGAGCCACCCTGCATTCACTCAAGGTACTGGAGCAGAATGTCTTTGGCTGTTCCATGCCAAAGGGAATGCAAATCTGCAGTTCAGTTAGACTTGAAGGAGTGTTTTAGGCTGCCTTGAGACACTCTAGGTATTTTTTTAGATGTTCTTCAGGCTAAGGCACCGTTGGACTGCATCTGCCAAGCTGCCTCATGCATTGTGGTACATTAGCAGTAGTGGTAAATCATATTTAGTAACACACAGTTAGAGGGACTCTAACTCTAGGAGTTACTATACTTTCCTGAGTGCTGTCAAGTAACCTGCCCTAGCCCAAAAGAGTTGTTTAGGCGCTGAGATCTGACAGCATCTCAGCCCCATTCCAGGAGAAACAAATAACTTTTAATGTGTGACTAATAGAAGGTGTTTTTTTTCATCTCTCTTTTCTAAGCCCTGCTTGACAATATTCAGCAAAATCTGTATATGGTTTAAATTAAAAACAGCAGCTGAGTCCAACTGGTATTTTGTGCTTGGAGCTAGTGGCAGGAAAACAAAGGTGGATTCGTTAGGTGACAGGATCTGAATTCTCTGGTCTGCTTGTCCACTTAGTGCTGCTTACTGAAGCTGCTGGAGATTCCCATCAAACAATTCCCTGTGGAGCCACAGTGTTGCCTATTGTCTGAGCCCATAGCACAACCAGCTGAAGATGATGTATATGGAAGAGTCTTTGGTTATCCCCAAATGCTAGAAGTTGGGGCTAGGAAAATTGAGGAGATATTAGGGTAGTCCCTGCAGAAGGGCAAACTGGGTGTTCATGCTTTTTATTAAATTTTTGTTTCTGTCTCACCTGTGTGTTCTCTGCAGTGCTCAGAAACTCAGTGTAATGAACAATTTAACCTTATAGTTTCCATTCAGTCTGTCATGTTGAATAACCACTAACACATTATTCTTGAGGAAGCTGATCTTTTTTCTCTTGTCTTCATAGTCTCCTGTTGGAATTTTATTCCTTTTGCTAGGATTTAAATCTACCTAGTGGTTTTGGGTGTATTGGAGCTCTGTTGTGGAAAATAGTGTCTTACATCGTTGCCTCCTATGTCCCCTTAATGATTTTAAAGGTCTCATTGCTACATCTCCTTTAGATAGCAATTTTGCATCCTGAAGATTAGTCTCCCTAGTCTGAGTGTCCCCTCCTGTGCTCAGGAGTTGCTTTTGCTTTACTCCTTCTCAGTTCTTTTGGATTCTTTTCCAGGTGGGGCAATCAGAACCACCTGCAGGACTCCAGACTCGGATGTGCTGTGAGTTTGTCATAATTGTCTTTTCTTTTGTTTACTGGCATTGTGTTCCCAGTCACCTATTGCTGAACAAGTCTCAAGGACTTTAAGTAGGCTAGTCCTAATATTTGCTCTCATGTGCAGACAATGATCCTTCTGTTACTCCTGCTATATTGACAGTGAAGGCAGAAGAATGAATGCAAAAACTTCCCTCTTGTTTGTTACTTCTGTCAATTGATGGTAAGGTTGACATAGTAAAGGTCTTAACTTATGCTCCAGGCACAATCATGTCACTGACATCAGTGCCAAACTAGGCTGTGGTGGCCACTATTTCTTTTTTGTTTCTTTTCCTTTAATTTGGTGATGGTAATCCTCATCCTGCTGACTTTTCTGCTTTCTATTTGAGATCCTGGTTCTAGGATCATCTCCAGCATTCACCTTGCACATCACTGATCAAATCATCATGGAGGTGAAACAGCAATTGTTCTTATTCCTTTTTTGGGGTTGTGTCTAGATGTGACTGAGGCTGTTTTTTTGCTGCAGTTTGAATTCAGTAGGACTTTTACGCAGACTCAGACCAGTAGAATAGAGGAAATCTTGGTCTGAGCTTGTTTTCAGTTCAAGTTTGGTTCTCCGGCAGGGTTAAACCCCACAAGGTCTCTGCTCAGTCCCCCCTATCCACCTCCATTTGATTGCCCGATGTCTTTCCAACGTTATCACTGCCTCAGTGCCCTACCCCCCTCCCCCCACCCCTCAAGTGCTGCCTTCTCTCATTCTCTCTGTTCTGTCGCATTCAGATGGACTAATTGGTGAAAGAGGGCAGCAGAGATCCTTTTTAATAGTGTGTCTGCCTCAGCTATGAAGAGGAGAGCTCCTGAGCAGAGAGGTGTTTGTGAGCAGCCTAGTGCAGGGGTGGGGGGGATGCCTGTGCTGACTCCAAGGGAGGAAGTGTGGAGATGAAGAAGGGTCCAGCACAAAGCAGAAATGCTCACGTGTACCTGTGCAAAAGTTAGCTAACTACCAAGTCAGCAAAAGCTGAATCAGTCCTTAATTAAGGAAAGACCTCAGAATTGTGTTGATGATAGAGCAAATGGGATGCAGCCCCAGAATGCAGGAAATATTCAGGTCTAAGTGTGTGTATGTGTGCCAAGCCAAACTGAACACTGAAAATGATGCTCAGTGGTGTTTTCCAACCCCAAAGGTTTTCTGAATGTGAAGGTAAGTGTGACCTAAAAGATGGGGAAGTGTGAATTATGTTGGAGAGAAAGACTGAATCCCCTCCCCTTGTTCCCAAGGGATTCCCTTCCCATTCCATGGAATACTGAATCCATTAAAAATTGGGCTGGAAGGTATCCCTCCCATGTATGTGGAGTTACAACAACTGAGGTAGAATGCATGGATGATTTCCTGTGGCACATTTGCCCAAACCATTCTGAGGGGCAATCAGTGACAGAGGTTTTGTAACTCCTTGTGCCAGTTCTTTCTGATGCTTCTTGGTGTTTGCTCTAGTCCTTACCTTTTAGAATTGTGTCTTGAACCTTCCAGAAACTTCATCCCTCTGCTGCTCAGCTGCAGGCTGTATAACCTGTTTATCTATTCTAGCATTGCATTTTGCCTTTTCTCAACAGCAGAGCAGTGTTCACTCTGATCCACTAACCCCTGCATGTGTTTCTCGAGAACAGCATTTTGGCCACATGCTTTCTGTGTTTAAACAATTAAATACTCCAACATCACTTTATACTTGTACTGCTTGTACTGGTTTAATTTTGCTCCCTTTTTTTTTTTTTCTGTCTGTTTCTCAAGATTTATCAAGAGCATTTGAACCTTCTTACTTCATCTCTCTGCTACTCTGAAGTGGGTTAAACTTGGTTTAACAAACAATTTTTTGCTCTTCCTGCATTTTAAATTGGGATGTCAAACCATAATTCATCTTCTTACACCACGAGCAGCTGATGTACATTGTTCTGTAGGTCCCATTGTCCACGTAACCTTAAAGGAAATTTTTTGCTGCTTTGTTGGTGGCTTTACCGCTTCCTGCTGGAAATAAACCTGGAATTTCAGGGCCAGAGAGCAATTTTTCACATTTAAGCTGTCTTGCTTAATTTGCTGTTTTATCTGTTTCCAAGTCAGATCATAATGACAATGTGGCATTTTTCATTAACGGTGTATCTTCTTGTCAGAAAATTCATATGAGAGTGAAAAGTAGCTCCCTAGAAAACTTCACCCACACCCTTGACTTTCTCAGACATTTTTTAGTTTAGAGATTTACTTCACCTCCACTCCCCTCCTGTCCTCCTTTCTAGAAGTGTCAATACTTTATGAAGAGCACAGGTACTCATTGAAAGTTCCTGGTTGAGCACCTAAAAATATTTAAGCAATATGACACAAGAGGCAGTGCATTTTCTGAGTAATCATCGCACATCTCACACATCAGTTTAAAGGCAGCAGCCGAAGGCCTGTGAGCAGCCCCCAAATGTCTGAGTACCTGAAAAGGGCACAGACTTGCTGTGAAGAACAGTAATAGAGACAAGAAAATGAGAGGATAGAGGCAGCCTAGACAAGAAAATTTACAGAGTGTTGTAGAAATAAATACACTGCCAACAGCTTGTCACATGTTCCATTCACGCATTTACTGAACTCTGCAGAAATAGATGTGTTTAATCAAAGAAGTGGAACTTTTTAAGATCAGTTGGCAAGTGAGCCTTTGCCAGATTTGTTTTCTGGACATAAAGTTATGTCTGTAGTAGGGTGGAAACTATTCCTTGATTCAAAGATTTACAGCAAGGATGACTTTACCAGTCAGGTAGATATTATGCCACAGTTTCACACGTATAATCCAAAGATTATCTATCTGAAAATGAAACTTCTAAGCTTTGATTATGAAGTTTTGTGGTTCTTATAAATGATCATTTTGGCATGGAGATGTTTAGCCCAGAGCACCTTTCTCAGAGTAGTTCTACTGCATCTGTTTCCCCATAGCTGGTTTAACCCAAAGGTGAGAACTTCTTTTAGTGGAATAGCACTTTAAATGAGAGTGGCTGATCTGGAGTGCATGAAAATATGATAATTCTCAAGTTATTGCCTCTCCTAGATTTTTATATTCAGTAGCTCCCACACTTCTCTGCAGCAGCTCTGATGACCAAAGACCTAAATTCTGATTGCTGTGGACTTGGTGCTAACATTCCTTGATGAAAATAGGCTCAGGGCCAAGAGTCCTATGTGAATATTTGCAATTCCTGTTAACCTCAGCAGTGCATAGCACACATTAAAATTACATCTGAGATCTTCACCATCTTTTCAATTAAAATTACTTACCTGTAATCTGGTCATTAGTCGTGTTACCCAGTGGTGTTACCCAGTGGTGTTCCCCAAGGCTCAGTATTGGGCCCAGTCCTGTTTAATATTTCTATCAATGACCTGGATGAGAGGATTGAGTGTATCCTCTGTAAATTCATGGATGATGACAAGTTGGGTGAGAGTGTCAATTTGCTGGAGGGCAGGAAGGCTCTGCAGACGGGTCTGGACAGGCTGGACCAATGGGCCAAAGCCAATGGTGTGAAGTTCAACAAGGCCAAGTGTCAGTTACTACCCTTTGGCCACAACAACCCCCTGCAGCACTAAAGGTTGTGAGCGGAGCAGCTGGAAAGTGGCCTGGCGGCAAAGTACCTGCACGTGCTGGTCAACAGTGTCTGAACATGAACCAGCGTCTGCCCAGGTGGCCTGGAAGGCCAATGACACCCTGCCCTCTATCAGGAATAATGTGGCCACTGGGACAAGGGAAGTTCTGGGACCCTCAATCCAGGAAGGACATTGAGGTGCTGGAGTGAGTCCAGAGAAGGGTAACAAAGCCGGTGAAGTGTCTAGATGCTAAGTCCTATAAGGAGTGTTTGGGGGAGCTGGGGTTGTTTAGCCTGGAGAATAGGAGGCTCTGGGAAGACCTTATCGTTCTCTACAACTACCTGAAAGGAGGTTATATCCAGGTGGGAATCAGCCTCTTCTCCCAGGCAACAAATGACAGGATGAGAAGACAGAGTCTAGAGCTGCTCCAGGGGAGCAGCTGAACATCAGGCTGAACACCAGGAAGAATTTATTTGCAGAAAGGGTTGTTAAACATTGGAATAGACTGCCCAGGGAGATGGTGGATCACTGGAGGTGTTCAAGAAATACCTGAACGTGGTGCTTAAGTGCTGTGGTCTAGTTGATGTGGTGGTGATCAAAGGTTGGACTCTATAATCTGTGAGGTTTTTTCCAACCTAAACGATTCTGTGATTCTGTGTAATGGCTCCATATTAAATGTTAATGTCCTCTGCTCCTTTTTATTGGGTGTTATTCACCATCTATTATCTTTCTCCAGTTTTCAGATTTCTGTCTCTGTATTGTTATATATAAAGATTAAATAATGATCAGAATCTCCACAGACATACCAACAGACCAAAGGTTCAGCAAATCCAGTGTCCCCTTCCCATTGATGCTTGGAGAAGACTGTGTGCATGATAGTTCCGTTCCAATAGTCTCCCAGTCCTCCAGGTTACTGTCTAGCCAAAGGATTTCTTGATCCTTTTGTGGTATGTACATGTGTAGTTTTCACCTTGAACCATTGTGAATGTTTTCTAGTCCCAGCATCCTTTCCTAAGGAGTTTTCCAGATGGCTCTTTATAGAGCAGACATGTTACATTTCCTTTTGTGTGCTTTGAATTTTGCTTCCACAAGCTTTATATGATGACCCTTTGCTGTACTATTGGAAGATTTGGTAAACAGTCCTTCTCTTCGGTCCTCTTGAAGCTATGTGCAGTAGTTTAAGTTCTTACCATGTCCAAAGTAATTTCTCTTGAAGACTGAAGAGTCACGGCATAGTCACAGTTTTGCAAAGAAATATTGTCCAATGTGCAAGTGGATATGGATGAAATCTAGCTTTCTGCCTGTGGTGGATGGAAGATGACTGAACCTTGTATGAAGGCTGCTGCAAAGGAGATGGCTGAATCCAAGCTTCATTCATCCTCGTGTCTGCCCACTCTAAGCAACTAGATTCTGGAATTAATGAAGTATTTGCTGTTCTTTCCCATAACTTCATCATAGGGTTTGTTGTTGACCAGTTCTCCAACAAAGAAGCTGAATACTTGTTTTCTGTTGTGTTCCTGCCTTGAGCTGGTGTAGAGGAATGAGTTAGTTCTTGGGCTGATATTAATTGGCACAGCCTTGTTATTTCAGAAAAGCAGTGCAGCTGGGTTAGCCAAGTCTTTTGATGTGTATGGGAACTGCTTAGTTTCCTATCATAAAAGTGGTTAAGTGTGTGCCTGACTTTAGGCATCTTCCAAAGAATCATGCTGAACGGGAGTTGATGCAATAAACCTTCTCCACAACACAATATTCCTCCTCTGATGTTTCAGTATATGCAGTAGTCAAAATGTTTGCACATGCTGTATTATTATCATAACCCTCAGTGAACTTGTCTCCCCAGCTGGAGCTCAGATATACAAGATAAAGTTAATTGGGCTCCCTTTCAAATGGAGAATTTAGACTTCCTTCCGGCTTTTCAGGTAGAGGAACGTGTTTTGGACTGTTGTTATCTCTCCCTCCTCCCTTGAGCATTGCTAAGTCAAATACTGTAAACTGATAAACGTTATTCTAACACTGGTAACACTTGTATAAACTCCAGTGCCGTTCCCTTCTTAACACCTCCCACTTCCTTGCGTCCGTGTAAATTCTTTGCCCCAGCGTGGTGCACAAAGGTCCGATACGGATCGTGTAACACACCCAATACAATGAACGCTTTCTTTCCGTCTTTGCTGGACTCTGGAACTCTTTTGCTTTCCTCCTGTTCAGCGCTGAAGCCCAGGCCAGCTTGCCAGTAATTTATTGGGTATTCAGGGTTTCCAGTGATTTACATTTTCCATCTTCCCTTGAAGGCATTCGTGCTGCTTCAGAAGGATGTGGCGTTTGGCTTAAACGTGAAATATTCTTTGCAGTGATTTGCCTTCTGAATTCAGGAGTCTTACCTTCTTCATAGGAGTTTTAAAAGCAGTACTAGCTGGATTTGGGCTTTAGAAACAATAAAGGTAAAGTTTCTATTTAGAAGCAAATAAAATACCTAACAGTTTTGTTTTGTTTTTTTTTCTTTGCTCTGGAAAGAGAGAAAGAAATCTTGGTGTGATTGACCCTGATGAATTCATTTGGAATGTACAATGAAGTCCATCTTTTCATAGTTACTCATCTGATTGAAAGATGCTCTTTCGCTTCTGCTTAAGGTGTAGGCAACAAGAGAAAACCCACTCTAACCTTCCATACCTAATCATTAATGAAGAATCAGCTTTTCTTTTTAGGAGCATTTCTGGGAATATTTATGAAGAGATTTCATCCTTCGGTTAAAGAGCAAGACCAGACTATTTCCTTCTCTCGCCCTGCCTGCAGTTCATTTCCAGGTTGGTTGAATGAAAGTTGTCATTTAGCCTTTGGTTCAGAGAACCCCAGGACACTTGTTTTAAGGATTCATCAGCAACCTCTGAGTCTCGTCTTTCTAAATCTGCCCATAATGACATGTTGGAAGGTCCTCTGCACATTTCAGGCAGTCAATTGCCAGAAGCAAACTACCCACCCTAAGAAGTGCTAGATTCTTAGGAACATAAATTACAGCTTCCTGCTGTTGCAATTAAATTCAGTTCTCCAGCTAGCTGGGTGTCTGCAGGGCACACTCCCCTTTGTCTGGAAGGTCCAGGATTTTTATCTGCTGGGGAAGTAATGTGGGCTGTGGGATACGTCACTGAGGCTGTGCTTCCCTTTCCCTTCTACTGAGGTGTGTCTTGCCCACAGGCATGGCATGCACAGTTGGAGGGTGATTTACACATTCCCTGAGAAAATGAGGGAGCAAAATGGCAGCCATGGCATAAGGTTTCAAGGCTCTTGTTTTGTACTGTACTGTCAATAGATTCTTGAGAGTGGAGAAGGGTAGCCAGGGAAGGTGGGAGTTAGTACCATAGAGTAGTGCTGTTCCACAGTGGCACCTGCTTTTACTCTGTATCCAACAGCACTGAAATTAAACCACATGAGAACATGACACTTCCTCCATGATGGTCCACCCACTGCAGATCCATTGGCTTTCTTCAGCCTCGTAGCTCAAGCAAATGAAAAGATCTCTTCAGGTGCAATGTCAGTTTGTTTTATTTAGCTCTAACATCCTCTGGCCCAAAGTGAATATCTAAAATCCATCAGACAGGATCACTTGCAGTATTTTTGAATAAAGCTGTTGAACTTAAGCTCTTATAAAACCTATAAAGCAGTTTGTCTTTCTTTTAATATCATTGTTGCATGCTATAATTTTAATTGCAATATTCTTTCCTGCGAGGCTTTTAAGGATTAGTTCTTGAAAGGTGTCGGAAAGGTGAGAATGATAATTAAATCTTATCTCAAGTGTAATTTTATGGTTATATTGTACTATTCCCCAGAAGTATGGTTTTGAAATTGTTGTGGGCTGTGAGCAAATCTCTGGGGCATAACTGGGAAGAAAGTGCTAAAACATGACTCTTCAACCCAATTATTTTTATGTCTACATTGGAATGAATTTTCAGCTTCTGGAACTTCTTTGATCGTTTCACTAGTGTCATTAAGTAATTACAGTAAAAGAAATAGTCCTATCCTTAAATATTGCTGTTTGTCACAAATCGTTGGAAGCTAGAGAGCTGAAAGGATTCTGTCTGAATTCCCAGAAGCAAAACTTTCTCTGTGTGTACAACTACAGACTCGCAAAGGCATCTGAAATGTCCCAGGCAACGACTTCAGTCCTGAGCATGACTTATTCCTTCTTGGTGTTCCAGTTAGAATTATTTTATTTTTCAGACAAGATTATTCTCAGCTACCCCAAAAGAGAAATGGAAATCCAGTTTTGTGGTTGTTGGAATCATTTGCAAGTCTGGATGAAATTCAGATGGTAGTTTGGGCTGAGTAGACAGACAAAATCCCAGGAAAATATAAAGGAAATGTTTTAATATTGATCTAAATGAAACTTTCTTTCCTTTTAACAACATTTCTCATTCTTAGAGAGTATATTGTTTTTAAAATACATCTGGTGCAACATGACACTTTTATTCTACCCACAAAGAAGATTTTCTTATTTATTCATTTTTGCTGAGAAATATTTGATTTCTGGTCATCCTGAGCCTGTGCATTTTAAAACTTTCATATTCATACAGCTGTAGTTAAATTTGCAAGGTTAGATCCTGGGAATGATTGAATGAAAGGGAGAATTGGAGGGCATTGCTTCTGCCGAAGCCTCTCACAGCATGGAGCTTGCTTCAGATCAGGCAGTGTGTTAGTTCATGCTTGTGCCCCAGCTGGACCTCAAGCCAAATCTACCCTGAAGCCCGTCCACCCCGTAGTCCTGATGGTGTCACTTCTCTGTGGGTGACATGGAGCCAACATTCACGACCAGGCTCGAGCATTTTCCTGAGTGCAAATCTGCAGGGGCAACTTAAAAGCTGAGCTTAAAAGGACAGCACAGAAAATGCATCTGCAGCTCTCGAGCGGAGTGGGACTTTGGGAGAGGGATTACCAGCAGGAGAACCTCTGTCTTGAGGTGAAGGAACTGTCCGGGAACTGGCAAAGGTGGATGGTAAATCTCAGATCCTGATTCTAGAAATAACAGCTAGCCAGAAGCTTACTGATTTCAGAGTCAGCCCTGGGTGCCATTCCTCTGATTGCACATTTTGAAGGGCGTATTAAATGTACCTGCTTGTGAGCTCAGCCTTCTTCCCAGGTAAAAGTATATTTGGAGAGGCAAAACCACAGGAATAATTCCTACGCTGCTATGTATGCTTTGCACAGAAAACAGGAAACAAACCAAATGTTTCTGCTAATCATATTTAAGCATAATATTACATTTTCATCAAAAGCCCATGTGGAATGTAATTTCTTTTATTCTGACTTTTCTCCTGTGTATTTTAGACACTCTCAAGATTATACTTACTGTCAAAAGTACTTTACAAATCTAGGGAGTTTTACATTATTTTTTTTTCTAAAGAGATTTTTGAAACTCCGTGTGGCTAACTTGTAGTTTTTAAAGCTTCCTAATGAACTCTAGGTCTAGACAGAGGTTGATTTTGGAGACATTAGGCCATATTTCTTTCCCCCCTTTGCAATCTCACAATTGCATGACTTCTCCCTGACACATTCATAAGGAGAAAAGAGCACATTCCCACCCTCTTGCCTTAAAATGTATCCAGGAGATAATATGAAAGGCTTTATAGTCCTAATGATTTTTTTCCCCCCTCATGTTTATTTTAAAAAGTGTTCCTCTGCAGGGGTTTGATCCAAAGCCCATTGAAGTCAGTGGGAATTTTTCCATAGAATTCAATGAAGTTTGGATCTGGTCCTCAGATAGCTCCGGGAGGTAGCCTGCTCATTTTTTGCAGCTGTCCTTGGGGGTGTTGGAGGAGAGCTGCTGCACTGGCAAGTCCATCCAGTCTGGAGCATGCTATTGATTATAAAGCATAACTCCTGCAAAATTTCAGCTGGAAGGGAGTGGGAGGCTCCGCGTAATAATCAATAGCACAATATGAGGCTGTATCAAGGAATTGGCTTTTTAACAAACACTTTTAAAACAACAAAGGGGACGAAATGGTTTTCATTTAAAGGGCTAACTCCCCTTTATTCTTGGGATTCCAGGCAGATTAGCCCTGGTATGTCCTCGACTGCTGTACTGAACGTATCCATGCTGCTTTCTGTTCTCTTTGCAAAAGCAGCTCATGGGATACCCGCCTTTTTAAACGTAGCAGTTAAGTTACACCTTCTTGTTTGTTTTGTGAAGCTGCTCAGCATCTTGTGAGTGAGAGACCTTGCAAAAGACAGAAAAAGAGAGTTTTGAGGGGAGCAAGCTGTAGAAGGAGGTAGACCTGCTTCTTCCAGTTCTACATTTTCACAGCATCTAGTGGCATGGAAGTCCTCTGTGACTCCAATTTCATGTCTGTACCCCTGCTTATTTGTTTTGTTTACTTAAGTGTGTTAATGAAGGTAGATTCATAAGAACAGAGAGTACGTGTGTACTTGTAGAGGGTATTAAGCTAAAAATCCTAATTTGGACCTGACGTTTAACCTTGACCAGAGATGCTTGGGCCCATTCTGCTCATGGCAGCTGCCATGCAAATTCCTGTCAAGGCAAATCTGTAAGAGTTTGCATGGAGCAGCTGACTGCAGGGGTTTACCAGCTGTGTGTAGCCACATCTCTGTGGTTGCAAGGAGTCCCATAAGTTTTGCCTTTTAGATGCTGCTCAGGTTCAGCACCAGGTATGTAGCCGAGGGCAGAGCATGTCTTTGCAGAAATGCATTCTTGCATCTTATCCCAAATGTCAAATGCATGTTGTGGCTGTGGTGCCCTTGACAGTAGAACTATAGATAGTTAAGCACAGTAGTGATTCCATCCTACACAGGGGGGAAAAAACCCCCTTGTTTTTCTCTACACTAGTCATTTGGTATTGAAATGCAATCACACAGCACCATGGATTTTTTTCCCTCTTCTACTACACATGGAAATACATAAGAAAGGCCCCCAAACATCTGGGTCCTGATGTTAAGGTGAGGCGGGAAACTAAGGCTAAACAGTAATAAGAAGGCAAATTCTCAGTGATGATAATCTTCCAGAAATCAATTATATAAAACATAATAGTCAGAGAAGGCCATAATTCAGTACCATCTAGTGCAACTGCTGGTCTCGGACAGTGGGAGACAATGTGTGGCAGGGCAGAGCGTGAGCAGTGGGTGAGCAAATGCTTCCTGTACAGGTTCTCCTAACCTACACAAGTTTGTTGCAATGGGGTTTCCTGAAGTGCTAGCCTTGATTTAAAAGTCAACAGCAGGGAGTTTTTGTCCCTTTGTGTCCTCTGGCATAACTTTTCTATTCCCTCTTTGACTGTTAGTGTTGATGGTGTCCTGGGGCAGGACCACCAAGGTGAGAATCTCCCTTTCATCTTATACCACTGCCTTTGAAGTTCATTTGGCATCCCTCAGTTCAGGGTTGGAAAAGACTGACCATCCTGGTCACTGACTTCATTACAAGATTTCATCTCTTTTTCCAAAGATGTAAATGTCTGAAAAGTGGGAATTGGAAAGACCAAGTTTAACACTTTTACATTTGTGTGTAGGCTTGTTCTGAAACAAAGCCATCATTTGGAAATATTAGTGATTCTATTTACAGAGAACTGTAGTACCTATGTAGTGACTTGTATTTTTGGACTAAAGAAGTTTCCTGTAACTTAAAGTACATTTGTTTTTGAAATTTAGCCCTGGGAGTTTATCTAATTTTGACTAAGAAACTGTTAAGATCCTTATTACTGTCATTTTTTTCTCATCTGATAGAAAGATTGTTGCATTTTATTAATGTTCTCATTTGTCACAGCAACATTATATCCAATAAATTTGTTTGTATCTGTTTTGTATTTCTGCTTCTTAAGTTGCTCAGCCTTCCATAACAAATGTCAAATTCCTCCAAATGTTCAAAATATTTCTTTTTCTCCTCTCCCTCTTTTTCTGGCTTGGGTAGAAATTGAATAGAGCTGATTAATGGTTTTGGAGGAGAGAGGGGATGGGAGAAGGGACTGTGTGAAACCTCTATTACTTTAATCCCTTTTCATATAAAATTGGGGGGGAAAAAAAGAGACTAATTCCCAAACGCAAAATGAAGAAAGCCACTGGCTCAGAAACAGCAAAACTGCCTGAAGGACTCTGGAGGGATGGATGCAGGAGGCTGGCTTGGCCTGCTGCTCCAGTGTTGGTGTGGTGGTATGGTCCTGGGTGGTAAAACACTTGAGGAATCGCTTTTGGGGGACTGGTGGTGTTCATGCTGGTCACTGATTGACATTTATTTATTAGAGATAGGCTTGATACTTGGGGCAGGGGAATACAGATAGATAAGCACAGGTTCTGGACTGCATTCTAGGCTGAAGGTTACCTGAGGGGCTGCATCAATGGTTGCAACAGAGCTTCCTATGGCTGTGTGTATGCTGTAAGTCCCAGTGATGACACCTGTGCAGATCCTGAGGAACAGATGCTGGTCAGTGGGGTAAAATGTTCCCCGATGAGGAGGGAATGGGATGCTACAGTGCTTCTGAAGGTCTTGTGCACCTTCTACACCTCTGCACTGCAGCTGGGAGGGCACGTGTTGTGTTCCCTTGATGTTGCTTTAACATCAGATGTTGGTTTTAACATCTACACTGGCAGTGTGACCTATGTGTGCATGACAAACCACACTGACTCTATGCCTGCATGTGTATATACATATATGGTGTGTGTATCTTAATTTGTTTCTTTATCACACGTAGCTCTCAGTTCTTGTACGTTCTTGGCACAGCTGATTATGTTTTTATTTCCAGTAGATGAGTCTTTTCCACCATCATTGTGAGGTGTGAAAGATCGGTGCTCTCAGTTGTGTTTAAATGGATTTAGGGAGCCAGTTGGCATTGACAGTTCTAGAAGTGTGATACATATTTACTTATACCTATAGATACATTTAAATCTCACTCCTAAAACCATTTCCCCCTCTTTTCATAAATAGCTCTACAAAAGAAGGAAATTTATATTTAATGAGGGCCTGTCTCCCGGTGTTTACAAATTCCTCTGTGACGAGACTACAGCACTAGCACATGGAGACATTTATACTCTAATAGGATTTACCTTTACAAATATCTGAAAACCTTTTAAAGCAGAGATTAAATTGTTTAGCTCAATATTTAATCTGTTACTTCCTCTTTAAAGATGCCCAGTGGAATTTGTCATACACTGAGATGATAACACGTAATATTGATCAGTCATAAACATAAAACAGAGAAATCTCAGGAAGTCTTCTGCAATCCTTTTCTTTTTAATTAAATTTTGATCTGAACTGCTTTTGATTAATTTTCTTATTTGTAAGTATGTGAATTCTGGGGGCCAGCAAGTTTCTTAAGTTGCCTGGCATTGGTCTCTGGTGAGTGGCTCAGCTCAGGAACAGTATGATTGCATTTTTATGGTTTTCAGATATTTAATAGCTTCTTCCTGTCATTTTCTGAATGAGTGAATAAGGTTTAGCCCTCTGGGAGCCAGCACAGCATCAGAGAGTGGAGAAAATGACTCGAATCTGTGTACTTGACTGATTGCCTTAGTCTTAATTGTTCTCTTAATTAGCTGCAGTAGCAACTGCATCTGGGGAGAGATCACAGTATTGGTAAACAGCTCCACCTTGGAGCCTTGTGTAATGCCTTTTGGAAACATGACAATGAGCTCTGTATCTCCGCTGAGACACAAACCTGCCAAATCTTCAGCCCCTGAAGTCTTTGGTCTCCTCATGTGATCTGTCACTCTCATCTGTGAGATGCAGGCCCCCAACTGTTTGTTCTTAAACAAATTAAACTTTAATATGCCAAAAGCCAGCTTTATTGAGCAGAATAAGGGAAGAGGAAAACAAAAGAGTGTTGGTGGAAGGTTGTTCAGACAACTTGACGGTGTTACCCAGATTAGAAGTGGGAGGCAGATGTGCTTTGGGGGGAGTCAAGGCAGGCTTGAAATGTTTTATGGTGGGAAACCCAGGCAGTCTGAGGTCAGAGAAGATGTTGAGTGTCAGAGCAACCTTCTTCCTGTGGGGGTCAGTTTGAGCCATCAGTGAGAACACCTGGTGCAGCCCAGCCACGGCCTCCAAAGGGAGTTATTTAGCATGTCTGTTGAATGAAAAATACTGTGTGGTGGTGGAGCTGCCCACCAGTCCAGCTTCATTTTCCATCAGCTCAGTGACTCTCTCTGAACTAAGCTGACATTTGCAAGGAGAGGTGCGAGGTTTAAGGTTGCATTAAGATTTGTGTCATTTAACTTCTACTTCAGCTTTGTAATGTGGTCTTGCTACAGTACAAATTGTGCAAAATTAGGCACGGTGGATTATTAAAGCTGGTGGGTTTTAACAATATCTGCTAATTTTTAGGAGCTTCCATTTCTTAATGCCTAGTCCTAGATAAAGCCATCCATTTAAACAGAGATTAAAATGGGTTTTATTCATCATTACATCCACACTGTGAGTGCCTATTACAGTGCCTATGGCATTCTATGCAACATGGCACTGGCAGTAAAAAGTGTGAATTAATGGGATTTTTAAGTCTGACTGAGACAGGTTTGGTTTTGGAGGCAGACAATGACCAAAATATTCTGTTATTTCTAACTAAATTATTCTTTCTTTAATCCTGCAAGCAAACAAACCTACAATAATATTACAATATTCCATTTTCAATAAACAACCTATTCCTTTTTGTGTTTATCCAAATGAAAAGACTACTGCTGATTTTTTTTTTTTGGTTTTGGTGCTGCCAAAAGGAAATGCATGTGAAGGCATGAAAAGGTTTGTTGCTGTGTCTCACCTGGGTTTCAAAAGACTTACTTGTAGACTAGTGGGTATCTTTTTCTAAAGTGCCATCAGTGCCAGGAGTTAGGTGTTTTCTACATCTCACGGAGGTTTAGCTCACAGCATTGTCACTGGATTAATATTATGACTGAAAACTGATTATTAGCAAGGTTACACTTAGTCTACACAGTTGACCTTATCCCTATTTAGTAAGAATTTGTGATTATTTTGCATTGTAGTGGTGTTGGATTTGCAACATTCCTCCTGCAGGAGTCTTTTAGATATCTCTCCTCTCAAAGCTTTTCTGAGCTGAGAGTTACCCTTTGTAGCTCTAAAGCTTCTATTGAACCCCTTCCTGAACTTTAGCTGTGAAAGGAAGGCAGGTTCAGGCAAATAACGAGCAGATAATGTGTATGGGATAAAAAAGGCCGTTTAGTCAGGTTTGTAGTAGTTAATTCTGAAATTAGTAGTGAAGGTTAAACTACATTTTATTATATTAGGGGCAATAAAATTCTGTAGGGAACTATGGATGCTGGAATCCGGTATCAGCACTGGTTAAGTTTTATGGCAAATTAACTAATCCCACGAAAAAAAGCAGAAATTAAGTCTAGGTAGCAAATGCAAGGTATTTTTTCTAAGTCTGGCTTTACTGTTTTTAAATTCCTGTGAAGAACTAAAAGGGCAAATCAGATGTTTAAAAATAATATTATTGATGTGAAAAAAAGGAGAAGGCATTCACTGTAACTGTAGCAAGTATCTCTCTTGCTGTTCTGTGAGCAACATAAGCATGAAAACCATTTGCAGCTGCAACAGAGAGATGTGAGGTAAGAGGACATTCAACAGGGAAGTCGAATTTGGAGAAAGGTGGCTCTAAATGGGTTGTCCTTTTCTTTTTTCTGCTTAGCCCTTCTGATCGAACAGAGGACAGATGTAGGAGTGAGTGGCACTGAAAGAATAAATGAAGTGGATTCTATGCCAGGACTCTGAGATGAAGTTTGGTTAGATAGGATGCGTAGAATAAAGGTAAATGAAACATCCAATTCTGTTTTTTACTAAAAGACCCCAACAAAATTTTTAAGTGCTTCCTCCTGATACAGGCACACAGTTATTTCTATGTGTACTCACTCTTTGAAGACACTTATGTCAGCTCATTCTCTGGTGATGACTAATGAAAATATTAATACTGTGCCGTTTAAACCAAGCCAAAACCCTAAGAGCCAGTGAGCAGACTGTTACCACAATTGTACTAGTATAAATCCAGAGTTAAACCCACTAAGTGAAATTAGCAATTCTTGAAGAAACTTGCAAAAAGATCATAATGTGATCTCATGTAAATAATAGTTTTTAAAGCCTTAGTTAAAAGCCATGGGTTACTGAGTAACGTGTTCTAAGGGCAAGACAGAATTAGCAGCAATATACCTTACCCTCGGTTTTCTAGATTTTAATTTTTAAACTGTTTACAATTTGCTTTACATTTGTCCTACAGTGTTTTTAAGCATACTTGGGCGAATTCAGCTTTGAATATCATTTGTCCAGGGGGGTGAAGAAAGCTTTTGTTGGAAATAGATACTTGTGCTTATTAGAAGTTTTTTTTGATAAAGTGAGATTAAGAATTTGTTTACTAGAGATGTCTTGTTGCTTGATTAGCTATATGCCTTCCTCGTATCTCCACCTCAAGATGCCCTTTCCTGTCAAAGAGGATGATGCAGGAAAGGTAGGCAGAAGGTGTAGGTTTATCAAGAAGGGAAACTAAAAGCTGCTATTTGTAATCTTGTTTTATAAACGTGATGCCCATTCCTAGAAGTCCAAGTCCCATCCTCTGGCTTTCAAGCTTCCTATTGGCTGTCCATATTAAGCCTTGATCAGCCCAGTGTGCTTACTCTCCAGCCCAGAGAAGTTTCTTCCTTACAGAGCAGGGCAACTGAGGCAAAATGAGAACAAATGACCTCTAAGTTGCCAAGTTCACCCAGAAAGTCTTGGAGGGCAGGGAATGTCTTGGAGGGCATATTAAACAAAGCAGTACAAAACACTTCTTTCCTATTCCAGTTTTTAGAGAGAATAAAAGGCTGACTTTGTTCCCAAATCTGTTTTGCATTTATTTTCTTAAGTAATATAAATGCAGTTATAGTTGGATTTTCTGAGGCATTACATTAATTGTAGGTATCCAGAGCCCCTCTCATGTATCACTGTGTTTCTAAAGTACCCCAAATTCACTTTAAGGTAAAACAAATTTGGAATAGATTATGGTTTAAATGACGTTAATATCTTTCTGTTGTGTGCTTGACTACTTTTAATAGGTAATGGATATGTTTTAATTCACACCATGGCAATAGGATTAGGCAGATTTTTGGTTAATCTTCATAGTGATTAACCAAAAAAGAAAGATGCAGATCCGAGTGAATAGTTGATTCACAATGAATAATTTATTCCATAAATTGTTTGTGCAGATTGCAGAATTCTCTGATTTATTTGCTGTAGGAAGTTGCTCACAAAGTTCTTCAATAAATAATTTATTGTTTGAAGATTGTTCATAAATACTTGGGTTTGCACGCTCGTGATTTGCAATTCATATTTTATAATTGTTAGTCTATTTTAGCCTGCTGCCTGGTTGGACAGTCAGCTTTCCTAACTAATAAGTGTAAGTTGTGAATATTGCAATTCTATCTGCAGGCGGAAGTAGACATGATGATTTTTTTTTTTTTTTTTTTTTTACTTAAAATACAGTACTTTCAATATTTGATAACTTGTGCTATTCATGTTCAAGGACCAAAGTTTGAATTTGAATGCCTACTCATATATTCAATTTCCATGTGTATGTTACATTGAGGAAGGATGATAGAAAAGGTCGGTCAAATCAAACCCCAAAATGACAGCAAAGGCAGCCAAAAAAAAAATAAATTAGCAAATCTGCTTTGCTGCATTGAAATGCACAGTCATGGACAGGTTCCCCCCGCCTGCCACTGTCCATTCAGCTCTACAAGAATCATAATCAGGTCAGCATAAAAGTCTGTATTTGTCATTCATTCACATGTTGATAATAAAGGTGACCGAGGTTTTGCTCAGGGTTTAGAGCTGAAGACATACTTGGTAACATACTGGTTTTGTGGTGACTTTCTTCTGTCTGGAGATGAAAATCTGGCATTTTAGAAGGTAACAGCAATCAGCATGATTTTTGGCTTTCTTTTGGCTTTAAGAGTGAGAGCTGATTATCAAGATAGTGTAATGGTTAAATTTACATAACCTGCACGATCTGGATTCTGAGAATCCAGAGTGTTTTACTCAAGTATTTATTACTACAAATTTTTAAACACACTACTAATGCCAGTACCTGGCAAAATTTTGCCAAGCAGAGTCTATGGAGAAGAACTTCCTTTTCCTATGACCAAATCTGCTGGGTCTTTCAATGTTTCCAGACCAAATTTCAGTTCTAAGTGGTGTGGATCAGAAGCCAGAATGTTTTGGTGAGATTTTGTGGGAAGAGGAGGTGTATTAAAAATTATCTTAGGTGCTTGGAAAAGATCTCCGTGGATATGTGCAAAAAAGTAATTCTCACAATGGTTCTGATTAGCTTCCTACTAAACTGCATGAAAAAGTGTAGCATCTTTTTTACATCCAAAATTGAATCCCTGGTTGAATACTATTAATTTTGGATGAGAATGACTTAACCTACTAATGTCAATTTTCTTTTTTTTGTGTCAAGCACCAATTAAACCAAACCCCATAATAATTGTATGAACAACTGTTCATTCTGGGCCAGATTCTGTCCTTTAGTGAAGGTGCATTTGGGATGTAACGATGTAACAGCCCAGAGCTGTTCAGTGTAAATGTTCCCGCAATTCTGACAATTACTTTTTTTATTCCCGATGACTTTGTATTATCTTTGGAAGGGAATAATGTCAAAAGGCTTTAATATATATATATATATAATTTTTATATATATATATATATATAATTTTAGTGATTATGTTATCAAAACCCCTCTGGGATATCCTTGCTTGTCACTCCTTAACACACTACTTCCCCAGGCCCCCCTTCCCCTGCTCTCTCTGGTGTTTTCTCTGAGAGAGCAAAGTAAAAATTAAATAATAGCTGACATCATTTGGTTGGACTTGTGCTCAGATTCTCTCTATTATTCATGTGATCTTTCTTATTATTTTTCTTTTTTATTCACCGTTATATTTTATTTACTTTAATGAGCTGGATGCTGGGTTTCAGCCTGGGACTGTAGGGAGACCTGGCTTGCTTTCAAACTATTGTTTCACTGTGGTTGAGATTAACGTCATCAGGATTTTCCTCTCTGTTATTTATTAAATCTTTTCTTTCCTTTCTCTCTCCCTCTCTCATGCGTGAGGAGTACCTTGGTAGTGGTAGTGAAATAGAAGCTGCATAAAACAATGGTGAATAGAGGTTTGGAGTCTTTCATTGCCACCTTTGATTACGGACATGCTAAGGGTAGCAGATCTCTGATTTTACTTGTTCCTCTTTCCAAGTCATACATATAAGCTGGACTTCTGTGTAAATTCCCTAATTCTCATTTTCTGCAGGAATTTCTGGTCAGTGACACCTCTGTGCAGAGGTAGCCCTCACTAAGCCAGTTATATATATGTGGTGTTAGTAAAATAGTTACAGAGGACAATTAAAGGCCTCAGTATCTTTGCTGAAAAAGCTGGAAGGGAATAGAATTGCCTTTGCAGATGTCAGCTGCAGAGAAAGCATGTCCATTGGTCAGTCTGTTGAGCTACATGTGCACTTAGGGCTGGCTTAGGTTCTCCCACCTGCGTTTTGCTGCCTCTAAACGCTCAAAGGTGCCTATCCACTCCGAGTTTTAGGCAAAATTTAGGCTGTTTTGTGTTTTCTTCTCCGTGTGTATAATTTTGGAGAAGGGAATGTTTGAGCCTAGAATTTCGTATTCATGGGATAATTTTTGTCTGAAAGCAATGTTTTCAGTGTGTCTGGAAATGTGGAGTGTCTCATTTTTTGGTTGATGGCCATGAAAACGAAGAGGATTTATACCAGGCAGTTCAGAAATATTTCAGTTTTACTTGGTCTGGAGATAGACTGGATGGATTAACAGCAAAGGGAGGCAGATGGGTTGGCTGCAATAGTTGGAAGAAGGATTCTTTCCTCAAAGGGTCCTCTACCTATGTATGCCTCTTTGGAAAGGTATCTGTCTGTTTTGGCTTTTTCTGTTTTCTAGGAAGGATATACTGCATCAGCAGTCTTCAGCGCTGGAATAAAAGGATGTGCTGAGACTGTAGTGAAGTCCATGGCACAGTTTATTTTCAAATGTACAAGTACTCAAAAGTTTTCAGGTTTTTTTAGGCTGTTTATCATATGAGAAAATATTTGATTCTCAGGTGCATTCCTGCATTCCCAAGCTGTTTAAATCAAGGTTTTTTTGTCTCTGCTTTTGAAGAACTTGATTCCCAGTGAATCTACTCAAGCACATTCAGGAACATTGATACACATCCCCTTTTTCTGTTGAACTACCTTTCTATCGGAAATTTCAGTCACTGTAGAAGATTATTTTTTATTTTGTTTGTATTTCCTCAGTGTTTGTCTTTATTCTTAACCCTCCTTGACCTGGGAAGATTTTTGTATTGATCCCAACATGTGGATCTCAGACTGTGAAACTTAGGAGCTCAGAGCTGACCTTTGAATGTCTGGTGAATCCATCCTCATTCATTTGAGCACAAACAGGGCCTTGGATATCTGTTCTCATTTATCCTTCAGAATTGCCCCTTTTCCCCAAGATAGATAATCTTATAACTCTTCTTTTTGGTGGGAGAACTCTCTATCTTTAGGTTTGCCAGTCCTGTGGAATAGCATGACTACAGATCTTCCAATTAAATTTGGGCTGAGTTGGGGATGTGTTGTAAAGGCACCAATCCCAAAAGAACTTCAAGGCTTTAAGAAAATTCAGTCTAATCCACAGATTTCTGGAAAGCATCTCATAAGGACTCTTTTGAGGGGTTGTTTTGAGCAGGATGACTCAGAGGACGATCTGTCACTCGAGGCTTTCCTTTGTGTAAACTCCTTTGCAATGTGATTCCACAAATGTTGCCTCTGCTTGCAGTGTTAGTGTAGAATACGTCTGTCTGATTCTTCTGTGTGCCACTACTGTGGAAGGCAATCAAAGAAGTATTTGATTTTAACAGCAGCTTTCTATTCAGTTTTGCCATTTACAGTGTTTTCTTAAGTGCCTGCAGTTGAAATTACAGACCAGTTGATCCATGATAATTGGTCTTACTGAAGCTGGACCAAACTTGCTACTTAGGAAGCAACTCAAGGTGTACCCCCTCAAGTTTCTACCTTCAAAAAATGTAGTTAAAGATAAAAGCATGGTAATGATATTTGTGTTTTATTGAGTATACATTACCTTGGGCTTGGCACAATGTAGTTTTCAGATCTTAATGGCTTGGCTTTATCCTGAATACATTGGCAGTTGTGGGCACCTCCAGTAGCACCTTGAGCAAATCAGGCCATTTACCAGATGGTCCATACCATGAGCATCTCAATTTGTCACAAGAGAGTTCTCCCAAATACTCCCCTTCCTTGCTGCTCTGGCTCAGTGGAACCCTTGAAAGCTCAGGTGGTACTTTTGGCCCAGGCACGCAGTGGCAGCTGATGCCCATCAGATGGCACAAGGCAGTGGAACAACACGCAATGACCAAAATGTACAATCTTCAGTCAGTAATTAATTTAATATAAGTGGTGCAGGGGAGCAACTGCAGCAGTTGTTGTAGTACCAGTTCATCAAAAAATACCATTTGCACATTAATTCTGTTCGTGGATAACAACCTTTTATCCATATGTTTCTGGCTTATCCTTGCAGCTCATTTTCTAAATAAAGTTGAAACTTAACTAATATGGTATTGAGTCTCTTGCTGTTTCAGTTTGTCAGACTTTCCAATAAAAAGGCCTGTATATGATGGCTTCATGCTTTTGGTATGTGTCAGAAATAGTTCTATGCATATACATTACAAAATTAGGACTCAATTTTTGTTGTGTAGCCATAAAAAATTAGATTATATAATTATTATGTTTTCCTTTCTTATCTTTTATATTTTTAATATAATTTTTGAGGATGCCACAGGGCACTCCTGCTGTGAATTAGCTGCAATAAACTCTCTTAAACAGATAAACATCAAAGAGTGGTAATGTTTTAAAATGAAGCAACCTGCATTCAAAATCCAATTGCTTTATGTTGTAGATCTTGAATGCTTCAGCTGCTGAAAGTGAATGGGGTTTTTCAAGGGCACAGAGGAGTTGCATTACTGGGATTTTAATGCAACAGGGATTATTCAAGTGAAGTTGCTAGCAAAATCTATTTGTTTTCATAGGAACAAACTTCCTTCTATTTTTCTTGTTCCTTATGGGGAATATCAAGATGTGAAGAAATTCTCTATTACTATGAATTCTACCGTTGTATTTAGACTGTTGTTATTGGAGGAGTTCACAAAGTCTTGTGGACTTTGTGGTGAATTCTGATGAATAGTTGATTACCTGCAAATTTTGGTGGGAATATTAACCAAGTCAGTTGTTTTTAAATAGTTTAGGTGATTTACTGTAAATCTGGCACTAATGTTGAACCTAGAGCCGCTACCAGAACTGAAGTGCCAAGCCTAGATTCTATTCAAATGCTGTCAATGTGACAAAAAGTCCCAAATTTGAATTGTCTGCATTTCTGGACATCTGCTTTGTGTAGCTATGACATGTTACCTCCTGAGGCTAAGACTGCTTGGAAAAACAACCTCCTGATGGTACTGTGAATACAGTATCAGAAAAGCAGGCACCCATGTTGCCCAAAGACCTCACATATAGACTGTAGGTTGTTCAGGGTCTTAACCATCAAAGGTTATGTTTGCACTGAGATCCTCCAAAGTTCTCCTCCAGTTTTCAAGCTGTCCTTGGTAAGAGTTGTTCTTTGCAGGTGCAAAGGGAAAAATATTCATATTTGGGTATGCAGATGCACTTGCTTTCTGTATATTTTTGCTGTTTCTTTAGCAGTGTTGCTTATTTTATACAGTTTTCTGACGATCTGGGCTACTGAAACAATGGTTGATAAATTGATATTGGTTTAGTTTTAACTTGAAATAGACATGAGGTTGGAGTAAAATCAGAGCTGAATAAAGTTCACTACTCCTTTTTTATTTAAAACAAAACCTGTGTTGAAAGATCCAACCTCTCCAATACAGTAATTATAGGGTGCTATCCTTAGTGATGTTAAATAGCTCCCTTTAGTGTATCTGTTTGATCTTGAGCTGTGAATTCCTATTCTTTCCGTGGGTGTAACAGTAAACAAGAGGATTAACATTGCTTCAGTGATGTTTTGCTTAAGTGAATCAAAGTTGAAAGGGTGTCTTGAATATCTGTAGAAAGCTTTGTGTGTTGCAGAGTTCCTGTCCTATACGTATGCACAGTGCACCTTTCATGGTAAAACTTTAGTGACGCTTTAAAGTTTCTGTTCACTTTAAGCTTTTTATATTTTGGGTGGTTTTGTGGAGCATTGTGAGCATGAGGCTCTGTCTGTAGTGGAGGACCACAAAGAGGCTGTGAAGTTCCAATCTATTATATCCATCCTTTTAGCTACGTAATTTTTCAAGACCTACCACGGAGAACAGGACTCTCACCATAAGATATATGCTAAATTTTAGGCTTTTTTATAATGCAGTGATGGCAACTAGTTACCACACCAGGGATGTGGGATCACAACAGACTGGAAGTCCTAAACCACTGTCTTCCATTGGTGCTTGGAATGCCAGCAGAGAAAGGACTATTTGTTGAGGGGAAGGTCCATGTGTATGGTGTCACTCAAGCCATGGCATGGTGCTGGTGTGGGCTGTGCATCTTATCCATGATACTCCTCATATTTTGATGCTATCCCAGTGCAGGACTCTGAAAAGGAAAAAGAAAACGCAGAGAGAAGAGCATGAGTATTTTCAGTGAGGTCCTTACCTGAAGCTTGTGTGTCATGTCATCAGCTGGGAGAAAGAGGAATCGATCAGCATGCCTAGAAACTTGTAGTTCCCCTGCAGGCCTCCCACCTGCTGTTCATCCACCTTCTAGCAGGCCAAATCTGACGTTAGAGCACTTTCTGCACATGCATTTTTTTATCAGGACTTTATTTAATTAGAAAATACATTCCTCTTCCCTCCCCCAGTTATCCAAGGAAAAGCCTAATGTTATGATTCCTTTTTTTTTTTTTTTGCCTTCAACTCAACCCAGGTTCTTGCTGTGTATGACACCTTCTCTCTGTGACATGATTGATGTATTGGGGGTTTCCCTGTTACCTCCTCCTTCATCTGATATGGCACTCAGAGCTTGTCAGTGTCAGAAGTTACATCCACCTCTTTAGTCGTGGCAGGAGCCCAAAACGTGTCTCTTGGATGGGACTTCTCCATGATTCCTTTCCAGGTTGTCAATTAAGCCTGTTGTTTTCATTTCAGCATGCCTGGTTGCTATGATCCAAAGGGGACACTCTGCTCTGCTCAGAAGCAACACTTTCAGGAGGACAGCAGCAGTTAGGTGGGCCCTGCTTTCCTGTCTGGGTCCTGCGGAGGAAGGAGCATTCACGTTCACATGCTATTCGTTGTTTCAAGATGATTTAAGAAACCACAGGGGATCTTTTCTTCTGTGACCTTTGCCAGAGCAGCAGATTGGTGTGCCCCAGCTGTAGGCCATCATTTTCTTGGGAAAGTTTTAAGAGTGTCTGAAAAATGACCATCTTCCCTAGCCCTTACTGACTGAGTATAGGCTTTTCTGGCCTTTCCAACTCTGCTGTGGGAGGGGTTGTTTGTTTTGATTTTAAGTGTTATCCTGCCATCCGCCCTTCTTAGCAAAGCTGTAGACATATGAAAACTTGCTACGTATGCAGTGTGGCACATGGATGGAGTGGCTGCTTTGAACTGCTTTTGCAACAATGGATTCTGCTTGACTGATAATGAAACCATGGGATAGACCTCAGGGAGGTGAGTCATATGTTAATTTGTTCTTGACGTTTCCTTGGTATGTTAAAAGCTGTGATCTTTCAGAAAAATCTCTTATTTTACTTTAATTTTTTTTTTTTAAAGCTACTTCCTGGGGCAATGGCAGATGCTGTTTTGGAATGGCACCCAATGAGTTGTTCTAATGTAGCTCAGTGCTTGGTTGGCATTCTGCTATTGTGCAAATATTTTTGGTACTTCTTTTACCGCAAAGATATTTTATTAAGTTTGGCACATTGTTATACACATGTGGTGCTATGGAGCTCCAGAATATGCATGGGACATAATGTTGAGCTGCAGAAACACAATAGCAGTGAGTCACTGAAATCCCCTGTTGGTCACAAGAGTTTGAACAACTGCAGTGATAATCTTTTGAGACAATGTACAACTCCAGTGGTATTTGCTATCTGCTCTGTGGTCTCCCTCAGTTAGCTGCTTGATTGGCTTGGCTTTGTGGGTATCCTAATCATGTTGGCACAGTCACTTTGATTAACAGAGACATGCAACTTGCAAATCTCTGAGCTTGTGCCGACCTCAATAAAGTTGTGTGCTTTTTCTCTTTTTAAATTTCAGCAGCTTCCTGAGGGCACAAGAAATGTTTTGCACAGCTCTCCATGATGGTTGGTGAATAATGAAGTGTGGGGTTCAGAGGAGTCCATCTGCTTCTCTCTGACTTGAAGTCTGAGAAAGAGTAAATAAATTAAAACATAATAATAATAATAATAATAATAATAATAATAAGGCAGGGAGGAATGTAAGATTCTTAGATCTGTGTTAATTTTTTTCATGGCCTTTCCAGTATGTCCCAGGTCAGTTTAAGCATCAGCTTTAGTCACTTCTTTGGTAAAACAAAAGAGTAGTCTCATCACTATAACTTCATTCATGCCTTATCTGGCTGATCTTCACCTGTGACGTCTACACTATGTTTCTAGGAGGCATGTTGAATGCTCTATTGATCTTACTTAATTTCTGTACTGTTCTGTCTTCTGACAGAGAGGGGGTTTGCTTTTACAGTCTGGTAAACAGCCTTGCATGTCTTTTGGCAAAATGACTGAAAGCTTAATTCCTATTATTCCTCAGACCAGAAGAAATAGAAGTTCAGTATCTCATATTGCACTTAAGAAAACTTGTGGGATAGAAAATCCATGTGATGGTTTTAGAAGTGGTTATTCCTCTGCAAGTTGTTTTTTGACCATATTCCCCAGTCTTGTGCTGTTGTTTCTTAAGGAAATACAGTATTTTCAACGACTGTCACCTATTGCCATGTGGGCCTCGAATGCCATCTCAACCGCTGTGAGTAAGAATGTCTTCTAAAAGACAGCTCAGTCAAGCCAGAAGGGTATTTAACTTAGATACTATGAAAGGCAAAGTGTCCAGTGCTCAAATTTGGAATAAGATGAGATTTTTGAGGAAGAGATCCCCGTCTATCCATGCATATATATATATATTTAATATGCTTTAAATGGAGTAGTGCTCCCAGCAGTTGAAAGTGTTGTCTTAACAATAGAGAGTCTGTAGGTCCCTGCAGTTACATTTAAGGTGGTTTCCAAGACACATTTGAGTAGTCTCTTTGTTTCTGAAAACCTGAAGCTTGTTTCTTGGAACATCCTTCCACTCTAACTCAGCTCTTCCTTGTCTTACAGGGGTTACCAGGTCAGATGCGCATTTCAGGGGAGTCACCCTTCAAACTTTAAAACCTTCCCCTCCCCTCTCTGTGATGTTTTTGTTAGGAGTCAAACCTCATGCTTCCATTTTTTCATTGAAGAAAATGTTACCTCAAATATACCCCCAACTCTTGCTTCCTTGACCCTCTTTTTTTTGTAAGATTTTTATTTTTTTTGTCCATAGTGGTAAAGAAATGAGAGACCCTGAGGTCACTGTGCCATGTGGGATGTCAATTGAACATGCCAAGGAATGTGAACATGAGTCTGCTCACAAGTGAGTAATTTCCTGGTGGTAAGATTTCACCTATTTACAGTTATCCTCCAATTCCTCAAACATTTTTTATGTCTTTAAAAAAAATTCTCATGCTTCAGCTGGGACTCTTAGTAAAAACCTGTTCTTGTCCAAAATAATTTTTGTTTATTAGTTATTACTTTGAATCATTCTTGCAATAGGTTCTGCATTTTCAATCTTTTAGAAAAAAGAAGAGAAATATATTTTTATCTTGTTTTTTTCCTAATGGTAAACAAAAGACCACCAGTTCCATTTCCTTGTGTTTCATTCTGGTTTTTTTTTCCATCTCCTCCTCCTTTTCTCTGTTCATTCACAAGAATATTTGGGTTTGTAGACATAAATACTTCAAAAATTATTTTAGTTTTTATTGTCAATTATAGAAGCTGCTGTCTTGTCGTACATATTAGTTTGACACTGTTAATCCTATACAAACACATTTCTGGTACTGACTTCTCAGGAATGCAAGTCTTTTAAGTATATAAACATAAACAGAGTTTGTTAGCCTGTTAGTGTAGTGCGTAAGTCATTATTTCACTTGGCTCTCCTTAGCCACCATTTATTCCATATAACACCTGCTTTTGTGTTCTAAATTATTTGAGTTGGGGAAAGTTAAGCACAGATTTGCTATGAAAATTATCTTGTTTTCAGCTGCAGGTGCCATTATATCTTTAAGAAGGCAGAGTCTTTGCCTCTCTTTGAGTAGACTAACTGTAAAATGAGGCATTTACTTCCTTTGAAGGAAACTCCTGTAAGATTACAGAAGAATGTGAGACATTTGGGTAATACAGTAAGAGAGGATACATCAGTAGATGTGTCAGAAAATTATTGTCTCTTTAAGAAAAGATCAAAAAAGGGGGAGAGGTGGAGTTTTCAAAATGAACCCTAAAATAATATGAACTGTAAACACTGCATAAGAAGTTGTGGTGCTGGTACTTAATATCCCCTTCCTTCCCTGTCTGCTTCTTGGCAATAGTCCTTGCTTAAGTTAATGGACCATTTACCTTTGAAAGAACAGTGTTGAGGGACCCTCCTGGAATGCTGCAGAGCAGAAACCCGGGAAGGATGCTCCCTGCCCACTCTGTACCACAAGGTACAGAAAAAGCCCGTGGGAATCTATATGCACAAATTCAGAGCATGTTTGTAAGTTGCTTTTGTCAACTGAAGCTGGAATTGCCCCTTATTTAACAGAGGATATTTTCCTATTGCCTTGGCTCCAAGTTCAGTTTTATCTCAGTGCAAGGCTACAGCAGATGCTGGATGGGAAAAGAGGCCGTGATGAGAAATGGAGTTGAAAACACTTGCAACCAAAGCACCGGGCAGTTTGGGCTGCTGAAAATCTGGCCTCCCTTAAAGTGGCTGGCAGTGCTCCCGTTGAGCTCAGAACAGTCAGGATTTTTGCCTTATATATTTATTCTGATTTATGAGAAGCTCAGTCATTGTGCTATCTAAGCACCGAGATGTGGTATTTAGTTACAAACAATCATTTCAAGAGCTATGCCAAAATCTATGCATGCATTAGACTTGGAGATTAAAGAACATGGGGTTTTGGTTGCATGTGCTTCTCCAGTTGTAATTATTCTTCATCCTAAACATTGCAGACCTCCGAGCTGTTGGGCACAGAGGGGCTCCAGACTGAGACAAATCAGAAAGATTATGTGATGTAGTAAATAGCTATAAATTAATGGATTTTGCTGAGATGCCAGTAACTACCTCAGTTTCCCTGTCAGCCCCAGAGGAATTATTAATTCCTTGGATTTTAGGCAGCCATTGCAGGAAAGAATTTTAATCTTCTGCATTCTTTTTAACTGTAACTGTTTACCTTGCAGCAACTCGTACAGCACTGTGTACTCTCCACTCTGATGCTGCATTACAGTAATGTGCTGCAGAGGAGAGCTTGTTGAGTTCAAGTGAAATCTATCCCAAGGAAAGAGTATCCAGAGCAGCTGGTTTCATTTATATGTTTTCTTTCTGAAGCTCATGAGTGTTCCAGTGAGAAATGGAATAATTGATTTAAATCAAATTATGAAACACTATACTTTTTATTATAGAATACACTTTTCTGGCATTCAATTCTGTAATGTACCACTCACAGGTAATGCAGAGTGAGGCTGAAGAGGCTGAAAAATGTTCTATCATGTGGTCCATTGCTACATGTTCTTGCCTTGGAGCTCAAGCCAAAGTTGCTGTTTGAGTGAATCATCTTTTCATTAAAGATTTGAGGCTCCATTGCTTCAGGTGAGATACAAAACCTTATTCCCTGAGTTTCTTGGTAATAGAAGTACTGCTGATTTTTTGGGGGGAGCATCTCAGTTCTGTGGTGTTTTTTTGCCTGGCTGAATTAGATGTACAGAGAGCAAATAAATGGGAAGGAGAGCAGAGGTGTTTTTGGCAAGCGATAATGTTGGACATCCATTGCAGCACAGGTTAATATGCATTTTAAGAGGTTCAAAATATTCAGTGTTTAATTGTTCCCTCAATTGTCTAAGTGTTTGCTGGGGTCAAAGACCTTGTTAGTGTGTTAAAATCTTTTTGGAGTGTTTGTTTTTTCCTAATAACTTCTGAATTGGCCAATTCAAACTGGATTTTTATGGAGCCAATGAAATTCCTATACATTTTCTGAAAAATTTTGGTCGAATGAAAAGAAGAGAGAATGACTGGTGCTACCAGTAATGGAAAGGCTACAGCTGGAGCTCAGCTGTTCCCTGCTTAGGTTTGGCCACCCAGTTTGGCTTGCTGGGAAAATCATCGAGGTGATGTGCATGTGTGGAGCTCTGATCCAGGGCCAGCTCATACCTGCCTGTGCAAGGCAATGGGGGAGGGATCAGCTGTGAGCACGAGTACGCAGAGGAAATGTGTCTTTCATAAGCAGCACAACTAAGGAACAAAGGTGCTGGAGAAGGGCAGTCCAGAGAAGGGCAACAAAGCTGGTGAAGGGTCTGGAGCACAAGTCTGATGAGGAGCAGTTGAGGGAGCTGGGAGTGTTTAGCCTGGAGAAAAGTAGGCTCAGGGGAGACCTTATTGCTCCCTACACCTACCTGAAAGAAGGATGTAGCTGGGTGGGTCTCTTCTCCAAGGTAACAAGTGACAGAACAGGAGGAAATGACTTAAAGTTGTGCCAGGGGAGATTTAGATTAGATATTGGGGAAAAAAAAATCACAGAAAGAGTTGTAAAGCACTAGGCTTTACAACTCCCCCTGGGCTGTCTAGGGCAGTGGTGGAGTCAACATCACTGGAAGTGTTCAAGAAATGTGTGGATATGGCAGTTGAGGACACACTTTAATGGTGATGGTACTGGGTTGATGGTTGCACTTGGTGATCCTAAAGGTCTTTTCAGCCTTAGTGATTCTGTGATTCTACATGAATCTTGCACAAATGACAGTGTGATGATACACTTTAGAGGTGTCTCCAACCTCACTGTTTCCACTGACTGGTCTAAAGCAGCCTCTGGAAGATGACAAGGGACATGTGTCCTGAGCTCACTGGCACCTTGCTGCTGTACACAAGCACGGTGGAGTCACCCAGGACTCACGTTGTGGGTTAGGATACAGTACAGCAGATTTGGAGGTGATATTGCAGCCTGAGAAACAATTATACCTGGAGGTATAGTGCTTCATTAGGAGATGAGTGTTACTAGTTTTAAGGAGCTAGTCATTACGAAACACCATGACAACGTATTTGTGTTTATTTACTGGCAGCCGCTCAGCTTGAATGTGTATCTATGAGCAGTGTCAAGTTTCAGAAGTTCTGGTGCTTTTCTGTGGAATCCAAGTGCTGGTTGGTGTATGTTGACATGGTTGTGGTCCTTCCATCCCTCACTCTGCAGAGGCTGCTGTGTGCCTGTGGGCTTGGGGCATTAGGTCACTCTCAACTGTGTTGCTCAGATGGGCCAGTGAATGAACGGGAGATTCCGGCTTTGAAAAACATCTTGCTAAGAGCTGTTAAAGCAAATGCTTTATGTACTGAACTTACCCAAAGCTTGATGTGGGATGAAGGATTTCTCAGTGTTTCTCCTCTGTTTTTGTTTCCCGTTCCAGTAGGAACTTTCCTGTCAGGCTATGTCCACAAACTTATGGGGCATTTCACAGGTGCTCAGTTTAAGTGTGTTTGGGAACCACACAGGTAACTTTTGCTCAGTCCCCTAAGAAGAGTCCCTATCAATGCTAATGTACCCTGATTCCCTCCACAGCCCCTCTTGATCTCGTTGGAGAAAGCATTTATCTTGGACAAGACAGCTCTCAGCTCCTGGAACTCTCTAATATGTGCTTAGTTGGGGGACCTTCCAAATAAGTTTCTTGGTGGTCAGTAACTGTATTAGTCATTCCTCTCTGCTTAGGAGTAGACTAAGAGACTTGCTTTTAAAAAAGGTCTGTAGAATGATATAAATAATCCATCCTGATCACTACTTATACCATCACTAGCTGGATTTGGACCTGCTTCCAGTTCAATATCTAATTACCGATACTTAGAGCTATCGCACAAGGTCAGCAAAGTGGCATCATAAATGAAGTATAAAATGTATCATACCAGTGGTTTAAAAGAAGCCCACAGCACAGTTCAGTTAGTTGATGGGCCATCTCTGTTTATGTCAGCTGTTAAACTCATGCACACAGGCGCTCTAAGTACTGATGCCATCAAAAGTTGTCAACACAGAGAGTTCAGCCTGCAAAAGTGAGCCAGAAAAGGCATTAAAATGCTTAGTCTATGACATACTTCCTTATTTTTGTCGTTTTGACATTTATGTGTTGTATCACTGAGGCTTTTGAGAAAGAAGACCCAATTTCTGAAGCAAACTGAGCCGAGATGTTCAGTTTATAACGCTGCAGCCGTCTGGTTTGTGTTTAATTCCAATGACCACCTGCATGCTGTTAACCTCTGGAAGGTTACTGTGATCACAGTTGTTGTTGCTGTTTGTTTAAAAGTTTTGTAGCTCAAGGAAAATATTAGTAACCAGTTACTTAACCTACACTGTTTACTGATCTCATTGAACTTGCAGATGCAGCTTTTGCTGGCCAGTGAAAACCAGGAGTTGTCTGGTGCCAGTAATAGCCTGCGCTTATTTTTCAAACAGGAATAGGTTGTGCAATTAAAAGATTTTTTTTTTCTTCATAAATGTGCTCTTTGTCTGTTGGCTATTTGTTTCAAATATCAAAATATAACTCAGAGGATGTGGAAGGTAGCTTTAAATGAGCCAAACTTTCACAGAGGCATACTTGAGTTGTGAGTGCTGCTGCAAACCCCTAGAGCTACATGTGAGAATGTACAAGAATTGCAGAGGCAATTCAAGTGAATAAGACAGATGTGTTCATATTAACATCCTCCAACCAGGAGTATTTAAATTGCTGTAAGGAAGCATTTTACTAAATGAAAGCATTCAAAAATTAGGAATTACTTCTTCAAAAATACGAGAATTATTTTTTTTAAAATATGCTTCTTTGTTTTTAAACATTTGAAGTTCATTCAGTTGAGAATTTCCTGCTTTTCTTTAGAGCAAAGAATAGAAATTCAATTGCTTTAAAAGTCTCACTTATTCCTTTGATTCTAAGAGGGGGAGCTTTACAGTGAACATGCTCAAAATTGTGAAGGTTGGCAACACATCTATACTTAATCCATGACATTCCCATGAGGTGGGCTGTCTCCTTGCTTCTCAAGTCTTAAAAAACTAACGCCTATAGAAAATCAATTCCTTTTACAAATCCCAGAACTACTCCAGAAGCAGGAATATGAGCAACCTTCATTCCTGTGCATCGGCTAGAGAGCTCTGCTTGTTGCCAACCCCCGCCTCCCCAGACCTGTGAGCAGAGCCCCCTGTTCAAGCCTCCCCTTTTCTCTGATAAGAGCAAAATGTCGGGATTTGGTGACTCTTAAACTGTGACTTCAGCTGCACCTGTGTTCCTTTAAGACCTTAGCACACAGATGATGCAGTGGGTGGACTCCAAATAGACGAAAAGTGTCTTTATAGCAAGTACCACCTAACCTTTCAGTTTGGGCATGATATGTGGGTATGGGCTACTGGAAAAGCCTTTTCAGGTGGGACTGATCGCAGGTGTAAGGGTTAAGGGGAGTTTTTTCCACAATAAAAAACTTGAATTCCAATAACAAATCAAAGGCCAAAAGTGGTTTGATGTAAGATAGTAAACATGCATTCTGGCTCCAGATCCACTTATCTGAGGAACCTGCTTTTATCTGTCGCATTGGTTTTCCCTGACCACAGTGTGCTGGGCCAACTACAGGGACTCCAGGCTATGAGAATATGTGATGGTCAACCAAATAGCACTGCAGCAGGAGTTCTTAATTCTGAAAGAAAGGATATTCAGTTTCCAGCTGAAATTTAGGAGCACTCAATGTCAACACTTTCTTCAAAGAGGCTATGTAGTTGAAAACGAGATTTTCCACCAAAAAGCCATGAAGTAAAACTTTCTGCCAACCTACTCTTAACCTCTCTACTGCTTTACTGGGTTTTTGTTTGCCTGTGTGAGTATCTGTGGGGACACTTGGGCATGTGGATTCAAATGAGCTGTTCAAATAGATTAAACAACTTTAAACCCCTCTGTGGTCTTTGGAAGTGAATTAGATTAAAGTGAATTAGAGCTATTTTAATTCTGAATGACTGAGTCCACATGGGCTTAATATAGTTGTATATAGAAACCCACATTAAAATCACATCCTTAGTTAACTCAGATTGTTTCCCGTGTAGACAAACCCATCCTGTCTCTATTTAGCAGGGCATACAGAGCTTGCTTCATTCGTAACTTCCACTACTGACAGGCAAAGAAGCTAAATCAAAAAGGATTTTGCACTGTTATAAATGGTTCCACAAACAATAGGTCGGTAATGCATCTGGCCCGTGACGTGTCCAGGCAAAGAAGCTGGGCCCAAATAGCTTTTAGCTCTCATCACTGAAATCAACAATGCTTGCCAGAAGAAAGCCTTCAGCATTAATTCCATGAGCTATAAATTATTACAGGGCTCTGATTCCTTGGAATGAAATGCAATAGATATATGGCAGAGAAATATTATTAATGGATAGTTTGCTACATTCCTAACTGCACTGACTTCATGAGAATACATTATATTACTATCTGGAATAACAATACTAGGGATTTATTAGAATGACTGAATACTCATTGTTAGCTAGAAGACCATGCTATATTGGAAACATAAAGTATTCAGCATCAAAGCATGTAATCTACATCTTTTCTTTTCATCCTTAATTTGATTATGAACTATTACCATGCTTTGCCATAAAATAAGAAAGTTGTACGTTTTGATGGTTTCTCAAATGCTGATTTTACTTTCTGCACAAATACTTTGTACCTTTTCAGCATAATTATTTAGCAGCCATTTCGGGTTAATTATTGTCATTAACAATATGAGTCCTATGAGGGAATATCAATTAAAATATGCACAGCTGAACTTTCAAATGAGTAAATAATTTAGTTTTTGAAAATGACTGGAAACAGCAGGGTAACAGTCAAAAGGGGAACAATTATTTTAATGCTTATTTGACAAATGAGTAATTTTTACAGCAAATTAGTTTCTTATCGTAGCACCCCTACTGGTAACAAGAGAGAAACTGTTAACATGAGTTTTAAAAATAAAACCTGCTAAGATATGCATGCAAAGTTAAGGAAATCATTTGTATGAAGAAAAGGTGATTATGATGCACATTGTTAGTTGAAGGATGTTGCCATGGGAATCTAATTAGGGATATAAATCACACAAAAGTATGTTTATATATAGGGCTGGATTAAACTCATATGCACAGTTATACATCAATTTCATTCTTCTTTGTCAAAGTATTGAAGGTAGACCTTTGTTGCTCTTTATTCTTGACCCCACTAAATACAGTGATTGAAAGTTAATATTTTGGGGGAATTGCTTATCACTGTAGCCATGGCAAGAAAATTTAACAAATGAGGTATGGCATTTCAAGTGTGAATATATGATGCTTATTCATTTGCATAAAAAAAAGGAATGTAGAAAAACTTTGCAAGGTGATTTTTATCCCTGCTTTGGGGAAAATTTTAACATACGCACTGACTATGTCATCCTGGGTTGTTTTATGTAATGATTGAGGAGGGGCAGCATCAGAGAGTAAGAGCAAGTGTATAGAAACCAGAGCTACTGAAGTTGTTTGGGTTTTTTTTCAGAGCACTGAGAAGGTTTTTCATGGCTTTCTATATGAGTTAAAACAGAAGAGGAATTTCAGCAAAGATATCTTTTGTCTTTCCCTTATTTGCATGCTCTGTTTCATTTCTGATTTTTGTGCTCAGCCTGATTGCTGCCTGTAGTCAGCCCCATTGCTGCTGCTGATTTCCCACAGCCATGATTTGGAGTAAGTAGGTATTTTATAGTGAAACAGTGATCACCAAGGACAATTCAGAATTTCTCTTTGGTTTCAGTGATTTTTTTTTTTTAAATCCATCTATTGAGTGTCAAATTGCACTAGTGAGCTGCACTGAGTGCTACTGAGACTTGTGCTCAAGGAACTCTCAGTGAAGATTACCAAACCTTTAATGATACTGGGCCCTGCTGGACCAAGAAGTGCAAACTGGGTAGCTCTGGCTATCTTACAAGGCCTTGGCATGGTAAAGAATTGAAAAGAAACTTAGAGGGCAAAAAATGTAATTTTATTTTCTTTGCACAATGTTGACCAAAGCTAAGTGTAGAAATTATCCAAAACTTACAGTTCAAAATGTCATGACAATGAAAAACTGAATTTGCCATTTCTTGCTAGGAGTGGGCAGTTGTTTCTCTTCTCATCCCCTGGTCAAATTCAGTTTTAAACTCTGTTACCACCAAATGTTTTTCACTCTGTCTCTTTTGGTCCAGACTCACATTTTGGGTCTTCATTCTAATTTCTTAGGGACTAATCTTCCTTTTCTACGTGACCTCTGTGCAATAAAGGGAATTGCAGTGTTCTCGGTGTGGTCACACGCCTTCTGTTGACATCCACAAACGAGTGTGTAATTAAGGGTGCAGATTTAGTGCTGTCTCATTTGAAAAGCTTCTGGAATTGCAACATTCCTTTGACAGAGGTATTTCCTTACTGGGGTATATCTCCTGTATCTTTTTTTTTTCACTGATGTAATTAGACAAAGGGGAAGAACAATATAAGATGTTGAGAAACTTACTATTGTACGCCAGAGCTAGGACAGGGCTGTTGAAGACTGGAACTAAGGAATGACTATGAGCCAGAGAACAGGCTGTCTGATCTGTTTTTAAGGAAGGTTTCCAGTTTTTGTGTAAACATTTATTTCACAGTAGAGCCTATTTAGGGCAGTTTCACCTTTTTTGTTTGTCCACTTCAGCACAGGGCTGTCTCTCACCCCGCTTCAAGCCACCACACAGTTTCTCCCTGAAATCTCACAGCACAGAAATTCCATAGGAAAACACAATGATGTCATTTCAGTCAGACCATAATTTTCCAGCTGTTGGAAGAAGGCACATTGTGGTGTTTATTTCACTACTTATAAAGATTTGTGGCAAGGAGGGAAATACTTTACTTCCAAGATCATTGTTCAAGTAATTGAAACTGCTCATCTGGAGCTTTGTGCCAAAGCAGGGGGAGGCAGAAGGGACGACGCGGGGGAGCGACTGTGTGCATGGCCTGTAGGTAAGTGCATGTATGGAGCCTCAGAGGAATTAAGGGGTATTTTTCATTGCTCTTATGGTGAGAAGGAAAGAGGCACGGAATGGGCAGCTTTTTCAGCACATCTGTGCCAGTGTGAACTTTGGCACCTCCATTACTGGCTTTGCATTTGACAGGGCTTAGCGTGAATCACACAAGCTCTCACCTTCTTCTAGTGAGACTTGTCAACCTGGTGCCAGGTTGTCCCTTGCACTTAGCATGGACAAGGCTTTGTCCTGAGCTGCTGGCTCTGCTTTAAGCCAGAGCTCTGTAGGTGGTGGAAATGGCTTATTGTAACATTGGTCAACGTGAATTTGAAAACCCCTGGGGGAAGACTTCCAGGGTCAGTGGGGACTTTCAGAAGCTTAAATCCTGCTGAAAATGATCCTTTTATGTTGTTTAAAAAACCCCAAACCACTGAACAATCAGTCCTGAGCCCCAGATTATCTCCTCTGTTAAGAATGGCAAAGCTGCATCTTGCGATACTACTGGCCCAAATTTTCCACATTCTTTACAAAAGCCCTTGCATGTGTGACAGTCTACAGCTACGTCCTCTCATCTTTGGAAGTGACCAGGCATTCCCAGACAACTGAAGGGAGAGGAAGGGGGCAGGTATCTGAGAGGCCTCACGTACTTTAATAGGCTCATTTCTCATTAGTTAAGTAGCATAGCGAAAAGTAGGGTAGCTCTGACATGTGAAACCTTTGAGCCAGTCATTCTCTGTACTTCAGTCAGAAAATATTAGCCAAGCTCGCCCTCCAGTTCATCTGAGAACTCCAGAAGGGCTGAATGCAATAACGAACAAAAGCCTTTTGGATGCTGCTGTTGCTCATTTTTTTCACTGTGTGGGTCCATTAAAGCATTGCTGCCTTTTGGGAACTCAGCTGGAAGAAGAAAACAGGCCTGGAAAAAATAACTGCATTATGTGAGACCACTGGCTACTGCTGGAATTGTGTCAGTTTGTAACATGTTAGGCAGGTTCCCTGTGCATCCGCTGCAAAGCTTCTGCTGACAGGACTTGAGCTCTAGCAGTGAGAGCAGCCAACAACAGTAAAAAAAAAAAGCTGTGGGCTCTCGGATTCTGCGTGATCCCAGAGGCTGTGGTCAGCGTAACTCAGTAGGAGAGAAAATGAAACTGCTAAAGTGTTCTCCTGATGCACCCTTGCAGCTTGTAAAGACAATCATCTGTCCAAATGGCTGATTTCTTAGATGGAGGGAAGATGTTTAGGTGAGTGCTAGGCAAAATAGCTGCAGGTTTGATTTAGCCCCCAGCTTTTTCGCTATGGTCAACTACACATAATTCAACTTCACTCTTTCCCTTCTCCACTTGCCTTTTCTGTCATGCTTGGTACCACACTTTCCGCTCAAAATTCCAGATTAAGAGAATAAAAGTAGTCCAGCACAGAAATGTGTGATAGCTGGACACGCAGTAGCCACATCTCACGGGCTATTGAAGCGTGTACAAAAGCAGAGCTGAAGTTTGTCATCATTGATTATGTCTAGAAATTAAAACAACCCCTTGAACTTGACACATAAATATAGTCACTTCAGCTTTTAACCCTGCTCCCCATTACCTCATCATATTTTACCGTGAAGGAAATATATATTATAATGTATTCTTTGTCACATACAGTCCCCACCCTTATGTAAACTGCATTTTCAGTCCTCTTCCCATGCAGGCACATTCCCCATCAGGCATTTTTCAGACATGCCAGAGAACGCTTTACTGCTTAGCAAATCTATCGGATTAACACAATTACAGTAAAAGCGCGGGACAAAATAAATATTCCCCAAAGAACCTTTAGGAGGATTTTGCCATTTCTTGGTTAGTAAGAGATGATCCCTCAACAGACATCAGGCTGACCCTGTTTTCCTTTCTCTTATTTCATCTGTCCCAATGGAGCAAGAAAAATATATCACTGTATGGGCAGCAGAAGAATGAGCAGCCTGGTATTATCTGTACTTTTTGATTCAGTTTGCAGGGAAAGCTGAGAGTCAGGGGAAGAATCAGGGAACTCTGTGTTCAGCCAGCTTCCAAAGCCTTTGGTGTCTGGCCAGATTTACAACACTTAATTGTACGTTTGCACTGTGTGTTGCAATACCTCGGGGATTTGCGAAGCAGTTCTCCTGTGTCCCTTTTGGGTGCTCGGCTACTCCAGACATTCCATTAAAAATGTGTACAGCTTCCATGCTCACAGGACAATGTCCAGTGTCCCCACACTCACTGGCAGGGTAGTCCCTTACCTATCCCAGTCCCAAGGGAAACACAGAGAGAGGCTGAATTCCTCTGTTGGTCAGCTGCCCTGAGGCTTGTTTTTCCCTGGGATGCTGGCTTCAACTTTCACTTGCCCAGCAGGGACGTAGCAGAAGTGGGTGTGAGCTTGTCATACCTGCCCCAGTGTTCTCTTCCAAAAGTGCCCTCAGAAAACTTTAGCCATTTCAGTTGTTCATTGTTGGTATTTTCCTTTGAATCCTATTGTAGTGGTATACTAATGCTGCTTTTTCCTTACAGAGACACCACTGATGGTTTTTTTCCCCCCACCACTCTTAACTTCTTGGTCCAGTTTGAGTCATTCAAACTTGGAAATCTCCAGGGAGCTTGAATCTAAATGTGGCTGGATTGATCTGTGCTACTTCCAGTACTTTTTTAGGGGATAGGGGGAGAGAGAAAAGGAAAAAAAATTAAGGCAAGCATTGAATTTATAGTACTCCAGATGTCAGAGAAATGAACATAAAAGTGCAGATGCCTTATAGTAAGACAAACTGCTTAAATGTATGCAAATGAGTGAGAAGTTTATGTGGACATTGTTGAAAAAAATAAGAAGCAAGGAAAAAAAATGCTTAAATAATCCTGTTCTGGTTGCTGTGAATCTTGGACATTCAGTTTGGTAAGAAGTCATGACTGTGATGACCCAAAGAAAGCCAAGTCCCTGGTAATTGTGGCCAGCTGGGTAGACCTTGATTGGTCTTAATGTTCTTGGACATACCGTTAAAGTAACATAAATTCATACCTTCTAAGTTATGGGGCCTATTGATCAAGCTTTTCCTTGCACAGCAGTATTGAGATTATTCTGCAAATCATCTTCATGGCTGGCTATGAGAGATGACTACAGTGTCTCCTGTTAGGTTAGTGTAAATGTATGGGATTTAAGTGAGAGCAGATGTACTTGCACATACATTTCACATATGAGCTTTTTGATTGTTTGGGGGTAACAAACCAATATTTTTTGTCAAATGTACTTCCAACTTGTGAATTAATTATATCTGCCTCCCTGCAAACTGCTTAAGAGCAGCTGGTCTTCCTGGCATCTTTATTAGCCATGTAAAGAAGCTTCTCCAAAGCATGAAATGCCAAAAGGAAAAGCCTCTGGCTAAGTCCTACCGTGGATACTCGGAATTGAGTAGTGTCTGTCTGCAGCCAGGTGAAGGAAAGAGTCAACAGTGGTCAGTCTAAGGCATCCCTCTGTGCAGGGTCTTGGTTTGCTTTCTATGCATTTCTGCTGTTGTATAAAAGCAATTTAAAATTATATTTGTAGGCAGACATGATGTTGAGGAAAACTGATACAGTTTGGATAATCTGCTGCTAAACAGATTGTGTGGATCTGTGTCCAAACCCCATATCTTTAAATAACATTTCAAGCGGACTGGCTTTTCTGGATCCCTTTACTTGAAATGCAGAAGGGATTTTTGGATGGCAACTGCCATTAATGTTGCTAAGCATTGTTAATTTTTGAGGGAAAAGACCTATCATATCCACAGTCCCATGATGCAGTACTAGAGCCTTTTAGAAACTTATTAAACAGGTAGTAAAATCCCTTTTAAAAATATGCTTCTATTTGTACAATTTTTAGAAATGGCAGAGGAAAAAACCACATCCTTAACCCCTCTAAACTCCCAAACTCCCCCTTCCCTCCCCCACCACCCCCAAAAAAAAAAAAAAAAAAAAAAAAGCACCTTAATTTAGAATAGCTTGATTTTACTATACAGGAAAGGTGAGAAAAGCAATACAAGTTATACAACACACTTAAAAATACCAGCTTATATGAGCTAACACTGGCAGTTAACATCTTAGATTTTTCTCAGCAATAAGCTACATCTGCAGAACTTATGGGTTGGGTTTTATAAAGTTCACAATTCAAAAATGTCTCTGTGCTAAAGGGCTTTGGCTCCCTAGCTCAGGGCAAATTTTATGTGCTACAGTCTGTAACCATCTTTGTTTCTAGAGAAATATATGCATGGATCATGGATTAAAACGTTTTACTACGTGCCATGTGGGTTTTATTATCTGAATAGATCATATCCTAAACAGGTCAACTGCCTCTGATTTAAACGCATGGAGAATGGGAAACAGCGTTTATTCATGCGGTGGGTTTATCATGGGATACCGTGGCTATACTTCACTCCCAGCCACCATCCGAAAGCGAGAGCAGGACAATAGGTGTCTGAAATTAACATCAGAGCTATTTATTTCAATAGATGCAAGTGCTGCAAGTGTAAGGAAATAAGTCTCAGCAGTGGTTGTGACGAGGCATTATATGGGATCCATTATATATGGCATTCTAATGGAGGCTGATGTAGTGTTCTGTCTCGTTCTCCCTGTTTTCAAGATCACTTCTTTGATGAAAGCTTGTCTCTCCACCAAGAACCATAGTAGAGGTCAATGGGAGTATGAGAGGCCACTTGGTTTAACTGCATCTAAAAAATAGAAGGCCAGGCATTCCTGGCTGCTCCAGGTGCCTCTGCAGATGCCAGCATGCATTGTGATTGTGTACAAGGGAAAACACAAAGAAGTAGGAGTATTTGGAAATCAGAGGGGAAACAATAGAAGAATAAGTAGGTGTAATATTTGCGGATGAAAACAGTTGTATCTACAGGGCAAGCTAGTGTTACTTCTACATATTTATTGTTGCAATTAGCTGCTATTACATATGTTTCAGTATCGCATTATTGTTTTCAGTGGGACCAAACTGACTATTATACGGCTGTGCAACAATTTCCCAAGAGAAGTAGGGGGAAGCTATTTACTGATTTGCTTAAATCTTTGTTGAACAAAGCAGTGGAAAAGACTTTGTAGGAAATAATCATCCACTGGCAGGAGGCTGGAAGAGGTTACATAATAGGGATCGTATTTCTGTGACAATGAATGATTCTGTTTATATAATATTCATTTCTGGTCATGTACCCTAGACTTTGCTTATTCTTGTCTCATCCCAAGATGATAAGAATATAAATTCAACTTACTGTTTTTCCCAAGCTTTCTAGAAAATAGTTAAATGTTTCTTGTCTCAATGTGTACATGGGACTATCACAATGCATACAAAGTCTTGCTTCTCTTGGAGGCATACATGTTTTTCTGCACTGATTTCTTAACAGACTGTTGTATCCATCTTTAAAAAAGGGAGAAGGGGAGAGTCTTGGGAGTTATGCACTGGTCAGTCTAACCTTGATATCCCAAAAGATATTAGAACAAATTATTAAGCAGTCCATATGTAAGCACCATCCAGATAAAAAAAGGTGATAAAAAGAGAGTCAACACATATTTGTCAAGAACAAATCATGTTAAACCAATCTAATTTCCTTCCTTCCCAGGGAAACTGGCTTAGTGGATAAGGTGATAGTGGTAAATGTGATACATCTTGACTTAAGCCAGGCTTTTTGACACTATGGAACACTATATGCTCTCATGTAAACTGGACAAATTTGGCCTGAATAACAAGGGAGAGCCTGATTCTTTGAAAACTCACCCTGAGAAAGGAGTTATTAGTGGTGCCCTGCTAAAAAGAGAATTAACTTTTGCTCTCAAAGAGGCTTAATTATGGACTTGGTTCTTGTCAATATTTTCATTAGTGGCTTGAAAGATGGAATAGAAAGCGAACATATAAAATTTAGGCTGAGAAAAAGCACAGAAGTGCTTTAGAATGCAGGATTAGAAGAACAAATGAATATGATACACTGGGAAAAATTTATCAGCATGACGGCATTCAGATTATAAAACTGCAAAGTAGGACTTGTCAGAGAATCTGTAACCACACGGGGACTTGGCAGCATAAGACAAGATGGAATTTTAGTGCCTGGCAAGTGGAACAGGAATAAAAGATGTGATAATTATATTAAAAGAGCAACTCTTGGTGTGTATCGTGTGAGCAAAGCTGTGATGTGCAAGACGTTTCTTGTTGAATGCCGAGAAGTCAGCAGCTGTATTTTTTACTTCTTTTGAAAGTGATGCAGACAAGTGGGAAGTAATCTAGAAAAATGACCCAAATGGCTTGAGGCTTAGCAAATATAATCTGTGCTGAAAGACTGAAAGATTTGTGTGTGTTTTTCTAGAAAAGGTATGTCTGGGGAAGGGTATAAGTCTTCTAGACAACTGTTTTTAGAAAGAGGATGCAGATTCATCAGTCACTGTGGCTGTGGAGCATGGGATCAGAAGCACTATTATTTCACACATGTTTAATAGAAGGCTCTCTGAAAAAAAACCAAACTGAAGTCAGATTTATGAGATCAGTGCTTTACTTGCTCAGGCACGTGGAAAGTGTATCACACACTTACCTCTCAACAGTGCTACTGACCCTGATCTATTCTGGTTGCTCTCTCTCTCCCCAGATTACCACTGTGTCTCTGTATTTAATTTGATACCTATAGGTGTTGTGCATCTGTATCCTGATGTTCATCTATCAGTGTTTCCAAAGAGGAGGAGTTACCTAAGGTGTAGATTAAAGATGTGAAAATAAATTCAAAGGTTGACATCATCAGTAGGAAAGCAAGGCTTTTGGTTTGGATAATTTAAAAAAAAAATCTGTCTGAATAGGATTGTTAATCAATGGAATAGGTTACGTAGGGAGGTTGTAGACTCCTTAAAACCCTTTTGAAGGTTTTAAGAAGTTTGACGGACATATGTCAGGGCTGAAATTAAACTTGATACTGCTTCTGGGTGACAAGACAGACTGAATGCTCTCTTAAGATTCCTTTTATTCTGATATCTGTGTGATTTCTGTGACATAGTGTTTTGCAACAATAAAATATATTCCTGCAAAAAAAAGAAGCACAGAACTGACATAACTCAGGCAGTTTTGCTTTAAGATGAGAAATGAAAACATAGATATAAATTCATAAAAGTCTCAGGAAAGTAAATGCCTGATTTGAGTTATAAATGAACATGGAAAAAATGATATGCTGAATAATGACCCTGCAAAACAAAACTAGCTCAGTTCCTCAGTACTAACTATCACAGGGCATTGATTATCTATCATGTCTAGCTTGTGTGATAACTTAAGAATTTAAATTGTAGCCTCATCCAGAGCAAACACAGATGCTTTTTCTCTAGGTGTTAATCTCCCAAAGGCCCACAGTCTTGTAATGTAAACAGACCTTGGAGCCCCAGCCTGATTCACTCTGTATCAAATAAGCTATATTAATATCCTGGGTCAAAACTTCCTTCAGGCAGCCTGAGGGCAGCAGCCATCCAAATCCGTGTGCACTGACACCTTTCCAGCAGCGAGCCTCTTGGAGCTGGACCCTGGATTTATGACCTATATGTTTTCTATTTGTAAGAAATGTAGTGTTTATTTGACACGAGAGGCTTCTGATAACTCTGCTGTTGTTAAATTTCATCGTGCTTCTGCTGGGAATGCTTACCCTACCCCCAAAAGAAAGCCAAGGTGAGAATGGAGAGGAAGGTTGCAAAGAAATCAAACTGTGCTTCTTAAAACACTGCTTTGAGAAAGGGCTCTGGAGCCTTGGTGACTCAAAAGATCTCTACCCTTTCAAACGAGGGAGAACTGGAGTTAGTCTTGCTATAGCTTCTGTGGGCTTTTGCAGTAAGAAAGCTGAGCATCCTCAGGGAGTAGATCTCTCCAGCTGCTGCAGACACCTTCTCATGTCAACTACCACCCTTTGCGTTTCCTCTAAGCTCAACCTGGCAGAGATGAACTTAATACACCATGGGTATGGGACTGTCCCTTTTTTCTCCTGGTTCACTACTGTATAACCTCTGGCTCTTAGATTGGAGTATATTACTAAATCAGAAATCTAGGGCGATCTGCTCCAGCTGCTCTTCAACTCTTCCAGGAAGGCTCCTTCCATTGTTTTCATGCTGGCCGTAGCAGTTACCTTAGACGTTGTTGGGGCCTATTTTTGGAGGGTAATACTGTATTCTGGTGCCTTGCCTTGGTTGTGATATGAGCGGCCTCTGAAGGCAGAAAGGCAGAGGGCAGCCTTTGTATTCTCTGTGCAAGGCCTGCGCTCTGCTCTGGCTGTTAATACATGGCACACATCCACAGAAAACAATAGCTACATGAGAGATGGCTGTGTCCCATGGGTGGCCTTTCAGGAGAAGGGAGATTTTGAAAGAAAATGCTGTTGTGCCCAACTTCCCTTGTGTACATGCTGCTACCAGAAGCTTCCCCTATGAATCCCTTTTCTTCAGAGCCAAAGCCAAATTCTGCTACAGTCCATAACCAAAGGAGCATCCTGCTGACTTCTACAAGAGACTTGTCTGAGGGTGGCAAAAAGTGGCTCCCGAACAACAAATCCTTTTGGCTCCCCTCTTGTGAATACTGTGTGCTCCATTGCTAATCTGGAATATGATCCCCCTCACCCTCTGAACTGGCTGTGGCCTTTGAGATCTGCTAATCCTGGAGGTGGGTCCTCTGGCTGTGGCTGTGGTGGAAAGATGGGGATTGCTGCAGGGTTCAGTACCAGTGTTTGTGGGCCTGGACTCTGCTACAAAGAATTACCATGGCTGAATGTAGCTGCCAGCTGCAGCTGCCAGAACCAGTGCTGATCATGTCTTCACATTGTCCATGTCCTCTCAGGCAAACCCCAGGAGGGCGTTACTTAAAAGTATTCTGGATGAAGTCCCAGACTGCTCTTCTGGAGAGGAATCAGCTCCTGTGTCCTTGTGTGGAGGAGGAGTGGGCTGTCCTCTGCCTGCCCTTCCTGAAAGACAAGGTGCAGCATTACTCACAGGGGAAAGTCACAGCCTGATTTAAACTCGGCACCTGGACTAAACTGTTGCATCTACCTGTTTGCTGTAGGGTGTAATTATATCCTTAAATCCAGAAAGGGATGTGTTTGGGACTTTCTCTATTTATCATATAAATTCTGTGTTACTTTTATTAACTCTTTGCTCTTAATACAAAGAGCTTGAAACCCCTGAAAAAAGCTCCAAAAAAATTCCAAGTCCTACATAATTTATTCGGATTTTAAGAAAATCTTTGGAAGATTTGACCCAAAGAATAGCTTGCACTTGTTTTTTGTGGTTATTTTTGGCACTGCTTGTCTGACTTTGAAGTACTTTAAGTGTTAGCTCAGTTGGTTAGAGCATGGTGCTATTAAGACCAAGGTTGTGGGCTTGATCCCTGTATGGGCCATTCACTTAAAGAGTTGGACTTGATGATACGTGTGGGTCCCTTCCAATTCAGAACTGTCTGTGGTGTATGTCAGCTCTGGTCTCTCATGGCTTCAGTGAGGGACCCTGGGCATTTAGGCAGCAAGTTAGGTTACAGGTTTCTGGAATAATGTATTAAATTTTCAGACTAGGCTTTCTTCAAGGAGAGTGTTGATTAGCTCTTGGAGTTAGATGGATATTTACCAAAGCAGCACATCTTAAACAATTTAACAAAAATGGAAACAAGCAAAAAACCTCAAAACAAAATACTTTTCTGACAGATTGGTAGTTACTGTCCTGGTGTGAGTGACTTTGCCCCTTTCTCAGTCATTGGTGTTTTTTTCCCTGGGACCTTTGCTGTATACCCCCAAAACTTCCAGACTTCTATTTACACAAAGGCATAAACAAATAGAAATAAGGACAAATAAAAGGCAAGAGCCTGATGTGTTTTCAGTTGTGCATTGCTCCTAATGAAAGTCATGTGTATGGAAACCTCAGTGATTTTGTCCTGGCTTACTGAAATTAAACAAAGGCTGATACCTATTTATAATCCTGAGACTTCTGCCAGTAATATAGTTTATCACTATGGTTGCAAAAAATCAAATAGCCACTAAGGAAGTGTTTTTCACCAAAATGAATGAGCTCAGAGGGTTCCATGGAAATACCTGCTGCTTGTGGCAGAGTGGTGGAGAAACATGAAGCAAGTGAGGAGAAGTAGTTTGAAAGCAGTAAGGGACTTTGCTTTTATTATGGTGCTGATATTTACTGTCCCCTTTAATTTCATCAGCTTGGTTTGCAATAACCTTCTATCACTTACATAGGCTACTTTTTCTACTGTAGTTTCACCAGGGGAGGAAAGCGGGATATTTGAAATAATTTTGTTGATTTGTAATTAGAAAGCATGTAACTTAATTTCTTGTTCTTTTCTTGACTTCATTGCATTTAATAAATACAACAGAGCACTTACCAAAGTGTTCTCAAAGTTAATGTAAACCACATGTACTATCCCACACATAAAGAACATCAAAATTGAATTTCTGAATGGTTTTATGTAGATTTATTTATTGTGGCTGAATGCAGCCAGCCTCGTTTTCTGCTGCCCCATTGTGTTCAGAGTTCTCCAGCCAGCATTAACGGTGTAATATGGTCCCTAGGAGGGAATGGCTGGAACACCACAGTCGTGATAGAGTAAGGCTATAGGTGAAAGCAAAGCAGGAATCCATCCTCAAATTCTGCCTAATCAAAAATAATTAAAAAAAAGCGCCTATTGCAGGCGATATGCTTTGTGTGACAGGACTGACAAGTATAACAGCAAGATTCAGACCCGGTGCTCACCTGGTTCAGGGGGCGTGCACAGAGTTCCTTTGGTGGTGGGAGCTATTTTGGGTGGATTTCTACAAGGTGTTTGAAAAGTAGACTCCAGCCTTTACCAGGGCATTCAGGGTACAAGCAGTACTTATCAGCGGTGGTAACAATCCTGAAGGTGCAGTGTTCAAAATCCTGTTTGTCACACCCGCAAGGACTCCTCCAGATTAAATTTTGTTTACATTTGTTATCTTCTTAAAATAAAAAGATCTGTTCCTAGGGAGGGAAACTTTTAAAAGACAAATTGCAGTATGAAATATCTTTTTTTTTTTTTTTTGGCTGCTGCACCTCTTTGTCTCTTGCAGATGTGAGGTGCTTGTTTAGGTCTGGCATCTTCCATAACCCCACATTAGTACTTGCCTGTCATATCAGGTGTGTAAAACCACTCTGCCTATTATACAGTGAGCTGTGATTGAATCCTTTATTTATGACTTCTGCCCCACATTGCATTAATTAGAATGTAAATTAAGTGTTTCCTGGAAAGCTGCTGTTTACTTCTGCCATACTTTACATGTTTCATTAGTCTTAGGACCCTGACAGTCAAGTTATGTCAATTTAACAAGTTATCAGTCAGCAGAGCTGCTATAATTGTATGTACACATGCACGTAGACATCCTGGACTGCAACGTGATGCAGCCTGGGTTTTGCCTCCAGCAAAAGGCATTTAAGATATGTTATCTTGTCTTTTCTTAGCTACTGGGCTCACCTAATTAGAGGCAACTTTTTTTTCCAACAGCGTAGCTTGATCCTGTGCCCAAGCCTTTAATTTTCACCAATGCTTCTGAATTTGACTTTATAAGAAGTTTTTAACTGAGAAGTCCAGTTGTCACTAGTGAGGAGGTTATTTGGCTGGTGCTCTTGATAGTGCTTGTGAATAGTCCATACCCCTGACTAGCAGGACATAAGAATCGTAGAATGGTTTGGGTTGGAAGGGACCTTAGAGGTCATCTAATTCCAATACCCCTGCCATGGACAAGGATGCCACCCACTAGACCATGATGCTCAAAGTCCCGTCCAACCTGGCCTCAAACACTTTCAGGGATGGAGCATCCACAATCTCTCTGGGCAAACTGTTCTACTGCTTTACCACCCTCTGAGTAAAGAATTTCTTCTTGAAATCTAATCTAAACTTGCCTTCTTTCAGTTTAAAATCACTACTCTTTGTCCTGTCACTATCTGCCATATAAAAGGTCCCTCTCCCTCCTTTTGACAAGCCCCCTTAAGGTACTGCAAGGCCTCAGTGAGGTTTCCCTGGAGCCTTCTCTTCTCCAGGCTGAACAATCCCAACTCTCTCATCCTGTCTCCAAAGGTGATCCTCTGATCACCTTCATGGTCTTCTTTTGACTTGATCCAGCAGGTCCACATCTTTCTTCTGCTGAGGACCCCGTTAAGGACCACATTAAATTGGGTTATGACTGATTAGACCACAGATTACAGAGGGTTGTTTCTGTTTTCTTTTTAACCAGGCAGTTTAGCGGTCTTAATTCTCACGTATTACCCTGGTTATCAGCCTTTAGGACCTGACATTTACTTGAGGAAACTGGCCATATTCAGTGCCTGTCTAGGCCTGATGGCATCTGCTGAGGTTTGGCAGTGCGACTGAACCTCTTGTGCAAGGCTCTCTTGCCTTTCTGGCATAGACCCACAAAATTTTGTGAGCACAAAACTGGTGTCCTGCATGGAGCTTCTCTTGTTTCTGCTTGCCTGTGTGGTGATGGGTCTAAGCAGAGAAGCCGTATGAGGAGCAGCTGAGATCACTTGGCTTGTTTAGCCTGGAGAAGAGAAGATTGAGGGGAGACCTCATTGCAGTTACTACTTTCTCATGAGGGGAAGCAGAGGGGCAGGCACTGATCTCCTCTATCTGGTGACCAGTGACAGGACCTGAAAGAATGGCCTGAAGCTGAGTCACAGGGGAGGTTCAAGTTGGATATTGGGAAAAGGTTCTTTACCAAGAGGGTGGTTGTACACTGCAACAAGCTCCCTAGGGAAGTGGTCACAACACCAAGACTGAGTTCAAGAAGCATTTGGACTACACTTTTCAGGCAAATGGTGTGATTCTTGGGGCTGTCCAGTGCAGGGCCAGGAGTGGGACTTTGATGATCCTTGTTGGTCCCCTTCCAACCTGGGATATTCTATGATTCTGTAGCTGTGCAAAATACAGATTCAAAAGATAACATTTTCTTTTTTTGTGAAATACTGGGGATAATGGCACTTTGGAGGGAAATCTACTTTGAGGACATGGTTTCAGGGTGAAAATGGTGGTAGGCTGATGGTTGGACTTGAGGATCTTAAAGGTCTTTTCCAACCTTAATGATTCTGTGATTCAAAAATAAGCACCACTTTCTTAACCTTTCAAGGTGCTGTGGTGAAAGACTTATCTCTGAATGTATTTAAACCCCAGAGGAAAAATTTTCACGCAAGAAAGAGCTTATGCCAAAGCAATGAAGAATTTGGCCCCTGGCACCGTTATTTTCCTCAGCTCCTGCAGTGACAGAAGGGGGTGGAAGGAAATAACCTATCCCATTTCTGTTTGAAAATATTTAGCTTGAGTGATGTGAAGATTTCAGTAGATCTGTGACAAGATCAAAGACTATAAATTATTTAACAGTGGTTCTACTTTTGTGGAATTATTTAAAGTATCATAATTGCAGCTCAGCTTCCCAGCCTTCATTTTCAAGTCTGGAATTCTGTTGGGAACTATCATAATCACTGAAGAGTATAATATTACAGGCTGGGTATAAAAATATCTTTTTAATGACTAGCAAATTAGTGAAAAGTCTTGACCTAAATCTAGACCAAACAGAAGACAGTGTTTTTATGGAGGGGGAAGAAAGACTAAATTGTCACCACATTGTTATTCTTGTTAAATTCTCCACTACTTAAAATGTCAGCTGATTAGATAAAATTTGTAACACTGTGCATCAATGCAAGTGATGAAGGGCTGTGTGTTACATAGTATCTTGGCATTTCTGCACTTTTGTTTTCCTTTTAATGCTAGCATGCGCATTCTGTGACTGAAACTTGGAAAAATAAAGGCTATTCATTACTTTAGTACCCTGTGAACAATAGAGATCATGAAAGGCATCGCAGGGAACTCCTCTGTGTGTTGGCTCTTCAAGAAGCAAGATGAGCCGTTGGAGGGTTTTCTCATAGCCTTCAAATAATTGTTGTGTGCACGATCAGCCTGGCTAAACTCTTTGTATCTGACTTAAATAGGATCTAGAAGAGACAGGAGTTTCCCACTTCATACCATGTGATCCGTAGTGTTAACCAAGTCTCTGTTAACTTAGGAACGGGAATTTATTCTCCAAATTCTGGTTTGCATATGAACTAAATGAAACTGAGCTCTCATTTCCCACAAGTCCTCTGTGCCATCAGTTGTCAGCAATGAAGTCCTCAGTTTGATCAATTTTGACCATGTAGTGATGATACCATGCAGGTCTCTGCAGAGGAGGACTCTATTTCTGGTTATGTTACCAATTTTCACTGTGATTTGGGGCAAGTCGTTGACCTTTCTGCTCTTCACTGGCCCCAAATTTAGCCCAAAGTAGTAACACCAGCTGGTCTACATGGCAAGCGTTATGTTGCTGCATCAGCATTTGCAGTGCAGAGTCTCCATAACGAAGAAGGGCAACAACAGTGGTGTTGCAGACAAGGTGTCTGCATTTTGCCTTCATGGCTGGGTAAAACAGGCATTTTTGAGGCAGGGATGAACCTTAGTGTTCTGTGTTCACAGAACTCCTTATGCAATGAGGTGTAGCCTGTAACTCTGAGCACTAAAGGTGTGCTTCAAAGTGAGCAATAGGAGCCTAGAAATAGCACGAGGCGGGGGGAGAGGTGGTCTCAGTTCCTGCCTCTCTCTCCACATGGCCAGGGCCCACAGTGCTCTGCGCTGCAAAGACAAATGAGAAATTTATTCAGCACCTGGCTGCAATGAATGTGATTAGTCTTCAATTAATATTAATTAAAGCATGAAGCATGAAGGAGATTGATAAATTAAGTGAAAAAGACTATCCTGAGACTTTGTATCCTGGAAGGACCTGTGTGGCAGGTTGGAAGCCATCTACAGCAAGGCTACTCTCAGTACCTGCTTGGATTGCGGATGCATGTCAGATGTGGAATGTCTCCCAGAAGACAAACACAATGAGAACAATCATTTTTCACAGGCAAATGTCATCTGTTAGATATCAGCCTAATTTTCTGCAGTGACACAAAGCAGACTTCACCCTCGCTGTGTTGAGCATTGAGCTCGGCTGTGTGCAACCTAGGGCTCTGGCCCAGCCACATTTCCAGGCTGTGTGTTGACATGTACTGGGGATCTGGAGTCTCCAAGGCGTTTAAGCAAGATTGTATTGTGGTGCAGCCATTTCTTTCACTTCTCCCCACTGAATTACATCTTCCTACCCCTTGGACATACAGTAGAAATATGTTGCTGGAAACACGTTGAAGAGTTTGCTCATTTTGTAACAGTTCCTTGCTGCCTAGTTTTGCTGAAGTTGTGCTGACAGATCAGGAAGGGCTTAGAAAAGGACATTAGGAGAATGATCAGAGGCTTGGAAAACCTACACAGAGAGGCTCACTCTAGTTAGTTTATCCAACACCATGACCTAATGTTATCCTAGATGTACTTTAGATGAAGAGCTTTTTGATTAGTGGATGGCGTTTTCCTCTCCTCCTTATTACTGGACAAAATAAGAAATGAATTTTTTGTTTGGGTATTTCTGTTTTTGTTTTATTTATTTATTTTTTTTCCCTTTTAAATTGTAAGAGTGATTAACTACTGCTCTCCTGGATATGTGATGAGGTCTTCATAACTTTCAATGTTTTAGTTTTAAGCTTTTTATTTCTGGAGTCAGGAGAAGGTTTTTGGCCTGTGATTGTAGGAGCTGATGTTCAAGCAGACTTGACTCTTCCAGCTGTATATGATTAGCTGCAGTGACCCTCCTGGTCCCTTCCAGCACAACATTCCTAAGCCTGTGTCTTCCAAAAAAGCCCTATCCTTTCATTTTCAAGAAGAATGAAAGTTTGAATGAAGCAACCACTGACCTTAGATTTTCCAGTGTAAGAGGTCAGATGTCCACAGTCCTTCTATATGAGAATAAATCTGCAACTCTACCAACTCTGCTCGTTAAGTGCTAAAAACTCTCTCTCACTGAAGAAGCTCTAAACATCTTGCTTTACCAACAAGATTTTGCCAGGAACACTCTTGGTGAGACTGTGTTGTGTGTAAGCAGACTTTGGAAAGCTCCCAGATACATTCCACACTGTACACAAACTAGATAGTGCTGAAATCTCATCTAGTGTGTGTCCTGGAATTACTACTCATCTCTCTTTATAATAAATGAGCGCTGTTTGGCTATAATCTTTCTAAGCTGTAATGCATTGGCATCCTGGAGTGTAAGAGTCCTATCTTAGATGACTACATTCAAAACATACCCTAGGGACTGTTAGAGAAATTTATAATCATCCCTTTAGAATCCCAGGATTAAATTCTAAGTGGCAAGCAAATAAATAAACAATGTTTCTCCCTAATGCCTATTTATTTACTGTAGATCAATGGAACATTCAAGGATGAAATTGGTTTTCTCAGAGGATTAAAAATATATTTAAAATAGGCTCTATTATGAGAATTAATAGTGTGAATTCTTGGGGGGTGAAGGGTTAGTGTGAGACAGGTTATCACGAACTGTTCCATTCTGAAAAAAGCATTTAGGGGTAGGAGAAGAGAAATTAAACTAAAGGGCACCTCATTTTGGTTCATCAGTTCGATATCCTGCTAAAAGAAGTCTTTGAAATTGCCTGCTTTTGCTGGAAACTGGGCAAGAATGTGGAAATGCACTGACACATGACACGTGTGCCAACACGTGGTATTGCAATACCTGTTTGTGTCAGGAACTTCTGTTTGCTCTCTTTTTGTACCTGGTCCAGAACAGCAGATGACATTTGTGTGCATAACAGGCAACCTGAGCAGGTGCAGAGCCCACCTGCTGGACTGTGCTCCACTCCTATCTCCTCTGACCAAAATACACCCGGGTATGAGGCAGGTTCTTCCTACTGTTGGACTAGGCTGTGACTATTGATGCTGTTTCTTTCTTTGATTTTCCCTGAATACCTCTTCTGTCTGAGTTTGGAAGAGGACAAACAAATTCTTTTGATTCTATCTTGCCAAATGGAAGAAGAGTAGCAGCAGCAGAGGGTTTAGGGTTGTTTAACTGAAGTGCAGGATGGTTTGGAGTGCTGTGGATTGGGGCACTGGCTCCTGCCACCTCATAAAAAAAGAGTAGAGTGCTCCCTTAAAATATAAAAACCCAACATTGGCAACCACACAATGAAAGAACAGTCAATGCAGTCTATAAAACCAGAGTTTTCAGACCACAACTTTAGTAAATGTCCAGGTGAACCGAAGAATTGTGAAATAAAAATCTAATATTGAAAATGTGTTTGTACAGGATGATTTTTTTCTTTCCTCTCATTTTATTTGTTGTTCTCTATGGTTTCTGAGTGAGTTGTAGTGTTCTCAAAGGCTGATAGCTCTTGTATGAGAGTATTGCAGCTGACAGTATTGCAGCTCTGTTGACCAAGATATAGATGTTGAATGCACTGATGAGAGAATGAAGTATATTCTGTCCTGTACAAATGGAATCTAAATGGGCATGCATAGAGCCCTTCTATATGCTGCAGTCATCTTCTGTACCCCTCCATTTTTTAAACACTGTTTTCCCTGCAGTGCCTGGATATGTCCTTTATTTTTTCTTTAGTCCCATTTCTACTGCAAGCTTTATCCAAGCTGTTTGTTTTTCTGCTTTGATGCAGGTATTATCTGGATGTTTCACTTCCAGGGCTATGGATCCTCTTGATGAAGCTGTGTCTATTGTGTGGCTTTCTAGTGCACAGGCGGTGGAGTTTGCACCTGGAATTCTTATCCTTCCAAGGTAGGGCAGAGTCTGTTACTAAATTTCACAGGTGCTGTAACAACTCATGAATGTTGCAGTCATGAGGGAAAGTTCCTCTTGACCAATTCTTTGACCACAGGTCTTGTTTTCTGTTTTAAAACTTGTGTTCCCCAGGAGGTGATGGTCCTGCCAGGCTGCTGTGTGCCACTCCAGTCAGGCAAAGCAAAGGAGTTAAATATTATTGGGTATCAGTGAATAACAGGCTTTGTGGATGGCCGTGATTGAAGTAACTATGAAAAAGGAACATTCAGTTAATGATGGCTGATATCTTCTGAAGAGGAAGGAAAGCAAGAAATTTAAGTACTAGATAGTGAAGAGGAGCCTGAAGGAATGTGGAAAGTATGTACAGTGGCAGAGAGAGACACTGCAGAGGTCTATAAATGATGCAGGAAATTGTGAAAGCTAAGATACAGCTGGGGGGCTGATTATATGTATGTGATGGACTTAAGAATCCTTGCAGGTGTCTGGAGAGGTTATGTGAAAAAGAAACTTTGCATGATGGGACTAAAAGACATTGTTAATTGATAACTATAGGTTCTGCTTTTCAAAGGCCATGAGAGTTTCCAAAGATGGGAGGGATGATTGCAGGCTTTGCAAATGAACTCTGTGTGTGTTGGGGGGACATGAAATATTTCCTTACACTTTGTTTGAGGTTTGGAGTTGTTGTGAGGGGAATGCTTATGGCTTTAAACTGTGTTGTTTTGTTTTTTTTTAAACTCTCTTTAATTTAAAAGGCTTTTGTCCCATTTGCTGTATTAGTCTTACAGCTTTTGCTTTAGGCTTATATTAAAAGTTGGCAGTCTCAGCTGGAGGAAAACTAGGGGATAGGTCAGATGCTAATTAATTTCATGCTAATTGTGCCATAATTTGAAATCCAGTGGATTAGTTTTCTGTGGGAGAGCTGAAATATATGGAAAGGCAAAAAATGAATAAGGATAATTAATCTCTGTAAAATTGCTTGGGATGCTCTAAGAAAAGAGGCTTTTGTTGTTGCTTTTATTTTTTGTTTGAAGTGTTTTAAAGGCGCCTGTGCCATGGATTATATGAAAGATTCATTGCTGCTGAAAAACGCCTCTTTGTTCCTAAAACACCTAAAAGAAACACGTCAGCAGCTGGCTAAGATCTTGCTTAGGACTTCTCTCCATAGGAAGAGGGATTGGCTTTGGACAGAGCTCCTGTTGCCCCTCCATGTGAGGGTAGTCCAGACCTCTGAGCTGAGTGCCCGGGAAGAAGAAAACATTACTTATCATAGGATCATAGAATATCAGGTTGGAAGGGGACTTTGAGGATCATCTGGTCCAAACTTTCTTGGCAAAAGCGCAGTCTAGACAAGGTGGCCCAGCACTCTGTCCAGCTGAATCTTAAAAACTGTCTATCTGTTTCTTTTCTAGAAGGAGACAAGGCGGGAATGGACAAGGGGTGGATGCCAACCACTTCTCGCTCTCTGCATTTCCCTCCCACCGAGTCTCCAGTGGCTGGTTGGAGAATTTGATTTGGAGCCAGGATGGGAGAGTAATTTACTGCTGGCCTCTAATGGCTATAAATTACTATATGCTCTGGAGAATAGCAGTTATAAAGGTAGAGCTGTGACTCAGAGGTGGGTTCTTTAGCCTCTTACACACAGAGCACCAAGCTCTGACATCAGAAAAACTACCTCTGTGGTTCCAAGCTGATCCCATACAAAATATCTCTGATTACAAACTGAACACTTTCTTTGGAGTTTTCTCCCTTCCCCATCATCAGCCTACTGAAGTTCAACAGTGTAGATCTGAACCATCAGGGAGCAGCAACTTCCTGAGAAATCGTCTCTTGCTCTGAAATCCAAGGAGTTCCAACTCAATGACGAGGTGGGGGGGAGTGGTGTGGTTTTCACTGCTGAGCTTCTTTTGTTTTGCTTTTTACTTATGAACACCAAGCAGAAGTTCAAATAACATTACAAAGGAGAAAGCTTTGTGATTAATTATGCCTGGTACAGGTATAATTCAACCATATTGACTTGTCTGAAGTAAGTGCCAGACGTTGCAATAGGGGAGACAGGAAGTAGCTGGTTGAGATTGCTGAACCAAGCTGGAATAAGGAGTCAGGGAGAGGAAGTGCATCATCATTTAACTTTGCTTGGCAGCTCAGCAGAAAACTGATGCACTAGCTGATGGACGCTGATATCAAAGGGAGAAAAATCATGAGAAATTCTCTGTGCTTTTAAAATTAATGTAAAGCTAATCAATAGCTTGACTTGGTGCAATATAAAAATATAGTACTGGAACCTCCATTAAAATGATTTTTCTTTAAACCTATATTCTGGGATTGCTATTAGAGAGGCTTTAGAGATAATAATGGCAGTTAAAAGACAGCTTTCTAATTCCCACCAGGTTGTTGCATTTCATGGCAACTAGTCTATAGCTGCGCTGGGAACTAAGTAATGTTAGCCCTTGAAAGATTATATTTTCTTTAGAGTTTTTTCTTTATGGACCAGTGGGTCCCTAAGAATATTTAAGATAGCACTTAAATGGGGTAAGGGATGGAGACTGGATTAGACTCCCTGTGCTAAAAGAGGTCTTCGCTTTTTTTCTCTCTGCTCTCCAAAAAGCTGTGACCAGAATCTGTGAGTCAAAGTTCAGAACAGAACCAGCTGCCTTAGGTTTCTGATAACAGATCATACTGCAGTGAGGACTCACTTATCTTTGACAACCCATGCATCTAAAAGCAGAATATGTGTATTTTTCTCAACTTTGTGGGCTTATTTTATCACCCCGTGCACACATTCTTCACTCTCTCAAGCTGGTCATAACTGTTTAATGGCTATGACTGTGCCATCTGTGAAAGTGTTACATCACTCACCGCAGTCCTACTCGGAGGCGTCTATTCATCTCAAATTGTGTCTCTGTGGGTGCCGGTCACAGAGACTCCACAGCTCAGCACTCCTGGAGCTGACTGGTGATTCATGCCTCCAGAGTTCTGTGATGCTGGCCATGCAGAATCCAGAGGAAAACTTTCTCTGCCTCCCTTCTCCCTCCTTCTTTCCTGAAGTGCACTGGATGTCATGAAACGACAGTTGTGCAAAACTTCTGTGCAAAGTGCGAACGTTGTGCAACTAGGTGAAATTTGTCTGCTTGCAGTTCTAAAAATGGCCTTTTTCTGTCTAAGCAGGGCACTATCCCAGGTGTTCTGGTTTTACTGTTCCTCTGCTGAGCAGCCTTTGCTGTGAGAGAGCTGCAGTGTTTGCTGGACTGTGCTTATCTTTAGGGAATGCAAAGTAGGTTGGTCAGGCTTGCCTCCTTTATCACCTCAAATGAGATCTGAGCTTCCCCGTCATCTCAGATTAAAGCTAAGCTTCCCTGTACTGGTGTTCTGAGTCCTAGTCCTCCTGTAGAATTTTCCAAGATTGAATCATGGTTGTGCAGCAGCTTCTTGTCTTCGTTTTTCAGATATTCTAGGGGAGATGATCTCAGGATTTGAGGTTCCTCATTCTCAGCAGCCATCTCCACTGTCTGTATGCGTTGGATAAAACTGTAAAATGTTCTGGGGTTGCATGCTGCACTTGTCCTGAGTTGGTCCTGTGAGCTTTTTGATGGTAAGTAAGAACTCCATCAGGAATGCTTATGGTATAACTTCACTGCAGTTCCTTTTGACAGCAGTGGCCACAAATATGATGTCTCCATAAATCTGTTTTACTTTAGTGGGAATTGTTGCATCTGCTCAGGCCATGGCAATGCTTATAACCCGTTCCATGTGGCTGGAGGAAGTTATTTAGTAACAAACTGAAATACCCTCCTTTGACTGTCTCAGTGTGACTCTGAAATGTGGCACAGGGTTCGTGATTCAAACCTTACTGAGGGTTTCACTTAGATAGGTGGGGGCATGGGAATGGAGGGAACCTCCAAAGTTTAACATAGGCATCTGGATAGGATGGTTTCACTATGGGAGAGATTTTGAAGGCCTGGAGATGGCATTGTGATTTGTTTTGAAAGCTGCCAATTGTTGTCAGTATGTTGACAATTATTTTCAATTTGTTTTGTTTTGGTTTTTAATTGTGCAAATGTTCCCAGAAGCTTAGTAAATGAGGACATGTCCTTATAAATATTCATCTAGTATGCAAAAGCTCACATGGCCAGCTTTGGTTATGAAACCTACTTATTTATGTTGGTGTCATTTTGCCCCTGGAAGGTTTGTGTTCTGAAGTGGTGCCCCCAGTTGTAGGATGAGGCTATTTCTCTCAATCTACAAAGAGGTAAAGCTCAGAATATGCTTCTTTTAAACTGGACATGCAGCCTTGCAAATGGATTTAATCCCACTCCAACACATGGCCCTGTTTGTGGACAAAGGATGCCAGAAAACAACAATGTATTCTGTATGATATTTATAAGCTCCATGCAAAACTGCTGAACCAAAAAACCTAGTCTTAAACAATTAAGATCAGGATTACGCTTGCAGAGATGTTACATAGTTAGTTTGCTTTCATCCTGTAGGGATTTTCTTTTTCAAAGATGATGGAGGTTGTTGAAACTTCCGGGTGTCCATTGCATTCAAAAAATAGTTGGCCATCCTGAGTGGCTCTATGAGGTTTTCTCTTCCTTTTGTGCACGACCAGGATCACAATCAAGTGACTACCTCACAGTAGATTAGTTAGAAATGTTCAGCAGAGTAGTGGTGATGTGGGAGCTCTGGAAAATCATCCCAAAGCCAGTTTCTGAAAGCCAGGTGTGCACTGGCAAGGCCTGAAACAAACTGAAGGTTTTCAGCTTCTTGCTCACATATTTGCACGAGTCCCCTGGAAAATGCGGAACTTGTACCCTTAAGTTATTTAATTGCTAATAACATCTCTGTCTGTTTCTGCCTATGCAGTGAGAGATAAAAAAAAATGAGCAATGGGTGGACTGGAGACTAGAATTCCACATGATTTCTTGATGGCTCTAATGATCTGAAATAAGCGCTGCTTAGAGAGGAAGTTATCCCTCACTCTGAACATCAGTGGTAGAATTTAGGTCTTTTGTCTCTGAAAACTGATGTTTCTAATTCTTTGCACTTTAATTCTGCAAACTGTTTTTCATGGATAGAAAAACTAAACTTGGAAAGATGGTAAGTTAAACCTGATGCTACAAATATTTCCCCCCCCTCCCCAAATAAAGTCTGCTGACTTGTGCAAAGTAACACCTTGATTTACACCAGTCCAAGATTCAAAGCCTTCAAACTCATCTGTGGAGAGGAAATACATTAAGGGAGGTTATTAGGAATTCCTCTCCTCATGTTTTTTTTCCATGTCTTCTGTGGCCCATCTGTGAAATGGACCATAAGAGGAAAGCATAGGGAGTGGGAGATCAGCATAGTGGGAAGACAAAAGCAATGAAACCTCAATGAATTGATGATGAAAAGAAGGGAGACAAAAAGACTCTTAAGTGAGCCGAGGGAAAAGAAGGGAGAACATAATGTCCGAACACCCAGAGGAAAAGAAGGGACCACAGAACTGTCGTCCAGTTAAGCAAAATGAGGAAACGAATGAATGGGGAGAACAGCAATAAGCTGGTTCAATTTGCAGCATACAGAATTGGAAACAGAGTTCGCAGATGGGAAAGGGATACATTTTTCGAGTTGTGTTTTTATTGAGTAGGATTGGACCTTGTCCTTCTTTTGTCTGCGATACAGTTAATTTTCTTCTTAGTAGCTGGTACAGTGCTGTGTTTTGGATTTAGGATGAGAATAATATTGGTAATACTGTGATGTTTTGGTTGTTGCTGAGCAGTCCTTACCCTAAGCCAAGGACTTCTCCGTGTCCCATGCTCTGCCATGGAGGAGCTGCAGAAGAAGCTGTGAGGGAGCCTGGCCAGAACAGCTGACCAGAACTGTCCAAAGGGATATTCCATACCACAGAACATCATGCCCTGTATATAAACTGGGGAGAGTTGGCTGGGAGTGGCTCATCCCTGCCTGGGGACTGGCTGGGCTTTGGTCAGTTGACGGTAAGCAGTTGTTTTGTGCATCGCTTGTCCATCTTGTGGGTTTTTTTCTCTTTCTCTTATTTTTTATTACATTTATCATTATTATTAATAATAGTAATATTGCGGGGGTAACATTTTTGTTTCAATTATTAAACTATTCTTATTTCAATGGGCAAGTTTTCCTTCCCCCTCCCCCTCCCTTTTCCTGATCCTCCTCCCCTTCCCACTGGTTGCGGGGGAGGGGAAGTGAATGAGCAGCTGCTTTGGGACTTATTTGCTGGCTGGGGTTAAACCACGACAGACCTTAACCTTTGAATGGTTTACCTGTCTTCTTAGTGGCCCAACTGGAGAAATTGGGTGTGATCCTGAGTGAACGAGAGAGGCAGCATCTGGCTTTAAATCTGCTGTATTCCTTCTGCTTCATATCAATGCCACAGAATAAAGTTTTGTAGTAGGGAAATTGGGACCTTCATTAAAAATGTATATCACGTCAGATGATATATTGCTCTTCCAAACCCCGGCCTTGAACATCCAAAAATGAAACGCCATGGACATGTGGGGCAGGTCATAGACTCTGGTGAACAATATTTAGTGTTCCATGGGGAAAGGGAGAAATGCTCTAATGAAATCACCAGCCTTGAACTAAGCTGCTTTTCTTAGGTGGCTCCCCCAGACCTCAGCAAAAACGTGTCTGTGCAGGTTCAGCCAAGCCGCCTGTTGAATAGTTTGGCCAAATGCAGGAAGCAAGATCTTTGACCTTCTGCAGTGTCCTCATTGTAGACGCATGCATATAATTTCCAGTAATTTAACAGGAGCTTTAGTTTGAAAAAGATTTGGGTTTTATTACTTTCATTCATCATCATTAACTCATGCCATGTGGTGGAGAGGAGGGAATGACATATTTCCGCAATTAGATTCAGTATTTTGCATGAAAAAATGAGCTGTTAGAGCAAATGCTGCTTTTGAAATAGGGATTAAAACCAATGGAAACAAAAGTTGTGATGTGTGCTTGGAAGACAAGAGTTAAAAAAGGATATTATTTTTACTAAGAAGTCTTCTTTAAGTTGTGGTTAGAAACAATTTAGCCTTCTAACCTATTCCTACTGTGTACTTGGCTTATGCTCAAAAAATGTTTTTATTCAGTACCTTGATGTGCTTCTAATTTGTCTGTTAAAAATATGTTTTATTTCTGCTTACTCTTAAAAGGTGCACTGGCTTCATCTGCTGAAAGTACCTTTGTGTAGGGCTGCTTCAGTGTGCAGGGGGAGTGTGAAATTTCATTTGATTTTAAGTTTTAGTGGGTTTGCTTTGCTTGAGTTTTGATTTAGCTGAGCCCAACAACTTAACACAAAACACAGGTAGGAAAATCCTATTTCCTATGGTGCGGAATGCAAAAGGGATCAGTTCTTTGGAGTAGCTTGCTTCTGGGCTGACGTATATTTCAAGGGCTTTAATACACCTTGTTTTTTAACCCTTTGCTGAGCAAGCTAAGTGGCAAGGGCCTGATCCTGTTCTCCATGAAGTCAAAGCGAAGTTTGCCATCAGTTAAGACGGGAACAACATGAGGCCTGATGTTGGTAATGAAACCCCAAACCAGGCAAGCTTTATGTGGCTGAATGTTCCTGCCAGCATTCCTTGGGACTGTGAGTGTGACACATGTTCCCTTGATAATCCAATGAAGAATATGTATACACTCAAACATGTATTTTATTTTACAGAGCAGGCTGCATTTTCGGTAGTTCGCCTTTTCTCCTTGTATGCATCTCATTCTTGTGGATGTTCACATAAGCCAGTACCCCTGATAGCTTTTCTGTTTTCCTTCTTGGAATGTTGGTTTTCTTTTCTGCATGTTCAATTACATGTGCACATTCATCTATCATTAGTTCCTGTTCACTGGAGGATATTTTGCAGAGCTCTTTATACAGCATTCATAATACTCTTATCCATGATTTGGATTTCTTACTGGCAGCAAGAGTTCAATCCTTTTTGCTGCTGTTTTATTCATTTTATAGCTTTATCTAGATAAACTACTTGCAATTCTATAGTGGAAGTTTAGCAGTTCGGTTGATTTTTTTCCCTTCTAATTCAATTGTGCATTGAATTCTGTACAAATTTATATTTATTTGTACTGGTTTTAAGGCATTTAAAAATGTAAGGTCCTCATTTATCAGGATTTCTCTTCTGATTGCATTCTTATGTCATTGTCATAATTCTCACTGGATTTTTTGTTGTTGTTTTTTTTACTCTCAGTCTTCTTTGGAAAAATGATTCTCATTGTTTGATTATGCTTGCCAGCTCATTTCTGTTGCAGGAGAAAAAAATGATCATTTGTGTTACTGCACTCAATTACCTATGTTAGTAGTGAGAGTGTATGTGTATAGCTGTGGGTGATGGGGACATGTACAGAGGCAAACTACCATAGTTTCTTCTTGCACCAGCTACCCTCAAGACTATTTTTGGTAGAATATTCACCATGAAAAAGACATTGGAAGTGTCACCTAAACTCTGGTTATAATGTATTTTCTTGTGACCTCACCAAGAACATGTGAGGAAGAATTCAGACCTAGTTCCATTTCTTTCCTGCATCTTTGGAAGAACATGATTCCTGCCTTGGACCCTTTTCTGTAAGAAGGTTAAAACTTGCCTTCTGCACAGAGCCTACATGCGGGACCTCAGCACTTACTCCTCATTTCAAACATACACAGAGGTCAGCACAAGACTATTGGAGCACACACTTTCTGGTTTGGACAGATTTTCATGATGATATACTAAAATGCAGTCTCTAACATTTGGCATAGATGACAGAGAAGAAATACACTAATAATTACACTAATAATTTATTTCTTTTACTAATAATTTATCTGGCTATTAATCTAGTTTGAGTTTGGCTCCAGCTCTGCCCTTCAGCAGCTTTTTTGTAAACAGGTTTTTCTTATCTTCGTGAGTCAGGGTTTGACATTCCCACTCTGTGCTATAAATTACACCTGTGTCTCCAGTACCATGCTAATGCCTGAGATTTAGTGACAGAAGGAAGGAATTTGTGCTCAACTTTTTATCTTGGAAGGCTTTGTCTTTTTCTTTACTCAGGCTCTCTGTCTCCTTCAGTGCCTTTACGGAAAGAAGAGCAGCCTAAATAAATTCATTTCCCACCTTTTGAAATCTGTCTTTCAGTCTACCTTCTTAAGTTTTTTGGATTAAGTTCTAATTACATTTAAAGTGCAGAAGGGTTGAAAGATTCCTCATGTAAGGAACATATCCATAGAAGCGAATAGACTCACTACACTCAGGGAGATTATTAATACGAGGTGAGTTTACTCAAGAAATGCTAGGATCAGGCCCATGATATGGAATTTGATTTAATTCACTCATACATAATGATTACCCTCAGCTCTAGCAGATGTAGTAATGACTACAATTACTTGCAGATCATTTTTTATTATGATTAAATCTGTACATGATATTATTCTTGAGGCAGCAGTTTTTAATATTCAGCTTGCTCCCCTCCCTCATCAACATTGACTGTGTACAAGGTTAGAGGCAAATCCCCACTTCACCAGTGAACAGCTTTTTGCCAGGAGCAGTTGTTGGTTTTGGGTGGAGTCCTTTGGCATGTGCTCTTAATGCTCCAACTTCAGCTTTGGAGCATCAAAATTGTGTGTGTTTCCAAATGTATTTCCGTTGTGAAGCCCCCACCATCTTCAAGAGAGCACTTGCAGAATAGTGCTGAGTGTGCAAATGGAACTGTCACCTGAAATGTGTCTCAGTGACCAAGGACTGAAGCAGTGGAGTGACCAGCAACCTGACCTAGAAGTCTGATTGTCCTTTAGGAGCTTTCAGCTGACTCAGGTTGGTTTTGCTGGGGCCAGCAGATTTCTGGGTTCCACTCGGTTCTGCCCGAGTCTCTTTGCGAAAGCCTCGAGAAGTCTGCCTTCTAATTTATTCTTTTGTGAGATGAGGGTAGGAGTTAATTTGAGAGCAGAAAGACTTGAATTAAGTTGTATTAGGGAATGCTGAGGATATGCAAAAGGTCTTGTGCTTGTGGGCATATGAGAGAACAGGATTATTTGAACAGGGCATTTGCCAAATGCTTTTCATTCATGTGTGATGTTTGCCTCATCTTTTGGATTAAGCACAGAAAGTATTGCAAATAGACTCAGTGGAGATAAATATAGCTGAACATTAAAAAGCCATTTTATAAGCTTGATTGTTCTATATTTTTGGTAAAAAATTATTATTGTTAATTGGAGGCCAGGTTAGTGAAAATCAGAAGGATACCATTGTCTGTGGACCAGCTGAAGATTTTCTAATTAAGAGAACAAGTTTTATCAGCCACCTCCTCCCTCGAAATTCCCATTTCAACAAAATGAGATTTGTCAAAAAATACTCACAACTCTTCACTGTGGTTCTTTATCCACATAGGGAGGATCATTGCATCAAACAAAGGCATCTGTCACAGTCCTTGTCATCTGTGTTTGTTTCTGGGTTTGTTTTTGTGATGAAAGCCATGACAAAACCTCTGATTATGATTAGGCAATTTTAAAAAACAATGAATTGTGGTTGGGAGGTGAAAAGTTGTTTGCCTGAGGAATTTTTAGTCAGCTGGGTGACCAGGAAAGAACCTGTTAAGAAACATTTTGTTTCGTGTTGTTTCATGGCTGATAGTCTTGATTTCTAGTTTGCAGTAATTTTAGGCATGCTCTTGATTGACAGAGGTGACCTGAAAAAAAAAAAAATCTGGAAAATTGATATTCACAAACACTTCCTGTTGTTGAAAACTTAATTTTAAACCACCATCCTTGGGGCAATGTGATAAAGGAGTAGAAAGAGAAAAATATATAAAAAAAGACTGATTCGCAGCAAAATGCCAAATGGTAGGTGTAGGAATCAATTCTTTGTATAAAGCAGCTGAAAAGGAGTGTCCAAACTCTTAACAATTAAATTTATCTTAATGATTAGCTGCAGTAACATTCAGGAGCAGTGGACTCTGCATTGATCACAAGGAAATGATGCATGTTGCTCGATGTGGATGAATGATGTTCCAGAGTGACAAGTTGATGTCTTTATATTGAACAAAGCCCCCTGTATTTTATAACTTTGCCTATGCTCAGAAAGGGTTACTGTGATCTGCAGTGTCTAGAGGTGTGCTAATAGCAAGGTGGGTAAGAGCTGACATGATACTCAAGGTATGGTTTTATAAAAAGTCATTGACCACTTTAAGGGACACTCTTAGCACTCTCGGCATAACTGCAAACCAGGAGGCCATTTGTCATAAAGATTATTACTAGGTGGTTAAGCACTTGAAAGGCTACCACTTGATGCAAGACCTTCCCTATAAAAGCTTGGCTATAGGTCGGTAATTTGCCAATATTCCTGGGTCAGGAGAAAGCGGCTTAAGATCAGAAATAATAATAGAACATTTTAAAGCTGAGAGTACAATGCCAGAAGTGGGGGAAGTATTAATAATTTTCATGGTAAAAAGACCCTATCAGGTTTAGGGGGAGGAAAAGAGTCACAGAGGAATCTAGTTGAAGATTTGAAGAGATACTTCAAAGGGCTTCATTAATATAAAAGGAAAGATTAGCCCAAGAACAAAAGAATAGGAGAGGAGTTGGCAAGTATAAAGCCGGCAGAAGAATTATAATAATGTCATACATGGGATATTTGAGTGGAAAGCTAAAGAGAAATTAAAACAAAGCTATCTTTAAACTTTTCAGGCCAGTAATGTCATTGAGGATATTCTCCAAAAGTTAAGATCCGGGTTTTTACAGGATATGGCTGTAAAACTTAATTTTCGCTTTTGAACACAAATGCAGTGCTGGCACAAGGAATGATAAGAAAAGCAGCAGAGGACACAGCACGAGGTCGTGCAGGGAGCTCAGAGCTGCTTTCATACACAACCTAGGGCTGAGTTCTTAATTTGTTTGGGAATTTCATTGCTTTTGGAGACAACAGCAACGGTAATTTCTTCTTCTAGGGCTTAGAGTGTAGTCCAAGAGCTTAATAAAACAACATGAGGGAAAGCTCATTTGCTTGACTTTGTATGCAAGTTCACATTTGAAACTGAAGAGCAAACAGCGCCATGAGATACCCATTGTGGCTCATGAATGGAAAATGAATTATGTTGTTCAAGTATCATGTTCACTTGCATATTTCCACGTTGCAAAACAATGGCTTACAAAATACTGCACGCAGCATGCCTATAATTTTGGGTTGGAGTTGAAGGGCAATTTAGTAATATTTTGCCCAAAGGCTCCAAGCAGCATTGACACAATTTTGGCCCCTTGTGATGATCCTTTTTTGAAGACACAATAATGACCTGGTTTATGCCCCAGGGAGCTTGCAATCTAATTGAAGATCTAAGAACGCTGGTGACAAGTAGGAAGGGAAAAAATGGATGAAGGGAAAAGGAGAATATCCATTTACCTAGTGGTAGCAACAATACCTGCCATCTTTACTGCTGTGCTTACATTCAAGCACTGTCCAATACCTATGACATCCATACTACAGCAAAAAGATCAATTTGGAGGTTCTGCAACTTGGGTTGACTGAGCTCTTCAGTTAGTCTAGATGGATATAATTTTTCTGGATGGAGGGAAAAGTGTGTCTCTAGTGTATGAAGCTGCTCTTCATGATTGTAACTTTTAGTTGGAAAGAGCAGCTGAAACTGCTTGAGATGATGTCTGCTCTTGGATTGAAGGGGGAGGGTTTTTTCCAAGCTGCTCATAGTCCAATGCAAAAGCTGGTTCACATCTCCCAGGAGAAGGCAAAGGCTGTCCTGTGTGCAAAATTTAGATTAACAAAATATCCTTTTGGAGTAAATAAGCAGGAGGCAGCAGTTCCATTGAGCAGACCCTGTTAATTGACTTCTTTTCCCAGCGTGCCCACATTTCTGGAGAGAGACACTTTTATACCCACGTGCATCTCATTGGCAGCTCTTGTTAATAGTTTTGAACTATTCTTCTCCATCAACATCATGATTTCTGTGCAGGCTCTTTTCAGTTCTTGATTATTTTAGCCCACTGTTCATTGTTTGCAGAGGTACTGTATACACACTATTTTTAATTGACTATCCAAAATGAATTACTGTTGCTGATTTGGTTACACTAAACCCTGTTCTGTTATCAAACAAATTTGCTGTCAAATGAAAGATCAATGTTATTGTACTATGTCCCACTTCATGGATTAAAAAGGGTATTTATTCTAATTAAACTATCAAGAAAAGCACACAGAATGTTCAAAGAATGGGCAGCACTTACAGTCACAGCTGTTAACAAATGTGGTACATCTGATCTGAGATTAAGATACAAAGGAAGAGCGATTAGAATTCGATGAATTAAATAGGATCTGAGGACCAAGGTTAGAGTAAAAGACAGTAGTTTTAAACATGCCTATAAGAGAAGGTAGTTTACTATGTATGGCTTAAAAGCATAAAATCTTTCAGTGACGCAGTTCTGGATCAACCACATAAAATGATGATGATGATTGCCGTTATAAATGGTTCTGAAGATGGTCAGGTCTTATGTACTTCTTTTTGCTCTTGTGAGTAAATGTGTATGTAAGATTTCTTCCAAGATTAGAATGCATGGCTATCAATCATTTATACTAAGCACAGTCAGTCCTGCTCACCCGTCATGGCATAAAGTGCATTTATTCCTTTTCTGAGCAAGCTGCAGTAAGATGCTTTCTTTAATTGTGGAATGTAGGCTTATTTGGTTAATGCTGAACTTTTTTTTTATTATTATTTTTGGTTTGAATTGTAAGGAAAGAGAAAAATACTTAATTGGTTTAAGTCGGTCTCACAGTACACCACACAGAGCTGTACATTACCTGTAGGCTTTCTTAGCTTTACATACAGTCAGATAAGTTTTGGCTCCTTCTGTCTAATGCTGTTTCCTCTAATTGTTGAAGAAATGGAACATTATACTACCTAACGTGTGGGGGTCACATTAATCACAGAAAATTCTTTTAATGTCTCAGAAGTAACTGTCAAACTGGACATACTGAATCTATTTAAACTAAAGCATGCCATTTTTTATCTACAGTGATCTTTAATTCACATAAAAGGGTCAAGAAAATGTGATTAAGTGACAGTTTTAAAATGTACTATAATATTAAATAGCTTGATTAAGTGACAACTATAAAATGTAATACAATATTAAGTATCTGGCTATGTCCCAAAAGAACTTTAAAGTATTTTGAACGGTTTGGGAATTCTCTAGCCCATCACGAGTCACAAAAGAGCATTTTTATTAAACATAAACAGGTGAACTCAGCGGAAAAACCAACAGATAATGTCTTGTCATGGTGCAAAATGTCAGTCCTGGCTTCAGATTAGAATGACTGCCTTTTCAGCAAGATCTGAAGGAAATAAATAGGACTCCTTCTGATGGTGCCACCCCCTGAGAACACAGAAACAAAGAACTCTCTGACTGAGGATGTACATAGACTAGTCCAGTGGGTCGAGTAAACAATTTTACATTGTGTGGCAAAAAAAATAAGCTCATGTGTTGCTCTTCTAGCTTTTCAAGTGTAAAGTATCTGTGCAGCGATGTGCTCGGTCACTCCGGTGAGCAGAACCCTTGGAGATCTCTAGCAAACTACTGTTTGGCTGCTATGCCTTGCACTTTGTTAGGAGCCTGTGTGTACCTTTGGGCTTGAAAGGGAAAACTGATGTGTGGAAAGTGCTCTAAAGTGTACAACTTGATCAGAAGATGGTCTTTGTGACTGTAAAAAGCATAGTCTTTGCAAAGAAGAGAAAGGTGATCGGTGGGGAGAATATGATTTTTTTTTCAGTGGGTTTATGGAGAGTTGAAGTAGTGATTACCATGCTGGAGAAACCAAGAGATGATGTGCTGCTCAGCACTTCACTCTCTGAAGTGTAGAGTTCTGAAACCTAGACCTGGGGTGCAAAGAACCGGAGAGATTTTGGGCTCAGCTTCGTGAGGAAATGTGGTCCCTAATGCACATGCCTGTGTAAGCACGAACAGTCTTGCATGAAATGGGGAATGCTGTTGTCTCACTCACCTCTTTGTACCAGATTTAGTTGTCTCTTTTCGACCAGAAATTGGCTATTTCACATGTGTTCCCTTGTGGTTTGAGTGCTGTTTGGTATTTTAAATTCCCTTAGAATTTTAGTTTCACAGCTTTTCCCCAGTTCAATTTCCCTTGGCAAATTTGCCAAGTTTGGGGGGTGGGAATTTTGAAATTCTAATCTGTAACATATCTAGTGGTTTGGTTTCATCTACTTTTGGTATTTCCTTGGTTTCCCTGAAAGCATCCAAATAGATCTGAAGCTCAGCAGTTCTCATGCTAAGATACTTGAAGCAGAGTTTGGGAGGTATGGAATGGATTGATAGGAAATGTCCACGAACAGCATCATGTAGTTTGCTTATTAAATGTCATCTGATTCTGGCTTAATAGGAACTCCAACCCCTCTGGTAAGCTGCTTTGCATGTCCATATAATGTGGCTGAGGGTATTCACCCAGTGACTCTTCTACATGGATTCATATACAGAACAAATATGAAGGAGGAAAAAACTCCCACACTGTTCTGACCATAAAAATCTGGAGTTTTCAAGTCAGATGCAAAACAATTTTAACATACATTTTCCAGTTTCTTCATGCTTAGCAGTTCTTTCCTTTTGCATTTTCACAAGGCCTGTGTGTGCAGAATGGGCATAGTTTTCCTTTAAATATTGTGAGCCACTCTGGAGGTGCAGCAGTATCTGTCACAGATGAAAATACTATAACTATGTTTCTTTGTAATCCATTCACTGGTTTATGGACCCCAAATCCTCAGGAGAGGGTCACAAATCCACATAATGTTCTTACATGCTGGCTTTTGCATTTGCTACGTCTCTGATGTAGCTGACAGATGTGCAAAATCCCATCTAGCCAGATATCTCCCTTCTGACCACACAATCCGTGGAGATCGAGAACACACGTTATTCCGGCTAAAGCCTTGAATCTGGGCTAATAACTCCCACTCCTGATCTGCTCGTTTCAGGTGCCAACCTATGAATTAGGTTTTTTAAAAATGTTAGTCTTCATAAGTTCAGGACAACATATTAACTTTTGCTTTCTCAGAAACACAATAATTAAAGGACTTGTCAGCTCAGTAAATAATAGAACATAAATGAGACTCTGCTCCAGCCACTCTGCTGCAAAATTTTAAATATAAACTTTTACGTTACTGAGGTGAGAAGCAAAGGAATTGTCACAGCAGATGAGCTGTGAGATTCATCAAGACTTCTATGGCCTTTAGGGAAATATTCAAGAGCTGAGGCTCCAGATCTAGGAAGGATCCCGGAAGGATCCAGGAAGCTTGAAATTTGGGCTCTGCCAGTCAGCATTGAGTTTCAGTTTTAAGATACAACTGTCCTTGTAAGAGGAGACTCCAAGCTTTGTGCTGGAGACTCAGGAACACCACAGAGATGCTCCAATCTGCTGACTCTGCCATAGGCATGGTTACCTCAGGATTTGGGCTCCTGGATATGGTAACTCCTTAAAGTTTGCAGTTAAACATGTCCCAGTTTGTCTGTCGCAGGCAAGCTAGTTGGCTTGTGTGGGTAGGAGTCACCTTGAACATCCACCTACCTGCACTGTAATATTAGCAAGGATAAGTATTGATTTCTACAATGGAAAAACCAAGCAAACCAAAAGGAACCCAACCACCCAAAATTCACAGATTTCAGCAACTGCACTGCTTCTAAGTAAAAGAAAAGAAAACCAGATTGTCTCCATCCTTAAAACAAGACTCTATTCTTCATTTGAGAGGGAGAGCTTATGAATGCTTGAACCAAACAGGCTAACAGGAAATATATTTTAATTTTTGTAGGTAATATGCACAAGTACTAGAAAATGCTATGGTCATATTGGTGGTGTTCTGTGGGGTGCTTTTCATCATCAGCTGATTTTCTCTGAGGTGCTTTACCCACAGAGGGAGAAATGGTATTTCTCAAGTGCTGTTTCATTTTCACACAACTCCCTCCATCTCCACTGTTATTTGTGGAGATAAAGGTGATCCTGTGGAGGAATAGGTGCTTGCTCCAGGACTCACCGGAGTTAATCTCAGTATTTCAATAGGCAAAAGGTGACTCATTCTGGAGAGAACAACTGACTGGATTTTAAGGCTGGCTAAGCAATCGCAGCTTGTGAAGAAACCACATCAGGGTGAAGGAAGAAGCCGTCAGAGCAAACTCCATCAAGGACTGAGTTGCTTGAGGAGTGCAAGAGAGGGTGAAGACAGCATCCGTGTGTAGGGATTGACTCCCACGAGGTCAGATTCCACCAGGAATTACCAACCTGCTCTGCTTGTGGAGCATCACATGTATGTCCACGAGGGTGAAAAAGCCCAGCCTGTTCCTTTTTCAGCCAGTGACACGTTGTAGTGTATGCACAGCATAAATGTTTGCTTTATGATGAATCCAGGCGGTGAGGGAAGATAAACACCTACCAAGGAATAGTCACCCCCACCTTCTTCCAATCAAATAGCTGTCACTTGGGTCTTGCATTATTTTCTAGGCTAACTAGGATGATCCTGAAAAATATGAGCTCCTATCCTTGAGTAATTCTGAAGCAAATTGAAATCCATGCTGGGAACCTGATGTGCTTGCTTTAGCTGACTTTCTAGCAGCATGTAAATTATTTTAATTACAACTTGTGTTTGATACACTACAAGACTTGGTCCTGAAATGCTCTAACAATCCAAATGCCTGAAATTTGCTTGCAGAGTGATATACCCAGGATTCTGTGAGCCTTTAAAACTGAAGTGTAGGGGCCTGATCCAAAGTCCTTTGAACTGAAGGGAAAAAGCTTTTATCGGCTTGGGTTCAGAGCGAGGGATTTGTTTTGACTAAGTCCATCTTTTCTTCTCCTTCAGTACTTTTCTGGTTTCTATTTTATGTATTCTGAGTTCAAGTGGATCTGATAAAATTTTTCCCAAATGTTCTTCCTCTGTGAGTTGACTGTTTCAAGTATGAGGGATATTATTTCTGACTGGCTGCATAAGTCACCTGCTGGTGTTTCTATTCTATGATTGGATGTCTCGAAATATTCTTCCAAAGTAAATAATGGCATTTGCTTTGACATTTGTTTTCTGCAAACATTTGTGCCAGGAAAACAGATTGTATGGCTGAAGTGAATGAATATTTTTATCTGCATTAGTCACCCAAATCTAATTTTAAATCTAAGGAAGAGAGAGGTGGGAGTTTGCCTGATTTGTGCTAATCTTAGTTGAAGATATATGTTAGTGCTCCAAAGTTAGATCTTTTTAGTACTTAATAATCAATAAAAGAGCTAAAATATAATGTGAAAATATTTTTACATTGGCAGTAACAAATTATTTTTATTAATTTTTTCTACATTGTCTATCTTGTGATATTTTTTTTTTGGGTGCTGTTGGCCAAGATTGCTGAAATGACACGGTAGACTTTATTAAAATAATAGAGGCTGGCGTTTTCAAAGCAACCCAAAAGAGGAGAGCCTCCCATTGAAATTCTATGGAGTAACGTGTATTGTCAGGATCTTGCATCATAGCCTGTTTTGTGAATGCATTTTTGAGGCTGTGTTGTACTGCAGACATAAATATTTATAGCTGGGGTTCTGATCCTGCCTTTGCTTATGCATGTGTCTAACTTAAACACATGTGAGTATTCCCCTTGGGTCCAACAGGGCTATTTGCATTCATAAAACTGAGGATGCATCTGGTATTTTTTCATGAAATTGTTAATAATTCTACTGTGTTAAACTGCACAGTGGGCAAAAAACTGCACCTCTACCTGGGATGATTAGGTTCTGTATCAATTGATGCTTCTGTGACCTTCCCTTTTCTACTCCCAGGACAGCAAACCTGAGCTGCCACACCTCCTCGGACACACTGACCACTTATTCATTCATTCCCATGAATTTTTTATAACCACTGTCTTTGTAAGATACAAAGCAAAGAGACAGATGCAAAGTTGGCCATCAGTTTTCTAATGGAGCAAGAGCATAATTAATCAGAAATAACACCTAAGAATAACTGGTGCAGAAGGGTATTTCCCAGGGAGGTAACGTGGATGTAAGTCAACTTGTATTAATCAAACGATAAGATTAGTGACAGTTTGCCTTTGCAACCTTTTAGATTTGATAGCCAGCAACTTTCTAGCTAATTATTCAGATTCGTGGTTTTATTTTTTGTTTGTTTGTATTTGTTGTTTGTTTGGTTTTTTTTGATAAGGGTGAATGGAACATTAGGCCAGGGATCAAAAGTCATCGAGTCAAACAGAAATGCTGGAAAACAATTCTGATGGTGATGAAAGACAAATTATTTGCATGGAGACAGGGACCAAACATCACCAGGACAGCAAGTGTTGCGTCCCCTTGACAACTCTGACAGGATTATTAATGTACTGCAAGCAGGCATCAGGGCTGAGCCAGGGTGTGAAAACTGTGTCATGTTTACTACCATTAGTGAGTGGCACTAAATGGGGTCATAACTTTCACTTCAGACTCCTGCAAAAGATCCCTTTTGGAACTTGTTCGGCTGAGAATGGGCTAAAACTTGGAGCTGTTCTAATTTCTTTTTTTAGTGGCCCTATGGCAATGCCATAAATAAATCCAAGAATATGCTGACATGCTGATTATTATATAGTTTTTGTGACCAGGATATTGTGTCTAATGTCTGTGTCCATCTTAGTCTGGGAGCAGTCTGTATTGTTCTTTGTTTATCCCACAGTATTCCTAGCTGACAGATAAGGCAATGGACAATCACATCTTATCAGATTTTGCTTTTTTTTTTTAACACCTTTTTCTCAGAAGATTTTAGTTATGATTTTCACTGTTATTCACAGCTGTTAGCAAGTGCTTACACGTAAATGTGTGTTTTGAGCTGTTTTCTGAAAAAAAAGAGACCTTTAAGCACATGCTTGAGACCTTTCCTGAACCTAGGCCTAAGAGAGGTTTGATTAGAAAAAGATGATGGTTTGCCCACATACATAGTAGTGCTTTTGTTTCCTCCTGAACAGTAAGCTGGACATTTGGACTTGGTTCACTTGGCGCTAATGATACATGACCCTGCAGGCTGTGGTCTCAGCTGGCTTCCATTTTGGGTTTGCAATTTCCTCAGCAAATTTTATAATGACTTTTTGAGTTGGTGATGAAATCTTATTTCTCTGTCTGTAACTATCTGAGTGTGAGTGCTGACCATCAAGAGATTAGCACATGAGGAGAGAGCGTACCTTTTTATGCAGGATGCTGGTGTACAAAGGACAGCTTGGACACAGCTATGTTTTTGCACTCTTCTGGTCTCCTCCTTAGGAGAACCCTCTCTTTTCCACTTCAGTTTCTTGCAAAATCCCATGTGGACATATCCTTTGCTGTCTGCTCTTGGTTGTCCAGGAGTCATCTCTCTCTGGTTCCTTATCATCCATCAGAGTATTCCATTTCCTTTGCTGCCGTGTTTGTGTTGCCAATCTCCTTTCACAGTAGTCCTGCCAGTGACTTTCTCAGTGGCTCAGGGGGCTCCAGAGTGGTGCAGTTAATGCTGTCACTCTTTTCTGCTCGAATACAATTGGATACTTTGCAGTCTTTTCAGAAGAGTTTGTTTCCTACCACCTACAGCATGATGAGGAGTGTAATAGAAATACTTAACATATTTGGATTGACTTCCACAGCACAATATGTAGGATGTGGTAAAAATAATTCTCTTGTGACCTTGGTTACAGAAAACATTGCTACCTGCCACAAAATCAACTTTCATGTAATATCACCTTTTATAATGCCTCTGATTTGAGAATGACCACATGTTGCTCTGTTTTCTCTCTTGTGTTTTTATCTGAACTGTTTCTTCTTCTCACTTGTTTTGTGTGTTATGTCTGAATTGCTTTTATATATCAATAGATATTTACATGGCACAGCTCTTTCTTCAACCATATATTTACTGTGGGCTGAAGTCCTCTTTGAAATCCTCAAAGGTCTGTGAAACTCGAGGTTAGAGTTTTGGACTGATAAGCCATCTGATATAGGTGCAGTCTTAAAGGCAAAACTCTTCTTTTGATTGGGTGGTGTTCCCACAAGCCATGCCTTTGGCAATATGGGTAGGAACAATTTCTTGAGTGGTAGGGAATGCTAAATTCTCAGGAAATTGAAAACTCTCCCCAATATTAATTTGGTTGTGGTGAAGAGAAAACAAAGTGTATTTTTTGACCCTGGTTAATGTGATCCAGTGATCTTGCTGGTTCTTCAGTTTATTGAGTGGTGGTGGGAGATTATTTGAGCAAGACCAGAATTTCTACTCTAAACCCCAAATTGTCAGATCTTCTTAAAAACCCATAAAGGCACTGAAGTTGCACAAATTCTTTCTCTTTGGATGAGTCTCTGTTTCTACCCTAGGGAGTATGGCTACTTTTTGAATTACTGTTGTAACCACAGAAGAAAGTTTTGGGTTTATATAAAAGTAGACCAGAACTAATAAGAGCCATGAGCCTTGTTGGGGCTACACTGATTTGCTTCAGTTGGAGGCCAGATAGAACTACCGTCTCATTCCAAGAATCTCTTTGCTTTCCTTGTTTAACTAACTCAGACCGTGGATCTATCATCTGATTCTCTATATCTGAGCAAATTCTGTTTCGTGTTCGTGCTCTCCCCCATTTCTGCTCTGCATCTGGTACTTGGTTGAAATGCACGGCTGATGAACTGTGGTACAGTAAGCATACAGATGTTCTCTCAGCATGCCAGCCTGCACTTACTGTTCTCCTCTTCATAACTGTATATCTTGCACCTTTTACTGTACTTGGGATCACTTGTAGTTGTTGAGCCTGGGTTTATGTGGGAGAGCTCTGGTTGTGCAGCAGAGGTTCACGTCAGCTCCCTGGGTTTTTCCCCATAGGTTAGCAATGCTTCACAGATTTGTCTCCAAACACAAAACTCATACAACAGCATGAAATGTTTTGCAGAACAGTGTGGACATGAGGAAACTGGAATAGGTTAGGCTTTGGTTTGATTCTTTATCTGCCGTCCACTTGTGTATGAAAACAGATGCCATCCATGACATACACTTACAGAAATATTCACCCTGCATATATTCTAGAATGCATTTCCACAGCAAGATCTTCTAGGCTTCTAACACACAAAACCTCCAAGAACTAATTTTCTCCTTAGAATTATTTGACAAGCTCATCAACTGGGCAATGATTTTCTTTAATGTTTTTTTCTCTTTCTTTTTTTTTTAAATGTAATTCCTCTCTGGATTTTTATACCACAAGAGGTAGCCAAAGATCAGGTATTAATTTCCACCCAAGAATGTTTGTTTATATCTTCCAGATAAATTAAAATATGATTCAGTGCATCATCAGGCTGTAAATTACAATGCTAGGGAATGCTAATGGTTTTATAGGAGCCAGGTCCAAAATTTATATGAAGACTGTTGATCTGTTTGGGACTGTTATGTTAGGTTCACCAATTTTTCTTGGGCTGACCTAATAATTACCTTCATCAGGGCAAGGCTCATGCACCTTAAATTCCTACCTGATTTGTTAGTTTATACTCTAACCCGGTTTTGCCAGCACTTTAAATATAGCTGTGTTTGGATGTGGTGGTGGAAATAATGAAAACAGGACAGTTTTGCTGGGGAGAATCCTGAAAAAAACCCTCACAGAAGGAATTTCATTTTAATGTGTTTTCATGTTATTACAATAAGATACTTTTTTTGAGCTGTGTTTAGTTTAGCTGCTGTGGTGTTAAAGCATTAGAGATGTGTGTATTGCAGACTTCATGGTGGGCTACATAGCACAGAGTGTCACTGCAATTCAGGCCACTGCTTCCTCAGCTTCCTATTACTAATCTTCTGACATCCTTGTCCCCTTTGTCTGCCCTGCCCTGCCCTGTCACAGTTTCCATCTTTCCTATGGAATAATAAAGCTTACTTTGGTCATAGGAAAGGCATGTAGAGCAGGAGAGGCTAAGATGCATCTCCATCCCCAGTTGCTGATGAGGGGCAGATCTTTGTAAGTCAGCTGAGAGGTTTTATTCAGGCAGTTGAAAAAGTTTTCACAATCTAAATAAACATTTATACTTTGTGGGTGTTGTCCGTCACCAGTGCTAATAAATAATTACTTATTTCAATTTTGAAAGGTTAAAAAGTCAGGGTTGCAGAGTGGCTGAGGAAGTGGTCTCTGAAAATTGTCTAGTCTGACTAACCCTACCCAACCCAAAGCAAGGTCCACAAGAGCAGGTTGCTCAGGACTGTGTATGGTGCTTTTTTTTTAATATCTTCAAGGATGGAGATGGCACAAATTTCTGGCCAACTTGTTTCACTGTTTAACCACTATCACAGTAATAGTGTTTTTACTATGTTTAAATGGAGTTTTCTGTATTTCAAATTGCGCCAGTTGTCTCTTGGGCACCTCTGGGAAGAGGCTTTGTCACTGGGCACCTCTGAGAAGAGCCTGCCTCCATCTTCTTTACTGCCCACCATAATTCTCATCAGACGTTTATGTACATGGATAAGATCCCCTGAATCTTCTTCAGGCTGCCCAACCCAAGCTGCCTCAATTTTTTTCCATGTGACAGATTCTCGAGTCCTTTAATCATTTTAGTGTCTGTTCACTGGACTTCTCCAACATGTTCATGTCTATCCCGTACTGGGGAAGACAAATACATTTCCTGATATGTCTAGGTCATTGTATATAAATTACAAAACACACCTCGGCAAGACTATTACTCCTTTCCTTTCCCAAGTAAGGTGCCCTGTGTTTTCCTGAGGGTGTTCCAGTAAAGAGCTCAGGAATATTGCCACCTTCACTTGGGTTCTTGGCTGCAGCAAAGCACGGGAGAGTCCCTTCCTCCCATTGCAGCAAATTTGGCTGCAGATTCAACAACCATTCTGAGTGTAACCTTAGTGCGTGAGACATAAAAACCACAGGCAGGGTGCAATAAAAGTTGAGGAAGCTTTCTAACGTAAAACCTGCTATATTGAAGCACAGGTAGAGGTTAATGCAGGAAGCACTGACCTGTTCTATGTAGAGAATAAGACCAGAAAATTTTGGCAGTGTCCACTTGAGCTAAAAGGCATGAAATCTTAGAGTCATTTTACATTATGAGCATCCCTATACCCTGCTGAAAGCAGCAAGCTTTTGCCTAGAAGAAACTGCAGAAGTTTTGCCCAATTTTGTCAGTCTTAACTCAGTGAAAGGCACTCAGAATTTCCAGCATTCTGCTTTGGGATATCTTAAATGTGTAAGGGTTTTGCAGTGGTATTCTGTAATTGCTAAGCTGACTCTTGCTAGCTGCGATTTTTTTTAAATTATTACTATTATTCTGATTAGCAATCAACACCCAATGGCACATAAATCTGCATTTGCAAAGGTTCTGCATGATACCTGGCTGGCAGGTTAAAATGCTTGACCTTTAGGGGAAAAGGAGACTTTTTTCTAGAAATAACTTGCCTTTAAGGACCAGTTGCAACTGCTTGACTTCAATAACTTGCTTTGTATGGAGCAGGTAATATGCTAGGTAGGTAAATCAGCCAGTGTGGCCGCTTCATGTCAGTGAGTTCTACTGTGTAAATACCGTGAGTTCCTCCAAATACTGTTAGAAAGGGAGGGGGAACATTCTCGTTCAAAAGTCTACAAAGGTAAGAGCAAAAGACCAATTATTTTGAAGAGTGGAGGACAGCTAATGGGCAAGGAAGCCCAAGTGGCTGGGAGAGCACAGTATTTGCATATGGGCCAGTAGCATCATTGGCAGCAGCAAACTTTTTACCTCTTACTCTGGTCTTTCATTGTTTGAGCTGGAAAGCTGCGCAGAGTAGAAGATGAAGAGTCTGCAAAGTAGATGCAACGTCAAATATTCATGATCTTAGTGTCCTATTATGTTAATCCTGAAGATAAAGGGGCACATTAGAACAGGAGAATCCCTTGGGTGTGAGATCTGGTCAAGGCAAAGAGCAGAGCATCCCCTCTTTGTTTTTTTTGCAGCCCTGGTAGGTGAAAATTTCTGTTCAGCAAAGGTGAACAGGAGCTGTCTGGATGTTTATGGGTTGACGCATGCCCAACTATATCAAGCTCAAGGAGAGCCCCAGCACCCATACTTCCAGAAAGAAAGTGTGTTTGCAGTGGTTCCTTTCCCTCATTAACTGATATGAGCTCCTGCTAGCTAATTCAATTTAGATTTCCCTTTCTTAGATTTTCGGAGCACAGAACTGGTGGTCTCTGGGTCAGGTATTAAGGACAGGACTTAAAAGGAAAAATAATATTTTTCATTTAGAAATTTTCTTTCATTCCATTTCCTGTAAAGTGTGGTGGAGGGGAGAGAGCCTTGAGCCTGCACTGTTGACTGGTTAGTGACCTTCAGCAATTTACAAAAGCTATTTCCTCACCCATGGAATGAGGATAATGATACTTTTAAGCCTACTCAAAAAAAATTACGTCGGAGCATGATGTTGTTGAACTCCTACTTTAGTACAAAGAGCAAATCTTTAGTATGGAAGAAAACTTTCTGGAGACTTAGAAATCAGTGGAGGGAAATGAATCTTTAAAAATATGTTATTTATAAAAATCTTTAAATTGAGACAACAGGGAAAAATTAGAATGCTCTTTTTTTTTTTTTTCTCCTCTTTTTCCTCTTTTCTTCCCCCTCCACCCCCTGCTGTTTACTTTTCAACGTGGTGTTGAAGTGGGTTTTGCTTTTGTCTTTAATCAGTTCAACCTCCAAGTTCTTCAGTGCTTCAGCACTGCAGAAGTCTCTACTTTTTCCAAAACAACCCTTTGCTCTGGAATTTTTTGCTTTAAAGTCATAGGAATGTGTTGCTTCTTGTAACATGCTGGGAAAGCTTCTTTGACAAAAATCTATCATTTCAGCCAAATTTGAGATGACAGCACTAGCTGTAAAGTTGCAACAAAAAAAAGACAGAAACCAGACAATTATAAGCTGAAGTAGATATTCTCTTCTTATCCAGAGTGGCATGGAAGAGACTTCATGGCAAAGGAATGTTGCTCAAATTCCAATCTGAAGCATCTGTTGATCACTCAGCAGGTGGTGTTTGTACCAAATTTGAGAGGGGCCAACTATTACAATCCTGTCATTAGCATGGCAGTAGTGGAGTTTTGTTGAAATTCAAGCTTCTGAAGTCAAGATGTTATGTGACAATCTTATCTTTCATTAAATCATGAAGTCCCAAGGCTTTGGAGAGAACTTAAAAGGATGAACCTCAAAGCTTCAATAAACCCCACAAGAAAGTAGGAAAAATACAATTGCTTTGGTTCCTCATTTAAATGACATGTAAACATGTAAGGTACTCTTTGAATTATTAAGAAATCCAGAAGGTTATTTTTAACACTCAGGGCAATCTGTTTGGGAATGTGTGTGTATGTGTTATCTCATTGAAAAGCAATTATTCACTCTCTTCCCTCTTGACTTTTCTCTGTGTTTGGGACAAAGCCATCCTATGGAATCCCTAAGGAATATGGGTTTGTATTTTGTCACTGAGATGTATATCTCTCCATGTCAATAGCATGGATGATCTCTCTCAGTGTAGCAAGCCCTCTCTTGTAACCTCCATTCCAATTCAGTCGCATGATGAGCATCTGTTTCTTCTGGGCAAATTATAACTCACTCATATGAGTACTGACTAGGAACTGGTTCTAGTGAGAGCTGCTCTGGTGCTCCTTTTCTACTTCAAAGTAGCCCTTGAGGTGGCATAGTCAGTTTGTGGAATACCCCAGTGTGACAATATCAGGTGCTGTGGGAAACCACAGAAAACCCATTAAAATATTCCTTCAAATACTTGGACTTCTTTAGGCACATCTTGGCTAGCCAGCAGTGGATAGTCAGCCTCTCTGGAGACAGCACTGTTAAATTTACTCTCTCAGACAGTGCTCTGGGCAAAAGCTCAAGAAACAGTGTGGTTGTTTGTTAGGGCTGTTCTTATTGTCTTATTATAGGGAGATGATATGATATTATAGGGAGTGCCTTGACTGGGGATGTCAGGATAAAATCCTACACACTGTAAGAGTGACTTTGAGGGCAGTCCCGCTTCAGCTCTATTCCTTTTTCCTATTCCTTTTAACATCCCTGACTGCCAAACTGATCTGTCCAGTTGAAGCAGATAAATGAGAAGTCCTCACAGCAGCTTTTCCAGGCCCAAAGCCTGCTCAGCATTATGCCTATAGCTAGTGATGCTTCATCATCATTCTGGAAGGGACTGGAGACACTTCCTCAGTGTCTGGACATGAAATCTCTGAGACCACATCCTGAAATCCCTAAGACCATTTGGGAAGCAACACAGCTCTGAGCATTGATCTTTAGGATGGTCACACTGAACTGCATTTCTTAAGCTGCATCTGTAGAGTTTATTCAACAGGTAGCTTTTTGATGACATGGCTGGTTTTGGTAAGGTTTGGGCAGGCCTTCCAAGAGCATCTGTCTCCATCCTCTCCATCCTCTTCTCACCTCTTGCAGCTGAGACCAAACACTTAATTGCCAAATCTATTTTGATTGAAATTACATCCTTGAAATGTCTCTAGCTGTTCCACAGTGTGAAATTGGCCTAGCCTTTTGGTAGCAGGAACTAGTGTGCCTAATTAGCTATTCCTGGTGGACACTGTATTTATAAAGCTAATCTCATTTCCTTCCACACCTTCTGTGGATGATAAGATGCTCTTGTGATTTTCATTGTGTATAAGAATAAAAAGATCATTAAGGTCTTTACCTTGCTGTTTCCCTTTCTCGGGCAGCGATGCTGGTTACGTGTTATGGACTATCTCAAAGATAAGCTCTTGCTGTTCCATAACTGCTGAATGGCAGAGTTCCCGTGCTCTCCAGTAGGTGTGTATATGCAGTGTTTCGTGCCTGACCAAAGTACAGGTGTTTGTTATCAGAAGGACATGTTTTCAATCATAAGTTTTGAGTTGTTCATGCTAACAGGCTTTTCAGCAGGAGAGTTGCGTTTGTGGCAGGGATTGATGAGCCTGGATTGGGTCCTCAGGCTTCCAGGCAGCTGTGAATATGCTGGGTAACACCAGAGGATGTTGTTCTTGAAGAAAGGAAAATTTTGGGGTAAGCACATTTGTATATTCCTGTTTGTTGACCTTTGAGGGTTTGGTTTTGTGGTTGGTTTGTTCATTTGTTTTTAGAATTATGCATCTGATTTCATTGCCCAGATTCATAAAGGGACACTTATGCATGTTCGAATCTGGAGAAGCTGTCCCTGTATAGGTCACTTTCAGGATAGGTTTTCAATAGGGTTCACAACAAAAGCAAGATTTTCAAAGCACTCCTGGCTGGATTTTCTCCAGGACTCAGCCAGCCAGGATACTTAGCTTGGTGACTATCTGGGTGCTGATCTGTCTTTAAAAAGTGTATCCTGGGTATTGGTAGTATCTTCAGGAAAGTTTGGGAATAGTGTTGATGAGCTCACTTCTGTTCCCTGTGTTGACTACATCTCCAGATTACAAAGCACTGAGCGAAGCATCTTCTGTCAGACAGGGTTTATGGAACACACAGGTAGATCTCTTCACCCTTAATGGTTTTGAGTGAGGTAATGTTTGACATGCTGGAAAAAGAAATTCCCTTTTGGCATTGCCAGTTCTCCAGTATACATGAGGTTAGCGTGTTTTGCTTATGGGTGTCAAGCAGTGATGTGTCACTCCTTCATAAATGAATGTATATTACATCTCGCTGATCATGGACAAGTGCCAGAAAAACGCATCATTGGGCAAAAAGGGAAGAGAGGGTATTTCAGTGTGCCAGGATTCCTACTTCTGGAGATTTGTTGGGGTGTTTGCTGTGTTCAGCAAAGACCAAGCTTTCTCCTGAAAGACGAAATTCCTGAAAAGACCACTGTCAGCATATGGCTGATGCATTGAGGCAGGTTCCCTCTGACCTGTCTGAAGGCAGCCAAACCAAAATTCTCACAATAGCACAGAAGTGAACCTCCTTTCACAGAGAAGTGTTTTCTGCACACCACACATGTGAACATATGCTCACATTGTCCTTTTTTTTTTATCCCTTTTTGGGGAGGAGGGGATGGGGCATACATCAGATTTCCCTGTTGCATTTTGGATGTGCTGACTGGGTGAGTTGCTGGAGAAGAGATGAATCACTAAGGAGTGGTTGCAGCAATTCTACATTACACCCCCTCCTGCTGGGTTTTTATTTGCCGAGTTTGCTGATCACAAGGCACCGCCTTTTGCCTCTCCAAGAAAGCCATGCAATACTATCTTATTTATCGTGCGTTAAATGTACAGATTGTTTTATGAATCACTACTCACTTCTCATTCATTTTCTCAACAAACTATAAGCTACAATACAACCTGTGAAATACTTTGCTGCTAGCAAAAGGTATCTTATTTGTGAACGTGGTCTGGACTCCTTTTATAACATACTGAGCCTTAAACTCATTTCCTTTGAAGTCCCTGGACTTTCATAGCCTGTAAGGATTAAAAAAAAAATTAAAAATCCCCCATAATGATGTAAGGAAATAACTTGTGGTTTCTTTACAAATTAATAAGCTCTAAGAAACATGGAATATTTCTTTTTAAAAGTGTGTAATAAAAACCAGAGGAATGTACTGCTGCACTGGTGACCAGTGTTTTGCTGTTGTAAAAACTCTTGGGGCTGATGCATTCTTAGGCTGATACAGTAGCGTTGTTTTGGGTTCCCACTCACCGCCTAGAGCAGTCCCACATGGCTGGGTACAGAGTAAGTACTGCCTGTGGAGTTGAAACATGAATATGAAGCATGCTAATGCTGGTATCAATTAGACAGTGACCCAGAAATTTTTGGAAGAATGATTTTTCAGCTATATCCTGTCTCCGGGGCTTATAACCCCAACGGTAGCTCCTCTCTGATTCCTGTGTAGAAAGCTGGAACAACTGGGGAGTGAGCCAGGGGAAGATGAGGGGGGACAGAGCTGAAATGCTGCTCCTGAGAGAAACAAATCATTCAGGCAAAGGAATAATCAAAGCTCTTGGATGAATAACGAAACAGACATTTCAATTGTAAGTGTGCCAAGGTTTATGCTGGGCCAAAGTGTCATCTAGACAGATGTACTCACAGTTTGCTTTCCATAGTAAGTGTTGGATTTTTGAAAATATTCTAGTGACATGTGGACATTTTACTAGGGTTCAAATTCTTGATAACTTTCCAGGTCATGCAGCCACCATTTGCATCATCTGACCTCCCAGCCTCTTCCATTCTTTCAGTGTCTTATGAAGAACATTATACTTTCAGATGCAATTATTGTATAATAAAGTATTGATTTCCTGGGGAACCCTTTAACATCTGCTTTCATAATTAGCATTTACAAGGCATCAAAAATTAACCATGTACAGCCTTACAAATTAATTACAAGGCCCTTTTATTTCTGAAATAAATATCAGTGCCCAAGTGTGGAGAAGAGCTGAGCATCTCGTCTAACTTCACTGAGTGCCAACATATGATGTGTCTAGATAAGGCTAGTGCTAAAGCAGAGTATAAAAGGAAACTTTTATCTTTTCATGCTGCATTTGATAATTGCCTTTATTTACCCACTTCTTTCAGTTACTTGGCATTGACTTCCCATGTGTGGTGTAATTTTTTCCCCAGTAATTTCTATTTTCTTCAGCAGCAGCTCTTCGTGAGAGTAGTTCTGGTCAACTTCAGGCATGAGAGCAAGTAAGGCATTTGTTTCTCAATTAGATGATTTCTATTTTAGCAGTATAAATCTCAGAGGGATGCTATGGCTTAATTTTAGTTTCTTATAGAAGTAAACTACCTGGCAGACACTGTCTAATCGTAAGCCTTCTCCCTCTGAGTCTGTTGTTGCAGATGAACTCTACAAGAAAGAGTTTGTTGCCCCAGTTTGGTGCTGAAGACATATGGAGGGGCTTTTCTTGGAGTAGAGTGGTGGTTCTCAGCTACTGTTTTAATGTGTGTGGTATTCAACTCTCATCAGCTTGGGCTCAGAGTTCTTCAGCAACCTGGAGATCTGTTTCTCTCTATGCCCAAAACTGCCCTACTCCAAGCAGCTTGTTCCCTGCTTCCCCCGTAAGTATTGGTGAGACACAGAAAAAAACATGCTAATGTTTTTTATAGGTCTTTCTCCAGACTGTTTTTTCCAGACCCTCACAAAACTTTTTGGTCTAAAAGAGAGCCAGAGACAGGCAGTAATGGCCCATTCCCTTAGTAAGGGAGAAACTCTGTTTCAAAGTCCTGCTCAGGAGACTATTTTTGTTGAACAAAACTGAGTTCCATGGCTCAGAGTAACACAGCAAAAGACCCCATGAAAAGAATGTAAGAGTGGTGAGGGGGTTGGCAAAATTTGAAGCAGGCTTTTATTAATTTCTTGGGCTAACACAGTCATGACAGTGGGGATAGAGGACTTGATATTTTTAATTTATTAGTGATGGGTTAAGTTTAACTCGTGGCAAAGGGAGGATGGTGAAGAATGTCAGAAGAGAAAAATCAAACGAATTAAATGAATTAACTCACCAGATCTGACTGGTCAGTGTGGGGGGAATCCCACAAAAAAAATCCCAAAAAACAAACCAAAAACTAACCAACCAAACCCCAACAAACACACACACACACACACACACACACAAACCCCCCAAAAATACTCAAAAAACCCCACAAAAAACCCTAAACCAAAAAACAAACAATCAAACAAACAAAACCACGCACACACACACACAAACACACACACACACACACAAAACCAGGGAAGAAAAACTCCAGTAACCCACAAAATACAGAATTTAAATTTCAAATATTTATTTCCAGATAGCAACAGGCTGATAGATGACATAAAACCAAATCCCTGTTGACATTTCAGTCAGTAATCTCTCGTATCATCATCCCAGGGTATCCAGATTTGGACTACATTCAGATGCTTTTTATTGCAGATTTACACTAATTTTTGTATACCGGAATCAATTTTCAAAAAGAGGTTCTTAGCAGAGCCTCTTCAGGGGAAGTAAGGCAACATGCATGATTTGGAGGAGATTTTTCTATTTCTAGGAACACAATTATGGGATCATTTCAGTTGAAGAAAATCTTTGTACCAGCCTTTATGGTTGATCTCATCACCATTCATCATGGCTAGGCTTTGCAAACGAAGATTTGTGAAGGGCTCTACCCACGCTTGCTACAAGTGGGCTGATGGCTAAAAAGGCCAATTCGAGACAGACAAGTCCAGTTACAAAAGGCACAGCAGAAAGACACCCCAGGTGATGTCAACAAGACATGATTCTTTCTGCGCTATCTCTTCTCCTCGAGAGTGATCCTGCGCGTGTTCTCAAAGCAGCAGCAGCGTTATAGATTGTGTGTCTCCAGGCCTCCCAATTGGAGGCCAGAGTAGACCAGTGGTGATGATCAATATGGCCAAGGCTGAGG
>JAWWES010000115.1:16202140-16234450 GCA_035583135.1 Lophotriccus pileatus
TCTGCATCAATCTTACCATCCGAGGAAATGATGCTTCTGAGGTAATTAAATTGCTGGACTGATTTGAGCTCTGATTCGCCAATGGAAATATGGGGATGATGTAAAATTTCCTGAGGTTGATCTATGTATCAACTATCTATGCATCCGCTATCAATCTATGTATCAACCAATCACTGGCCAAGCCACTGCCTTTTATACAGGCTTTAAAACTGTCTTTAGCTGCAAAGCTGTGAAAGTGGAAGCATCAATGTTTAATGGCCTGCTTGTCTGGCCAGAAGTTTGTTTTCAAGACCAGCCTCTATACTCTGCCATTTGAGCCGTGGATCAACTCAGGTTTCAGAAAGGCAGGTTTCCTATGGCAGGGGACTGTGTTATCTGCTGCTACTCCAAAAAGGGAAAGATGCTCTGCCACAGCCTCCACCTTTTTCTGTTGGTTTGGCCTGCGAGTGTTGCTTGTTGGACAGACACAGTGCAAAAGCCCGTGCATCAGGTTTTGATAAGTAGCTGATGGAAAAGATGCAGGAGTGCCAATCTACTTGTTCACTTACTAGCATTTACTCAGAGAGCCTGTTTTCCCTGACAATTTTCCCGATGGGATTTGGGTCTCTGTAAGGGTTCATAATCCATTTGGATATCCAGAGAAGGTATTTTTCTGCTTGTTGTTATACAGCAGCTCTTCCCAGCTGTGGTTGGATCAGGAAGAGTAATCTATGAAGGTACTGGAGTCTGCTGAGAGCAGATGCAGTTAGAAGTGCATCAGCATGCCAAGTATTCCCAAATGGAGATGTGTAGCTGAGGCTGCTGCATTGCATCACCTGCACTTCTGTTGGATCAGGGACCTCTGCTGGGAAATGCTAAATTTCTTGACTGTTTCCTATTTTAGGTAAGTGTTGAAAAGAGAATGCCCCAAGGGATATATGCTGACCCTTGTGCAAGGGCTGATCACACAGGCATGCGAGTGAGCTGGTTATTGATCTATCCCACACTGCTGCTTCTTTTCAGAGATGCAGAAAACTGGCTGTGTGCTCCTTGCTTTACAGCACAAATTTCTGTCTCTATTTGAAGTGTAATTCGCTTTGCTGTGCTTGGCTTGCAATGGGGAATAGGCAAAGCACTTCCTCCAGGTGAGAGTTGGCAATTCCGGGGTGAAAAATGATAACACTGACCCACATGTGGTGAGTGGCAATGCCTTTATTTGTGCTGCTGCTTCAAGCTGTTAGCAGGTATGGCTGTCGGGATTAACCCAGCATTCCTGAAAATTCCCTTTAATGAATCACTTGGAAGGTAAATGTTGGCAGGCTGCTCCTCCTCTTGGGTACAGGTAAATCTCTCAGGGTGGTACAGTCAAGTTACTGCATTAAGAGATGACTCCAGGATGGACTTGTGCACACACATATATTTGTCTTATTTGGGGTGGAGAAAGAGGGATTACTCAGATTATCTGCTCAGGACTTTTTTCTTTTGAAAGGCCCTTTGTCTGGAAGTACCAGAAAGGATGAGACAAACCGGTTGCCTTCACAGCTCGATGAGCAAAAATAAAGCAGTGCTCCTGTTACCTGGAGACATTCAAGAAGGCAAGTGCAATTAGTCAGTAGATAATTAAGCTGTACATAATCAGAGTACTGCAGACAAACCACCTTGGTCCACAGATAGAGCAGAGCAGGAGAAGCCCTTTTTCAGAAACTGCACGACAGGGAAGGGAGAGAAGGCAGAAACTGCTTGATCAACATTTTATGTACCATGTCCTCAGCAAACAGAAGCTCCATTGGGGCCTCTTCTTGCAACCTGCCTCCTGGGAATGCTGCCAAGGGAGGGAAAGTTTCGAAGCTTCATCTCTCCACTCTGCTCTTGCTGAGGCAAAATTTTCACCAATGGGAGCAACTCGGAGGGGCTTGCTATTTTAGTCTGGTCACACTAGGAGTGAGGTTATTTAGGAAACAGGAGGACTGTTGATTGCTCTTCGTCTCCCAAGGAGTCCTAGTGCTTGGTGCAGGTCTCAGAGACCCCTCTGTTGCACATGGTGAACTCCTGCCACATATGCAGGATGGGGTGCCCTGCTGCAGAGAGGCAGTGGGGCTCAGCATTCCCCGCTGCCCAAGGAACCCATGGCTGTTTGTGTCAGGAAGCCCTGTGGGTCCGCCAGGCTGCTGGCTCTGCAGCAAGGCACACTTCACTTAACCTTCAGGAACATTTATAATTAATGCTTAATTGATTTCCATAATGCAAGATCAACACATTGGCCTCTTCCTGTACATCTTTGCTCACATGAAGAGTCCTTACTAACCTTATTTTGTCTTTTCTGTGAGGTTTAACCTCAAGCAAGGTTCTTGATGAACTTGCTGCTCATAAAAATATCCAAATGTTTCTTAGCACAGATCACATGCTGGCTTCAGGCCCCTTAGTGTTTCTTTTCCAGGAAGGGTGGCTTCTTTTTATCATAATGTTAAAAGAGACTGTGTCTTTTCCAAGACTCAATTTTCTTTCTTGTCTCTGCCTCTCTGGGGAAAGGTCATATTCATTTCACTCTAGTTGCCAAATTTTGAAAACTTGTGTCAGGTCTTAGAAAAGTGATCCTCTGTAGGATCCCCTCTGACATTCTGTCCATGTCAATGTTGAGTTTTTCTTCTCTTCTGTACAGCTACAGATTTACCCATTCTGTAACTGAGATTGGAATATTCTTCTATTAAGCATAGCCTGTGCCAAATTACCTTCAGCAAAAGTAGCCTAAATCAAGCTTTCTAAACTTTATAGGAGACGTTCTTGTTGAACCCAAATAGAGTTTCCTCAAAACAAATGTGATCAAAGAAGTCCAATAGATGAAGTGTCAGCCACCCACCTTGAGCCTCAGTCTGGGGAAGAGGAGGGACTCCCCACCTGAAATGATGATATGGCTTTCCTTCACATTTGTGAGACAGAGGGCAAATGCAGGGCAATGCTGGTTCATGTCCTCTCACACAGCCACTGATTTTAGTTAAGCAAAAATCTGGGGGTTTTTTTGGAATTTCTGTAGCTGTATCTAAACAACATTTCTTTCTACACAGTTCTAACAGTTCAGCACCATAGTTATGTGGTACCTCTGTGCCTAATTTCGTTTACTTCTGAGGTGAAGGAAGTTATAAAATGGTCAGCTTAATTTGACCATGTGTCTTACACTTCATGAGTATCACTTTTATTTTCTCTTTCTCTTTTTACAAACTTCATTCAGGTGATGTCCTTGACCTTCTACCCAATACCTTTGCAGACAGGACAGGTTTTGATTGTCTGAGGAGGGAGCTGGTCTTCTAGAAATCATGGACAGAAGAGGAATCCACCATAATAAAAAGCACTGCTTCCTAATCATGTAAAAGGAGACTACTTCCAAACACACATGTGTTCTGGACAGAAGAAAAATGAATATCCTGTGAAGCTCAACAGGGATTTCTCTCTCAGTAGAAGAGGTAGCAGGAATGGGGGAATGGAGCTTGCAGTTTTTAACAGTTACTTTGGGTTTCAACTATGATTTTAATACCAGTTTAACCAAACCAGACTACACCAGTTGCCTTTATCTCATGGTGCTTTGCAATCTCTAGAGCCAGTGTGTCTTCCCCATTCCCAGAGTGTATCTATGAGGAACTCCTGCCATGCTGTGAGTGTAGGTTGTTGGACTAAGTTGATCAGTTAGTCTTCCAGAATAATGAAATATTCTCCAGATTCTTATAAATAACTGTGGGGATGTTTGAACACTGGAACAGGTTGCACAGAGAGGTTGTGAAGCCTCCTCTGTTCTTGGAGATGTTCAAAACACAGCTGGACAGAGTCTTGGGTAATCTGCTGTAGTTGCCTTTTCTTTGAGCAGGTGAATTGCTGTCAGATACTTGGACACTAAGGACAAACAATGATGGATGCTGCTTCCTTGAGTTGGTAGAAGAAAAGTATCAATGAGCGGAAAGGCTGTCCTTTTCTGTTAATTCCAAACATCAGTTAAATCTTAGTTTCAGTATAAGAGTGTAATTCACTGAAGTCACAAACAGAGTTTTGTGTATGTCATGTGAGATTTGATAACTAAAAAGAACAATTTTCTTATTGGTGCTTAAGGAGAGCAATAAAGTCAGTATTAAAAGCTTTTTTTATTCTGCTTGTGTGGGCATCCAGGAACACACGGAAGCCTCGAGTAAGCATTAGCAATACATACTGTGAGGTACCAGGAGATAGAAAGTGAAAAAAAAAACCTTCCCAAAAGAAACCTGCTGTCTGAATATATCATTTTTGAAAACTGGCACATCTATAAAGAAATTCCAAATAAATCTACATAGTAAAGAGAAAAAAGGGTGCAGACAATTAACTACAGGATCTGATGTGTGATGAATCTTTTATCTGAAATTAGCAATGTATGTATTGAGTGGATCAAGATGAGCCTGTTACTCTGATAGAAAACTTGTACATGTGAAAACTGTCATCTTGTATTAAAAGACAAATGACATTTTGAGGCATTACATAAATAATGGAATCACATGGCCACCTGATCTTGGTTATTTCTTAGTGAAGGGTAAGACATTTTGAATGTCCCTTTATTCTGAATTGTGGAGCTGTAATTCTCCTGAACTGTCAGCACAAGTTGAAAAACTCTAAAGCTTTGGAGTGAATTCCTGGTCCGTTTGAAATCAGTGGGAGTGGAGTGCTTGGCTTAATTGAAGCAAAGGTTTTCATCTTCAGTGCATGGGAAGCTTCTGGTTCTTGTTTGCTAAAGGTGATGTCCAGTCACTATTTTCCAAAAAGAATTTGTATCTTTTGTATCTCTGTTCTCATCTATTCATTAGTAAATTCTGCTAAAGCAAACACAAAGTTTGGTCTGATGTTCTTAATTTGGATTAGCTGCTCAGCTTGGGCTTGGCTTTCAGGAGGGGATGCTTTGTGCTGTGAATGGCAGAACTAATGAAACTGGATTTTCTTGTCACCCACATCTCCCATGCTGTTACTCTGCAATGACACCAGCCTCTGTGGCTTCAGCTCTGGTTGCTGTCGGGTGTGTGGTCTACCTGGAGCTCTGGGCACGCAAACTAGCAGGGGAGGTGGTGCTGCTGGTAAGCAGCATTTGTAACAGCTCAGCCTGATGTTCTGTCAGGAGACTAGACCAGACCTTTCTCATAAATCCACCCGATTTTCCTGAAATCTGTAGGAACTCCCCAATCCTTGAAGTTTGTAGCCGTCTAGCAGATCTAGTTGAAGCTGGACAACAGGTTTAGAAAATATTGGCAGGATTATGTAGACAGCAGGAAGGCATCAGCTCTAGTTCAAAATGGAGTGAGGTGATAATGAACTAGAAGTGGCATAAATCGTTTCCTGTCCCTTCATCAAAAACACCAGAGAATTTAGTAGGGATCAATCCATTTCATTCAGGTGTTCATTCAAAACTTTGATAAAATAAGATAGCCATTCTAAACAAGTTGTTTAAGGAGAAAGAATAATGTATCATAGAAACCTGGGAGATGTATTATTTAAGGTATAAAAAACAATCAGTGTCCTCTGCTCCGCAATGGGCAGCAACCAAAAACTTTCTTGAATTCACTCTGTTTTAATGAAATCTATAGTACCTATTTGGAATTCAAGTGGAAGTCCAGAACATTTCAACAGAACTGAGCACAGAGACTAGCTGAAGTCAGTTGATTTGTATCTGGTGATGTCATATGTGTTTGTGGTTCTCTGCCTTTCAGGGATAGACAAAGTGGTAGTTAGGGTCTTGACCTTGGAAGAGATCCAAGTATTCATAAGACTTACCAAATGTATAACTGAACATGTCTGCAGCTACTTAGCACGTCCTCCTGCCTGACTCAGATGGGTCTGTGTCTCCATTTCTCACCTGTCCCGCTTTGTGTGAAGGGATAGGTGAAGGTGTTTCTTCCCAAAGCTGATAGAAGTTGTTTTGGGAACGATTTCCATAAAAAAGTCAGTCAATCTGAGTTGAAATTTAATGTGAGAAAAAAGCTGTGAGATCTAGGGTTGGAATTAAACCAGGATTTATGATGAACAGAGAGTTTTGATATGATCAAAATAAACGAAACAGTTTGCAAAGCAAGTCTTAGTAAAGTTTAAAGAGACAGATTCAATCTGATTCTATAGTAATAGTAAAGGTTTCTATTTTAGGACAATAGATTTCCCCCACAACCTCCTCCAGCTATTGGCTCATCAGATATTTCTAACTGGCTGGGGACACACCTTTGCCTTGAGGCTGTCTGTCCTCCCCTCTTTTGGTCTTTTACCTGTGAGTCCTTTCTATCCCAGGAACATATTTATAGCAAAGGCATAACATTTCATTTTCATACATGGCATAACTGTTAACATGCCAGTGGTGTAATATTTACTCAGTGACAGTCTGAGAAGGGTGGAAAAGAGGAAGTGAGAGTGTGACCATCTGAACTCCATGTGGAGCTGTCTGTCTGTATGTCAGATAACATTCCTCTGGCTAGGGCTGTAGGTAATTCATAATTTCCTCACTCAAAACCAGTTGTTTCATGTAATCATTTTTTTACTTACCTGCATCTTAGGCAGTCTGCAAGGACCAAGGTGTTTGGATCTTAGTTTTTCTGATAGACAAACCAAGAGTAGTTTTGTTTTGAAGAGGCGGGATTTACAACCCTGTTTGTCTCTGTGCAGTTCTTATTTTCAGTATTTCTGCTCTGTACCAGATGCAAGTTACAGAGAGTGTAATGTATTTGTCCTACTTGGCTACTTATATGTAGATATGAATATTGTCAATTATGACATCAAATTCTAGCCAGCAATGTCCTATTGTGGCTGAAAATTTCCTGTATGGAAAATTTTCTTACAATCTTAAACATACTGGGCTATGTTCTGATCTTAGCTTATAGAGTAAAATTTAAAGTAAGACTGAATAATTTAGTGTAGATTTATCCAAACAACAAATATAAGATTCTCTCTTATTTTCAGTATTGGCCTAAACTCTATCTTCTCACACCAATTATTGTCTTAACACAGAAGCACTTTTCCCTATTATTCTGCCATCTGAAACAGTTTTCATTTCTCGGTCTGTTATCTTTCATGTCCTTTCCCAATAGAAATGTCAGTCGAAAACATACTGTTTCTTCTCTCCTCATGGCTCTTGATGCAATTACTCTCCTGCTCTCATCTATTCCCCATCTATTTAGCTGTAGTATTTTGGATAGAATTACAAAATTAACATATGGGATATTCTAAAATGTATCCAAGCCCATTTTCCAAATCAAAACACACTTTGATTCTGAGAACACTTGTACTCATCTATGCAGTACAGGTTGAATTTAGCAGAATAAGGATAATGAGGAAGCCTGATGACTAAATCTAGGGAAGGGAATAAGCAACTATCTGGAGAACGCTAGTAAGTCACTCTTAACTTGTCCCTCTAAAAAAAAAAGGCTTTGAGGGTCTGGATAAAGAAATTAGCAGTGTAGAACACCACGATAACCTTCAACAACAGCACAGTAGAGGGGTACATCTGGGAGGAAAAATCAAAAAATGGTGTGAAATATTTCGGTGTTGAGAAATGAAATAGTTTTCAGAATAGTGTTAAAACTAAGAGTGTTACTGCTGCCCTTCAGTCCTTCACATTGTTTTCTCCAGCTGATAGGTGTTCCATTGAATAGGTCGCAAACTTAGAGGGTTCTGCAATGACATTTCCCATGTACCACATGCCAAGGCAGATCGATCCTCATGTTCTTCTCCATTAACTACATGGTATTGAAAAGATTTAGGCATGTCAGGTTGATTTTTCCAAGCATTTTCTTTAGAATGAGTTTCTTCTGCATTTGCATACCACTATGTCTCTGTTTACATAGAATTTCTAAACATAACACTTTAAAGTTTTTTGGGTTTTTTTTTCCCCTTACAAGTCAATGATACTTGATGCTTTCTCTTTCCATTTTTCCCCCTCCTATTTTAGAAAGGTGTCAGCTGGCAAGAAAAAGACCTTGTGCATTGCAGCATGTTTCTCTCTCCATGTCTAGGTATGTTTGTCATTATTCTATAGTAAAATATTCATACTCACTGGCTTCATCTCTATTTATTTATTAGTAATACTTCCTATCAGCTAATTAATTCCATGTTTAGAAAAACAATGTTTAGTGCTGACAAGAACATCATTAGAGAAGGTATTTATATTTTTACTGAATTGTTGAAGAGGCATTTCTCTGTTAGAAAAGGGAAATTAATCTCTTTTTGCACCCTTACTCTCCTTATTATGTTTCCAGAATTTCCAGAATTATTTATTGAGAGCAGCTTATGGTGCCTGAAGAGGGAAGAAATTGAGACCCTGTCTCTGAACCAAACTGTTTGCAGTTCCTCCATCATTGGATAGTTTGTTTATTTTTTGCTAAGTTAGGGCAGGTTTCCAACATTTTATCCCTAATTTAGCACCAAAAGTGCACAGTGGAGTTGGCTTACCCCAGGCTTTTGTGTGTGTCTGCAATGTTGGCATTGGTTTCCTCCCTTGTCTGATAGAGCACTCAAGAAACAAATGCAGCTTGTCCAAAATACACGGATGATAACTACCCTGAACACACACATTTTGCTTTTATTCCCACATATGTTTTGGCAGGGTAGAGGGCTCACTTGGCCTCCTATATGTCTGGGTAAGGAGGAGGACTCTGTTGTTTCTCCCTTCAATTCTGTGTTTTTATTTATTTGTCATATTGTTCTTTCAACCCACACAAAGAAACCCTAAGCACTATCACAACTGGCAAAGATTACAATCACTGACTAATATCCTTGCCACAATAAACTTTATCAACCCCTAGCATGAGACATAAATAGTACAAAAGGCCCTCATATTTTGAGCGACTGATATGAAAATTATAATAATTGTTACACAATGAATGGTACAAGAACTCAATAACACTTAAGGACCTCCATACTAGATTTGATTCAGAGCCAGCTGGAGCCTCTCCATTAAACCAGTGTGGTTTAGACTATGCCCCAAAAATGGGTAGGTAAAATTTTCATGTTCAGTGTGGACTTTTCCTCCCTTTTGAACTCATTCTTAGCAGCTGAGCGAGAAACACTTGAAGGGGTAAATAACCACTTGAGTGGTTATGAGATGACATGGTTGCATTAACTCTGTGTTTAGAAAATCTGTCTGTGTGCAGGTCTGTGCCTGGAACCCTGGACACAATACTCTGATCTTATTGGTAAGAACGAGCCAACCTCTCACCATCAGCCAAATTATCTAATAATTGCAGCTCTCTGAACACTGAGGCAGATCCAAAGCCTCAAAATAACCAAAAGGATGTGCTAGGGGGACAGGTGAAAATAGCCATTTATTTTTTCTCAGGACTGCAGTTAGTTGAAAGGACATTTTCTCCTACATAGAATATGTAGATGAACGATACAAAGCAACTGATTAAACTTGGATCAAAGGACTCTTTTCAGAGTGTGAAATCTGATTTAGACAATAAGAAAGTTAATGAACTTCATATAATCCACTCAGGTGACTTTAGCTGCTTATTTTGTTTGTTTGTTTCTTTTTTAAATACTAAGTTTTCTCTACAACAGTAAAATTTGGGTAAAATGGTTCAAACTTTAAATAGAAGTGTCACAGCAGTCAGGTTTGTTGACTGTCTCCACCAGGTGTGAGGTTGGGTGCGCGTTGCTGTTGGTGTTAAATTCAGCAGGGAATACAAATAAAGGATGAGGTTCTTCAAAGATGTTTTATTAGCAGTGGAGCTGATAGTTACACTCGAATAAAAATTAAGGCTCGAGCTGGCACACTTTGGAGCTGACGCCAGCAAGATTTAACAAATGGCCATGTTCCCAGGCTGCTCGGGGCATGATGTCTAGTGGCATATGCAGATGAAGGACTGGAAACATTAAAATAGCCGATCCAAACCCATCGGGCAGTGAGAACATGGTGTGTGATCCTTATACCCTTGAGGGACTGCGGCTTCACTCTCGCCTTTAAAAAAGCTGGAGACGAGCTGTCTCAAGGACAAGAGATTAACTTCAGATGAGGCTTCTTAAGTTTTTTGATTTTTCTTCTTTTTTTCTTTCTCTTCTTACAGTAAAGACTCATAATCTTGGTTCAGAGAAAAGTACCTTTTAACCCTGTGACCTAAAGAAAGATCTTGTTGAACAGAAAGTAGAAAGGGCTATGTACAGAGTCAAGATTATATATAATTGGTAAATGTTTTAAATACAGGAATTCAGGTAGCTTTGCATTAATTTCAACAATTCTATTTTCTGCTACTGATGTTGAAATTAGAGGTGAGGTTCTAACCAATTTCTCAGTTCATGTGTAGTCTGGAAAATAGTGGCAGTTGGTAAAATCTTGCCACTATTAAATTAAGGGTAAAACTCAGTGACTTCAGGGAGTTGAGATTTCAGCCTGAGAAGCAACGTTTTGGTTAAAAAGAAATTATAGTAGTTAAAATAATTTTGGAGGCTTTATCTGTGAATAAGGCCAGAATCGGGAAGTTAGAAATGTGTCACAGCAGGAGGTGACCTTTCTCTTATTTATTCAGATAAAATAATCTGATGACTGATCTGAAATAAAAATGATGAACCACCCATCTTCTGAAATCAGGCACGGTATCTTGTGATATTTTCATGCTATAAAGGAAGGCAGAGCACCCATAAAGATAATAACTGAAGGATATCAATGCACTTTCCTCTTCAGATTCCACACACATGAAATGTTTGTACTGCTTAAGAAAGAGTTAACTTGTTCTTTGCTTTAAACTTCATTCTGGTTGTCTTAAAACTGCAAGGATCTCCTTAAGGCTTTGAAGGGTCCGTTATCTGTCTCTTGCTTCAGAGGAAAATTTTTACTTGGGAAAGAAATTTTAGGCTGAGAATGTCTTACACAAAAAAAGCACTTCAGTACTTTTTTAATTTCCAGAAATTGGCTTATTTGTATAGTTTATAGGTAAAATTCCAAATAGCCATGACTTTTGAGACAGGCCCTTGAAATCGTGGTACTAGTGAGCTTTGGATGAGGAGGGATTTTTTTCAGTTCTTGTTGTGCAAGCCACCTTCAAATCCTATTTTCCTAATTTTTCTTCATGATCATTTGAGCTAAAAACTGTCTTGCAGATTAAATAATAACTGCTGTTAATCTCATAATCTTCACAAATCCAGGATCTTGTGATTTGAAAAAGATAGCAGCTCTCTTGAGGCCTCAAACAACCACCCTTTGAAAATCCTCCTGCAGAATTGTTGATTAAAGAAACACTTGCTTTGAAGTTCATCACATGTGTAGCCTCTGTGAGAATAAGGCCTAGGCTGGAATTTTAACATTCAGTGACAAATTGTTATTTGAGAAAAGAGCCACTTGACAAAATTATTTCATATTCATTATTAGGAATTAGATTCCCTGAACAAAGCACATTTGTTTCATGGTGTAATAAATAGCTACTGCAAAATATGGGGATTTAACTGAATGGGAACTGCGCAATTAAGATTGTCTTGAAGTCCTGGGCATGGACATGCACTCAGAGTCTTCAAGGACTCCTTTTCTCTTTGCAGTTTGACCTGTTGCAGACTGATACTGGATAGTTTTCACCAATTTCCCCCCCTCCCCCCAGTATAGAACTCTATATGCTCATATAGAAAACAAACATGACTTGAAAGAGACTTTTCCCCATCCTGCCCAGCTGAAAGCTCAGAAAGCTTGCATGGGAGTGAGAAACACTTCTCGTGGATATATTAAGTGCTACCATCTGTTTGGATTGTTTTGAAATGCATTTTCAGGCCAAAGCCTGCCCTTATGAGGATCCAGTTTAACATGAAAGTCTCAACAGTTCCCTAAATGTGAATAAGGCAGCAAAATTGACTCCTTTCATGCCTCCCAATCATGCCCTTTTATTTAGCTGCAATAACTTTAAGTGAATCAGAATAGCAGCCCCAAAAATTGAGTCCTTGGTTGTCTGGATGACTCCTTACTCACAAGAAGTTGCTCTGATTTCAAGGGCTTTTCTCTCCTCTGAGTCTGATACTGCATTGGGCAACGAGTCAAACGCAGTTTGTGGGGAAACTCAAAAACACTGACTTCTTTTCTTTTAACTTTGTAGTATTGTTTTTTTCTCCTGAGGCCTGAAATTAAAAAAAAAAAAAAAGAAATGGGAAAAATATGGAAGAAAAATTTTTACATAAACTGTTTTTGTTCTTTGGGGCCAGTAAAAAAAATTTAGAATACTATATAAGGTGATATTATTACTGCCACACTTCAGACTCTCTGTGTGTGAGCTAACAAATATATTTTGAATGAAGTTATTTTGTCAAAATTTACAGCATTTGGCAATTATGATTCCTATCTGCCAAAAGCCAAACTTTATTTTTAGTCCTTAATATTGTGTTAGTGAAGTTATAATTAGGAATAGCAAGTTAATTTTTTCTCCTGAAACGCTGCTTTCTTTTGTATCTCGAATGGTCACTATTTTTTCGTAAACTAAACTTCATGCTGTAGCTTTTATCTTGATTTACATGTCAGTATTGTCTTTTTTTTTTTTTGTCCTCTCTTATTTGAATGTATGTATCAGGGGCAAAAACCCAACCACCCTAAAAGTAAATGTGTAGCACATCTTTGTAGCTTTTTCCATATATTGTTATTCAGAAGTGAAGAATGTACTCTAATGTACTCTAATTGCTTTCCTGTACACATCAAATGTTTTGTGACCTACCCTGAACTACTCTATCCTTAACTACTAAACATTTGCTTTTCCTCTACTTATCTGGATTTTTTTGAAAAAAGAAAAAAAAAAAAGAAAAAGTGGCTGAAGAGAGGCAATATTTTCTAATTTTTAGCATTTCTGGAAGGCCTATTCATTCCTTGCAGGGCTCGTGCACTTGCAGCCACGTCAGCAGTGCCAGGGCAGCTGCCTCTGCTCCTACAGCTTTCATTTATTTGTCTTCATAGACATCCCTTTGAAGGAAAATCTGGGGTCTGCAAATTTGAGTCTCCCGCTTGAGAATGGCACTCTTGCTCTTCAGGCCTTCTCTGACACAGTTCCTGGCTCGGCTGCTCTGTGGGTGATGGAAGGGGTGGGATGTGGTAGGCTAACATTTCCAAAAGCCTCCAGTAATTTGGGAGTCTACATCTCGACTTCAGAGGTGACAGGCACTTAAGAGTCGAAGTCCTTGAGGAAGTCAGTGTGCCCAGATATGCAGTTGCTTTGGTAAGGGACCTGTCCTGCCTTAACCTGCACTAATTGCTCCTTCTGTCCTTGCCTCATTTCCAAGGCCATGCAACTAAGCAGCCCAAGCCCCATCACTTGGGTGTGACTGGGCAATTTCTCTGCTGGATTACCTGCAGCAGACTTTGATAGTGAAGCCTCATTTTTCACGAGTGCTTGGAGTAAAACTGTGTTTCATCCCAGTTGTGCATGTGTATGAAGGAGCTTGGCTAAGTTTTTAAGCTGCTCTAACAGAACCGTGTCTGAGCCTTCACCATTTACCTGCTTTGTGCCCTTTCTGAACTGGATGAAACCATTTCATTTTCATGCTCATTACTGAGGGTCTAGTTTAACGTATCCAGATATGATAGAGATTAACCAATGGTGCTTTAAGGAAGGAAGAATGACTCAGGGAGGGGAGTGTGTTCTGGCATTGAATTAATTCTTGAAATTGAATCTGTTCTTGGAAATTTTTTTAATGGAAAGTAAAAATATAGATCTGTGTCTTCTTTTGCACTAAAAGTACTGTGTTCTGACTTGCCTTTCTGGCAACCCGGGGACCTTTTGAAGTCTTAAATCATGAAAAGTTTGAAACTTAAGATGCAGCAAACTGAACTGGCTAGGCTGAGAGGTGACATGCACTGGGATAAGTTATGGAGCAGCAAGGCAGGATAACTTCTACACTGAGAGGGTGGGAGGGCAGACACAAGGAATAAAGTCCACCAAGAGTTAGCTGGAGTGGAAGAGCAAATTCAAGCAGCTCTTCAGCTTTATACTGAAATGCTGCCCAGAGCCCTCTTCAGTACAGTGAAGTGGAAATGTCCAGTGAAGTGGAAATGCTGCATCCATGACAGAAGCTTGTAGGTAGCAATAATGTCTTTATCAGCTTCTCAGCATTCAGGTGCACAGACTTACCTCTAAGCCACCACCACCCAGAGGTGTTTTCTGTAACCTGCAGAAATGTGTGTGTACTTGACAGGGTACTTGTCCAAATGTACTTATTGGTCTACTAAAACAGATTGGTTTTGTCTCAGAACTTTGTTTTTGCAGCTCACTCTTCTCTGTGTGTCACAACTTTACCAGACAGCATCATGCTGGACATCTCTGCATATGGCTCTGTGTTTCCTGACATGGACTGAGGATGCAGGCAGGCATTTTGGTTGCTTGGAGAAAGCCCACCTCAGGAGGCCTGTGCAGACTGTAGTGCTGAGCTTGTGCCTGTCCTGCATAGTGTTTCCTTCACTGTACATGTTTCATAGTTACTGTTCTCTAGCAAAAAGAGGCGAGATTAGGCTGGAATCACTTAGCAGAGCTCTGGGATAACTAAGGCTTTTGCCCAGGCAAGCCTGAGCAACTTCCCTTATGGGCATCATACAAACTCCTGGCACCCTATATGTGTAGTTTCAGGTGAGAGATTGTGTTGTGAATGGGACCACCTCAGCCAGAGGCAGGGAACAGGAAGGCAGCTTTTGCTTGATTATTTCTGGTCAACCTTCTTTGTCCAGGAAATATAAATAAGCCTATACTTGATCTTTGCAAAAATAAATACGGGGCTATGCCTTAAAATCCACTTGGGAACCGGGTCTGGTCCAGAATGTGGCAGCTTGCTTGTTATTAGACATGGTCTCTTCCTCCAGTGCTCGCAGCCAAAGCTCCTGTGCTGGCTGATCTCTGGCTTCAGGACAGAGTTTATTTATTTTTTTAATTTTTTTTTTTTCTCTCTCAGTTGTAATCTTAGCCATAAATGGAACAGGATTTGCCTCTTGCTTTGAAAGATGCTGCCTCATTCGTCCTTTGGGACTTTCCAAGCAAGAGTTGCAGCTCCAGCTGCAACTCGCTCCTTGGTCCTGAAATAGTTTATGGATCTGAGCCATCTTTTTTTCAAGGTGATGATAGGGACGGGAGCTAGGACAGAGAAACTTGTGCATGGAAGGGATGGGAATTTGAACCTAGGATGTCTGTTTTAGTTGGCAGACTATTGTCTTGGACCTGCCTGCTTGTCTGCTGAAGCCAAGTTCATTGCTATCCAAACTGCAGTGTGCGATGTGCACATCTTGACCAGCAACGGTGTTGAGCTCCCTGGCTCCCTCACAAAGAGGTGCTCAGCTTTACTCAAAAGTATGAAATCAAACATTTCTGCTGAAATGAAACCTGATGATGAGGTCACTATGTTGTGTCTTGCTTGAAACAATTTTTTTTTAAACTGTGTGTGTTTGTGCTGCAAGGGAATAAGAGGGAAATCCCAGAGGGAAGTAAAACTTCAGAAACAAAAATTTCCCATTCCTGGGTCTGATCCTTAAGGGTAAATCTGTCACATTCTGCATCTGAAATCAGATTTAGTGCAGGTTTAGTACAGCCTTCTATCTGAAATCGAAATACTGTTGCAGATAGTCCCAGGAAAGATTTTCCCTGTCCTATTTGGACAAATACAGTATTCTCTAGAGCTTCTCACCCCAGGGAGGTTTGCTAGGGTCTATAAAGGAAGCAGAAGAAAAGACTTACTTTTAAAAATGTGTTGACTTCCTTCAAACTGCCTGGGCTTATGGACCTTCAGAAGATTGAGAATGTGTTTTATAAAACCTGCTTCCCCTCACGGGTGGGCTTTAATAAGCTCCTTCAGCTTTAGAGACCAGCCCCTCAGGTGAATTTCATTTCAGCTCCATGTTTCTCTCTGGCTTATATGCAATATAAGGACCAGCCATGTGCACTGCACTGTCTCCTGGAAGGTGCTGAGCACTTCAAGTTGGCTGGCAACCATCCGCGGTCCCTGGCTAATGTCATCCAGCTTGCATGAAAAATACAGCATGTGAGAAAGGCTCTCCATTATGAAAACTGCTATTAGAGAAAACATTACTTATTCTTAAATCCTAACTGGATTATGCAGCAGTTTGAATTTTCAGTAACAATAATTTTCTGGCATTCCCCATCAGAGCAAGGACTGCTGTCAGCTCCATTGGCATCAGTCCAGCTTTCATCAGAAGAGAGACTCTGGATTGAGAAGGAGAACTGAATTTCTCTCCTAGTGCTTTTGTTTCTCTACAGTTAAAACTAAAATACAGGACAGTTTGGAAGAACTCCAGGGTTTGATTTTTGTGTACGAAGTAGAGAAATTATTTTCTTCTAATTCTAACCTAGCCTCTGATGGTTAAACATTTTGTTAAAATTATTGGCACCGTGTTTAGTTGTTGAGCTGTCACACACTTTTCTGTGTCTTGAGTTATCTGAACTCCCTAACTTAAAAAACAAAGCAAACCTTTAATTCCATTTTACGGGCATATGCATATTTGAGCAACTAAAGAAGGTGGAATTTCATATCCTTAACTCTGTGGTTATTTCACTAGGAAAAAACGGCTTTTGTTAATTACTGGTTGCAGGTCGCAATGAGATTTACTGTTAGGGTTAAACCCCATTATAAAGCCTGACCTCATTACAGAAATTACTAATTCACAACAAACTGGGCATGTTATCTGTTTGCTCAGGGGAAGCAGTTTGCTGGAAACCCTCTTTATTTCCTTTTGGTGAGTGCATGGAGCAATAATTGACACCTTGGCCTGGTTTGGAGCCCAGATTGCAATGAATCCTGGGTCAGTGCATGCCACCAACAGGAGCTGCATCCACTTGGACTCGCTGTGAGATCCAGTTCCCACTCAGCTACCAAGAGTCACCATGGAGACATTTTGTACTAGAACAGCTCATTTTAAATATTAGATTTCAGCCTTTGAGCACATATTGGGAGTTTACAGTTCCTGTTGCTTTAGAACATCTGCTTTTTCATAGGAGGGGAAAAAAAAACCACTTCAGGAAAGTTAAAAAGCCTAAATGATAGATTTGGCATTGCATGTTTGCTACAGTAGTAACCAGTTTCGTAGCATAGAAGGGTCCATCTATAAATACTTTAATATTATTTAATAAATTATGGTGGATTTTATAACATACCTAATAATAACATTAAATGTTTCTGCATTTAATGGGCACACACATTGTTTTAACAATATCTCCAAGTTATGTGCTTTGCAACAGCTTGTTATGGCTTCATCTGTTAGGCATTTACTATGCATTCACTTTATTTATTTCTTCAGGAAAAAAGGAATGCTTTCTAATAAGATGCAAAGGAATGTAGCCGCATCTAATGACCGGTTAGCAAATATGATCAAGCATTTGTGAAAGAAATCAAAATTTAAAGCTGTATTGACATGCAGGCATAACTCACGAGGAGCAGGGCTTTTCTTTTGCCATCTGCCTTCAAGCTCTCCTAAAAAAGTGACCCTGGGTGAGGTGGTTGGACTCCTTCAGTCATCATTACCTGCTGTATGAGTGTAAGTGTGGTGCTGTTGGCTGAGCTGGGTTCCTGTTGTGACTGGGGTGATAACACATCAGATAACTAGAGGCAGGACAACAGCACACAGCCTAGGTTGTGACAGGAGAGATTCAGGTTGGACATCAGGAAGAATTTCTTCACTGAAAGGGTTGTCAAGCATTGGAATGGGCTGCCCAGAGAGGTGGTGGAGTCACCATCCCTGGAAGTGTTCAAGAAGAGACTAGATATGATTCCTAGTGCTACAGACTAGTTGACAAGGGAATCAAAGGTTGGACTTGATGGTCTTGGTGGTCTTTCTGTGATCCTTGAAAAGACAGAAGTTCATTCTGAATATTTAGGACAGGAGTTTAATTGCAGATTATTTTTAGCGAAATCTTTCATTTGGGAACCTAAAACTACAAGACATTTTGTTCTGATGATTTAGTAGGAGAGACCAGCCAGTGATTCCCAGCTCTCGAACACACAGCAATTTCTCTTGCTTGAAATTCCACTGTGATTTGTGGGATGCCTGCAGTGTGAGACACTTTTCCACCTGTGTGGAGCTATTGCTACCTGAGTATTGCAACACCTGAAATATCCTGTATCCTCCTCCAGCAATGACTGGCTATGCCACAAAGGTGGGGATATGTGTTAGAGAACTCATAACCCAGGTATGTGCTGCACACTGGCAGGTTTCTGCCCCGCCAGAGATTCTAAATAGGGAATTGTGCTTCCACTGCCAAATGGCAGGGGAAACCTGTAGCCAGTAGGAAGAAGTAGAAAATACCATTGGGATTTTATCCAATTTTTTTCTGCCCCAAGTATTTCCACAGGTTGAATGCTATTAACTCAAGTTTGGTGACTTGAAGACACCAGGACACCAAACAGTTAAGGCAGAGATTTTTGAAGCAATGGGTAACTGATACTGGCCTTGCAAGGCTGTTGGATACAAGGGTCCGTGTTTAAGTGCCGGAATATGGAAGTTGGTGCCTTGCTTCAGGCAGTTGGGTTTGCAAGTGCTGGTGTTGGGTATTTGCCAGGAATAGAACTGGAATCTCTTGACTTTGTGGTTTAACTCCTAGGCAGCATTTCTTCTTCTCAGTACACTGTATCCCATGCTTATTCATATGGAGAACAAACATGATGCTTACAGAGGGGAAAAATGATTTTTAGTGATGAATCAGAATATGTGGAATTTGGGTTTCTTGCATTGGGGTGGGTTTTTTTGTTGGATGTTGAAGGAGGAGTGTTTTATTTTCTCAGTTCATCCCTCTCTTGGTTAATGCCCCTTGGAAAAGAACTCCCTAGTGTGGCTCCTTTCACTGAGTTAATGGATGACATTGAGCCTTCTGAACTGGAGAGTGTAACTGCCCAGCCTGGGTTAGGGCCTCCTTGTGCAGAAGAGCAGTGGAGTTTTTGCCCTCCATGGGAAGTTTAGCATCTTGCCACCCCAAAACAGAAAACGCATATTAGTGGGCCTTCTCTCTGTCTCTGAAATGGCAAGGAACAGATGGGAAGAACTAGCTGGAAGAAAAGGGAAGGACTCCCCACATCTTTACCTCTCTTGTGATGTTCTCGGTTTTAGCACAGTTTGGAGAGATGAAGAAAGGAAATAAACTAGACTTCTGGAAAATGATTCTTGTGCCTGCAATGGGCAGATGCCTGTTCAGGGATGCTCCTGAAAAGATACCTGCCTGTGATAGCTCTGTGAATTTGGAGCATATTCAGAGCGAACTTATCTTGAGACAACTTAGCTGGAATAAGTGTCCAGAGAAGATGCTTGAGGTGAGGGTCCCCTAGAGGGTTAGAAGTTCACCAAAAGGAGAAATTGGCCAAAAGGGCAGGGTGGGGCAGCAACAAACTTGATACAGGCAATCCTTCCCCAATGCTATAAGTTCCTGCTCCAGAGTACATGACTGTGAGAACCTCTCCATTAATGGTTATTGCTTTTTTTTTTTTCTTTCTCTTCTGTGCAGACAAATTGTGTTTTCCCCCTCACTTCATTCTGGGAGACAGCTGAATTGTTTTAACTGAAACTTTCCCAAATAATTCAGCCCAAGTCAGACAGACATTGGCTAGGAAAATATAATACCAAGCATAGAGAGTTTGGCAATGTCCTCAGTAAATGGAAGCTGAATTTCTTAATGGAAAGTGTCAGGCACCCTTAACCATAAGTAATATTAAAGCACAGCCTATAATTATGCAAATGAAGAGAGGGCATCTTTGCCAACTGGACTTGTTTCCCAAACATTGCATTCACTTTTAAGAATCTGGAGTAGTTGCATGATATTTAACAAGGTGGTTATAAACTCAGATTTTAAATGTGCCATGAGCTACCGCTTGCAACGGTGAATAAAGTCTCTGTTGCAAAATTGTAGGTCAAATGCAGCCCCAGTGAGTCCTGGAGATCTGGGACTGTGAGGGGGTTTAGATGGTTTGGGAAGGATTTTTCTACTGGTGGTAGAAACTGATGATCTTCTTACTGTCATATATTTTTTGTAAGCAAGGTAGGAGTTACAACTGACAGGTTGTGAAAGGCAATTTTGATGAATGGAGATTAAAAGGGGTAATCACTGCTGCTGGGGTTGGGATTTTGCACCGCGTGCAATGAACTGACTAGGAAATGCTTTCTTTTGTCTCTCCTGTAATTATAATTTGACCTCTGGGGGGGATTTCTTCTCCTCTAAAGGAGCAGAGATTTGCCAAAGGTGGAAACAAGTAGTTCTAATGCAGATACTGAGCTGAGAATGGTGGGTGAGATGTCTTATTTATGAGCTCAAAATTAAGGCGTTAAGAAAAGCGGCAACTGTGTTCTTACGCTCTCTGTATCCTCTTGTGCTATGGAGTGGGGACTGTCAAGGTCCATCTAGCTGTTTTCCCTTAGCTTGGTGATTCCCTTGTTCTTTTCTTTTGCTTTCTTCCTTTGGCACACTTGGATGCATTAGATGTGGGGAAAACTAATGCTATTTACTTTGTTCTGTGCTCTTGGGATCGTCTTGGTTTGGGCTTACAGAGTTGCTCAGAATAGATTCTCCGTAAACCCTCTGGGCCCTGTGTTACATGGCAGTTGGCCATACACCGTGACACAGATGGTTCCTGCCAGTCTTTTTTTCTGCAGGAGAAAGATGCCAGCATTAACTAATCCATAAAGCTCCCTCATGCTGGGCATCCACCCAGTTAGAGTGGTTTAAACCTCCATGGTGTCTTAAATGCTGCTGTTGATGTTGTTGCCTTGGTGCTCCATTTCCTCCCTGTGCTAACTCCAAGCCTTTATTGGAGCATGGGTAGATGGTGATCAGCGTAGCAGAGATTGCAGTGGCAGTTTTAGGTTGGAAATGCAGTTTTTGCTGTGGGAAACATCCCGTTGTGGTGGAAGGGCTTCTCTCAGATCTGCCGCTCTGGCTGTTTATTTAGGATGTAATCCTTGCTAGGGAAATGAAGTGTATCTTTCTTAGATGGTTTAGTCTGGGACATGTCCAGGCTATGCATTGGTTTTTGAGCACAAGTAAGACTAGGATATGGCTTTTTGGCTTCTATCTGGAAGAAAAAACAATCAAAATCCTTTGGGAATAAGTGAGTATCCCTGGCCAGGAGGCATTAGTACTCCGAGCTTGCTGAGGATGGGGAACAGCCAGAGCACTAAGCAAGTTAATCACTTGGATTTCTAGAAGGGCAAGATAGAAATTGCTAAGCAATTATACGAGGTGGCAGATGACAAATAGAAATGCCTTTCTCTTAATTTTTCAGCAGATGATCTCATTTTACACCAGATCCTCAGCTGCTGTATATCAGACTACTCCCTTGAAGCCTGTGCTGATTTGCACCTGCTACGGAGCTGGCAGTGGCATGCTTGATTTTAAAAAGAAAATAATTGTGGTTGTAGTGTAAAATCAGCTTAGTTTTGGATTAGAGAAGCTTTCAGCATTTCAGTCACTCTGGAGGTTGCATGCACCACATGTTTTTGCAGTTGCAGGCTGGCACACACAAACTTGTTTCCCATCTTTCAGGTGAATTTGTATGATCATCTGTTTCAGAGGTTGTTTTGGAATATTCTCAGACTTCTCTGTTAGTGTTTTTCTGCATTATTTATTTTGAAAGCAGGGGTTTTAAAAAGAATTCTTACCAGACCCATTTGGCCCCATGCCCTGTCCTTGAGTTTAACTCACTCAGTCCCATCCTGTGATATCAAGCAGGAATATGAATATTGTGAGACCTTGGGTGCTGATGCTGATTAAGGTACAGTTTAAATTCTGCCAAAAGGTAATATTTCTTCCCCAGATTAGATTCCCCAAAATTGGGAATGTAATATGGGCTCCTGCATTCTGTGAACTTAAAGGAATATTTTGTCTTCTCTCTGCTCTCTCTTTGCCTCTCATACCCCACTATTTTTTTTTCCTACATGCAGCTGTGAAGTCAGAGATGCTGCTGTTAAGACCACATGATGTGTTCCTGGGGTGCAGGCATATCTATAGACAGAATCTAGTCAGCACATCATGATGAGGGCTACTTACAACATCCCTGTAACGCAGCTGATTTACATTGGCCCAGGGGAAGGGGTGAACTGGAATCATGAGCAGGCTCTTAAACTTAACCACATCTCCTTCAAGGCAGAGCAAAATATCCATGCCATCTGATAGGAGAGTGGTGGTTCAACTCCTCCAGCTTTTTTTAAGAAGGCAAAAACAATACACTGCATATTTACATAGAATCCCCTTAAGGACATCTGTCATGCTGGAGATTAAACTGAATGTCTCTCCCCAGTTTAATGTTATGCCTTCAGGCAGTCTAAGCCCAATAGATTTAGTTACTCTGCTCCAGATCCTAGATTACTAACACAGGCAGTTTTTATTCTTGCCCTTATTTTCCAGAAGCACAGAACCTTTGCTTATAAATTACTGGCTTTGTGTGGGTTTTCTAGGCCACTTCCACTTACGTTTTGGAGCCTGGCCCTGCGTTGGATTTGTGGTTAATGTTTTTTACATTAAAATCTTGCAGCTGCGCTTTCCTCGCTTCTATCTCCATATGGTGCATTAGGCAAGTTATTGAACTAATTTCCTTCCCTTCATTGTGACACACATCACAGGAGCTACGTTTCCACACATCACCTTTTATCCAGAAGTTTGCACGGCCTTTGGGACTTGAACTTCCAACTACCACTAAAAAAAAAACAAACCAAACCAAACCAAACCTGGCCAAAGAGCAGAGAGGAAAACAATTCTTTGAATGTTACTATGTTGACTTCAGAAACCAAGTTAACTTTCCTTACTCAGGGAATTACTCACTTTTGCTGTCCTGCTACCACTGTGTCTACATGTGTGCTGTCTGCAGCAGGGAATTATTTTGCTCAGCCTGCTTGCTTGCTTGTTTGCTCACTGTGTGTCCTGAGTCATAGCTCGGGAAGCTTGGCCACAGCAGCATTTGAAAATACATTTTAATTTGGGGAAGAACAGAGGATTCCTTTGAAGGAGGAAGCTGCAGAGGTTTCCCCACTGGAGGCATCACTTGACCAGTTGACTTCACAGCCAGAGATGTGTCTCCATTAATGTAATTGAAGGAAAACGAAAAACAGACTTCTGCAAGACGACGTTTCTGATTCTCAGTTTCACCAGTTGGTTACGAAAAAAACCCAGAATTGAACAGAAAGTCTGTCACCAGAGTCAAAATTCCCCCTGGCTTGAATGAGAGGGTTTTTATCAGGAGCCTGTTGGCAGGTGTTTCACAAAGGGAGCAAAGGATTATCTCCTTCAAGTGACCATTTATCAAGCCAGCTTTACTCATTAGATGTAAAGTTCAGTATTCTGCCATCAACTTTCATATTTGTGAGCTGAATGTCCCATCTTGTGGCAACTCCTGCATTCTACAGTGTTCAGTTTGCCCATGTATCCTTAAGGCAATCCCAATAAGTGAGGCAGGCATGAACCCCTCTCTCCCTCACTGTTTGCCCTTGATGGTTTTAAGGTACTTATAGTTGCAAATCCAATGTATTATTTTGTAGTTTCTGTGCACATTGTCAAGTCCATAAGTCTTAGATCAGGCACTACATGCCTCAGATCAGGCTTACCCAGTTAATTCTTTGACTTCAGTCATTAATAATGACAGATGAACATGCCTCATAACCTGTCTTCCAAGATGCCTCCAAATGAGCAGCCCATAGTCAGTGTTATGGCTCTGCCACATATACTGTCATTCTTTCCCCTTGCTGTCTGGTTAAACTATGAAACTTGAACCTCATCAGGCAAGCACAGAATTTGCTAGGGGACTTAAAACACCTCGTTAGCTATATAAGGGCTTTCAAGGCTCTTAACAGATTTCTCCATTAAACTCATAAATTTGTCCATAAATTCCATTTTATATTTGAATCCTAGGCAGTACCACCAACTGTGGCATCATCAAGGAATAAATTAAGGCTGTTAGGAGGTTCTCCTTGCCAGTCCTTCCTATTAAAGCTCAAATGAACTGGCTTGCAGTAGGGTAGGTGCATGTATGCACGTCTCTGTGCAGCACCTCCAGAGTTGCTCTTTTGCAATCTGGCCACATTTCAAGGAGGGCTGTTGCATCCTGCCAGTCCAGCTTTCCCCACACGTCCAAAGGGCCCTCTCCTCCCATCACTTTCCTGTGCAGTGCTACTGTGTGGTTGACTATACTGCAATCCAAAGCATGTACACATTAGCCCCAAAGTGGTTAAACTTATTGGATTTGAGTTAAAATTTAAAAAAGCAGCAACAAAGCTGTGTGCGATGACTTTTGGTGGGTAAGCAACGTTGTGGCCCCCAGTAGCCACCTAAAACTAGAATATAAGAGTGGCCAGTGCAGAGACCAGGGTAAAGTTTGCAGTGATGAAAATGCTGTCTGTGTGGTTTGTGCCAGAGTTTCCTGGGCTATTGCCTCCATGAAGGTTGTAGTCATAGACCTATGTGGGGAAGAGTACACGTAATCCTGCAGAAGGGATGAATGGAGCAGAATTGCCCTGTGGCTGCAGGACCTGGATGGTGGGTCCTTCTCTGTATGAGCTGTGTGTTGGATACAAGGCCAAACAACCAACCTGCCTTTCACCTCTCAATTGCTCATAAGTTGCACAGAAAAAACATTTATAATGTGAAGCAAGAAGGAAACAGAAATATAAGGGTAAGGAGAGTGGTATCCTCCTTACAGGTATCGTCCCACAGAGCTGGTCGGCTGTTTAGGGGAAGAATGGGGTATCTTTTGAGATATATAACAGAACAGATGCACTCAGGCACCTCATCCTTTCCAGTCTGCTTTTTTTGGTTCCACACTAACTTTTTCAATATTCAAATCATCTTCTGGCAAGATGTTCCACAGTCCAGCTAAGCCCCATTGCAATGCTGCAGCTCCCAGATACACCTGCCAGCTCTGAAGGATCTCTGGGGCTTTTGGGGGACTGTAACTCCATGGCACCCACATTGCCCAGGTGTGACCAAGGGACATAGTCCAGCTCGTGAGGACCTAGCTTTGAGAACAAAGTTAAGCTCCTTAAGTTGCAACTGGAAGATGTTCAGTGAAGGGTTTCAAAACTAAAAAGCTTAACAAGAAGTCTTGATAATTAAAGAGGGATAATTCAGGGGTCCTGAGTTAAGACTAATGCAAACCTGGTGCCCCATCAGAGCAGAGCTGTGTAAATACCTTGTGGAGATGGGGGTGGCCCTCAGTGAATCCACTTCTATGAACCATAGAATGTATTCTGTGTGACATGAAAAGTCACGGGCAGTATTGAAGTAGGGAAAGAAAAAAACATCGAGGGTTGGATGCTATATCTAAATTCAGCCTGCAGGAACAGTTTATGTAACCAAAGCTATGACTGTGCTGTTAAGGTGGCCCTTCAGGAGTTCATCCAGTTCAAATTATAAAGCTATATTATTACACTCTGTGGAAATACCCTATCCAGAATATGAACCCAAGAGCAGTCCTCGAGGTTGCAAGCTTCACAATTAGGTGTTTCCTTGCTCTAGAGTTCTTTAGAGAATGAGTCAGATAAACAGAAAGGACCTGGCTGTGAATTATACTCTGTAGCTCTCCAAGTGTTTATGGTGCTTTCATTGCTCTCTTGCTTTCCAGTTATCCTAAGGCTTTCTTTTTTTTTTTTCTTTCAGAAGGATTTAAATATACCAAAGAAGCACAATTTTCAAATTCCAATAGATGATTTTAAAACCTCATTAACAACAGCCGAGGTGTGGAGAGCACACGCTTCATGCAAGGGGCCCAGATCTCCACTCAGTGCAAATCTGCAGAGCTTCTGTCGGTCTGGGAGCACTGCAGATTTGCACCAGCTGGGTATGCAGACTTGCCTTTCCACCAGCACATATGCTAGCCCTGGCAGAGAACTGGAGCCCAGATTGTGAATTGCTTCCTCACAAGGATGAACAGCTACTCATAAGCAGTTAAATTGACTTCACTGGACCTCTTAGGTGAAGTGCTCCTCGCTGAGGAGAGTACATGGTTTGCAACGCAGCCCTTAATTTTTATCCTGTAAATAGCTGCTGGGTTTGCTCAATGCTGTGAATGATCATCGTTTTGCAATGGACGACCAGAGTGGATGATGAGATCTGAGACTAAAGGAATCAATACCTGCTAACACAAAAAGCAGAAAGAAAAATTCCTTTTACCTCAGTTCCATTACCTACCTCTAAAGAGATGTTCCTTCAGCTACACAGCAGCAAAAGCAGATACGTGGTTCTGTTTCAGCAAGCCATCAAACACTATAAAAGTCAGTTATATAAACATTTGAAGCTGGTGACATTTGATTCCAGGGCTGTGTGGGCAGCCTCATTTACAGCAGAGTTTTCTAAACAGGCAATCCAGTTTTCCAGGTAATTAAAAATGTTTGCACAGGCTAGTAGATTTATCTTTTGAAACCATTTTAGCACTAGTGCTCTCTGGAGTAGTATCAGTTGACACAGTACATAATCTAGAAGAGACTAATTGCTGCATGATTTCTAATTTTTCTGCAGTCATGTAAATGAGCTGGAGCCTGCACAGGTGGAGCCTATTAGAGTGAATGATTTTGCTCTCATGTTGTTATCTTCATTTGCTGTTGTCTTATCAACTCAGAGTAGGGAATCTGCTGTCATGAAAAGCAGGCGAGGGAACAATGTCTGACTGAAAAGTCTTGTTTCATTATTTTTTAATTCATACAGTACTACCTGCCTAATGCAGTTTTCTGATTACCATGAGAGGCAGGCAGTAATGCAGTTTTATTCAAATAAGGAGAGCAGTGCTTTAATTTAAGCTAAGAAATCATCCACATTTCTTACCAGGCAACAAGGATTGTGATTCAATAATACATGAATTTAATAATGCATAATGGTAGACTTTGCAGGTACTAAATAGTAAGATCAGAATGAATTAGTATGCTATGTTGTTCTGTGAGAGTCCATCTCCTTTGCTCATGCACTCTTTCTCTGTCCCTGTTTTGCTTTTCCTTGAGCTATTTCACCCTCTAAGAGATAGGATAAACAAACTGAAGTTTAGTTCCTGAAACACTTGTTACAGATCTCTTTAAACCCTTTTTGTCTGCATAGGAAGGCCTTATAAGGTGCCATGTGCAGCTGTTCCATGATATGTAGAAACCCAGGTCTGCAGCAAGAGAGTCAGGTAACGCTGTTTTTCATCAAGGAAGTCCTCAGGAGACCCAGGCAATAAGGCACTTCTGTGGCTCCTCAGAGGATCATCCCAAGATATAGTTTCTCTGCCAATTGTGAGTTGTATGTTTGTTCGAAGCCTAAATAAAACCACAGCTTTGTTACCATTGTTATCCATTAACATGAGAAGGTGTTCTTGTTCTTTGGGCTTTTACCCCAGCATGTTTCAGATAGCAACCACACTTTTGTTGTGTGATGTTGTTATGTTGCTCTACTCAAGTTAAATTGGTCTGCCTTGGGTACTCATAACACTGCGTGAAGGTTGCATGGACTCTTTTAAATCTCTAGGTAATGGGGAGATGCAAAATGAGAGGAGAATGTGTATTTGCATCTTATAACTGGTGTGGCTGAGTCAGGACACTTCTCCCCAAAGGCTTCCCCCTGTGTTCTTTAGCATCTGAAGCTGACAGGACTTTCTCCTTCTCATGGTTTGCATGGACTGCTGAGGAAAAGTGTGAGTCCTTGGCCTCCAACCCCATTCATCGGGTATGATCTCCAACATGCTGGCCATTCAAACGAAATTACTGAACATCTGCCCTTTTCTGCTCCTTGAAAAAAGGAGACACAAGATCCTGATCAAAATACAAAATGAGGGTATATCTTGTCACTCTAATTATTTTATTTTGTTTGGGATTGCATTACTCTGCATTTCTTTAACATCCTTCATTTCAGCGGGTTCTGCTTTCCCACTGGCTGGTTCCCCGGGAGCTGCCTTTGTTTTAGTTGGAAGGGATGTTGTCACCACAGTTGGACATGAGCACCCAGATGAGGTGCTCATCTAGAGGACCCACTGCTCTGCTCGAGAAAAGAGAGTTTTCCTATAAGAGTACATAAGCAACTATGGAGCAAGGAGGAAAAGCAAAAAGAGGATCGTGGTCCCAATTTTGCTCTCACCAAAAGAGTATGTAGAACTCAGTGAGTTTCCATTCTGTAGCCCTCAAAAATGTTTCCTCAGTACAATCCCATTGGTTTAAACAGAATTATTCCTGATTCACACTGTCCTCATATGTTTATAATAAAAATTCTTACCAGTGCCGTTAATGCCCTGCAGATTATTCAAACTGAAAGGGTTTTTTCGGAACAAATTCAACTTTCATCATTTATGCTTTTTGTACACTCTTTGCTTCTCACTCATGACAAGCAATAAAAAGTTACTGATCGGTTTCACTTTTATTTACAATCCAATTAATTCCCTGGCACAACGACATCCTATTTAGGTTCATGACATTGGAGTGAATTGGTCTGAATTTATCTATTTTTTAAGTACAACCTATTTCCATTGCTTTTTTTTTTTGCCTTTTTTTTTTTTTTTAAGTTCATCATCTTTTATTGGAGGTTTAGTAAATAAAAGATTTGTATTCCTTAATAACATTCCTCCTAATTCTAAAATGCCCCTGGGTAAGCTCTGGTTAACTGTACTACATTCAAATGCAGAATTATCTAATTACTGTTTCCATACCGAGAACTTCCAGAAGACAGGATTAAGTAGATTTTAGCTCCTTTGTTTTTGGGAAGTGCTTCTACATAATATCTGTATGCACATGCTACACGTGTGTGAGGCTGAGTATACACATACAACAAATATGTGGGTGAAGAACAACCGTGAAATTTTGTTCCTTTTCTGTTTAGGCTGTTTTGCTTAATATTAGTTTCTTTTTCAGTGACAAACTATGCTCATTATCTGTGGACAGAAGCTTGCTTCAAGTTGTAAAATAGATTTCCTCTTGCATTGTCCTGTTCAATAAACCTCTTGTTTCATTGTGGAAGCTGTGGAAGCCTTCTCCAGGGACAAAATCAGAATGTGGAATTCATTACGTGTTGCCCAGTGCCCCATGTGAAGCGCTCATCTGGATTCCTCAGACACAAAAACGTGCTTTATGCCAGTGCAGGGGCTTTTGACAATTTTGAAGTAAATCCAGCTCAGAGCTGGTATATCAATGGCAAATCCTCTTAGCTCTGGTTACAGGAGATCAGAATGTTATTTCAGTGTTCATATTTGGGAGCTGTTCCATTAACACCTACAGCAGTAGATGCATATATATATTTGGCTGCCGTTTATGAGGATCTGTTTGATGACTTATCCTGAAGACAGGGTTTCAAATTCTGTTCTTACTCGTAGCTATGTATCTCCATGGAGGTTGCTAGTTTAATATTTCTAGCACACCATCATCTCTCTGCCAGGGCAGGGCAGGGATACTTAGCTCAAAGGAGACACTCGCTGCATTAAATCATCAACATCACATCCTGTTAACATCCTCATATCCCGAAAATGTTCTTTTTCAGAGATGCAGTCTTTAGATATGGTTTTTCTGCAGGGACTAGTCCTGCTCATTAGCACCATTTTCCTTCACGACATCAACAGAGATACGGCTCAAGAGTGAAAGGAACCAGAGAGATGGTTTTCTCAGGGAAACCCTATTGAGAGGATTGTCAAAGCTGGACTAGTTCAGTGCTGAAAATGATATTTCATGTTTTCTGCTGCTGTGTTTTGAATGTGGGACAACTTTTCAGGCACTATAAATATAGCTCAGCAGTACATTTAAACAGGTTAGTACTTATCAACTTGCTATTCCTTCCCACTGGCCAAGCATCCTCCAGCAGCTCATCTAAATGCCTTGAAGGGCATGGAAATTTTGGCTGATGAATTCAAAGCTGGCTCACTGGTGGTCTGCAAGTTCTGCTAGCCCATTTCTTGCTTTGGATCTGCACGGAGTTTTTTATAAGGTCTGTGTCCTGAAGCATTCAGAAGTACTTCTGTACTCTTGTGGTATGCAGTGATGGAAAGGGTTTTTACTAGGGTGATATTTGCCCCAGTAACAATATTAGTCATAGAGCAGAAGTGGTGGTGGGGAATTCATGCTGCTTCTGTGATTAACCATTTATGTAGTTTAAGTCCTTCTTAAATAAGGGCATATCTTTTTAAACACAAAGTAATACATAAATGAATTTAAGCTGTTATTTTCCTGATTTTCTTGAGGATAATTTCTTGTTTTATATCAGAATTTCCCTAATGAACTGACCTTCTCTCCTCATTGTCAGCTCATCCTTCTTTTTTAATCGTGACTGCTGATACTTGATGTTTTGCATTTGCTTTCATATTTTCCTTGATCTTACAATTCTTGAAAGCATGCATTCAAAGAGAATCCTCAGTATTCCCTTAAAGAGGTAGTCCTCTTGGCTTACGGAAAAAAACTCTGAAGATGTGGCCATTAGAGAGTATCACATCCATGAAGGGATATAAAATGAGTTTTAAACTAGAGTATTTTCAGTATATCACTCATTCTCAGCTTATCTTATGATTTCTGGGTGGCTGTCCTATGATTCTGAGATGCAAGAGACTCCAAGTTTGGTTTCTTGTGCATGTGTGTGTAGGGCAATGGACAGTGAAGTTTACAGCACTGATCATCTTGAATGGGTTCAAGCACAAAGTAGTTTGAAATGTTCTTGTTTTGTGTTCTCAGGGAGCTTAATCAGTGTCATTAAAATGCAAAGGATTGTTTCACTGAGCTTTGGAAGTGGGAGTTGTCATGGATTGCATTTTTTACTGTAGGGCATTTGAGGTCAACATGAACCTCTGCTGCTGCATGAACATGGGTGAACGTAGGTGTCTCTTATCTCAGAGATATTCCAGTGGAAATGGGAAAGGGGGCAGAGTCAGGGTGGATAGAAGATGTCCTCTTGGAACAGTGTGAGGCTCTCCTAATTCTTCAGTATGGTGGCATGAGCTAGATTTTGTGCCAAAGAGATCAGTTTTTCTAAAAGAGAAAAAGGAATAGAGAAGAGGGCAGAGGAGGGGAAGGCATAAAGTGGAGGTGAAGATAGGCTGCAGTTGAGCAGCTTTAGACAGGGAAAGGAACATTTGGATGATGTTTCTGTGTGTCCAGAAACCTCTCTCTTGTCAGTGTCTAGAGCTGCCTGTCTCGAGCGCTTTTCTGAATCCATGGGGAAGAGCAGACCAGTGGCTTGTCTGGGTCTTGGTATTTCCTTTCCTCCTAAAGCACGTTTCCTATATTGTATCTCTGCTGCTTCTGTTAATTCTCTCCCTTTCTTCCATTACTATCCTGGCACTGTATCACAGGGCTGAAATGACATGATTGGGAGCTACTGCTGTCCCAGTGGTTCCATGGGCATACCAGGGGTGTTCTGAAACTTTAAGGATAAAGCAGCCCAGAAGAAGGAAGAAGCAGAGCATTATAAAATCAATGATAGCAAATTTTTTTAAAGAACAAAGTTGTACAAAGTTTGAGTGACAAGATTCCTTCTTATTGCACAAGTCTCATCTCCAGATGGCTGTGATTATTCTCAATCTGGAAAAAGTATATTAATGAAGATTTGGGTTTTTTTAAATTGCATGTGATATGAATTCTCTCTGTAATTGAAGCTATAAATTTTTCTTCATTTTGTTCAAAGATAGATTCATCAGGGAATAGTAGACCCTTTCTACCAGGGAGGCTCGATGTAATTTTCTCACCTTGTCAGCTACATCCTTTTGAAATGCAGGGCAACTTTATTTCTTTAAATAACCAGGTAGAAAAGAGAAGACTTACTGAACTTGGTTAGATCATAAACCCTATACTGGGAGAATTACACAGCCCATGAGAAGAGGACTCTTTTGTACTGTATAGAAATGGTTGCAGGAAAGTGCAAACAATGAATACCAGTGTATTGAGGCATATGCTGGACAAGGAGAGACTCTCCTCAAACCTGGTATCAAGGGAGAGGAAGCTACAGGAAGGAGGATGTCTTGTTTTAGTATGAGAAGAGTTAAAAAACCCAAAATAATTATTTTAAAGCTAGAATTTCTTTTCTGTGTGAATAAAGCAGACCATCTCTTACTCCTCCTTTTTTTTTTTTTTTTTTTTTCCTTGTCCTGGGACTTGCTTGACTTTGTTGCCTCCTGGCTCTGTCCTCTTCCTGGAAGACAAAAAAAAGAGAGAATAAGAAAAGGGGGGCCTTTCTTTTCTATCTTGCAGGTCATAAAGCTTCTTTGAGGCAAGGCAGAGGTCCACTGTCCAGTTCTCACTACCGCAACTCTATTTTCTGTTGAATTTGTTGTGGCTTGCATGCACCACATCCTCCAGCCAACACCCTCAATGCAGGATGAACTTTTTTTAGTGAGGAAAGTCTGTATCGTAGCACATCACCCTTGTATCTAGGTGCCGTGGGTTAGCAAGGGTTCCCCCCTCCCTGAGGGACTGTAGGTGGTTTGTCCAGGTTGATTTCC
>JAWWES010000115.1:16234550-16264734 GCA_035583135.1 Lophotriccus pileatus
GTTTTGTTTAGTAAACTAAACCACTGCTACTGAACAATTTTTTTTTTTTTTTTTTTTTTTGGAGGGGGAATTTAAGTTGACAGACATTCAAGCAGAGTCCTATGTGCAACTGATATTTGAAGATAAATCCCATAAAATATTGTAAATTATCTACATTACTTAAGTTAAAATTCCTAATTTTAGCTTGTGTTCTTTAGTTTTTCAATGAGGCTGAGACTCCTGATTGCCTACAGGAGTTCTCTAAGGGGAGAGACAAGTGCCCTTGCTTATTTGGGGCCATTGTAAATCACCTGTCTACAGGAATAAAGCTGTGTGTGCTGGCATTGCATGTTAAAGCATTACTCTAAAATTTGGAAGTACTTAATAAGAGGACCTGTAATACATTCAGTAAATATCCCATGGATATGACTGAAAGTTTACCCCAGTGGTCCCTCTCCCCATAAGGTGTGTGTCTGGTTTGCAGAAAGTGTGCCTCGATTTCACAGGCATGGAATCTTCTGGTGTGAAATATACAGTATTTAGGTAATATGTACCTAATGTATAAAATATATTTAGGTAAAAATAATTAAGCAATCAGGGAATCCAAATTTATCATGTGGTGGCTGGACAGACAGTGAGAATATGAAAGCAATTCAGGGAGGGGAAAGGGTTGGTAAAACAAAAGCAGCACAAAATACTAAGTGTTGGGCTGTTTGTGATTTTAAGGAAAGAGGGACTGACTCTTAATTATAGTAGAATAAAAACCTTATTACAGGGTGTGGGAGGGCGTGGGGCCAGGTTATGCTTGGAGTCTCAGAGCCAACACTATTACATGCATTTTAACAGAGTATTTTGCACAAGCCCAGTTATAAGAGGTCCAAGTACCTCAAACAGCCCCAAGATACCTCTGCCTCTTTACATCTCCTGCCTCAGAGCACAAACATATGGAAGGCTGTACACCCCAACTGCTTTAATACTGGCCCACAAGTTAGCCTAGGGCTTGAATTCGGGTCTTTCTAGTCTATAAATCATGGTACAAGTGCTTAAATAAAAAGGCATCAATTTGCCCGTGTCCTTCCTTGTGGAAACATGGTGTGTGAGTGTTTTGAGTCATCTGTTAAAAGAAAGAAAATGACCAATCAAAAGAAGACAAACACTTTGTGGAAGGAAGCTTAAGAGTGTCTAGTAAGTGTTGTTAAATAACTTAGGTCAAAAGATAAAGATCAAAAATTAAAACATTGGTTTAGTTCGTTGTGAAAATAAAACTCAGTTGGATTTTTCTGAAGGCCTAAATGTAAATAGATAATTGGACCAGTGTTAAATCAAGATGCTTCCTGTTCTTCTGTATTTTAATTCTTTTTCCTTGACAAAGCCATGAAAGGTGAAGATGTACTCTTTTCTGACAATGATTCAGTCCTACATGGAACAATGATTCATTTAAATTCATACTTTACTAGTAATTCCTTAGAAAAGGGAAGTCCCCAAGTCAAATAGTTCTTTTAAGCTTGTTGCCTTATCGTGCAGGGAGTTCCAATATCAGCTTAACTGGTTTCTCATCAGAATTATAAGGGAGAAAAAAAGGAGTTATAATTTTTCATGAAACTTTTAACAAGAAAAACTCTTTTTTTCTAGGTGTGTAAAACTGATTTCATTCTGAATGCTTTGTCCATCAACTTAAAATTTTTCCATTTTTTATTTAATATTGGGTTTATAAAGGGGACTCTGAAATGTTCCTTTCAGAAAAATTTCAATATAGATTACTAACTCAGGTTTTGGGACTTTTTTTGTATTTTATATAATATAATAATACAACATCATAAAATCTTAAGAAAGAAATTACTTTCAAAGAGAAAAATTCCGGATCATTCACTTCAAAATACTGTACTGTTTTGAATTGTTCATACTACTGTATTTCTTTTTAGCTTCTACAGAAACATTCCAGCAAATATAGCATGTACTTGCAAAGGATTTTGATTGACTGTTTCTGACTGTTCTCTCAAAGTTTTCTAGGCACCTTCCATTAATTTTTGAGCCCTTTATTCAGCTTTCTGCATTCAGTTTTGCTTTCACAGCATTTTTCTCATCTGTTTTCTTTCTGACATTTCAGCAAAAAAATGTATCCCTTCCTGTGTTCTGCTCCTGTGTTTTCCCAGATTGTTGAACAACGCACTACGTCAACTGTTTAATAAAATTTGCACTTGTTCTTCCCATGGCCATTTACATAATTTTTCTTTTTATCAGAAAGAAAGCGGTCCGCGCTCCATCTGGCTCTGCGTGAAACGCTTGCTCCGCTCTTTGGTGCTTTGCTAAATCCATCCTCTCCTTCTTCTCATCAGCATGCAGTACCCATCTCTGCAGCTTTGGAAGTCTGTGCACTCCAGCCAGGAGGCTCGGTGGACGAGCAGGTCTGTAGGCAGGAGCGTTGGTGTGGGTTACCTTCGCTGTTAGCTAGATGGTGCTAAAGAATTTTTGCTTGTCATCGCTAAGGAGACCATTTGGAGTGCAATCCTCCTTTCGGTTCCTGGGCTTGGAATTACAAAGCCACACTTTTGCTTTGTCCTGAATGCAGTGTAAGCTGCTGCTGGTGTGTGCAAGGAGTCAAAACCAGGGAAAGACCTGCTCAGGAGCACCTTATGAGTTAGGCCTGTTGGTTTCGATGGCTTCAGTGTGCTGTGGATCAGTCCCAGGAGCCTCACCCGTACTTTGACATCAAAGAGGTTTTGCCCTCAGAGGACTCCCTCCCTCTCCTGTGCCTGTTTCTGATCCTCTGGAGTAGTGGTGGGCTTAGAGGAAACTGGCAAGTGTTTCACTCTTGCTGTACTTGTCCTGAGAGGGGGAGGGTTTCCTCTTGCCTTTTGTAGCTCTGCGCTGCTGCAGTTGGGAAATCTGTAGAGGTGAATAAGTCAGAAAACAAACAAAACCAAACACCACCCCTCCAACTTGCAGTAAGTGCTCTTGGAGCCCAGGTTCCCTTGCTCTTTCAGTGCTGCTGTTTTGGATTAACAGAGCCCTGGCTCTGATAAATACTAACAAAGTGTAACGAATGATCAAAGCTGCATTTACAACCCAATGAGCTTGAAATGATTGATCTGGATGACATAATAATGATAACCAGTGAGATGAGGCATGCAGGACTCTACCCCTCCAGGTACTGGGAGAAAAGAGCAGGTATTAAAAATGACTCCACTTCTTAGGTCATCAGGTTGTTCCCATTCTGATATAAGTGGAAGACCCTTGTCTTCCCCCAGAAGAGCCCTGCAGCTGCTTGAGGTTGTTCATACTCTTTTGATAGTAATTCATTGTTTTGTACAGATTACGAAGTTTGACTGATGACCCAGTAAGTAAGACCGAGTCATTCATGACTGTTCCCTGTGCTGCTGGGGATCTAAGCCTCTTGCCCGGAGTTCAAAGTGTGGTGGAATCTCAAATGTTGTTCTTTGCAAAGCTTGCACAAGGCCATAGTCACAGATGTCAAAGGATATGAATGTGTCTAGGGCATCAATTTTGCCATCTGGAGATTTACTGTTATCCCCCCAAAGACTGACTAGAGGATTAATGACAAGACAATGTGGACAAATCAGAACTGCAGTTGTGCTTTAGAATTTGGCTGCCCTGGTCCCATGATAACCTCTCCGACAGAAGCATGTCTCCTTATAGCCTTCCAAATCATGCTTCCAGCAGACTTCCTTTTCAGCTACAAATATTAAATACCTATCTACTGGCCTTAGGCCTGACAGATGAGAAAGAATTGGACCTCTCTTTTTTTTCTTCTTTTCAGTCTTTGGCTGCAAAGAGTGTCAGGACCTGTGGGTTGCTCACGTTCCTCAGCACTCCTTAAAGGCCACTCACCCTTCTATAAAATCAGCAATACGTGCTGTTTATTTCGAGCAGGTTGCTTTTTCCAGGTAGGAACAAAAGATCTTGTACCCTCAAAATCACCAGTTTGATGTTATAGAATATAGTCTATTAGTGCATGGAGAAGATATTCTCACAGCACTGTGAACATCTTTGCTTTACTTGTCTGATCCTGTCAATTCCTCTGGATTTACAGCAGGAAAGGATCACACATTAGGGACAAGTCCTCTGCTGCTACTGCACCATTATCAGCCACCAACTACTTCTTCCTTTCCTTTTTTCTCAAAGAAAAAAAAAAAGAGTATGTCAATCAGAATAAATTTATTCACACATGGGCCAAGGAACATTAGTATTTTAGTATTTTAAAAATACTGGCTTGAGTCCTCAGCAGGATATAAGTAAACGATAACACCTTTGAAGTCAAGAAAACTTTTCTCATTTTCCATTTGAGACTTTTTCAGAGACACTGAGAAGATATTCACAATATCTACATTTACAGGGGAATTTCTCTAGGTTTCGAATAAAGTTGACAAGGAGACAGTCAGTTTCTCTGGAAGACAATTACAGCAGCATTCAAATATGAATCTGAATTGTCCAATGGAAGAGGCTATCTTTTATTCTCCCCTTCCACCACCATCTCTTTTCCCCCTTATCCCTCCCTGGACCATAAGGACTGTGCCAGGTTTAGCACCTGAAGCAAGGTGCTTAAAATTGGCTGGCTGAGTAGCATCTCATGTCACCCCTTTCAGCACTAACTCCAGCTATTCCTTCAGGAGCTCCTCAAAACAGCTCCATCTGTTTGTCCAACCTAAAATTCCCACCCCCCTTCCAAGTAGGACTGACAAGTATGTGGACAGGCATGAGCACTTTTCTAAAGATTTTTAAGCTACCCCTGTCTTTTTTACCCAAATAGCGTTACCGTATATGACAGTCAATCTCAGTCCTAGTTCTCTAAGCAGTGAGTTCAATTAGCTTTAATACTTTCAACAATTAAATAGTTAACAGTAAGCAAAGTCCTTTAGAAGCGTAGGGAGACCGCTACATGTGCGTCTACTGAAGTTGTCAGGCAAGGATGGAAAAAAGTAAAAAAAAAAAAAAAATTAAAAAAGAAATCTCTAATTGCTTCCAGACAATGCCTTTTGGATAGGGCTGTGAGAGAGCAAGGGGAGCTCACACTCTGACAGAGGGACTGCTCCCAGCCAGAACTGCTGCCTGCTGCAGCCCTGACGTCTTTCCAGTCCTGCCTGGTGACGTCCTCACTGCCAGTGAAAGGACTTTGTCCAAAAGACAGCCAAGTTCTCCAGCTCGCCACGGCACTGCTGCCGAATGGGAAGCTTGTGGAAAGCCAAATGCTGAGGGCGGTGTGCCAGCAGATCTAGGTCTACTGCTGGCCTTCTTCACTATTGTGGGCTCATCCTGTCACTTCTCCTGACTCGCCATTTTCCCTGCCAGTAAAATCTGAGATAAATCTGAGCTGTTGAGGGCCAGAGTTCGGTAGCTAATTTGTTCAGGTCCTACAGTACCAAGCGGCATCGTCTCACTGATATACAGACAAATTCCTGCAATTTTCAATGTGTTCTTAGCAAGAAGTATAACCTTAACACAAATCTTCCTGCTTTGCTATCTTTGACGTTATTTTCTGCAGTTTGTTCATCTAGGTGTTGGCAGAAAATTGGATTCACATATTTTTTGCTGCAGTTGGAAAACAAAAGCAGAAGGGACTGGGAGAGATGGCAGCAGAGAGCACTGAGGAAACTTCACTGGCTGCAAACAGCATTAACAGTCAGTGCCAGAACCGAGGGAGGAGTAATAAGGTCATATATTCTGTGATGACAAGTGGGAGAGCTTCCACTTGAACTACCAGAACTGAGCTCAAGCAAGTCCTGCTACCAATCCAGCCCTGGCTACAACAGACCAGCCTCAAAGGTGACTTTTCAGGAAAGCCTAATTTCTGAAGAAGCATAGGGAAAAAAATGAGGTGGACGTACCAAGAATTTAGCTCTTACTAGATTCCGTGGAAATGATTATCTGCTCTCCAAAGCCTCCACAAGTTTCAGCTGTGTGGCAGACTGCAGCCTTGACATTTACTCTGCTTTGGCTCAGCCTTGGACAATTCTTTATCAGATTTTTCTGATATTTAAGTGCTAGGCATTAGAAATGCAGCTTAAAATGAAAATGAAAGCTTGGGCTTAGTTGATGGTTGCATGAGGTGGTAGTACTGAGGTTATTTCTCTCTGGGAAAATCTGTATTGGCCCTTGTCAGTCCACAATGAAGATACACATCTTATAACTCATCCAAGTTATTGATTGCATCCACTGGATACCGTTCTGTGCTGATCTCTTTTTCTACCCTAGATTTTTTAAAAAGTCTCACTGTGTAGTTGGAACCACTTAAATATTTTATTACAGAAAATATAGGCTCAGCATGTAAATTTAGCAGTCAAACTATATTTGTATCTGTGCACATAGACACGTTTTTACAGACCCAGGGTTTTTATTTTATCTAAACTATTATCATAGTGAATGATTGGATTGTAGTGGAATTGTTAATGGTGCATATCATCATTTTACATCAGGACTTACACCAGTCTCCAGTAAATCAGCATTGTGGTTTCTTGCAGTTGGAAACATCAGAAATTGTAATAAAAAGAGTCCAAAGAAATGGATGACCCTACCAGGAAAAAGATCCACGGGAACATCTTGAGTGAATTCATTGCTACATGTTGACATCCAGTGGAGAAATGGTCTCAGAAAGCCTCCTTTCATCATCTATACAGCAGTCTTAGGCAGAGGCCCCTGTAAGTGATGCTGCTTAGGTTAGCCTGAAGTTTTGTCTTTCAGATGGATTTAAAAATTTAGGTCACTGTCAACAGTCACACCAAGGAAGACAGCAGAGATTTGAGATATTGATAAAGCTCCACACTTCATCTGAAGCCTTCCCCCCTCATGGATGGACTGGTGTAATTGAGTTTATGAGGAACCATCATCTGTTTCAGTCTAAAGTCAGCTGGGTTAATTTAAGGCAGGGCTGACTAGCTGGCAGGGGAGAGCACTTTAAACCTACCCCAGCCATTACTGCTGCAGCCTGGCCTACTGCCAGCACGGAGTCTACAAGGAGTTGGAGTATATTTAGCTTCAGCTTATTCTCTGCCCCCCTCAACTTACATGCTGACCCATGCCAGCTATGACTCAAGTCTTCCTGGCCCCTTTTTCTGACATCCTCCAACCTGTCTGTTTGTTTAGATTCACACTGTTTGATAATGTGGGACTTGTCTTTGACTGTGAAAATTTGGGCAGCAGACCTTGGGCAAGTAATTTCATTCCTCATACTTGGTTTGGAGATCTGCAAAATAAAGGACAAGTCCTGCCAGGAGTGATGTCGGAATGTTTGTGCACCAGTCCACTCTCTCTGTAGAAGAGCTGAATGTATTTAATATAGCATATAACATATTTGTAACATTAGTGAGACAATTCAGTCAGAGACCATGTGTTTATTACTTAAAAAATGGATACAGCCCTGCTGTTATTACCAAAAAAATTTAGGCCTTACTATATTCAGAGAAAACTTCACCAGATTACAGTTTCCTTCACCAAACACATACTTTTTTAATCTTGGAAGCTTCTTTCTCATCCATTCCAACTTTGCCTTCAATTTTTCGTGGACAAAAAATGTCAGGCAGCTTTATAGGATTTCCAGTTACAAATTATAGAAGTCTTAGCACACCTCATAGGCAAGGGAATATGATGTACTTTATGATCTGATAAAAGTAAACCTGAGGGAGCTATTCCTATAAGTGCCACTCAGGGTCAAGGATTAGATCACATCTGAGAAGGCAGCAATAGTATCAAATACCTTTTGTAAAACAATGACATAAAGGGCTTTAGAAAGCTGGCCTGAACTGAGGGGTCTGGATTGGCTCCTAGTGATGTCAACCATGTGCCTAGAATGCCCAGTCAGTGTCTCATTCTTCTTCCTTTTTAGGAATAATTACCTCTTAATAAAAATAACGAGTGAATTTAGGTCGCTTGGGATGTGCTGTGAGCTGTTGGGATGTGCTCACAGTAGTCACAATAAGTGGAACTGAGGAACAAAGAATTTTCGTCAGGCAGATTTTGCACCTTGGACACCTTTCTTACCCCGTTGTAGCAGCATGTGCACCTTCTGGGTTGAAGTCCTACATCTGCCTTTCCTGGGGCTACCAGAAGGTTTTCCAGTGTGTTCTCATATATTGCTGGTTAATGAGGAAATAGCATTTTGGCAGCAGGACAAGTGGCTCCCTTGTTCTTAGATCACAACTGATTCTTTCTGGATAACTCCAGATGCCTTACACCTCAGCCTGCTCTCTAGAATCTGCCAGTTCTGTGTCTCCTCTCCAACATGGGTCCATGGAAAAAGGCCGTGGCCCACCATGATGACACCCAGTACAACCAGTTGAGAGAGTAGATTCTTTTTGTGAATCTCATTCTCGCAATTTTAGTCCAGCTGGGAGGTTGGAGAGGAGACCTCATGCTGTGTTTCCTTTGCTTCAGACACAGAAGTAGGACTTGGAGAATCTTGACTTCTGCCTAAGCTTGCTGCTGATGTTCTGTGCAATTTTAGGACAGGCACATTCTCTCTGTGCCTCAGTATGTGATATACTTGATGTAAATATAACCTGAAGTGCTTAATCTGTTAGATCAGGCAAAGCATTGTGCTAAGATGACCATGATCTTTCTATTACCACATGTAGGGTTTTCACACCATTATATCATGCTGCTGTTCCATGAGCATATCTTCAGATCCCAGTCTGTAAAGGGAAGAAGAACCTAACTTCTTGTTTTCACAGAATCATAGAATGGCCTGACCTTAGTTCCAACCCTACTGCTGTGGGCAGAGATACCTTTTCCTAGACCAGGTTGCTCAGAGTCCCACCCAACCTGGCCTTGAACACTTCCAGGAATGGGGCATCCACACCTTCCCTGGGCAACTTTCTTACAAGCCCACTAAAGGCAGTGGGGAGCTGTGTTAATGGCAGGTGAGAAACCCATTTCATTCCAGGGCACGTGAGGTAATTAGGCATTGCAGTGATGCTGAATACCAAATGAGCTTAATTTGAAGAACTCCACCAAGGCTATTGCTAGACAAGTGTAACTGCAATATTGTGCCTGACCCCTGCATAATCAGGAACATGAAGGGCTGAGGTTTCAACAGATATGTCCTGAACACTCATAAATAACATCAGCAAACTCCCTGTTGCCTTGTGCAGGGATGTATCATGGCTTGTGTCTGTAGTAAAAGTCAGTTCTTCTACCAAAAACTCTTTGTGAAACAGAAAATTATAACTGTTTGGGGTTTAGTTTACTACCTGAGAAAACACTGAAAATACTGGGACAAATTCAGAAAGAGAGAATTAAAAGGTTTGTAGAAGAGCTAAGGGGTGTTTAACAGCGTATGCAAAAAGTAGTCTAGAGACCAGGAGCTGTGTATATTCACCGTTTAATCTGCATATAACATAATCTGACCCTGGTACAAATGTATTAAAGAAACTCTTGTATAAACTGAAAACAGAGGAAGAGTGTTTCTTAGAGCAGAGAGAAGGATATAATTATTTACGGAAAATGGCGCGTGTGTGAAACCTAAGGGTTGATTATGAACTTTAATTTTAATTTCAAATGTATTACCAATATGTCTGTGGTCTTGCGCCCCAGTTGGTATTTTTGCAGATAACGCGTGTGTTCTACAATTGAAATTGTAGTAATTTACACCAGCGTGGACTCTAATCTGGAAGCATTAATTTAACAGAGCCACTCAGAGCTCTGCCCACCTGAAGCTTGTTGCAACTGGAGAGTGTTTAACTTGTACACTTGGCAGGGCTCTCAGATCAGAACAGGAATACCCTCCCCACTGGTGTCCCACCAATCTGAGCAGCCTCGGAGTTAGTGCTGTTCACCTGGCAGGGTTGGGAAAGGAAGCACAAGGAAGAGCTGTTCCAGAGGACTTGCTGAGAGGTGTGTTGTTCCTGATTGTCCTACTCTTTTTCTTCTGCTTGGGCTGGAAATTGTGCCTGACTGGTTGCTGCCTCCTGTTGCTGGCAATGCCTTTTGCTGACCCTGGGTTCAGATTTGTTTGCTAAGCTGAGATCTGTAAAACTGCAGTCTAACAATTTCACCACTTGTTCTAATTTAGTGAGGGGTGAGAAATAACAGATGGTGTCATTATCAAAAGCTGTTCAAGTGTTGAAACAACATAAATTCCACAAATACAGAAAAACAAAAACAAATTGCAGTAATTTTTCCAATATCTGTTGAATTATAATCATGCTTTGCATTTATATAGTGCTTTTTAATCCACAGCTTTTGAAGTGCTTTCAGATTATAACTAAAACTCAGCCTGGATCTGTGAGAGAGTAGAGCATAATATTACCTGCTCTGCTGAAGTTGAAGGTGTGGTGCTGAGTCTTAAAGAGTCATATTGAAGATCTGGACAGGGACTCTGGCTTCTTCTGCCTCTGCTACTACTCCAGCTGAATGGTCTTGGGTAAGTGATTTCATTTCTCTCTACTCGAATTTCTCTGTTTCTAAACACGGAATGATAATGTTTTGCCTCCTTTGGGAAATGTTTTGTTTCCAGCAGACGAAAACTGCTATGTTATGAGGTGTGGGTATTGTTGTTATCATCATCATTGCAACGATTAAAGAGCAGATGCTGAGGGTGCTCAATATGAAATACTTGGTTTAGGTTTTCAGAGGGGCTGAAGTCCCTCTAAAAGCTTGATTTTTAAGTGTCCCAGGATGAACACTAAACCAAAAGTAAAGTGGGGTTTTTTTCCTCTCCTTGATAATAATTAAAACTTCTCAGGACTTTTACATTCCAGCTTTCTGCATATTCCATCTTTATAGTATACTGGTGTGTTGCTTTTCTCTTGCCTGTGCTCCTGTAAGTGTTAATGAGAGGTCTTGCAATTAAATTCAGCAAGTAATTGTACTGAGGAAACAGATTTGAAGATTGGAACTCACTGTCCACTTTAGGACTTTTTTATGAGGTCATCATTTCGGATTAAAATAAAAACAAAACAGATATAGGGGAGATAATCTCTGTTGGTAAGTTCGGTGTTCAGACTGCATAACAGTAGTAATGGATCTTCTGAGAAGAGATCAGTCTGTGATCATTGCATTTCAGAGTTGTGTGTTTCAGAAGGTAATATTTTTGCTGTTGATAATATTTATACTTTGGTTGGCTCAAAGGGTCCAGTGGTCCTTTGTGATTAAATGTTTCAAGGATCTGAATTTTTATAATAAATAGGAGTGGGGAGGGAGGAGATAAAGAAGGAAAAAAAGAGGCTGGGAAAAAACCCCAAACAACATTTTGGGAGGGGAAGGTCTCAGATTAATCATGGTGAGTTCTATCCCAAAAGACAAAGTTCATGTATTTAATATTCCCTTACTTTAAAGACTGCATTCATATGAGTATAGTCCTGGAAGGTACCCTTTGCATGATTTGCTAGATTTTTGTTGGGGATTTATTCTCCCTTCCTTTGGGCAAGTATCATGATATGGGTGGTACCTGTGCGTTTTGAAATCTTTCCTTCTCAAAAGAAGTCACCAATGATTGAGTGTCTTCCTGGGAGCAAACACTGCTCTATGGCACCCCCCAAACACCCCCTGGCCCTTGGTAAGGAGGGAGCCAATCCACCCAAGCTAGAACTGTGCCAGAAAGTGCCACTATGCCAACAAAAAAAGGGGCAGTGCTGGGGCCTACCATAAACCTAACTACTGGCGTCAATCCCAGACTGTAGCTGGTGGTCATGCCCTATAACCCATCTGAAATCCCTCTGAAAGGCTGGAGTCTAGTTTCCAGTTGTGTCCAGGATGGATGTATTGTGAGCATACATTCTTTTTAAAGATGCATCATTTCACACAGATCTCTTATGAACTTTTGCATTCAAGTTTCACTGTGTGCTGAAAGATGTCTTTTCCTGCCAGAAGGTCCCACTGGGGGGCCTGATGTTGGGGTAGCTGTGGCAAGGAGGTGGCATGAGCCAGGGGCGTTGCATTGCTCTGTTGGGTCCTACGTGGACAAACCTGGTGGGGACTTAGTCCTGAGACTCAAAATTCTGTTGTCTTCCTTTATGCACCAGAATGTTATGAATGGTGCTTATTTATTTATTTCCTTGGTCTTGGTCAAGATGAAAAGAATTTAAAAAAAATGAGTTCTTGAGAATTTCCTAGCTTTGAGAGCATTTGAGGCTTTATAAATGTGGGCTTCAGCTGCGCTTGATGGAAGTTACTGCAAACTGGCGCACCAGCCTGGAAGCCAGCACAACACAACCACAAGTTTGGCAACAAATTACTGCTGCCAGATGCCTTTGCTGTTCCTTTAGCTTTCTATGGATTTGAGGCACTTTGGTTTTCTTTTTTTTTTTTATTCCTTTTCCTTTTTTGTTTTGTTTTGTTGTTGGAAATACTCTCAAAGTAGGACGCAGAGTTTTGGGTTGTCTTGCCAAAGTTTAGCTGTCCTTTTGCATCTCTGCCAAACTTCCTGTTTTCAGCAAAACCAATTTATTATCTTGCTGTTTCTTTAGACCTGAAAGGATTTGCAAGGACAAATAAACTTCTGGTGGTTTTTTGTTTTGTTTACTTTTTCATGGCCTTTCAAAGAACAAATTCACTTGCTTCCTCTCAATTATGTGGTCTGTGCTAGCAAAGAAAAGTATTTAACCTTTGGGCCACTAGCAAGGTTCAGAAAATGTTTTAATTGTGCAAAACTTCTGCACTCTGAACCTTTAAAGGGCGGAATTATTGTTTTGTATGCTAGAAATCTGTTTTCATGTGGTTGGGCAATAACATCACTTAGTCACGTGCATGTTAAGGGAGTTTAGAGTGAGTTAAAATTGAAAATATTTACTCCTAAAAGTTTCCTAAGCCTTTTCTAAAGGCTTGTTATTGACAATCCATGACTATGTTGTCACAAAATGAAAAAATCTATAACAGATAGGCAGTAAGCCTCCCTCTTACCAAATCAGATCTATAAGTAAGAAATTAGGCAGCAAAGTTATCCCATGTCCTCATGAAGGGAAAGCAAGATGTTGCAAACCCAGGCTCTGTTGCAAAGGAGTTGTAGAAAGAATCTCCCCTGTAAAAATGAAATGTATGTAAGTTATCCAAACAGAAAAAAAGAAAAAAAAATCTGTGTCTTTCATCCCTCAAAGCCAGTGTAGCATAAGGGAGCTTAACAAAAGCATGTTTGTAAAATGGTCTTTGGCAGGAGGAGGTTTGCAGGGTAGGAGGTGGTATCTTGGCATGAGACAGCTCTATCTCTGTATGCCTTAAAACATTATTACCCATTACCTGTGACTGTTGGGAAGATGTTGAAGTCTATTTTTTTGGTGTTGTACTTCAAAGGATTTGCAAATTCTTTGAAGGTGACTTAACAGCTATTAATGATACTGAAGGAAGGGGGGGGGGGGGAAATCGAAACCTTTCCAAAAAGAAGTTTAAAGGATGTGTTTAATATTAGTGTTGGAAATGTGCTATAAATCCTCAAAGTTTATGTCTGTCACCATCTCTGAGATGACATTTATCATAGCAAAGGGAGAAGGAACAATTTACAGGGGGAAGGATCTTTTAGGGGTTTTATATGTTCCTCCCTATGTCATAGAAAAAAAAAAGAAAAAGACATTTGAGCAGAAGCCCCCAGCTATACAAAAATCCTCTAACAGTTGTAATGTCCAGGCTGTATGACAGCAGGACACTGCTGCTATTTTCCTTAAGGAAAGTGATACTATTAGCAATTTTTCAGCATTTTGCTTACTTTCATAAAGTAATGATAAAATAACAAGAATCTCACTGTGTAAAGTAACAGGAAGAAGTGAAAAAAGTAATTCAATATGTAGAAACAACTTCCCCCCCGCCAAAGTGTGAATAGTAAAAGTAAAAATGCCAGTGCTTTGAATGGGATTCTTCTATTGATATTTGCTATTCTAGTTCTATTAATTAATTTATATAGAAGTTCTAAAAAGCACCAGGAAGAGAAATGCACCTGTGGTTTATTAGTTGGAAATATGTTTCTCTAGTTTTAGATTCCTGCTCCTTTAAAAATACAAGCCAGGAGTTTTGTCAGGAACCCTGTGTTCATCCCTTCAGAAGTGAAAGCATTTAAAGGCATATGGTAAATAATTTTTGATACCAAAAAGAGGTTAACTGTGTTTAGTGTCCTTGGCTTTCATCTTAATTTGTTAAATTAAACTGCCTCTGAAATTTATAGCAAAATTATTGTTCTCTGGGAAAATAATTTACTATTCCTCTTACTGGTGTGTGTGTGTGTGTGTGTGCGCTTATGTTTATCAGCAGAGGAATTCAAATTGATGTGTTTAAAGGAAGTCTTTCATTCAGTAACACCGAGTCAGTATCCTAACAAGAAGGAGATCCTGATCTATTGATTCTTGACTAACAGGGTGGTGCCCTATTGATGGGAAATTCTGCTTTGATACAGTTTTCCTACAAGTAAAACTAGACTGACCCATAAGGGTTTGTAAGCGAAAGAGTGTTGGTGAATGTGGGCTTCCTGTTTGTTTTCATCTTGCCAGGAGGCAATGATGGGATTTTGGCTTTCGTGTCTACTGCTTGGTGGTCATCAAGCAAGGAAGAGGTGTTTAGCACCTATCAGGGCTGAGCCTGTAGTAAACACCTTGATTTTGGGTGTCCTAAATTAAACCATTTCTCAAGAGAAGGGATTTAATTAATGTGTGTACCTTGAAGGGTCTTTTGTAGAGGAAAATAAGGGGCAGGGAAGTTCTGGCAGAGTAACTACCTGCCCTGGCCTGATGCTACATTGCCTCTTTAGGTGAAGCATTTTGGTGGGATGCTGAAATAAATGTGCATTCCATCCCTGCCCGAGTCTCATCTAAACCAGCCCCTATCTCGATACAGAGGTTTGGGACTGGAACAAATTTTCCAGCTTTACAGGAACATGAGTGGGTTCTTTCGGACTCATGGGGACAGGCACTTACTGGGGAATGTGAGATATTGCCCAGAACCTCCAAAATTGGAGCTAAGTGTTTCAGTGGATTCCACATCTCTTATGTGTTGTTTTTAATGGACAAAATCCCGGCCAAATACAATACCAGCATGCAGAGTTTTCTGCAATATACTGTAAAAGGAACAGTAGTGTTCCTTTACATGCACACTGCTTTTAAAGTAGTGTTCCATAGTGTCCCATCATCTGAACTACTTGGTAATGCCACGTTTCCCTCCTCCTGTACCATGCACCACATCACGGTTTTGGCTGAGGAAACTTTTCCTGGAATAGTTTGAAGTCTCAGTTCAGAAGTAGGAAGCCAAACAGGGAGCTTTTTGAGGTCTCCTCTAGGTAAATTTTTCAGTGCAGCTGAGAGCCAGTTGGATTTTAATGATTGTCTGCTGCAATAATAGATCTTGCACTTCATGGAGGAAGGGGAAAGGAAAGGGTGGCAGTGGCTCATCAGCTCCTGGATTCCCTGTCAGCTGCAAGAAACAGAAAAATAAAGTTTTGTCAAATCCACTAGTGGCTACAACTGACAGAAGCTGGAGATTCCAATGCTTATAATAAATAGATGAGAAGCACAGACTGTGCTATGCTGCCTTTTGGGGCACAGCACAGCCCTTTGACAGGTGCTGCCTGGCTACTGTTCCCCTGGAGAAAGTGAAGACCAGGATGGTATCTCCAATAGCTTGGAGGCTGGCTTGGCTTTTGGCTCAAAACAGTGTTAGACACACGTAAATGACTGTTTATCTTTTGTTCTTTTTCTTTTTAGTGCTTAACCAGTGTTCCTAGTGAATCTGAGGAACTGCCTATAAAAGTTTCTACATCTGTTTCCTTCCTTAGATTTGTCAGTTGTTGCTTATATCCCAGTCATGGCAGAGGGGAAATACTGCGTTTCTTTATTCAGTGTGTCTGGAACCTATCCTGAATTTTTCAAGTGCCTCACAAATTTTTGAAACAAGATTAACAAATGCTATACACACTTCTTTCGTATTTTGGTTCATCTGTTTTTCCTGGAACTGATTTTCATTTAAAAATCTTTTTCCTACAAAAAGTCAAACACCTTGGCACATCAGCAGAAACCTGCAGCTGCCTGAAAGTGCTCCATCCCGAGGTTGCTGGAAGTTACCTTGCAGTGGCCTGTGGATCTAGCTGTGGGAAAAGATGAAGTACACTGTGTGTGATCTAAGCTTTGAGAAAGTAGAGCTGGAAGAGCATTTCACGATCAAGGGATCTTTAGGAGATCCAGAGTTTTTGCGTCTTTGCCAAGTTTAATCATTTGGGTAACGTGCTTTCCACTCCAGCTGTCTGCTTTAGACTGCAAAATGTCAGCTGAAGCAATCCCAAAAAATAGGCTTGGGAGCGTGGAGCAGTGCAGGGAGGAGCGGGAACAACAGTATATTGCAAGAGTAGATGGAAAAAAAAAAAAGGCAACCCCCCAACTCTGGTGATCTGTTCTTTAAAACTGCATGGCACATCCATGCTTTGGAGCAGAGGCATGAAAACTGGCAACCACGGCTTTTGTTTCAAGGGTATGCCTTTTCCAGTTTTTGTCAAAATCCACACAAATTTGGCCAGGCTGTCAGGCTTTTAACGAACTCGTTTCATGTATATTCATCAGCAAGGAGTTGGATTTCAGTGGTGCATAACAGTCTCTGCCCAAAAGAGAGCCTGCCCCGTAGCCAGGACAGGAGCACTGCAGAGTGGAAGGTGGAGATACACATTCCACGTGCTGCCCGTTTCCCCGGGGCATTTGGAGGATGGCAAACCCTTGTGCTGGGAAGCCTACACCTCCGTGTTAGTTTATTTTCACCAAAGCAGTCTTGAGGGCTCTCTGATTTGAGTGTAGCTGAGAGGAGTGGCAGGGAAGGCAACCTGAGAGCAGTAGCCTGGTGTTTGGTTGTAAAGGCGAAGGACTGGGAAGGTGGGAGAGGAGGAGTGGAGAGACAATGAGCCCTGGTGAGGACTTGACAAAGGGCCAAAGCATTGGACTCTGGCAAGAAGAATAGGGAATGAGGTCAGGAGATGAGGCTGGAGCATGGAGGGGCAGGGCTGTGAATTAAGGGACACTGGTTTGAAGGGGTGAGAGTGAGCTGTGGAAGAGAATAGAGGCAAGAGCTGGGCTGAAGTAGGTGAGACTTCTGTCATTCTCTCACTGTAAACTTAATCTGTGCTCATTCCAGGGTAAATGTGTTCAATAAAAATAACAAGTGCCACGATCGTGTTCCCTATCCTGTGTCAGCACTCAGTCTTCAGGAATGGGGATGTAAGTTATTTATCCAGGTTCTCAGCAGGTGAGACCCAGTATAACTTTATCAATAGCTCCATACTGATTTATATAGATAGCCTGGCCCTATGAGTATCTTCCCACCTCTGTTATTTCTTAACATGGCTCACACATTTAAAGGTAATAAAGATGTGGCCTGTTACTCTCAGACCTGCTGGGAGTCTGAGGTTACATATTAGTAGCCAAGAGCAGAATTTGTCTCTTCCTCTGTAAATTATCTTCATTTTACTGTGTTTTAAAATGCATCACTTGAAAGTCTAAAATATTTGACAGTCTGTAAATGTATTCAAACTACTGCAGCATTTAGCAGTGGTCAAATATCTAGCTATATGTTATATACTGTCACATATATTTAATATATGTGCAAAAATGTCACCAGACAGAATAGTTATGTGGAAAATATTATAATAAATGTAAAAATTGTCATAATCTACTGATGAAAATGACCCTAATTTATTTGAACCATTGACATGAGTATATATCTTTACTCTGACTTTTTATTCTATAATTTTAATAAATAACTTAGTTTTAGTACTTGTTTCCATCTTATGCAATGTCCTGGGATGAGGCGGAAGTTGGAATGCAGAGGGAATCAAGCGGAAATTAGTAGGTGCCTTTTATTTTCCAAGTACAGTGAAGTAAAGTTTGAATGTGTTTTAATATTCTTGAATATTTAAATGCCCTGGGGCATCTTGTATTTAGGTGGAAAATTTTTTTATTAGTTTCTGTGTGTATTTTCTGGTTTTTTCCCCCCCTGTTTTGTATAAACTTCAAAGGTACCTTTTTTACTTGTGACTTTCTATGAAATCCTGGAAAATGTTCATAAGGTCAAATGAGCTGGTATTTGGATGTTCATTCTCTCATTGTTTTTGAAGTAAATAAGGCTATGTTAACATAAAACCACATAACAAATTGGCTGCATTAGCTAGCTGGTAGACTGAAAGAGAGGATAGATTTTAATTTTTTTTCATTATTGATTTGTGTAGTCCACATTTGACTCCAGATTGGTATGATGCTGTCCAGGGATAAAATCCATAAAATTTCCAAATATTCTCACAATTCCTCACATAGGTAGGCACTGGGTATTAAAATATAAGATATCAGTGAATCTTTCTGAATGGGAGTGAGACTCACAGTACTAGTACCAAAGTAGCAGCTTTATTTTCTTCTATCATTTCTCATCCCACAAGATTTAACAACCTTACTAATGTGCTCTACAATGTTCTGTACCAAATATTAATATCAGCATTATTACAGTGTCAGCATTTCTCTAGTGTTAGCAGATATATTGTTTTCATTATATAAATCTAGTCTCCACACTCCCTGCTTTCCAGTTTAATTAATCCTCTGTCACACCAAAGCTGCCAAGAAACCTGTAGCTATTTGTAGAATGGCATCATGTTTTAATATGCAAAAGATAAATATGACTTGGAATATTGCAAACTGTGCTACAAGTGGGGATTTAGAAGTAAAGAAATTATTTGACTCAGTAGTAGAAGCTATGTTAACTGTCATCAAGCAGATAGCAAATTAGCTTTGATTTTGAGTTTTTGAACCCTCAGTTCTCTTATAACTGTGAGTGTTGATGGGCCATGCTCAAACAGGGGAAGATAACTTGAAGTTATCTGTTTGTGCTCTGTGCAGCAAGAGCACAAAACACAGTGATCAGGTGCTAAAACTTCTCTGTAATGTAATTTTCGAAAATGGTTTTCATTTGGATGGGTAAATCTTCACTGGTGAGTAGCCATGTTTTCTGAGACCTGCCATACAGCAGGAAGGGAAGTAACCCTACATCTCCCCCAGGGTGCCCGAAGATTCATGACTCTGGCTGTTTGCATCAACCCTCTGAATGTAAACGTCTCAGTAGTGAAAGAGAGGCTTCAAGGAAAGCTCTGTCAACCTCAAAATATTGGGCAGAAACAGCTTGCATGTTACGAGTTTGGAAACTTGCGTTTATGCCAAAACAGTAATGTTTTTTGGTGGTACTGCTTGAGGCCATGAGTCTGCAGGCTGAAGGCACCTGGAACTGTCCAGGGCTTGTATTGGAGATGTCTTTGGTCCTTGTCTGCATCCCCATATCCAAGATGTGACATTCTGCTAGAACAGGTTATGTTGGCTCTTCTGCAGCTTGGCATGTTTAGCCTTATCTTGAATAATTCTTCTCTTTAAGGTTTCTGCAGCTTTAGTCCAGAAATTACTTACTTCTCTATATTTCCTGCATATTTTTTTTTTTTTTGAGGGGGATTGATGGTACGTTTGCCAACTGCAGTGTCTCTGGCACCAGGTGAATATAAATGGTATAGTTATAGTACCAGTAAGTGGTGTTTTCACAGTCTGGTATTTGATTTCCTTTAGAGTTCTTTGGGGAAGCAGAAATGAGAACTGATGTGGTCACTTGGCTACTATGCCTTCAAGAATCGAGAAATTTGGAGGCTTTGTGCAGATGATAAAGTGTTGAACTTTTTTTTTTTTTTTTTTTTTGTCCTGTAGTCTTACTCTACAAAGGCCACAGGGGCTCTTAAAACAAGATGAATTTTTCCTCAGTATACCAGTACATTGCAAAAACCTCTGGAAACGTTGGTTTTAAAACAAGTGATTGTGTATTTGCATATGCAAAAAAATAAGAAAAAAATCAATTGCATTCTTAAGAACAAATATATGCCAGTAGTTCTGTTGAAAAAAGTGCTCATGGCACATTTTCTCTTTTTTTTTCTGTTTAATATCCCAGCTGCTTTACTGGTCCACATTTTTCTTCAAAATACTGAAAGTGAGAAAATGATGTTTCTACATAAAAGGGGTTGAAACTATTTTTGATTTAACTCAAAGGCATTCAGGAGCAAGCAAATGCTGTCAAGTGTCTTCAGCCAGTAGATTTCAATTTGTATTTAATACTTGCATAACTTAAACATTAGCCAAGAGAATTTTTAAGCATTTTTTTTCCTTTAATTTGGCTTTAAAAAAAAGTAAAAAATACTCCTCCTGGACTGAGATCTTGTATCTCAAGTTTCAGACTGAAGTAAACTTTTACAGCCGAGTTGTAAAATAGCAGTTTATGAGACAAACTCTGCCAAAACTTTAACTATAACTGTGCCAATGTGCCATTATAATAATCCAACAATAATCATGGTCCATTATATTAAATCACTCGCACAGACAAAGGCTGCTAACCTTTCCAAGTGGGAAAAAATGTTCCTTTCAAATCAGGGATAAATTCCAACTGAGAAGACCAAATGCTCCAGCCTTTAAGTAGTGAATACATTTACTTCTCCCCAGGGCTCAAATAACCCAACATTTGGTAAATGTTTAACAAGGACGAATTCTCCCTCCCATTTGCCCTTTTCTCATATACACTAGATTAACAAACTTAGCTTAACAAGATGATCTGTGTTACCCCCTGGTATCCCTCAATTGTATCCTTCCTCCTGTTATTGGCGTATCATCCCAGTCCATTTGTTTGATAAGAGGACCGAAGGTAATTAGTTGTGTGGCAGAAACAGTGTCTTCCACCAGCCCCACCTCTTACACAGGCAAGTTTCTCACGAACACAAGAAGGTGCTTTTGCCATTGCTCTTTCTTTTTTGCACATGATTTGTTTTGGTTTTGGTGTTTTTTTTTTTTTTTTTTTTTTTTTTTTTGTTTTTTTTTTTGTTTTTTTTTTTTTATGGGATCTCCTTTTTGTAGCATTTTAAAGAGGAGATTAAGTGAGCATGGCATGTAACTCTTGACTCCTGTTATGCCTCCCCTGCAGCGTGTCAGGAGCTAAATCAGAGCCTCTGCAGGAATTCACAAATCCAGCTTAGAAATCTCATATTTAGTCCTGGGTAAATGAACATTGTTGAGGGCAGAATGGCCGTAGGCACTGTGACACATTCAGAGGGTGGTGGTGGGCTGTGCCTGTGTCAGCTCTGGAGTCACGGATTCCTCTGTTAGCCTTTTCTATTTTTAGCTGGGTTTTGCCACATTCAGATGCCCTGTTGTTGCTTCATGTTGTATCTGGCAAGCTGGTGGGATGGAAAAACTATATGTGTAGGCTCACACTGATGAGCAGGTTTCAGATTTGGAGAAAGTTTTCCTGTGAGGTTTTTTCTTTTTGTGGATTTAGTTTTCTTTTTTTTTTTTTTTTTTTTTTTTCTCCTTTGGCTTGTGAAATGATTTGGCTTATGCTGCGAAAGGAATTTGGGGTTCTCCTGTTTTTCCTGGGAATGTATTAGCAATTTTAGAGCTGCCAACTTTGTCCCAAGACATTCGTGGAGGTTAATGCCTCCAACAGCTGGGAGGAGGGCAGAGTTAGGATGGCAAGGACCTAAAGCCCATACTGGTGATCTGAAGTGCACTGAGCAGCTGCATTTAATTCCAGAACTAGAGCCTTTACCTACACTTAACACTTGAACAGTGGTGGCGACAGCTGGCAAAAGTCTCTAATGCTTTTAATGGCCGTCAGTGTCACTGATGAATAAAGCACCTCCCCATGACTGAACTGGAGGAAGGTCATCTATTTTTGAAACCTGGCTAGAGGATTGTCCTGCATGTGTCTGTGACTGTGTGAGCCTTTATTGCCACCACCTTGTTTTGTGGTTTTCCCTCTGATCCAAAAGCGAAGTCCTGGTTCGAAGTCAGGCAGTGCCATTGGTGTGCTGGAGGAGACCTAAGGCAGGAGCAGTGTGATACTGCTCAGTGTGCACTTCAGCATCCCAGCATTCCTCTGTGAGCCACTGAATTTCATCACTTCTCTGGCACCGAGGGCTCCACACTTGATAGTGCTCAGTGGCTTAAATATCCTTGTCAAAAGAGCCCTCGGATGTGCTCAGGATTGTGGCCATGACAAGGACCGTGGTGGTCTGCTTTACTGAGGGGATGGGCCCTGCTCTTTGGGTTGGTGGGTCCCCAGCTGAGCATCAAGCCATTGTCGTTCCAGTTGTTTTTTTCCCTGGTTTCTGACCAGCTGACCTTCTGGAAGCATTTGTTTTGGACTTGGTCTTGTCATTCCTACCTCTGACACCTCAAATTGGGTGATGGCAATATCAGACGTTAGTCAACCTGGCCATTGAAGCTGACAGGGAACATAACTTGCTTCTTGTGTGATAAACACCACCAAGGGCTCAATGCTGAGCTGCTCAGTGTAGCAGACAGAGATTGCACCGTCATTTCTGTGGGAGAAGTCTGATATCCCAGGAAAGAACTGTCTTGCGTTTCCTTCAGCTTTGCAGTGAGAGTGGTTTGGGATTTACCCTCAGGTAAAGCAAGATCTTCACCTATGTCTGTGCCTTGTTTCAATTGTGATTGCCAAGGTTTGGGGAGACTCCTCAGTGGAAAGGAATCTGCCCTTCAATTCTTCAAATACATTCACTTCTAAGGAGTTTATCCATGAATGGGTCTCAAATGAAGACATTCTATTTGTAACCAACTCCTTTAATTGTTGGCAAAGGAAAATAATTCTCACTTGTTTGTATATTTATCAATCAAGCTAAATTAAATAACGCAGCCTAGGTGCAAGAAGGCACAGGAGAACCCATTTGGATAGATAGGACTCTGCATTCTTAAGTTATTCCCACAGTCATTTTGCTGTACTGAGGCATGAGAAAGAAAAACCATTGAAGGGCCTCAGTAACACCAAGAAAAATGGCCAGATGGGAGAACTGTGTAATAGAAGTGTGTCACGAGATAATCACTCCTCACTGATACACAAATGCTACAGCAGAAACACTTCCTTGTCATAAAGATGCAATTACCAATGCCTCAGTAGTTTGATCAGAAAGGTAAATACCCAGATGATAGAGCAAGGAGCCAGTATTTCCATCCACTTCTTAATAATCTCCTTGTATATGTCTGTGTAACGCTTCCTGTTTTCCTCTGCTGTCTTCCAAATAAGAGAAAAAGGACTATTTCTAAATGCCTGGGAAAAAATAACATGAAAGACATACATTCATTTAAGGAATTACAGAAATAAAAAGTGATATATTGTGTTGGGCAGATCATTTTCACTTTGGGGGCTAGTACATAAAAATGAAGTCCAAAAATGATGCCCAAATTCCTTATTCTAAAGGTTCAGGCATTTTAAGGCACTAAAGAGATTCCTTGTTTGAAATCTGCTTTACCAATAACCTGGCCACTCAACAACTTTCCTATCTGGTTGAGGTGCTCTTTTAATTTAGGTTCAAGCAGTGCTTGGTTCTGCAAAATACCAGAAATTGTCTGTGCATCCTCAAATTCCAGTAAGGCTGGTGAGCAACAGAGGTCCTTGGGACCTTGTAACATGTCTTCCATTTGACTGGTGATATTGTTAGATGGAATTTAATCTCTGCAAGATCAAGAAGTGGTTTCTGGAAACTGATGCCATAGAGTTTGCTGCAACTCAGGAATCTGCTCTTAACCTCATGAAGGATGGCCTCCTTGCAGGAAAGGACCTATTCTGTTAGGATGGGGTGATTAGTTTACAAAGCATTTCTTTGTTCTCTGCTTGTCTCACTGATTTTTTTTTTTTTTTTACCTATTTAAAAAGTCAATTATTCCAGTTTCTGTTCTGATAGCATCTAGGGTTAGACCTAATGAGTGTCTTTGGAGCTGCTGGTGTGTTACTGGCTGTTTGAAAAGCTGACTCAGTTCTGGCTGACTTGGGGCCCCTTCAGGTGTTCTTGAAGTCACGCTGTGTTCAAACAACGTGTCCAATGGTGTCTGCTCCTCTTGAGATTCACTGAGTAGAGACCCAACTAGACCCAGTGTTGACCTGGTTTAGCAGTGTAAGATTGAGGAAACACTGAGCGTTGCACCATCTTGTCTTGGAGCTACAGGAGGATAAAAGAGATATGAAGCCCTTACAGTTTCCCTGGAGTACAGCATTTCATTGCTTCCCCTGAAAATTAGCCGTGCTCTGGCAGTGCAGCCTAATTCTGGGAACAACTCTGTGTTTTGTGCCGTGAAGCCAGGCCACACTACCAGGCTAATAGGAAAACTTCTGCTGTGAGGTTGGTCTTCCGCCCACGGAAGGCGCCAGAATCTGTGGTCGTCCGGAAAGGCTGACAGAAAGTTTTCTGCTCAGAGGTTACCTAAGTGTCTCTCCTATAAAACTGTGGTTTGTCTGAGAAAATAGTGTGAACGATCTATAGGGAAATGCAGACTCTCTACATGTCCTATATAAAATGGCAGTTTTCCAGTGTCACTTGTAAATGATCCTTTCCTTGATGTGCAATTAGAAGCCAGAGAACTTTGTTGAAGGCCATAAAAACATCAAAAATTCCTTTTTTGGTTGCAAGAGAGGAGCTGTCTAGCTTGGTGGGTAAGGCTGGCCCATCTTTGCCTGTTTTCATGAGTCTCTTTTTAGGTATAAGTTCAAAAATATCTTCCTCTTAACCACTTCCAAAAGGTCAATGGAAAGTGCTGCTTCACCAGTTACACAAAACACTTTGAGGGATGGGCAAGAATCAGAACTGAGTTGTCCTTTGCATTTCTCATGACAAACATATTCAAGATCAACCACTTTCTCTTTTGCTTTGCTGTGAAAATGCCATTGAACCAGTTTGTTTTCTTTCTCTGCTTTTTTGATATCTAATTTTGATACAAAACTGTACTTTAGGCACACTTCATTACTAGAACCGCAACACCCTGAAACCTTGTAGACCTCATCAGCTATTCCTCAGCCCTCCAAAGCCATGAGATGCCAGGGCAGCCTGGGAACAGGGATGGAGCTCCACTCTGTGCTGCTCAGAGTGCTTTCACACAGCTCTATTTTTGGCTCTTTGCTTGCTCAAATGAAACTGTCTGATTAAGTAACACATAGGAAATAGATTTCAGTCCAAGTCTGAATCATCAAGCTATTAATTTTGGAAAAAGAGGGTTTAGTTTTTGGTTTTGTTTGGGTTTTTTTGTTTGTTTTTTTTTTTTTTGGTTGGTTGGTTGGTTTGTTTTTTTCTTTCCCTGAAGTCCATGCATACGCTTTTCTGTGTTAGTTTTCCCCCAGAGGGACACTCAGGAAGTTCACTTGGATTAGGTGTGAATTCGCAGTGTATGAACTGTGTGGACATCCTTGTGCAGAATAAAAGCTGCCTGAAGTCGGCTTGGCTTTGAAAATGGATTTAGTCCACCCTAGGTCTCAGTAAGCATTTTCTTGCTGAGATATAATTAGCTAATTAGCTGATTTAACTAATCCTTCTTTAAAATTAATTTGGATTACTTTCCTTGGCTGTCTCCTGAGAGACAGAAATGCTTAGCTCTCCTGGTAACTAATGCTGTCTCATTCTGGGAAGACACAGTGCTTGTGTAGCATCCCATTTTTGAGCACAGTTTTGGGGATGAGGAAAAAAGAACTTGTGAGTATTATCTAATCTAGACTTGCCACCCATTCAGCCTGTGCAGTTCAATTCCAAAGTAATTAGTGGAGCTGAGACTTGTATTTCAGGTACATCTGACCTTTCGCTTGAGCAATCAAGGCTCTAATTTCAAGTCAAGTCGTGAGGTGTAGGTGAGGTCTCAAGTTTCTTTTTAAATTGCCAGGCTTGAGTGCTGGATGCACAACCAGATTCTCTAACATCTTTGAAAATTCACATGCAGTCCAAGTCAAGATTTTAATAAATAAATAAATAAATTTGGTATAGTATCAGTGAACATGTTAGGTCTCAACCTAGACCAGGGGAGGAAGAACTATCTAGACAGAATGGACCTTGCCTGCTTGGGGATGGTCTGATGAATTGTAGCTTTTGAAGCCATTCCTGAACCATTACATGTTTGGGGTTTTTTTTTGAGAATGCACTGAGAATGGACTGGAAAAGGATAGGTGGAATGCATGTACTTGAATAGAGAAAGGAAAAGAGATTAAGCCAGATGAGACTCCTCTGAGTTAGTTAATTGTATCCAGAGTATCATTATCAGCATTCCCCTATCCAACTGGAATAATGTGATGTGTAATATTCCACAGCTATCTGTCCTGCTTCCAGCTCTGTTCAGTGTTCTCATTAATGACTTGTGCAGGGCGCTAAAGAGTGTGCTTATTAAATTAGCAGACAACATGAAGCTGTAAGGCCTGCAAATATACTAGGGGACAGGATTAGGAATTTACAAAGGCATACACTAATTGAGGAACTGGCAAAAAAAGGAAAAAAAAAGGGAATAAAATTCAGTTGGGGGCTAACCTCAGAAGTAATTGCATGAGCATGGGATGTATAATGTGCAGGTGATGACACTTCAGAAAAGTTTTAATGAATTGTGGTTAGACCAGAAGCTGAATGCAAATTTAAAGAAAACAAAAACCACCACCTCCTGGTATTGCAAAGAAAGGCAGACCCTGTAATTGGATCTTTAGTAAGCATCTACCTCTCAAGAAACCATATGTACTACCCAGCACTGATAAGGTCTTGGCTAGGTTTGTTTGTATTCTTCAAAGTTGGAAAGACTTTGAATAAACGGAATAAGTAAAGGTCTGGGGAAAAATGGCTTATGTGGAGAAACTGGAAAAACTAAAGTTCTCTTATCTTCTAAGGAACACTGCAGTCAGACATAAATACTTTTTAGGTACTTTAAAGACTTGTAAAAAAAATTTAGGTCATTTTATCTTTTACAAGTTTGTGATCCGGCCAAAATCACAGCAGGAGAGTTCCAGATTAGATGTTAGGAAAACTTCCCCAGAAATAATGATAGCAATGGGTTAGGGAAGATTGCCTGGTGAAGCCACGTAGTTTCTGTTATTGGTGGTCAGTAGGAACAGGTTAGAAAACAAATTAAGGCAGTGAAATTAATATAGTCACCCCTGGCTTGTGTGATGATTGGAGAAGGATTCATTAGTGAACATCTTGGGGTCTTTTTTTGGTCTGGGGATTTGAAAGCAATCAGTACAGTACTAAGAATAGTATCCAGGGGCAGCAGTTACACAATTAGATATTTATGCTATTGTCCTAATCTTTGCAGGTAATTAGTTTAATTATTTCTGGATTCTCTATGAGCAGCTAGGTCAGGATCAGGACACTCTGAGAGCAGATCAGATGTATACACATGGGTACCTGCTTTCCATATGCACAGCAGTTTTCTTTGAAGATTTGTTCCCAATCATGCTGTTGTGTTCCAAAGAGGATCCTGGATTAGAATTTGGCAATATTTTTCCTGTCAAATTTATCTTGAATTTGGTAAACTGTTTCATTCAAAGGTTTTTTTGTTTGTTTGTTTTTTATATTTGCTGAGCAAAGTATTCTGATTCTCTGTGATGGATTGACACAGAAGCCATCCTATTCACAAATGAGTGCTTCTTGTGCTGTATGGTTTAGGCATCTTCCCAGCCTTGGATAAAACTGTACTTTGAGTTATAAAAAGTTAGAGATGTACATCTGTGTGTCACAGCCTACATATTCTGGCTGGTGCTTCATGAATTTGAGGGGTCACTGTTTGTGTGGCACCTGCAATAATTTCTTATTTTTCTGATTTAGGAAATAAAATTTTATGCACATATATTTTTTCTGTATTAAACACATCTAGAGCACTACATGGATCTTACCTTATCACTTCTATTCTGTTACATAGAGGTAACTTCAGCTGTTACTTCTACATAAAGCTACAAGGCTGTCTAGGGAAGGCAGATGGGGTGGAGGACCCCACAATTAGCTTTTTCCCCCTCTGATTTGGGTCTGAAGATAAAATCCTCTCTACCAGCACACACTTGAAATAAGCATTGGAGCACAATGAAAGAGAAAGCTGTGAGACAGTTCAGAGTTGTTATAAGGTAAATGCTAACTTATATTCCTTAATTTAATACATTAAAACGTCTAAAAACTTGCAAATTGCCCAAACTTTCATTTTTGGAAATACTGTTTGTTTTTTTATGTGCTCAAGCATTGTCTTGGCTTTTATGTTTTAAGTGTGGACAGGCAGTCTACTGCTTGGAATGACGTTTAGGAAGAGGAGACAATTCTTCTGCATTTTGGAAGAGTGAGTGAGTTGGAGCAGTTATTTTAATGGTTCATTATGCATGCAGGCACCTCTGTGTGTCTAAGTAATAATAGTAATTTCTTTTATTCGATTCTTCAAAGTCACAGATGAAATCTGGGCTGCATGGATTTTAGTACAGTAAATGCATGTAATTCAAGATACAAAGAAAGGAAAGAAGCATTTATTTTACAGATGAGTAACTGAATCATACAGAACTAAGAGACGGTCCAAAAAATAATACAGAAAAACTGTGGCAGAGGGTGGATTCAAGCCTGAACTTTGTGATGTCTCACTCAGATCCCTGATTAAAAGGCTCCTTTTAACTTTTCGAGTTGTTCTTTTACGCATAAGAAGCATTATCACTTACACTTTTAGCTATTTTGTTATTGAATTAAACATTACTTTGCTCTGTTGGAACATGGAGCTGGAACACTAGTGTGACTAACTGGAAAATGGTGATTTCACACCAAAGGTGGGGAGATGTGGCCAAATGGATAGGAACCACTCTCCCATCAAGCTTGACCCATTAGGTGTCGCATCCAGAAGTGCCACATTGCTGCCTCCCTGCACCTTTGTGATGTATCTCACACTTGTCACAGCAGCTTTTGGTGTGGCTCTTGCCATGGTTATCACTTGGGATCCTTGGCTTGGGACACAGAGACCAGCTGTGCTATTAGGGAAGTGCCATCGTGGGAAGATGGAGCAGCAGCCAGCGTGGCTGGAATATCAGCACTGCTCCTGACATTCTTGGACACCTCCTCTTTGCTGCTCTCCTCTTTCCCCCCTCTTGTTTCCCTCAGCCTTTTTTAAACTGCATGGGTCAGACGAAAATTTCTGCTCAGCAGTTTTCTTTTTTCCTCTCCCTCCCCCCATACTTTTAACCATACGAGCTTGTTTGAGAGGAGAAATATGTGCTGTCTCAGAGACAAACGTGGGTGTGAAAGAGTGCGCTTAGTAAGGCTTTTCTTCAGGTTAAGAAAACAGCAAACTCGTTCTGTGACATTCTCTCATCCTCTGGTGACCTGTGCAAAGCACAGGGAGTGTTGTACATACACCTGAAGCTAAAACAAAGATGAAAAACATCTAAAACTCTGCAGTTGTTGGGTGGGGTTGGAGTGAATGAGCAGGTGCATACCAAAGCAAAATTATCTTGGGTTGTGTTGCTGTCCTGTTTCATAATCATTAAGCAGGTTTGGGGATAGAAGACTTCCAAGGAAAAGAGAAAGAAGAATGAGAAATGGGATTCAGGAGTCAGTGGCTTTCCTGGAAGCAGCCCAGTAGTTGCTCTGAACTGCCTGACTGCCAGTTTTTGGCAGAGATTTAAAAGCTGAATATCTGTTGACTGTCAGGCCAGTGCTTTCAGTCACCTACGTTCAGGTTAATGCTTCAGGGAGCTGGCTGGATTCCAGGGGATAGCTCGCCTAAATAAAGATATCACTGCTCTTTCCTTGAAACTGTGTTCTTCCCTCCTCCCTCAGTCTTTTGCTCCTTCTTTGTGCTGTGGAAGAGTGAGATGGCTCTGCACAACTTGGGGATGTTGAGATCCAGACCAAAATTTCACGTCCCTGCTGGAAAAAAAAAAAAAAGGCTTAAATCCAGAAGCCTTAAAATTAAGACTGACCCAGATTAATGTTTGTCTGTGCTTTTTTGTTGTTGGTGTTTTGTATTGTTTTTTTGTTGTCGTGGGTTTTTTTTGGGTTTTTTTAGGTTAGTTAGTTTGTTTGTTTGTTTTCCCAGAACAGGATGAACTGAACAGATAGGCTGAAAAATGTAGTGAGTAATATGTGTAAACTCAAGCCTTTGGTATGCAGCTTAATCTGGCACAGAACCCAACTTGCCTGACTAATCTGCTTTATGTTAGCATGACAAGGTTTGTTGGAAGTGATGATACCTTTCAGTAGACAAAGTAGTTTAGTTGGCTATCTATTAGTAGCATTAGACAAGTTTTCAGGCTCATAAGCCCTTCTGAAGGCCACCTGAAAGCTTAAAAGAAGGCATCAGCTTTGCTTGCAGCTGACTTGCGGAAGCAGTTGGGAGCTTAAAGCTTGCCTGCTTTCTGTCTTTTCTGCATGATCTTATGAAGGATTTTCTCTACCATGTCTACCTGATATCTAGAGATCACCTTATCCACCCAAGAGTATAACAGCTTCTTTTTCTTC
>JAWWES010000115.1:16264834-16312627 GCA_035583135.1 Lophotriccus pileatus
GGATTTTCTCTACCATGTCTACCTGATATCTAGAGATCACCTTATCCACCCAAGAGTATAACAGCTTCTTTTTCTTCTGTTTTAACAGGAAAAAGTTTCAGAACAGCTGGATTTAGGGGGTTTTAGGTTTTGGTGTACCCAGCCTTGTTTTGCTTTGCCGGTCATTTATTCTGTGGCGCACGTGTTCTGCATTGTCCTAAAATCAGAGCCTCTTGTGGTGTCTAAATTTGAGTATCTCAGAAGAGATATCTGAAGTCAGCAACCACTATTGAAAAGCACAGATTCTGGATCTAACTGTAATAAGATAAAGGACAATAAATTAGCTAAGTTGCTTTTCTTCTGTCCTGTTTCCCTCCAATAAAGAAGAAGAAATGAGGTTACTTAGTCACTTGCCTCTGTTGTGGATTAAAAGTGATAATGTCAAATAGCTACCAAAAGCTTTACAACAATATTAAAATCTAGCAACTGAGTAAAGGAACTGGAATACTCAAACTGGAGCTGAAAAAAAAATAATGAAAACCACCCTCTCTCATGAATAGTTTTGGTCCTCATTATAGATTAGTAGTTTTGTGAGATGATGTAGAAATGTTCCTTGTTATCACAGCTTTATTGCCTACCTCTGTACATCTGTTCCAAAATTCATTTCAAAATGGCCAGACATTTCAATAATCCAGTGTGGCTTGGAATTTTCATATTGTTTCTGGTGCATTAAAATCTGGATGGAAAGCTGGTACTTTTAAATTTACAATTGCACAGACCGTACAACATCTGGGTAGCTTTGCTCTATTGCTTTCCCTGTTCCTTTAAATTTAGGCTGAAGTTATGATGTGCATGAAAGGCTAAAGACCTTGTGTGTGGCAGGTGTTATTTCAAGCTGACAAAAATTCAGTAATATGTTCAGTTTACTTTGATATGGCCTTTTATAAAAATGCATAAACCTCTGATTCAAACCTTGACAAAATAGCTTTATTTTAAAAACAGGAAAATGGGGTATCTTTTGGACTAGGAGAAATTACCAATCAACTTATATATGCATGTGTGTATTTATATATAAAAAATCCATTAAATTGTTCCCTAAGAAGCTATTTATTTATTATTCCTTCAAATTAATGTTCCATTTCTTCTCTATTGAGATGCACTGCTGTAGTTTCTGGAGAACCAGTTAAATGTTTTGGCTTTTTTTGTTTTCCAAGATTGGTAGCACTGAGGCTAATTGCAGACTTCTGAGTTATATAGATTTCTTTAAAATTCTTGATTAATTACTCATAATTGCCAGTCAAATAGCCATGCTTTTGACTTATAGTGATCTGTATAGATGAATCTTTAGCAGAGTGAAGCCTCCTGGTTCTAGTGGTCCACACTGAGCTTTGTTGCTTTTACATGGGTTAAAATATGGTTGATATAAGGCTGTTCTACCCCAACACATCAGTGACATCCTAAATGTAGTCAGTATCAGAAGCCTTCTTTAATCTGCAGGATTGTACAATAGTACAAACAACAAACCAAACCAAACAAAAACAACAATAAAACCCCACCTAACCACCCCGCCCCCCAACTCTCCACCCCCTAAAAGTCTCAACTCATAACTACGAGAAAGGATGCAGATGTTGTGTTCATCATGCTCGTGTCTTAGTGGACCAAAATCTTTGGGAGAAAACTGTGTTTCTCTCTTAAATACTGCTCAACTAAATCTGCTGAATGAGTCTGTGGGGTTTTCTGTATTGTTCATGTTTAGCAACAGGAAAAAGGATTTTAAGGAAAGATATGTGTGTAACTAAATCCCAACTTAATGATTACTCCTTAATCCTTTAGAGGAAGTCCCTGTAAAACCCCCATTGGGAGACATATCAGAGGATGCTTCTGGATGAAATGCTGGTTAAAAGCCCAATCCCAGTTGTGTTTGGCATTACTTTTGAGGTGGGTACAGGGTTATTTTTGCCAGAACAGGTCTGATCAAACTGCATTTTCAACCTGACCTTCTCCTCACCTCTAATAACTTCCTGGTTCCTTGGTCAGAGATTTATGAGCAAGAACAAAGCGTGATGTGTCTGTCCCAGCAGCGAGGGAAACCAGAAAACTTATTAAGAGAGAAGGGAGGGGGAGAGAAGAGAGAGAATGAGAAGGAAGAGAGGCTGGAAGCGAGTCCTGGTTTCAGACAGAAGCACCTCAGCTTCTGGTCTACTGTAATTACCCAGCCACCGAAGAAATAAAATGTTGAAAAATCAATTTTATAAAAAAATCAATGTTTTAAACAATTTGAAAAGCTCTCATAATTTTAAATGTCTCTGCAGTGTACCCGTTCAGAGCACTGATCAGCTTCAAAGTGAAGTGCTCCAATAATTTTAAGTTGTTCTGCAGAGAAAAGGCTCTGAACCCCCATTTCACTCCCAAATGGAAGCAGTCCTGAGCATGTGAAGCACACCAGTAATTTTTAAATAGCCCTCTCTGTCCAGCCCTGCTTGTGCTTCCATGAAGTTCACAAAACTCAAAATTTCAGTGTTGTTTTACGTTGAGTTTCTGCTTATAATCTGTAAAGATGATTTTTTTCTACTTTATTAAAAGATTGATTTTTTTTTTTTTTAGTTACAAATATGAAGGGTTTTCTCAGGTTTTTGATTACTGAAATTATGGATCTTTTCCCATTAAAAGTTTTTCCATTTGTTCCTGTATTTAGTGCAGCCAAAAAGTACAAATTGATGAGTGTAGCTGTTATCATTTCCTAACTTACAGCTCTGTGCAGAAAGTGATTTTACATTGAATTGTAATTTCATTCACAAGGGCTTTAGACCTTATATAATTAAAATACCTCAATCCTCTTCAAATTAGAAAAGCAAATTGTTACATATCATAAGTAGGTGCTTTTCACTCTAATGACAGTCACTTAGATGATTTATGACATACATTATTTTATATCAAAGTACAATGAAATAGGCATTACCAAAGGTAATCTCAGTAATGTCTGAAAAGGGATCTCAAACCTCAGTGCAACAATGAATGCAGTATTTAAAATGCAAAACCCAAAGACATTATTATGTTTTTGATTTCTTATGCCACAGCTTCTCCTGTTCTGTTATATTAGTACAGCAGTACAAAGGGTGTTTTGGATGTATTTTGCTAAGATAACAGACGGGAAAAATGAAATATAAAGTCAGGTTTTATGCAGAAATTGTTATCAAAGGAATGATAAAGTAAAACTGCACAATCACAAGGAAAAACAATTGATGATGTATAAACTGAAATATATTGACCTCATGGAATATGCTCATTTTCAGCTTTTAAGCCCTTGCATTATTAAAATGCATAATAAAATAAAATGCTCGGATAATGTATAAACAAATCAGAATAAAGTAGCTTTTTGAATATGATTATTTTCATGTTTCTGTATTCTATATGAAGATCATCCCCTCTCTCCTCTCACACTCCTACAGCAGTGACCCATTCCAGAGCCTTGGAGTCAGTGGTGAGAATCACAGTATTCTTGGAGTACTGTGTGGCAGGCAAATGCTACCCTGCAACACTGCATCAGAACAGGGACAAATGGCTATAAATGAGAACAAATGGCTGTACATTGGCCATGAATACATTTAGGCTGGAGATGAGAAAAAGGTGCCTAACCATCTGAAGTGCGAGACTGGAGCAGACTTCCTGCAGGAATAATGGGAATTAAAAAAAAAATTTAAATAAAAAAAAATTGAAAGTTACATTTGATTTTTAAGTGAGAAGATGAGAGATTTGAGGTGGTTGCCTGCAGTGTCAGAGGACCTATAAGGCTGCTTATAGTATCCATCCTGCAGGCATCAGTCTGGCAGATATTTTTCTGTGCTGATTGCTGAATGGATGTGCTCCTGAGAAGTGGGGAGGTCTTGGAGTGCGAGGATCCAAAAGTCATGAAGACTGATGGAAATGGTGTCTGAGTAAGCAAATAAATGCTGAAGCTGTTTGGTTGGGGAGGAGTAATGGTCAGGGTTTCAACAGTTCTGGTGTAGGGGCTTCACGAGTATACAGAGGAGTGAGCGGCAGAGAATACCCAAGAATGACTAAAGGACTAGGAAACCTGATTTACTATGAAAAGGTTAGGAAAGCCAGTCTAGTTACCTTGAGAGCATTATGGGAGACTCGATCACCTACTGGGACAGCATGCATGGGGGAGCACAAGAGTCATGTTAAATCTGCCAGATCCCAGAGCAGCCCCCAGAAGGGATTCTGAGAGGCTTCCCATCCTGTCCTTCAGTCCTCCCCCAGGGCAGCTCTGCCACCACTCTGTCCCCTCATACCCAAACCACGCTTGGTGGATCTACACCCATTCAGCCTCCATATGTAGCAGGGTGAAGATCATGAACTTCCCAAGGGCTGAGAGGGAAAAGGTAGCATGTTCTTCATCACGAAAAATGTTCAAAAGGAGGTGTCAAATTTTTCTGAGAGAGATCTTTCCCAGCAATTAGCTCTCAAAGCAATGTGGCTGTGCCAGCTGAGCATGTTTGTCCCTGATGGCTGCATAATCGATGGTGTTGTGGTCTGGTGTTTGCTGACTGAGCCCCAGCCTGAACGTGCTTAGGAGTTTGCCTCTCATTTGTGTCAGCATCTAAATAAAGACGAATAACGTTTTTTCCTCCCTCTTTTCAAGATGGGCTGTTAATTTTATAACAGAAGAGCAATCTAAAGGCTTATATAATTAAGAGCATGTTTTTAAAAATTTCAGATGAGTTTTTTTTTTTTTTTCCCCAATGTTCAGCAGCCATAATTGGGGGGGAAATTGTAAAGGCTCTAAAATGGCAGTGGTCACATTTCCAAAGCATCCTCTACAGCAAGAGTTCCCCTGGTCACAGTTTTGCATACCAAAATGAAACCTCAGGGGTTTAGAAATATAATAAATTCACATTTCATTTTGAATAAAATTCCTTCCCCACTCCTGTGTTTAAAGTGCTATTGGAATAAACACTCTTTTCAGCAAAAAGCAACCTCTGCCTTGAGGCTAATTTCAGAGTTAGCCCTGACAAGTTGTGGTCAGTAAGTCCAGGCTCAATGTACCACTCCAATCTCAGCGGAGAAAGTGGAGATAGTATTCTGCAGTGTTTCAGTGTGATACATGTCCCCTGCTGTTTCACAGCTGGAATATCAAAAACTCCTCTTATTCCCCTGATTTTCCCACCTTGATGAAGGGGTTAGCACACCACACTTGCAAAATCTGTTTTGCACAGTGGTGTAGGGAGATGAAGAATGTGAGAGCAGAAGCTGTAATGCTGCTTGATGAGTGCAGAGATACTTCCAGGTATCATAGAAGCATCTTCCAACTTTCAGTGGCTGATATTTTGATCTGCCCAATTTAATCAACTTTTACTGCTTAGTAAGTGTGGTAGGGATAGGACAAGGGGGAATGGTTTTTAGGTTAGCTGTTAGTGAGAAATTTTTTACTGTGAGGGTGGTGAAGCACTGGAACAGGTTGCTCAGAGCATCTATCCCCATCCTGGAAGTGTTCAAGGCTGTGTTGGATGGGGCTCTGAGCAACCTGGTCTGCTTATGGCAGAAAGGTTGGAATGAGATGATCTTTAAGGTCTCTTTCAATCCATGCCTTTCTATGATTCTATGAAAAATTCAGCTTGATGAGTAAATGTCTGTGATTCTGGATGAAGTGTTTTACTCTGGGGAAAGTTAGGAGGAAAGGAGATAACAGCAAACAGTCACAGTGGGGCATGGTTAGGGAGTCAAGTCTGATCAGTCTCTACTTGCGTACTTTGGTGGATCTAAAGTTGGGTTCCTCTTTGTAGCTCTTTTTGTCTCACTATGAGCTCTCCTGATGTGGCAGGTGGGATTTTCAATGGTCACGGGAGTGAACAAACCAGCAACTATAACCATGGCCTTGTACTTAAAACCAGAAGTTTTTCCCTACCCTGCCATTGCCTGGAGAGCTTCAGTGACCGAAATATGTGCAAAGCTCAGAGCTCCTGAGCAGATGTGTTGTGTTGGGATCTCCTGATGATGATGGTGTGGAAAAGAGCCAGGAGGAAAACTCCAGGGTGAGGGGGAGGAGGGGAAGATGATGTGAAGGTAAAAAACCATTTAGTATATAGAGCTGATGACTTCACTTGAAGAGTGAGCAGAGGGACCTTTCTAATGGCAGTCGTGAACAACTTGACATGGATAAACTGGACTTTAGGAGGCGGGGGCTGCTATAATTTTAAAGTAAAACAATTCTTTCAAAATTCTTTCAAAGTGTGGTTTTCCTGTTGCTTTTTGTAGAGACATTACCTGTCAGTTGCTTGTTTCCAGGTTTAAAACTGTTTTCTCACTTAAGACTTGGAGATTCAGTTCCATTGGTTTTAGTTCTGTAAAGATTTCTGCAGGAGAAACTGTGGGAAGATAGTGGTGGTGTTTTTTAAGATATGCTGGAATGTAGCAAATATAGGAAATGTATAAAGCAATAACTGTAATAAGAGTTTCTCTTCTATTTTACCAAAAAGAAGAAAAATATAGCAGTGAGATCCTGGGTTTAGGATAGCATTGCGGGGTTAAGGTCAAAGGAGAGATAACTGATGTTGGTCTCAGCTATGTGAGAAAGTTGAAGTCAACACCTACTACATACAGGAGTTTCTGGGAGGGGGATACACCAAATGGTGGGTCTGGAGATTCAGTACTGACTGTCCTCACACAGAGGGACTTTGTCAAGTGCTTTTGGGGTGTGTTTCCTGTTATCTTAGCATGGAATTACACAGTTCTTTGGCAGAGAACTCTTTACCGTTGGATGGGCCAGGGACAGAGTTAACAAGGACATACCTCTATACTTGGTGGGAGTCACCTATTTGGGACTTGAAGGCTTTTCTTGTTCTGTTTTTCCTGAATGCTTCTGCTCTATTTGTCTGTAAAATCCTCATCCTCCTAAAAGGTAAATAAGATTTGGCCAGAGGATTGTTTTGAGCAGTGAAGTCTTGTGCTCGTAACGTGACACATCCTGAAGAGCTTAACTCCAGAGGAGACTTGCTGGGCACTGCTCTCCATTGCATCCAGGCCTTGTGGGGCGCAGGAGAGGTTGAGGTCATCTCTGAGCTGGCTACAAAGCTTGCATTCTTTCTGACCTTGTCTCAGCTATGTCTGCAAGTACTAGTTTCCATTTTCCACCCACCCATTAGCCAAGTACTTTGTGCTCTGATCTTTCCCCAAGCCATTTTTAGGTCCTTGTCCTCCAGCCATTCTTCCTACAGTGTGTAAAGCAGAAGGGGAGGCAACTGTGTTGATTCTGCCATTTAATTCTTGCATTCAGGGCGCTCTGGCTGTTCTGTCCTGAATCTGCTGGAGGGGATGTACCCTAGAGGGACCAAAAGTCCTTCCTTCCCATGGTACTCTGAAGTTTGCTGCTTCTCATATGTACCAGATGGTGTAGAGGACAGAGGCAGGTTGTAAAGAACCTTGCAGTCTTTCTGGTCCAGGCTTGCTATCAATTGGGAGAGGATTGCTAGAGAGCCATGGGAACTCAGTGACTATTCAGTGGCCCACATTACCATTGAAATTTGGGAAACAGTGTTTCATCTGCTTCAGGGTAACTGGGCTATGGGGAGCATTTGTAACCCACAGAACCCAGCAGGCAGAGTGGGTCTCCTGTGAAGCAGGTTCCCTTCACAAATGTCTGATTCCTACCTGGGGTCAACACAGCACTATTCCTGGGTGCCATGCTGCAAGTGATTTTGAGGAGAAATAATGCGTGTTCTTGCTCCAACATGATATAAAAATGTCTTTACAGTCTATATTTTATTGAGGTTTGCTTCGTATTAGTGTCATAGAAGACCTTGATTTCAATATAACAATATGAAAGTGCACGTGTAATTTCTCTTCTGATCACATTAGTGCTAAACCACTGTACATGGTAGTAATGTTAAAACTAATGTGACAGAATAATACAAGTATAAAGTGATGTAAAACCATTAATATTATAGAAAGTTATTCATTTTATACAAAGGATTCTACGGAGTAATTTGAATAAAATTCCTTGTCTCACTCTCTGATCTAGTTGAGCTACTTTGATCAAAAAGATAAGTCTGATCAACAAACTTACTATCAGCTAATTTCCATACACTGACTTCCTGTTCTTACTCCTGTTCGTGGCGCAGCTCAAGCCCAGCTCGCTGCTCTCAGGAACTCTCTGCTCTCTGCAGTGTAACTTGAGGTATGGAGAGAAGAGATGTGAGATCAGGGGTGAAGCAATTTATTGAGTATTGGTAACCTGGTCCACTTGGGCATGCACATTTCCCCAGTCAAGTTTAAAGGGCATGTAAAGCTTTAGTGAATCGAGCCGTAAACGTTTAATTGTATGAGTTGCTCCTTGAATACAATAGCGGGGCAAGTTGCAACCACTAGCAAAAATGACTGTGTACTGAGTGTAAAAGCAGCCTTCTTTCACAGCAGATTTCAGTTTTGCTCAGAGAACTGTATAGCATTTATTTTTAACTCCCTGCAAACTTCAGGTCTCTGATTAAACAAAGTAGGAGCTGGAGGATATCAAGACGTGCATTTCCCCCATTTGATCAGATCACTGAAGACGGCCAACAAGAATAAATAGTATGTGAAAAGTCAGATTTCCAGTGAAATTAAATGAAAAGTTATAAGGCTGTGGTTTTAGGAACGGCCTTGCTTTTGTGGTTTTTGGTTGAGTGTGTTTGTCAGATTTTTATAAGAACATTATTGCTTTAAGAAAAAAATTTAAACCCTGAGAAATTACTCTCAGTCTAACGAGTTCTTTTCCACTGACTACAGACATCATTAGGGGATGGCTATAGCCTGAGGCTGTGCATGAACTTTTTCTTCTAACTGTACACTTTATGTATAATTTAGCTTTCTTGCCTAAATTATTCAAGCAAATAGTGAGTGAAAATAATGGAGTTCACTGAAACCTTCCACAGTATTAAAATAAAACAGTTTTTTACGTTGATTTGAATTTTTAAGCTTTTTAATCATGGATTTCAAATGGAATACGCATGTCTTCAGCTCTCCTGTTGTCCCCCTGTGCCTTTTTTCAGTAAAAGGAAAGAAGAAAGGAAACGAACTTCAGCAAATACCCCATTAATTAATAAATGTTACTTATGACTACTTGAGGTAGAAGTAATAGTAATTAAGCAAAACCTATAGACATGGAAAATACATTCAGCAAGTGTTCAATTACAGGCTGTGTTATCTCTTTCACCCCAAATAAGGTCAGTGTTTAAATACTGTTGAGTTGCTTTAAGCTGAAAAATACTGTTAGGGAGCTCTATGCAATAAGGTTAAACTCAAAACTAACACAAAGGTTATAATTTTTTTCAGGTACTATTTTTCCAGTTTAATATCAGTCTTCAAAAAATTCTTGCTTTAAAACCCCGGGTCCTGATCCCACGCTAAGAAATGGGTACAGCTTCAGGAAACCCTGCAGATTTCTTCCAGGTGAAGAATCAACCCTTACATGTTTGTTATTATAGCCAGTCCTCTGCAATCTTGTTCCTCAAATCCCCTTTATAGGGTATTGCTGATGCTATTACTAATGTGGTAAGTACTACATCTAAATTTGAATAGATTTATTAAGTGTATGCTGTTGTGAAAGCATATCCTGTGAAAGTTAAGGAATCCCAGTAATAGCTGCAAGCAGACTCTGCAGTTCCCTAGCTCAGGTATGTTGTGCTTTCCCTGGATGTCTGTTAGAAGAAGCATAATGATGATTTTCTGTAGATGATGGGAAGGGAGCCGTGTCTAGGCACCTGCTTTTGTTCATGATGGGATTCAGATCTTCAATCCCATTGCAGACCAGCCAGTAGTGAGAAATCTCCCTGTGGGATGTAGATCAGGCTCTCCTTGAAAAGAATGACATAAGTATAGCTTTAACTGATTTCACCCCCACATATATGCTGACTAATGTTTGCAGTTTTTCAAGGGGCTTTGGATTAATCCCAAGTAATCAAAAATCTGACGTCTCTCAGTGCCTGGTGTAGCTACTGTCACCCAGTTCTATTCTTTCACAGTGTAGCACCCCCTGGATCCACAACACTTATTCAGACTGCAGAAATACTGGGCCTTTTGGTTCAGGAGCTTTCCCCAGTCTGAGTTTGTACCCATGGTATATTTCCATATCTGGAAAAAAGGCTGGATTTTTTGAAGGCGAAACAAAACCAACAGAGTATGTTTGAGATTTTCTTATTTATGATTCTATGATAAATACCTCAGGAGTGACCATCTCCTGTGCCTAGTCAAACCCCTTCACAAATTCATAAAACAAACTAATGGGCAAGAATAAAGACAAGTTTGATGATTTTTTTTCAAATTTTGCAATTGTTGTTCATTTTTATTGCAACCGTTGGCACAGCACAAGTAGCAGCAGGCAAAGATATCTGCAAACCAACAATAATCACTGAATCAATTAGGGTGGAAAAGACCTCTCTGAGATCATCGAGCCCAGCCTGTGACCAAACACCCCCATGTCAGCTAGACCATGGCACTAAATGCCATGTCCGGTCTTTCCTTAAAGACCTCCAGGGATGGTCATTCCATCATCTCCTTGGGCAGCCCATTCCAATGTCTAATCACCCTTTCCATGAAGAGCGTCTTCCTAATGTCCAACCCAAACACCCCACCACACCAGTGCAGCCTAGGACTGTGTCCTCTTGTCCTAAATGGGGTTTGTTCTTCTTTGGAAACCACTTTGAAAATAGATTCACTCTGGAGTCATTTTTTCTGCATTTTTTTCCTTTTATGACTGTCTTTAAAGGAGGATTATTTTCTGATAAGAGCAGACATTTTTAACATTTTGTGTTTATTTAAAAGCTGCTGCCCTGTTTGTAAGGATATTTTGTGTCACTGTTAGGTTTGTTGTATGTCTCAACTGCTTGCAGTCACTTCTGCATATATATGCATCGGGGCAGTTGCATAAATTAATTAAGCCAAATAGTTAAAATTTAATTCCATACAATTCAAAGTCTGTGCAATCTGTGCTTTTGCTGAAGAACTGTCTGAAGTAAAGCATGGTGATTTTTAATGTAATGATGGCTATTGACTGTAATCTTAGAAAAGGAGCAGTAGAGCTGTGTAACCTGGAGGATCCTCTCATGTTTGAATTTTGGTCTTAACTGTGAGGTGTTTGGTGTTGCACAAGAAACTGCTATTCACTTATTATGCACAGAACATCAGCCTTTTCCCCTCTAGTTAACACAAGTGATGATATGCAATCTTGATGTAACAATTGAGTGGGAAGTACCTTTTTATTCATCTACATTTGTTTGGTTGCTCTTGAGTCTTCAGTACTGGGGGCAAAAATTTCAGATAAAGCAAGGAAGAATTGCAGAACTGGGAAGCACATGAAACTAAGCTGCTCAATTAATTACCCAGGAAGGTCTAGACTGTGAAATCCTTTGACAGTACAACATCCTTTTCCCAATGAATTCATGTTCACCAAAGCCCACCTCAACATCACATGAGAAAACTCTCCTTCTAGGGATGTTGGACATTTCATACATTCACAAGATCAGCACAGAGCTACTCAGTTCCTTGTTTGTGTCAGGAGATTAAAACGCTTGGTGAAGCCAAAAGGATTTTTCATTACATCTTGCAGAATAGCAGTTTCCTTTCCTTTCTGTCTTTATGCACTACAGTTTTCCTTTTTCTTTTTCTTTCTTTGTAATCTGTTTGGCAACAGGCTTTAGGTTGTGTTGGTATTTTGTGGCAATCTATCATTTGACTGCCTTCATGAGGGAAGGCATCTGTCACCTAAAAACCCCAGTGCACTGAACATCCCTGACTCATGCTTGCTCTCACATTGCAGAGGAACCTGTGACTTTCTCATCTGTATTTATTTTAAACACAATTTCCACCCTGGAATTTCCACCTTCCTGGCTGGTAGGTTTTAGAAGTTTGTGCCCCTAGAAAAGACCTCTGGCCCTTTATAAACTTGTGGTATTGCTCTGTGCTCACTGTTTCACCAGCCGGCTTGCCTAAGACTTAATCTGCCACCACACCTTCCCTGTGGATATTTTGTCTGTGTGTGTGAGTATTTAAGGGAATTTTCAGACTTTAGGCAGAACCTTTCATCAGGAGAGGAAAGAGTAGCTCTGCCTGAGTGTCCCATGGATATGATGAAGTACACTTACTGGTACAGCCAGCAAATGGAATTTTCATGTCAGACTCAGCCCTTGTCACTGCTGCCCCAGGGTAAATTAATGGCAGAGCTGATGGGGCCATGGCCCTGTTCCCCCAAACACTGTGGGGGAACACAGCTTCTCCTGTCATCACACAAACATCCATTGGGGCTCACAGCCAAAGGGTGACATGAAGACACATTACTGGGAGAGAGTTCAAGGAGTTCCCTGTGGGCCACAGAAGGGGCTCATTAAATTCACCATCTGCAGAGGTGGTATGGTTGTTCCCACACCTGGGCCCCGTCATATTTCCCTGCCTGTGTCTTGGGGAAGTCTTGCCCCTTCTCATAAACATTTGGGAGCCTTTGCTGCTTTGTGGAGCAAGGTACGGCATAGGAGAAAAATCTCAGTTTTGTTCCTGCCTTTCTCTGTTAGACCAAGGGCAGCCTTTTTGGAAACACTGACAGGTCCATCAGCTTCTCTCGTGTTCAGAGTGGTTTTGCTGTGTGTTCCCTGACTTTTCAATGGCCTCACGCAGATTCTTGCCCTACTCTCCATGGCTTCTCCATCCAATTCAAGCTTGTTCGCTGCAAAACTCCCCACTACTTCTTGCCTCTATCTTGTATTCACCCCAAACGTACCTCTTCTACATTTTCTTAGCACTCCTTCAGTTTGGCCTGGGCTAGTAATAATGTCTCGGGTTGAATTTTTCTGTATTGCCAAACAGACCTAACTGAATTGCTTTTAGACATTGAAGGCTAATTTAGTGACATTTCTGTTTCTCTGAAAAATACTTCAAAATTTCATTCCAAACTTGCTGGGAAAGAAGCAAAATTGGGCTAGAAACTTTAATTAAAAAAGAAAATGAAGGGTTGACTGCAGCTTACACCACTTGCCTCAGCCTTATTGAAGGGAACTGAAAACACATGAATGACCTCACTCATAAACACATCTCTTCCTTTCTTCATGAATGTTTAATTTTGGGTGATGAAGGGACAATATCAGCAACAGAAATTTATGGCAACGCTGCCTAAAGCTTGATGAGTTAAGATATTTTTACAAGGATGTGGGAGACATTGGGATCAAAATCCTGTTCTAGCAGAGCAATGGCAGGGTTTGAATGTGTGGTTTGGTCCTGGGTGAGTAGCTTAAATCCCCAGGCTGTTTCATTTTGAGAGAGAAGCCAACATTGATCCCTTCTGTGGGGGTGTCCCATTTGGGGTTTGGAGACCATAGGAAACATGCTATGCTAAATGAAACTGTTGTAATTGTACTTTTAAATGCTTTTGTGCACATCCAAATCTGCAAAGAAGTAGTAAATAGAAATTTGGGGGGGGCAATTTGTCTTTACTTGGTTTCACATGAAATGTTACTTGGACCTTAGATCATAGAAAGGTTAAGCATCATCACTCTACTCATTGAACTATGGAATAAACCAGCAGCAGTGGTGTGAAAAATCCAACCCTCTGGGTGGTTTGCTTTTTCTTGCAAGTGTCTGAAGCAAAATGTTTTCTTTCAGGTCTAATGGCATTTTCAAGGTAAATAAATTCACGTGTATTTGGTTTTGCAAGAAACAAACTCTTAAATCTAGGTCAGGTTGATAGAGGTGTTTTTTCCTTCCTTTCCTCCCAAAATTTTCATTTTTCAGGGGCATACTGTTGAGTCTCTCATTCTCTCAAAACCTTGCCCTCAAACCTTCTTTGCCCTTAAACTTCTACTTAGTTATCCTTGTAAAGCACTTTGTGAAAATTACTTTTGAAAGCTGCAATATCAAAATATGTTTTATTGTGATGCGTTTGCTTCAGGATAGCATGTTCCATGTTCTGCCAGTCCTTATGCTCTTCTGCAGGTGCCTGTAAGCACTCAGGAAATGTATAAACTCAAACCAGTCTGTTCAATTTGGTGTTGTAAAAAAAAAGTTATAGCTTTTTTACATTTCAGTTTTATAATTCATTTTATTTTGCAGAATTCTGAGAGGGACAAAGTGATAGGTGCATAAGGGAGACAGGAAAAAGAGAGGAAGAGTGGCCTTGTTTGGACCCACTGCTCCAAGACAAAATCAGAAATGAAGGTTAGTGGCCCAAAATATTTTCAGGTGCTTTTGTAAAGGACTCTTTTAATTTTTAAAATACAAGTTCTGTTTATATGGTGGTCCTGAGGGAGTGGGAAGCTTTCTCATACATCCCCTGCACAGCTTTAATAGGCACTACACAAGTGACTAGAACCTGTTTTCTTTCTAAGTTGGGTCAACCTGAATTTGAGGGGCAGTTTTAGGACAGTGAAAACATCTCCTTTGGGAAGTCCTTTCCCTATTGCTATGACTGCCCGGGGCTACTGATTAGTGTCAGCTGTAAGAGCACTGCAGCTGCCTGGGACATGCCTCAGGCTTTGTCCAAACAGGTTAACATGGAGCCTAAAAAGCAGAATCCATACCTGCCTAACCAATGAGGAGGGAAAGAGGGGTGTAACAAACCCCAAACACAACACCACCCTAATGCCTTCATGGCTTGAAACCTGTTTTACAGACTTACTCCCTAGGATTGGCTGTGGGTGAAGCTCTTCAAGGTCTGACCTCCCTGAGAGTGTCTTGCAACAGGACAGTGTGGGAGAAGCGGAGAAATCCTACAGACACCTCTGCCATACTGGCTGAAGACTCTTGTCTTCAACCTGATGTTCTCTGAGACCAGTTTTCTGCCTGTAAGTGTTATTTCAGAGTAGTGACATTCCTTATTAGCCATCAGTTTTTTCCAAGTGAGATACAGAACAGATGGTTACACTGGTGAGATACGTGTGTTTTTCTCACAAGAAAAAAAAAGGCCAACTTTACAACTCTGTTTTGCATTAACCACAGAGGTGTACAAGACTGCCAAATTTGAGAGCATTTTTATTTATCTCTGGCTTGGCTTCATATGATTGCAAATGACCAGGCAAGGTGTGGAGAGTGTTAAGGCAGGCCCAGACTCATCAAGTAAAGGGGAACTTGGATTGAAATTCTCTCCAGAGGGAAAAAATAAGAGGTGGGGGGGAGGAAATGTTCCTCCTCTCTTCCTCTTGCTGCCCTCTTTCTTCTTCTGCACTTTTCATTTTGTTAGAGTGCTATTTGTAAGTATTTTCAGAGTCTGACTGCCGAACTACTTCTTCACTTAGACATTATGTCTCCATGCCATCCAGGGAACTACCTGCTTCTTTTTTGCCTGATAGAGATTGTCTGGCAGGGATGCTGCTAGCCCATTCCTCGTTCCCTTGACAGAGATCTTGTATCTGGTGCTGCTCGCTGTTTTTATGACTCCTGTTTATTTTGCTGCAAACGCTCATATTGCGGGCATTGTGTCCCCAATACACTGGGTGCAGCCTGGAATAACAACAAAAGACTGAATATCTTTCATTCAGAGGGCCTGTTTTCCCAACCTGTACCAGCAGAGGCAAAAATGGGACAAAAGAAAACCCCGCTGCAGGGGCCCCGAGGTTTTCATATGTTGACGTGTTTTGGGTTGGCAGCCTGCCCCGCTTCACCATGTGGCCCTTCAAGAGGTGGCATTCCAAGAAGGATGGGGAAAGCGGGCAGCAGAGCTGATGGCCCACCCTGGGTTGAGTCCTCAGCCAGGAGAACCTCTGGAGCCACAGGCCGATTATTCCTTTTATTCTTTCCCTCCCGCTTGGTCATTATGCTCCAGCTTTGAAACTGAGCTTTGTTTCAGCCTGGTAGCCCGTGGCAGTGGACTGGAGAGAAGAGACTTTTACTAAACTACCAAAGGCATTGTGTGCACGGGAAGAAAATGTGTGAAGAATTGAAATTATATGGTTGTACTGGGAGTTTGTTGTGGTGGTAACACTGGCTCGCATCTTCTGGTAGCTAATGGAGCATGGTGGGATGATCTGAAGATGAAGTGAGTCTAATATGCTGGGACATGACATTTAAAAAGAATGGTGAAATTATATTTCTCATTTTCCTTTGTGCAGAGAGAATGCATCCTGGCTTTCAGAACAGAGTGTCTGATTGTGGTGTACTTCCAGTCTAGTTCTTGCCTTCAAAATAGAAGCCACACTGTCCAGCCCTCCCTCTTTCCCTTTTGTTTTCCTGCTACAGACATTGCACAAAGCACATGGTAGGGTCTCGGGTCTGGATCCTGAGCTCCCCCTGGCCAGTGTCCGTGGGCAGCACTACCAGGTGCCTTCACAGTAGGGCTGCTACCTATGACATTTGTGGAGACAAATGACAGCAGGGTGTGTAGAAAGGCAGACAAGGGATATTTTTAGAGGTGTGACTTCTACCAAGAACAAAGATGGTTAAACTAGACTTTGGTGATACTGGCATTCAAGAAAAATTGTGTGGTTTTTATTTTTCTGGAAAGTGAGAAAGGATAGGTGAAAACTGAATTCTCTGTGAGTGCAGGAATATCTGTTTTCAACATATCTGAAATGCTAGCAAGGCAAAGTCGGGTCATTTATCCATGGTAGTGATCGTGAGGAGGTTGATATCTGGATTTTTTCTAGCCAAGCTAGTTGGCTGAAGTTGTTTAGATGTCATCAGCCAAATAAGCTACATGTTATTCTTTTTCCTGCCCTCAACTGGCTGTCAGGTAGGTGATTCCAATGACAACATGTGTAAGCTGAAATGGCACGTGAATAATTCCATAGATAATGCCTCCAAACTCTCTGTTCAGGAAAATGCTTCCCAGTGAAACCACATCACAGGTACATGAACACTGGTAGGAGGCACAAAAGGAGTGTTAGCATTGCTGGGACAAAGTGATTAAAAAAACCAACCAAACAAACATGAGAGTAATTATTCTTAAAAATGTCTTTTTCCGTAGTCATCCATTCCTAATAGTCCTTGTGATTTTTGAGAGAGTCCTTCTGAGCTCTAACTCCTTCCATTGAACATGGAAGCAATTATGGAAATAGATATCCTTAATTTGCCTTTGTGTAAATTAAAGCAGGATGCTAGCTTAACTTATGTGCTTTCTCTAAATGCTTTTATAATTTTTTTTTTTTTTAAGATGAAAAACAAAAGCATGCACTGAATATGATAAGAAAGAGAATGTTGCTGGTTTGGGCTGATTGCACTGTTTTTTGTGTATAATGAAGAGCTTGTTACTTGTGAGCAGGGAGAGGATTTAATGAATCACAAAAGTACATAATTTATTGTAGAATATATTCCACACATATTTCAGAGCAAATTCCATGGAAAATGTATGTGAGTTGTATTTCTATGAATCAGACTCCCAGAATATTTCCTTAGAAACAGCTTGTCCTACATTTTTATAAAGGAGCTGCAGCATTTATAGTGCACCGTTGAATTAATATTTTGTGGTTAAAAATGCAGCCTAAGAAATTAAAATGATATTTGAAACATAAATCCTGCGTGCTAACAACTATCGTTATAAAAGCCAGCCAGAATCAACAGACATAGCTTGTTTTCTGCAAGGCTCTTTCTGGAGACCAGTTCTCAAAAAACATCTGTGCAAATGCAGGGGAAGAAAAAAAAAAAAAGAGCCTCAGCAGGAATAGAAGCCATCAGTGGTTAGGTGTGTTATAAATACATTATTACTTCATTGTAATGGTATACAGGCTTTGGCGAGACTGGGGGTGACCTCACTGGCTGTCGGACCTCGAGTTGCTCCCGGGGAAGGAGCACGTGGATGGGATGCCCTCCCAGCACTGCTTTGGTGGGGAGTGAGCAAACCCAGATAGCGTAGAGGCACTCCATAAGGGCTGTCCATGTAGGAACCGTTGGGCTGGATTCGTGTCAGACCTGGCAACGAGGGGTTTGGAGAGCTTTGGTTATCCTACTTCCAAACTAACTGAGCAGAAATCTTTCATTACTCACTGAGAGGTTCCCACTGGTGTCTCTACCACCTCAAGCTCAGCTTGACTAAGTGCTTTCACAAATCTGTCTTTGCACAACAGAATCCCGTTCTCACTGCTGGATGTTGACTAATGATTTTAGGGATTTGGCTTCAGGCGAAATCTTTGCTAAAATGCCAGGGCATCAGTCCTCTTTAAAATCAACACACATCAGACACCCTAAATATTAGCTGTTGCAGAAAATGCTGGGCAATTATTTTTTTTTTTTTCAGTCTCATTAAAATACATTTTTGAGTTACGAAAAAAAGCTCAGCCTCCTTCTAGAAGACTTTCGGGCAGAAAATGGACCAAATTGCAAGAAGATAAAACTTATTGGAATATAATCTAGATTTATCTTATGTTGCTGCTTAGTAGACAGCTATAGACAAATTTGTGTGAGTCTCTGCAAGTACAAACTTGTAGACCCCCTCTGCTTTTCAGTCAAAACTGGCAAGTCTAACAGGTGAAATGGTTTAATATATCAGGACTCTAACTGCAGGCATGAATTTAATTCTACTCACTGGGGATTTTTTTACGTTTTGGTGATGCCCTTTAGACTCTTCCTCTTGGGTTATGGGAACTACACAAGGAGGAAGGTGATACTGCAAAAAGAGATGGGGATTCAAGTTAATAAGGTGCAAGTTAGTTGGAGATATCAAGCTTCTTGCTAAGGCAGCACCTACAGTGAGGGGACTGCTGAAGTTCCTGTCCTTCTCTATCGCTCCTGCAGCTATTCATGATGGCTGTAGCCCCACCTGGCTTCTCCAAAGCCAGGCAATTAATCTGAAGGACAAATGTCTCAAAACTAAAGGCAAGAAATAATCAAATAGTAGGTACTTTTGGGTTTTTGCCTTCTTTTATGATGGCAGCTGAGTCCCTGTGCCTGCCAATTCTGTGATGCTCAGAAACGCTCTGTGCTAACTGCACACCACTTCTACCGAAACCAGTCCAAGAGAATCAAGGCACTTCAAAAGTCTCCAGAATCTTATGCAATTAAAAGCAATTATCTTCCTTAAGGCCTTTCCTAGATTAGCTCCTTAAATATGTAGGGCTACAGACTCTAAATCCAAACTGCATACAGCGGCTTTTGGGACATGAGGTCGGTCAAATTCAGGCACTTCATACCTCTGGAGCCACTTGAGGTTTCTGCTTTGTCTTACCTGTGTAACTCAGACCTTTGGAGATGAGCCTGTTTTAGCTGGGGTATTTTGAGAATATATACTAATCAGAAAAAAAAGCAGCTGAAAATGGTCAGAAAACTTCTGATTTTTTTTTTTTTTTTCTTTTAATCAAATAAACTATCCTCTCTTCACAGAGGAGGCCCAAAGCTGACGTCATGACTGATGCTGATATGAGTTTAAGTCTACACTTTCCCAGTGGAGACCAGGAACCTCCACTTAAGTCATCAGCTTGTTCATTAAGGGAAAGAGAAGAAGAAAAGTCCCCCTTTTTTTTTTTTCTGTGCACTTTTCATCTTTAAAGGTGGAGGGAGGGAATCAGAATTTATGCTGCTCTTATCTCTCTATTCTCTGTATTACACACCCCATCTGAGATCCACACATGGTTTTGGTGACTGTGGCAGCGCAGTAGACTGAGCCTGTTGCAGCCTGGTCCACAAGCTCTGATGTTGAGCAAGTCTTGTAGCAGCATGGATCCGACTTAGGACTGTGGCTCCATCCCTGCCAACACTTTACATCACATTAAGCACACTGTACAAGCATTTGTTTGCCAGTTCAGAGGCTGTAACAATATGTCTTTATTCCAGGGATATTTTTTTTCACAGCTCAGTAAAGCTATTACAGTAGAATATGGAAGAAAAAAGGAAACACGGGGCATTTTCAAGATTTTATTGCCTTTTTTATGTGTCCCCCCTGTTAAGTAGATATTGCTATCAGTGCAGTCAATCTAATTTTGCTATTGGATAACCACATCACGGCCAAATAAAAAAGTAGCATTTTATATTAGCAGTTTTTGGATAGGCTTATGCTGTCATAAACAGGCTCAGCAGGGGTTTCAACCAGGGCTTGATGTGCAGTAATGTGCCTGAAATGTCTACTTTTGGTTTCCTTACATGGGATGATGGTCTCAGCTTCTGTGGATCTGACTGACCAGCTAACAACAACTACGCATTCCTTGCTTTATATTCTGCTTTTCAACTTGCTCATCACTAACCTTAGGTACAAAAATAGAAGACTGGACAGAATTCCTCAGATGGGCCAGGTAACATCTGTAAGCAATTATATGTGGACTGAAAAACACCTCAAACACTGGAACTCAGTTTGCATGGAACTCAATTAACTTTATTACTGAGCGTAATGCAAATTTAAGAGTGATATTATGCCCAAATCCTTATATTTAAAGAAAACAACAAATGAATATCCCTCCATGTTTTATTATTATCTTAAGTCATTAATACTGGAAAAGGAAGGATTGTTTTGTTTCCATGCTGGCCATCTTTCCCTGCTAGTAACATGTCTTTTTTCCTCCTCCTGCAAAAAGGAGGAGAACTGGAGTCATCCAGCTTTGCCTGCGCAACCACATGGGGTTGTGCTGCTCCCCACTGAAGATTTTGGGAACATCTGCAGACATCTGGCAGATGTACCTGGTCTCTCTGTCCACTCTAATCTGTCACTAGGCGTTTCAGATCCTTTTTTTTAAAAAAAAAAAAAAAACCTGTAAAAGATTTGCATAATTAAAAGGGGAATGGAGTTTCAAAAGGGGCGGATGCCCACCTCTCTTACCTCCTGCTGGCAGCAGAATTGGCAGGGGAAGGGTTAAAGTGAAGTCCTAAAGGCCTTTTAAAACCTCCTGCTTGAGTTTGCCATGTTGCTGTTGTCGTTTGGGGTGAAATAGTCCTCTGGATGTCTGCAGGAGCTTTGCTTTTAACGGCAGTTATAGCCCAAGAGCTGGGATTTTTTCCAAGGCGTTTCACACTTTCTTTTGAGGTTGGGGCCAAAGTTTAGATGTTTCAATACCCACTGTACAGGCCCCCAGCCCCTTCCCTGGAGCTGGCCTGCAGACCACTAATTCAATAGGAGACATGGCCTAAGTAATCCATGTTAATGATGTGCCTATTTAAACCATGTTGCCTGATAGGAGATGTCTGGTATCTATTAACCCGAATACCAATTACACTCAGAAGATGGGGAAAAGGCTATTTTTCAAGAACACAGACTATAAAAGATGCACAGAAATAAATCTATTCGCATAATTTTCTTCATGTATGTTTCCAAAGTGGAAAAACTGGACTATACTTGGCAAATCTTGGGCAGTGGACATTAAAGAGTGGGTACTGTAAACAAGTAGAAGCTATGTCATCCCTCCCCATGTGCAGCCCTTTATTTATGTTTTCTGGGAAAAGAGGTCTCTTGTTCTTGGCATGGATAAAAGCCTGGTTTTGAAAAAGCCAAGGGGCCAGGTCCTCAGGAAGGTGGAGAGTGGAATGGTCTTGTAGACCTCCCTGGAGCGAGGTCAACTGGTCTCAGCAGAAGCTGTGCCCACTTATCTACGACATGGTGGAAAAGGTGGAAAAAAAGGGGGTGTTACTGCTGAGCTTTTTACATCTGTTTTGTTTACCTGGAAAGTTTGTTATTCCTTTTCTGGCTAAACTAATCAGACTTCGAGAGATGGCCTTGAGCACATACAAAGCTTCTGCAGCCAGCAGCAAGCCATAATCAGTAGAAAGCTTCGTAGCATTGTGATCAGGGATCCAAATATTCCCTTTGCTTGGAATGCAGCTTCCCTGTTTCCTCTGAGAGCAATGTTTGCTCCTGGCCCCCATCCGCTCTCTTCTGGCACTGCTGAGATGAAGCACTTTGATGGCTCTTGTAGAAGAAACCAAGGGGCCTGCCCTGCAGGGTTGAGGTCTATTATTTTTCTTGAAGAAGGGGAAATTTGGAAGTGACACACTATTATTTTAATTTGGCTATATTTAAACCCTCAGATTCTTCCCAGATTGTTACCCGGTGTATGTTAGCGGGTTGCCATGGGCTTCAGAGTGGCAATGTTGACGTATACCTTCTGAGAAACTGAATTTGGTTTTATTGAGAATTCCCATTTTTGCATGACTTCAGCCATAAAGTTCCATGATCAGCGTTCATTGGCCCGGTACAACGGAACTTCAGATATGCTAAAGCAAGGCTGGATCCTGCAATAATAAAATTGATCTGAGTTGCTGTGAAGGAGAAAGAGGCTGATGACTGGGGGGGATCTTTTTTCAAGTAAGAGTTGTCTCAATAGCAATGAAAAGAGCTGAATTGAGCTCCCCCTTCTTTTTTTTTTTTTCTTTTACCATCAGTAGAGGCATATTTCATGAAGTCTCCATTGAGGTTAGATACACTGAGCCTATTTGCATACTTGGAAGAGGTCCCCTTATAGAGGAGTACAGTGAATACCTCTGGTATTTCATATTTAAGTTCTAAATATAAATGCAGTCTAGAAGGAGTTTGTCTGTGAAACTGTCCTAACTGCTTGCTTTCCTCACTAACTAGGCTTCTTAATGGAGTGATTTTCTATGCCAGGGAAGTTCTGATTATAATATAGGCATAAATGTGCATGTTGTGCACCCTTGTTAATTGAAAGGCTGAATATGCGCTGAGGGTGCGCATCTATTTACTGAGCGCACAAGGAAGGCTGCGAACTCCAAGCACAAATATCCCATAGATGTGTGGGCCAAGAGCGGCATTTACACTGTTTTGGGTAAAGACAAGAACTTCTGGACTACTAGGGCAATTTGGCATATCGGCCTGGCGCAGAGCAATGTGTGATTAAAAAACAATTCCACAGTGTGGATCCATTTGAATACCAAGTTTTTTTATAAAGCCTTCACTGTGTGTTTTGAATGCACATTTGCTGTTATGAATAACAGGAATTGTTTGGCTTGGTCTGCCTTTGTGCCGATGCCAGCTGGCACGGAGCAAAGCTGTGACACATGACACTACAGCTGTGTCCACATGTTTCTGCCTTGCAGTATCCACTTATATAATTTACTTTTTTGATCTGCAGTCGAACTATTCAAGTGAGTATAATTTGCTTTTTTGATCCAGAGTCGAACTATTTAAGTGAACTCATCGAATTACACATACCAGCCACTTCTGTGAGAATACTTATTTTGTCATTGTCAGAAAAGTATATTCATTATTAGTCACTTGTGGCAACACAGCAACTTTATTAAACCCATTCCAGTAAAAAATACATCCCTAATTGAACTTGAGTATTTATTCCACTTGATACGCACAATTGCAAGACAATACCTCAGTATTTAATCAAATGAGCCATTAAAAGAGTAACTAATGATGAACTTACTGTAACTGAGAGGACCAGACAGTGATGCTGCTTATGTTTTTCTGTACATCATTGGAATGTTCTTATTTGCCATCATGGTTGGATTTGAGACTGGGAACATTACCCTGTTACCTTCAAAAGATATTTTTCAGCCTGTTACAGGAACTCTTCTTATGCGATAGTGTATTTAACACTGGTAAACTTGCAAAAATAGAGCTGAAATTGAACTTAACCTGGACTGAACGTAGTACGCTAAAACTCTTATTGAAGAACACATTCTAGCTCAATTCCAGTTGTCCAAAACCAAAGCAGGAAATTAAAAATAAATAAATAAATCAATCAATAAATAAAAACAATACAACGACTTTTTTCAGCTCGCTGATAAAGCAGAAATAACATGGCAGTAATACAGTCAACATTTTCATGTAAGCCTATTTTATTTTATTTACCTCTTCAATCAGAGTGAAATAGGAGAGAACACGGACTTAGCTTTTTCCCCTACGAATTTAGGAAATAGTACCCAAGCATTTTATTCCCAGTGCACACTAAACTCTGCTGCAAGATGTACTGTCTTGCCTTAATTCAGTGCAGCTTTTCCAACGTCAGGTCTCGTACAGACCAAAGTAGCTGTGCATTGTCTGCCGTATGGTCCTGGTAGTGCAACGTGCCGTGTTACAGAGCCAGGGTCACAAGTTCATGGCAAAAATGATTCATATAGCCTGGAGGAGGGAGCCTAAATTCAATATGTGAGACTGAGAGAAGAGTGGGGGGGCTGATGTTGGTGGGTGCCCCTATCCCAGGCTCTCCCCTTGCTGGCTCTTGCAGAAGGGACAGAGAAGGTGGGGAGGGGCCAAGACCACGTCTGATGACCTGTGTGCATGTGGTGACCTGAGTCATGACATATATACACACACACACACAAATGCAAGGGAAAAGCTGACCTTAGTTTGAACATAGTGCAACGTGGTGAGAGCTGAGACACACATGACAACTGAATATTAAATTCTGTTAGCACTTAGCATTATTCGGCAGCAAAGAGACTTAAAGAAACCAAAGCAATTGAGGTTTAACAACAAAAAAAAAAGAAAAAAAGAATAAGGGAGAAAGTAGAACTTAAAAATCTGAGCGTTTTCTCAAGACACTCAGTAAGTATTATGTTCTTGGTCAATAACATTGCCTTTATGATCATATTGACAACGTGTGCAGAAATGTATGTGGCATGGTGAATTGCAATTTAATGTCAAATGACAATAAAACAGTCAGGGATCATTCAGCTGAAACAAAATATCACTTTAATTAAGCATTCCACAGGATAGCTGTAACAAATACGTTATTAACACATAAAGTACTCCATTTCAGGTAAGGCTCATGATATAAGGAAGTAAATTCAGAACTGGGGCTGACAGTCCATATTTCACTCATCCCACTGTGCTGAGGGATGGCAGCACATATAATCAGATCCTGTTGCCCTCAAAGCCAAAAGGGAGCCTTTCCATTTTAATGACTCTTGAGTTACCACACGTACTGAATTTGGGGCAAGACCTGAAGAATATATTCCTAGGCTTAATGACAAAGTTGCATGTTGGGTTTGGTCTCTTTTTTTTAGAGAGGTGAACCTCCAAATAATTTGTTTGGTTAATTTCTGGGGCTTCTTCCAGCTCTATGAATTTCTAGTGCCCACAGCACGAGCCTGGAAGTCCCATGGACAGGCTTTTCCATGTGGGTTTTGTGCTCCATGAGTCCAGTCAGACCTGGGGAGCAGAACCTAAGACCTTGCTTGTTTGTGAATTAGACAGCATTGGGGTACATGCTGTATAGATGCCCAAGTGAGAGGAGATGGTGAAAGCCAGGAAGTGCGAATCTATGTAAATGCAGAAAGGCATTGACTGAGTTTTTTTCCAAACCCTTAAATGGTTTTTCTGATCTTTAGGATGGTTTTTCTTTCATTTTCTTGTTTTCCTCTTGTTTTCCTAAATAGGCTGATATAATAATGCTGAAATACAGGAAAAGACCTACTTGCTATTGTAGTGCTATTGTAATGCTATTGAGACTTTTGATGGCCATTTTCATCAGACAAACTTCAATTGGTGTTTGGTTTCTTTTAGGATGGATATTTGTATGAAACTTTGTATTTAAAAAAATCCATGTTTTACTGGGGTGTGGGAGAAGTGACTGGTATTAAGACTCAGAGACGGAAGAAAAATTCAGACTCTGTATCTTGTTCTTCAAGTTTTAAGTTAGGGAGGAACAAGTTAGCTGTATGTACAGGCTCTGAGAAACAACTCCAAAGTAATTAAGTTTACATTTTTAGGTATCGGACAACTCCCTTATATTCATTTATATGCAAAGAAAAATTGCAATGTGGCTTGATAACTCTACAGAAAATCATGAAACTCCTTGAGTGGCCATCTCAGCAGGACATCTTTTTCTTTCCCTGAATTTGTATTCAGCATTTAAAAAAATTAATGTGACAGTTACACTGAGTGAAATATATACAAGTAGATGTACACGTGTGCCATTTGCAAGGGGCTTGATCCCAACCCAGTTAAATAAATGCCACTGCTTGTGTTTTGAATCAAGCCCTCAAAGATTTTAGGTCTTTCCTGCCTTGAGCTGTGCTGTTTCTACTTGAAAGCTGTCTCTCTAAATAGCTGTGAGTGTCAGGTTTTCCTATGGAAAACAGAGTTGATGCATCTAATAAACAACTGTGGGCCACATGGAACTGTTGCATTTTCTCTGATAAAGTGCATCAAATAAAGTAAGAATTATTGTTTTCAATATCCATTGCATGACCATACACAAATTTTCAAGTGATGAACGCACTGAATGGTTTTTTGCTGTGGTACTTTTGGATTCAAAGGGAAAATATGGCATTTGGCTGGATGCATATGGATTTTTGTTAGCTTAATGTAAGCTGTGGGCCTTTTTCTAGTTTTTCTTCTTATACTAGAACTTAGTAAAAAAATGTCTTAGGCATTTCTACATCTTGTGGAACTGCTTTTTCAACTTTTCCTTAATGTCCTAATTGTCTTCACTCTTGGTGAAAACATCTTCTTTATCCATTGACAGCATCTGATTAAGTAATTTTGGTTTTACAGTAAGAAGTTATGGATGCTAATTTTATTTTTATTCTTCCCTGACCCCCCTGAACAGGAACGTAAATCTACAGTTTGACAATCTCTACTTAATTTGCTGCTGCAAACTTTAACTATTGTTCCCTTTTAAATAAAAGTCATCTGGTGGTACTGCAGACTTAAACTCTTCTGTCGCTGTTCTTTCTATAAAGTGACAGGCAAACAACTTAGAAGGATTTGGGGAACTTTGCAATATTTGGGGAACCATAACTTGTAGTCATCTGACTTCATATATGGCAGATATGACCTATTAATTTGGAAGGCGATTTCTTACTGACAGAGTTTGAATTTGGAAACAAAATAAGGCTTGGAAGGTCTAAAAAATTGAGAGCTTGCAAAGTTGTTGGTCATCCATTAACTAGCCAGAGAATTGGAGACTGGGTCAGGTTGGAAGGGACCACAGTGGGTCACCTGGTACGACCTTCCTGCTCAAGCTGGGTCGTCCTAGAGCACATGGCACAAGATTGAGTCCAGATGGTTCTAGAATATCTCCAGAGAGGGAGACTCCACAGCATTTCTGGGCATTTCTTCCAGTCACTGCACAATAAAGAAGCTCTTCCTCATATTCAGGTGGGACTTCCTGGGCATGAGTTTCTGCCCATTGCCTTTTGTCCTGTTGCTTGGCTCCACCGAAAAGAGCCTGGCTCCATCAGCTATTAGTATCTCTGGGAAATATGGACATTTTCTTTCTCCTCTTCTGCCCAAGTGTCATGTAAAGAGCTTATATAAGTGTGTTTATGTGTCCTTGCAAGCCTTAGTTTCTGGTGTAATGGCAATAAGATCCACAGTGATGGACTTACAGTCATACAATTTTGACAGAAGTGACCAGAATGTCAAATACAAGTTACCTGCAATGTAGCTGGAGTTTGGAAGATGCTCCACAGTAGCTTTAGGAGAGACAAAGTTGTCCGAAGATAACAACTGGTGGAAATGTTTCTTTTAAAATCTAGATTAGGGATGAAAAGGGAAAATTAGTCACTGATGTTTGATGTCCCCTGCCATGACCAAGGTGTTAGACTTGAATTTAAAACAGTCTTGTGGGGCAGTGTTTTGATTTCCTCACAAGATTAGCAAATTTAGTCAAATGCTGCACAGTGAAGAAATGGAATATTTTATCTTTGCTCTCTGAGAACCATAGTAATGAAACAGCAAACTAAGTGCTTTGGGACAAGACAATGACAGCTATTTGAAAAATGATTAATGTTTACAAAATTAACATAAAGAAAAACAGGCCTTCTACCTGAGTTTTTTTTGGTTGGTTCGTTCGTTTGTGTGAGGTTTTTTGTGTTTATTTTTGTTTGTTTGTTTTGTTTTGTCTTTTTTTTAATACATCTGCATTTCAAACTATTAGTATTTAATAAAAAGTCTAACATTAAAAAGAAAAAAAAAAAGAAAAAACCAAAAGCTAGTCTACTCTCTCCCCAAAAGCCATTTACCATCCAAACAGAAGCTTTTGACAGAAGCATTTTTATCAGCTCTAAGGAAAGTTTTCAGAAGTATTTGTTGACTCATTGAGAAATCTCTCTGGACAGATTTGTTTGAAGGTATTGCAGTTGAGAATTTAGGTGAGTGCTAAACAACTGTGGCTTTCCATTTTTCTAAACAAGCATGATACAATGTGTTTTCCAATTACATTCCTAGTTGCGGTGGTTACCATTTTAGAAGAACCATCTGCCAGCTGTTACCATAGTGTGGTATCTGAGGTCCCACACTTATTTCCTATTCTGAGGGCAGAGCAGACTACACTGTCTCTTACAGAACTCTGAGACAAACGTTGATTAATGTAGACTTTTTAATGGTAACCACTGTGATTTTTTTTAATCCTATAATTCATGGTATTATGCATAATAATAATAATGTGAATATCACTGAATTATTTATAAACTTATGTTGGTAAATAATAATGAGGTAATAACAGTGAATTATTTCTATATTTGCACCAGTAAATAATGAAGAGAAATCATTTAGAGGAGGCTCAATCTCTTACTAGCCTACACCAATTAAAAGATGTTTGCAAATGTATTTTCAAGCCAAAAGAAGGAGCTGCCTTCAGGAGCTTTTAGATTTCAGAAAACATTTAGAGATTATAATGTTCGAGCAAAGCCCCAGCGTGATGGTGTAGCTGCAGTCACTGCCATCCTCTTTGGATAAATAAATGGAAGTGAAAGAGAGGAACTGCATTTACTGATACTCTGCATTGCTGAGACTCCTGCCAGGACATGCAGTTTGGGTTTCCACTTTTGAGGATGTTCAGAGTGCAGCAAATAGCTGTAGGAAACCCCTGAAGGTGATAGAGAAGAGGAACCTCCTCTACTCAGTGTTGTAGAAAAGAAGATTGAAAGGTGGCTTGACTTGAAGAAGCTCTCACGGGAAGAAAGTACCAAGCAATACAAAATTGTTTAATTTGGTGGATAAATGATGCAAAACAAAACCAGCATCAGGAAGCTGAAATGAGGCAAGTGTAAACTGAAAATGTAGGTGCTCCTGGAATAAGTAACTGCTCAAGTAAACGGCCAGTATAGGAGGTAGATTTTGCTTCTTCAAATCGAGACAGAAGGCTGTTAGCTAGAAAATAGTTTTCTATAGTAGAAGTATAGTAGGTAAATAAAAAGCCAGTAAACTCACCTGCTTGGAGTTTTCCCCACAGAAAAGGCTCAGCTACATATGCCTAAATTAGCAGTGGGTGAACTCTGATTTTGGCTGAACACAATTAGCAGAGTTTACTACAAGGGTAACTTCATCCATGGATTTCATAGCCTGTGATAAACAGTTCAGCCTGGATAAAGTTGTGTTTCCCCCAAACTCAGATTGCATGGAGCTGTTGCATGCAAGCAGCGTAAGTTGTGGGAGGTGTGGAACGTGGGATGGAGACAAGGAGGGTCTGGGATCCATTTCCAGCCCTGCCACCAACGGGCTGTCTTGAGGCTATTCTTCAGCTGTCAGATCCCTGCTTTCCCGCTTATAAAATTGGCATAACAGTATTTACTTTGTTAAAGAAGCATGTCATGGTCCTCAGCTAAAAATTTTAAGGGCTGTTACTATTTATTGTTGTCTTGTGTTTTTGACTGCATTAGCTCAGAGTTATTTCTTGGCACTTCTGCAAATACTCCTGGCTTCTGTTCTGAAAGACTGCACAAGGTTGTGGATGGGAACTGATTTTCTTAGTCTCTAGTTCAAAAGAGGGAAAGGTCCCCTTTTGGATCGGAGAAGAAGGTGAAAAATGTGACTTTTTTAATGGTCATGTCCTGCTGTGCAACTCTTGGTTATGGGGGGACAGTGAAAGTTGTGCAATGAGCATCTCCTGGTAAGAAGAAACACTGAGGAATTGCTTCTTTTGCTTTTATAACTCAGTTCTCAGAGAAATCTCTTCCTTTAAAGCTGTTGTGGTTCTTAAAATATGAATGAGATTGCTTCCTGTAACCATGGGAGATGCATTAGGCAGGAATGTCTGCTGGGGTAGGACATGAGTGGGTCAGAAGAAAGTGGTGATTGTTTGGCCACCTACCTGTTTCAAGGTGCTCAGCTGAAACACACCTTCCCTCCATGGGTGGCCTTTTTCCAAAAGCATTCAAATGACTCAGAAGCACAAATCCCACTGACTTTCAGCCTTGTGCAAAGCACTGCTGCAGGAGCTGGGTTCTCATCCTCCTCCTGTTACCTAAGGTAGGATCAGCCAACTGGGCTCAGTTCAGCTGGGGACCCAGGAGACATAACATCAGGAGGGACATCTTCGGTGCCACGTGTCCCAGCATGTCATCTTAAAACACTGCCTGTGTGATGAAGAGTAACGCAGAAACCCAACTAGTCCTTGCACAGCTGCTGTGCCCGAAAAAAGCAGAGGAAGCTGTTGTCTAAACACTGCCAGCTGCATTTGAACTCTGTTATTGGAGTGAGGGTATTTTTGAAGAGAGAAAAATGAAACAAAACAAAACAAAAAACAAAACAAAACAAACAACAACAACCACCAACTAAAATGAAATAAATCCTTTTTTTGGCGCAACACTGGAGAAGCCAAGCTCCAGCTTTGAAAATTTTCCCCACCACAGCTATCATTAGCCAGGTCGTAATCCGTGTGAAAACCTAGACAAGTTAAATGCTAGCAGAGCCATTGAGCATGGGTAGGACAAGGTCTTTGGAGAATCCCGTGGGATTTTGTACCTGCAGAGCTTGCGACCTTTTATCTTTCATTAGCAAACATTGTGCATTATTGGACAGTACCTTGTGCAGTTACTTACAGGAACATTTAATCAAATAATCTTCTCCCAGGCGGCTCAGCCCACTGCAGTTTTATAGTTACCTACTTCAGCTGGAACAGTTCCTTTCAGCTGTAAAAGCAAATATGCAACATGGAAAAAAGTCTCGTTTTATCAAAACAGACAGAACTATTCCAGCTGCTGATATTAAGGTAAAAATAGCAAGGTTAAATGTTAAACAACCTCTGAGTGGATTTTTATAACTACAAAGAAAGCCAGACCAGTTGCTCTGAAAGCACTTTCCATTAAAAAAAAAAAAAGTAAAAACTTGTTTTACTTCTCGAAAGAAAATTTATTTTCCCCCGTTGCTGATCATTAAATACAGTGGAAAGTAGTTCCCTTGATAACAAATATATCAGTAACGTGTGGTGCTTCCTGCCCCAGCATCTTGTAACTCGCAGAAGTTTCCATGGCCAGATTTGAATACTCAAAGTGCTAATAATGTCTGCTAGTCAGCCTTCCTACTGCTCAGAAAATTTCACTCCTGTGGCTTTTTGGCTTGTTTTGAGAAATCACTGTAGAGGTTAGTGAACTTTTCAATGTGTTGGTATTTAAACTGTGGTCAGACAGTGAAGGGGAAAAAAAAAAAAAAGAGAAAATGAAGAAAGGAAAAAAAATAGAGAAGAGAAGAAAAAAGTTCATGAAAAGAAATTCCCCCTTAATAATTGTTTATATGACCATTTGCATGGGAATTGAACTGATTGTGAAACCTCCACGTTAAAATGAAATTCCTCTGATTCTTAACATATTTTGAAAAATATAGGGCATTAAATGAAAAGATGCTTAAAACAATGCTGGGGTTTTGTTCCAGAGAAACATTTGGGCACTTTCACTGGGAAAGGAGGTTAAAAGGTTGTCAGTGCTTTCTCCAGGGGCTCTGTCTGACAGTGAACATGTGTTTCCTCCCTTTAATCGGCTCGCCAGTAGCCAGAAAGCTGCTTGTTTTCTGCAGAGGTTGTCAAAAATGATTTCAGTCTGGAGACGATGAATGATAAAAGAGGTTTTCAAACACAGTTTTGCACTGTAGCATTTGCAGTCCCAGAGAGGATGGATTGTATTACAATCTCGGTGCAAAGGGCCATGTTCCCGTAGCAAGAAAACAGTTGCCTCGTTCAACCTGTTTGATGCTCCCACTTACCTTTCAGACTTGAAAAATAGAAGCTGGACCTCAACTAAAGGAAAAAGAGAAAAAATGTCATCTCCAAAGCGTGTTCCTTCTCTCTGGGAAGTTAAATGGTTAATGTATTTAGTAAAATTTTTATTTCCCTCTTGCCTTTCGTGAAAGTCACATTTCCTTCAGGAGTTTATAGAGTGCTGCTTCTTCTCCTGGATATTTTTTATGGGCTACAGATTTGTTCCCTCTGAAGTTAACAATAAAACTTTCTCCACACAGACTGGGCCTATAGTCAAAAAGTCTGATGTTATAAAATAGCAATTTACCTTAGTTTCTGCTGAAATGACTCTTTCAAACAAAACTCAGCCACTTCCTGAGATAAGTACCTGTGTGTATGCAAAAATCCAGTTCTTTATTTTTGGGCAAGACTTTGAAAACTAGGTAAAGTAATGACAGCAAAAAAGATTTCACCTGCAGAGATTAATGCCAAATACAGAAACCAACGGGGGATTTATGAAGCCGGCTGGACCCCAATACCATTTCCACCAGTGGTATTGTTAACTCTACAGGCTCAGAAATGCCATACATCAGATATTATTTTTAAAAACACAAATGTAATAACATCAGCAGTAAGCCTTGCCTGTGACAGATGATTTTATTCCTGAACCCCTGCAGCCTGTACCCAATGCCTGTGTGAAGATTAGTTGGCTTCTCTCCCAAGCACGTTGATTAACATGATGCTGGTTGTTTTGCCATCATATAAGCTGCTTTTTAAAGGAAAAATTCTTTCTCCTCAAACTCCAAATCAGTTCATTATTTTGTCCCACACCACCAGCAAACTGGTTCCTCACAGCTCTCCCATTCCCACTGCCAAGTGATCTCTGTCACTGTTCTCTTTAGGTGAATTCTGCCACAAAATCCTACTCTTGCCCAACCTTCCCGTCAACTCCACCCATCTTTTTTTTTTTTTTTTTTTTTCCCCTATTCTTCCTTGGCTTCGTCACCACCATCAGTCAGGAGAGAGTGCAGACAGGAGCCCCCTGCAAACACTGTTCATCCTCCAATGCCACAGCCCTGTATTTTTAGGAGGGAAGCTCTCAGGAGTCATCTTTCCCAGACAACGCTGCGTTCACCTCGTGAGTTTGGCAGGCAGTGAGGGTTGTCCCCTCTCCAGGCTGGTGTTGGTTGCTGCTGGATTCATCTGTCCCAGCTGGAGCTACCTCCAGCTTTGCCAAAACTTGAGTGGAAAAGAGCTGACTGAGCAGGAACCACTTGCAGGGGATAACTGAGCTCAGCAAATGCCCCCAAGTAAGTACTGTGCAATGCGGGTCAGATGTATGGAAGGAAAACAAATTTTGGACATACTGAATATATTTGGTTGTTCGATGACGCTTTCCATGTTTTTCTATTCTTTTCCTTTTCTTTGGCTTCTTAACTGAAAGAAAGGAGCCCAGGAGAGTTTCTATCATGAGTTCTAGCAATTCTTTCAGTTTCATTGAGCTGCTGCTAACAGGAACTTCCTGTTTAGTTGCTACATTTAAAAGGATGTATATAAACAAGAGAGCCACAGAAATTACTAAATACTAAGCACAGAAGGTTTTTATTATCATCTTTTGAGTCTTGTATATGGAGAAGGCTTCATTCCTTCTTTTTTTTTTTCATTTTTTTTTCCTGGGTACAACTAAATTCCAAAACATTTCTAGAGTGGCAACTTGTATTCTGGTCTTTATTATTTTTGACAGTATTTTAAATAGTTGGAGTTGAATTTTCTGCCAAGAAAGGCAGGCTCTCAGATGGCAACTGTATTGTGTAGAACCAAAAAATTGAATGTACACTCACAGCATACTTGGGAAACTTGAACACAGAACTGGAAAATGTCTTTTTTTTCACCTGAATGTGATTACCATTTAAGCAGTGTAATGTCATCATTGGTTTTGCTGCAGGTATGGTCAGCTTGGAAATTTCCATTGGTGACAAAAAAACTTATAACAGGTGCATGGAGAATTTGCCAGTGTGCTCTGAAGACCCTGTGCAAAACAAGTAATAGTGCATGTGTCTGAAAAGTCCCCATCTGGCCCAGCAGCATCTACGTCATGTTGCTCTTGACTTGTTCTTGGGCAGCACTCTGAATATTTAAAACGCTGTCAGAACACAAAGTTTCACTTTGACCATGGTCTTCTCAAAACTTTCCCCATCCAAACTGAAACACCAGGGAGAGACAGGGCGAAGGCAGCACAGCCAACCAGGGGAAGGTTCAACTCCTCCTCTTCCTCACGCCGAAATATTTGGTTAATGTCACAGATTTGGCTAAGTGGATTCAATCAACTGTTTTCACTCTATTATAGTTCATAATCCCTATTCAAGATGAAGTGCACTGCAGCCTAATGAATGTGGTAATGGAATCCTTGTGTATGTTTTTCCACAGCGGGGTGCAGATTAGCATAAGTGTCATATTCTGTTGGCATGCCTGCTATTATATCTGAGGCGTTGCACACACTGGGAATTTTTCAACTGGATAGTAAGAAGATGAATATGGTATGCACATGCACATAGAACACATGGGTTTTAAAAAGTGATCTATAATAAATCTCACCTGGAGGAGCATTATGATAGATTAACTTTGCATTTTGGCTTAAAAACACAATATTTAAGCCAAATGAGTGGTAACACGAGTACAAAAGAATTAGATTAAATTTCATGCACAGTTTTAAAGAATGTTGTCATTTAGGGCAGCAGCATGCTAAGAGTGCTCTGTAGGTCTTAGGGTTTCCTATTTTCATGTACTGATGTTCAGAAGCCCAGCTCAGATGTGCCCCTTGCTCAAAGCTGGTTTTTACAGCTACAAGAGTTGGCACACAGGTAGAGGAAAGCTTCTGGATTGTAGAAGATCACCCTGCTATCTTTATTTCAATAGCACTTAGGTTTTATCTGCTGGACTGGCTCTTTTTCTCACAGGCTGATCCCACTAGGATGTAGCAGGAGCTTATGCTCAGACAGAAATCCTTTCCAAAACAAAGAGTGAAGCGCTCATCATGAAGCGGTGTGTAGCACAGTCTATATTTGACCTCTGAAATTAATTTTGCTCCTAATTGTAGAACGCATTTTTAATTATTTAGGACATTCTAGTTTTTCTCTGGTTAAAGAAACTCTTGATGAATCTCCTTGCACATAACCTAGGAGAGACAGCACAGCTCATGATTAGTCCCAGAATTTATTACTTGATTATTGAAAGTGCAGGCCTGACAAATTCATACCACTTAAGAAGTGGTTTAGTGTGACTAATCAAAGAGGTTTTCCTGGCACACGGGAGGTATCAATATATATAGACTAGCATAGAAAGGCATATCTTTATGCTTTTAAGCATGGTGGCATGGTAACAGCTTAAACATATTAATCAGCCCAAGGGAAGTGCTGCTTCTGTATCATATTTTAATCTGATTCTTTCTACAGTGCTAGAGAAATTGTATCTATGGCTGCAATAATATATAGAAGAGAAATTGTTTGCCAAGTGAACGAGACAATCAGACCAGTCATTCAGCCCACAGAATTAACCACAAATTTCGTTTACCTTCATTATCAGTACATTTCTGCGCAATCACGAGTCAGACTGTTTGAACTTTACTGAGAAGGCAGTGAGCCATCAAAGGGGGTTAATGTTTGTTTGTTTGGTATTTAGTCTGGAGGAGCTTTGCTTTTAAAAAAAGTCCTATTCGTGTGGGTCAGTAATCTGATATATTTTCCTTGACTTGGACTTCAGAGGGCTAGGCTGATCTGTGATACAAGTGAGTTGTGAGTGTTAGTTTCTGTTGTATTCCAAGGCCTCAATGACCTTTTCAAAACTCCAAGAAACCTGTCTTGTGCCCATGTGCAAGAACTGGTCTTCTAGCAACTTCACAAAGCTTGATCTAAAAAAAAAAAAAAAATAAATGTATCCTGCTGCTAATTGAAAGAATGTAAATTGGAGTTTCCAGTGAAGTACAAGCACCCTTTACAATCACAGCACCCTTTTCCTTCAACATGGTCTAGAGAGACTGGGTGGCAAATGTATTCAAGATTCTGAGGAAAAGGGCTGTTAAGTCGACCTTGGTAACTTAACTGAAACACTATACGTGTAAATCCATCGCAAATCCCTGGCCTTTTACAACTCATGTCCCAATGGAAATCAGATCACAGAACTGTTTACAAGAGACTACAAGTCATTTGGATAAAAAGCCAGGACAGCAGACCCCGTTTTATTTGAAATTTTAGTAACCCAGGCCTAAATAAATAATCTAGAAGCAAAATAATAAGGATTAGGTAATTATTATGAGGTGATTATACTTAGGATATTTTCTATTTTGTAGAGAAGAACAATTTCACTGTAATGGTCAATGCTTTGCCTTTTTACAATCAATTGTAGTCTTCAGTTTAAAGATAACACTCCTGTTACCAAAAAAAAAAAAAAAAAAAAAAAAAGTGCAAATATCTCTTTTACCCTGAGCTTTCAATGTCCTGATTAGTAATTTTTAAAACCACTGGAAGTAGCACCATAAAAATATTTTACAACATTATTTAATGTATGAGCTAATCCCCAGCTAATGGTCAATTTTTTTCCATTTTTTTTTAAGTGGGGAGAAGAGGGGAGGGTGAGGAACCTGTTTCTGTTCAGCCCAATGCCCCATCAGTGCAGGAAGAAAAGGGAATCACTTCAAGTTGTAGTGCTCTGAATAACCTTGGTATCACAAATACTATGTTTTCATCAGCATTTCAATCTTCCCTAAATAATATTTTATAATTATATGCATGGAAATAGTCGTATTTAACCTCATGCAAATTTGGGTGGTGGAGATTTGCTTCTACCCCAAAGTCACTTTGAAATAGTTACTGCCAACAGAAGTGGGTGTGTACTGTTAACTTGAAGAATTTAAGTTCTTTCCTCAGGAAATCATTATTTTATAATTAATACTTGTAGAAAGGGAGGAGGCCTGCCTCTGTGCCTACTATCACAGGAATTTCTTTGGTTGCTCTGAGTGAAATTGTCTTTGATGCTTCTTGTAGTGGAGGCTGCCCTGTCCTGCACTGTCCCCATCCCACATGTCACATACCAGCTGCAGCTCTTCTGAGAGTCCTTTCCGCAGTGGAAGCCTCAAGGAAAGAAGTAAGTGAAACCCACACCCCATACTTCTCTTTGAGGTGAAATTATAGCTCAGCCTGGTCAGTTATGGAAACAGCTGCTGACATGCAGTGGTTTTGTGTCTCCACCGGTGGAACTGTCTAGTGGCTGGTTGAGCTCCTGACATGAAGCCCTTGTTTTGCACCAGCCTGCACACAGGCACTTGACCAGTTTGTCTGCCTTGGAGGTTCAAGTCCATTTCTCATCCCTTGTATAGGTTTTTGGTGTCTGCCCTCGGCATGTGATATTTCTGAGGTGTTTTATCCTTGAAAAAGTAGAAATAACGTTCTTGCCTGGGGATGCCCCAAGCCATAAGTTGTTAGTATTGGTAATGTCCTTAGAAATCCTTGCAGGGAGGAGGCTGTGTAACTGGGCCTGTGATTTGGAAAAGAGAAAATAAAGGTATGTATGAGATCGTACCTCTCAGGCAGGAGCATGGAGATAAACGGCATTTACTGCTCTCTGGGGTGGTGCAATAATAGTGTGGACATCTGCACCCCAACTGATACCTCCAATGAACACCACAAAGACCACAAAATTGTAATATTTATGTTCTGGTTTAGTGGATTTATTTTGTTATATACTTTTCATGCAGTGAGGAAGCTCACTGCAGTGAGTTTCCTCAATGCGTTAACACAATGGATGTACAGGGAAATGTCTGTTTTCCTTGTGTAGAAAAGGACTGAAATGCCATATTGGGGCTTTTGTAAGCGGTAGTTGTTTAGTATGTTGCAACTGAAGGACAGATGCAAACTGAGGGAGTGGGGAAGTCCGTCCTCTGCTGCTGTCTCATGAAGCCAATACCTGCTGTGATTTTCCAGAGGGAGAACAGAGCACTCCATCCCCACCATGTCTTCATAGGCTGAGCACATGCAACACATGGTGTTGTACATGCAAACACCAGGAAAAATGTGTCTATACAAATGTATAGCTCTTCAGTGGCTGAGTCAGCAGTGTTGTGAGCTGACATTAACGATGCAGAGTTGTATGTACAGGGTTGAAACTGTTTCCTGAAGAATACTGCTCCAAACACTGTTATTCTCCCACTGTTGCTCACTCCAGTGAAAAAAAACCCTGATTTTGGTGAAAATCCTTCAGTGTTCATCCTGCAGAGAACAGCTTCTGTTTCTCTCCTTGCTCAGGTTTGTCTTCCACTGCTTGATCAAGAATAGCCCAAGCCCAAAGGCACTTGCTACTTACAGGAAAACCAAGATCTCCCAGCTAGGAGCAGAACGAGAACTATGTTGCGTTATTTATCAACTCCCCTTTTTACATCCAATTTGCAGCCTGCAGATCTGTGTGGTGAATGAAACTCAGCTGTACTGATGGTTCAGGGCAAAAGGATCATAAATGCCACCAAAATCTTCCGCTAACCTCCTGGCCTGGACCACCATAATTATTACATCTTCAGTTATCCAGCAGGGGATGGTCCCTTGATGGAAGCAGGGAAGTGTGTGTCAATCCTAATTAGATCCTGATCCTGGGGACCTAACGCTCCTCTCATTTCCAGTCCCTTTACAAACAAAACTGCCTGAATGAAGCAGGACTTGGTCAGATTTGCACTGTGAGGAGACTTGGGATCAAGTCTGTGGCATTTTTGCATGAGAAGCATTTGCTCTCCTGGTTGACAGTAGCAAGACAAGCATATTCACTACCCTGTGGAAGCAAGCTGTAAAATCTCAAATGGATTTTTTGCTGCTTGCTTGTTGGATACATCACTACAGTAAAGCTGCCGTGGGAACAATCTGTACCTGTGTCCTCACCCAGCTTCTTGTCCCTGGCCTCTTGCGGGACTAAATGCTGTTTTTTGAAGGAATGAAGGAAAGAACTGATGCCTTCAGGTATGAGATGCTGCACAGAAACAGCCTCAGAAACAGATGAGGTCAGCTTCCCAAATGGTTTTGCTTTTGTTTACTTTAGCATACAGGGCAGCAAAGTCGCAGTGGATGTACAGAGCAAAATAGTCAATGCTGAGGATCTGCCACTTCCCTCTGCAGGCACTGTGGAAGGGTTTCCCTGGGATTAGCTCTCATCTGGTTCCCATGGACTGAGTGCCTGGTGTAGTGCCTGGAATGCATTAAATGTGTTTCTTCTAGCTTTCATTTTGTCTGAATGGGTCTCTGCTTTGCACACACCATGAAAACAGCTCACAGTTTGAACCAAAGTGCTGTAGTAGTACACGTTCCTACGTGTACAAATGGCACAGATGCATCCTTTCCGCTATCCAGTCTTGAGCAAATGGCATCAGGCAGATCCTTATTACCTGCAAGAACCTGCCTATCTCCACCTAGCCCCATCCCCCATCAGCTCAGGTATACTGTCTGCCCCTGAGCTGCAAAGCCAGAGAGTCCATAATTCCTCTTTTCCCACAATAATTTGCACATAAACGGCTAGCAGTTACAATTTATCCTTTTCTTCTAGCATCAGCTAAATAATAGTGACACTCTCCCTACTGTCATTGGGGTTTGCTAATTTTAGCACAGACGTAGTTCTTTTTTCTTCAGGAGAGCCATAAAACCTTCTTCCAACTTCGTGTTTTATTCCTCTTTGAAGACCAAACAAATTAGCAAAGTTGAGAACTTTATTTTCAGAGTTCATTAAGCCCTTAACAGTAAATCCTTTTCTCACGTTCCAGATGTTGTGGTTTCCTTGACCTCAGTTTATATTTCCTTCTGATGTGAACAAGCCGACATCTTATTCCGGCCTTAGCAATTTCTTTGGAGACCTGAGCAAAGGGGGATGCGAGTAGTCTCCTGAGAGGTTTGAGAGAGAGAATAAAAAAATTGTTGTGCTGTTGTACCAGCCTGATGCTTCATCTGTATCCTTTAGACCTTGCCTTCCACCGCTTAACGCCCTGACCTCTGCAGAGCTATTTTTACGTATCGAATGCATTTTTGCTGATTTATTTTTCATCCCCTTCCTTTTCACTTGAGTACTTTGCATTTCAGAGGTAGTGCTTACCTGCATTTGGATATGTCGGAAGCACGGCCCTTGAATAAATTAAACGTGTTGTTTTGGCAACATATCGAGATCTGCACAAATCCTTCTTTTCTTGCTTTGATTCTGCATAGCGTTTTGGACATGCTGAAATTTAGCAGTTTGGGCAGTCCCCTGGATTTGAGCATTGTCAATTATGCATCACAAGCATTAATTAAACAGCCAGATGCATCTATTCTCTCCCAGCCACCGGTGAATCATTTTAAACATAGTTTGTGCCTTTTCATCCTCTTCGAATGTTGGATTTTTTTGAAGACAAGCACCTGCAAGCCTTTTAGGAGGTGTTATCCCTGCTGTTACTGACATTTTAATAAATGCAGAAATAAATGCTCCCCACCAAATTGTCTAACGTCAACACTTACCTCATTGAGAGAAGTGAGTCAGCTTGAACAGAATTTATAACATGTGCCGTACGTACCTATAGCTGCCTGACGTGAAGTGCATCCAGTTTTGAATCCATTTTCCTGTTTTCTTTGAAACCATAGTAACTATCAGGCTGTGTTCATAAATATTACAATGAGTATTTGTCTTCGTGCACTTGCACAGGGAAACATATGAAAAATGGATCAAAGACAGCGATTCATAAAGGGGTGGAAAAAAAACAAACCACAAACCCTTCCACGTGGCGTATCGGTCTGCCTTCCACGCAAGCATCGGTGTTCAGTCTTGCCAACAGCAAGTGGGGAAAGACAAACACAGTGATAGAGGGTGATGCCCTGAACCAAGGGAGCCACGGGTATTTGGTGAGTTTTTGCTTAAGAGAGCACCTCAGAGCGTCACCCAATGTGACCAACAAGATACTGCTTTGTTCTCTTCAGAGAAGCTTTTTTTTCAGGAAGAGAGAACCTTGTGCTGCATTTCAACCAGCTGTTGGAATTTTGAGCATTCGTCTGATGAAATAAGTGGGGGAAACATGGAGGGAGGAGGAGGTGTTTAAGTGTAGCTGAACCCAATCTCTGATGTTCTGAAGCTTCCAAAGTCACAGCCAGTGCTTAAACCTTGTTGGGAGGCTTTGGCATTATTTATTTGTCCTTGAACCTGGTTGTCTGCCCAGGAAGCAATATTCCTCTTCTGGGCACTGTAGGGAAGCTGGAGATATTTACACATTGTAACTGCCGTGTTTGTATGGGTAGCTGGACAAGAGCATTGTAGTATTTCAGCTTTTCTTTTACAGAATTCTGTATTTTTATGGTTCTTATAGACAGAAAACCCCACCTTTATTTTTAAGCCATCCATTTATTTTACCAGTCCTATGTATTGGCCAGACAGTGTATTATCCATTGTTTGAAAGCAGCCTCATGTAAAGAAAATATCGAGACAGGACAGTCATGGAGACATTTGGAAACTTTGTTTCAGTTTGGTGAAATTAGGTAATTTTTTGTCTAGAGAGAAGTGAACAGCAAAAGAAATTTCAGAGGTTTGAGGGTTTTTTTCTGGATGATAGCAAATAGTTGAACCCCATAGCTGTGATTTCCAGGTTTAAGAGGACACCAAAAGTTGGACAGAAACATCTTGAAGGCAGGCCAGCTTTCTATGTCTTCTATTTCTTGTCAATGGACAAACCACAGACGACTTTTTTTTTTTTTTTTTTTTTTTTTGGATGGAAGAGAAGCAAATAGAACTAGGGTAATGTCACCTCCTCTGTTCTCTGTGTCTGAGGATGAAAATTACAGAGAAAACCAAGCTTTGTGGATTTTTGCCAGGTTTAATTCAGGGCTGCATCACCTTCTCAATTTCACCACTCTAAAACCAGAATAATTTAGTGTTTTCTTTATGTAACAGAAATGAGTCTGGTCTCCTCTGCACCAAATCAGGCAGAAGCCTAGTGCTGCTGATACAGTCCCAGGGTAGTGTATGTAGGGTATATTTTGTGTCAGGGTCTAAAATCAGGAGCCACAGTCCCCAGCATCAATGTGATAAAAATGTTGGGTTCGTTTTGCTTGTCTTCTCATTTCTTACTCTCTGGATTATATTTTGAGGCTTGCATCCAAACCCAAAAGGGATTGAAACTTATTGGGGATGAGGGGTGGCTTGGGACTGGGAGCAAATTTGCTCTCCTGTGACTTGAGAGCAGTTACTGAAGAGCTCTGAATAGTCCTATTCATTGCAAAGATGCTGTTGGGATATCAAGTAGTAAAACCATGGAGAACAAATAATGGTGCTGGGTCTGGAAAACCCAGAACACTCTGTGGTGCATTTCCACTTGGCCTTCTGCAGGCACAGACACCTGTTTTGTGAGAAATATTGGTTTTCCCAAAAAAGCCCCAAGGTGCACCTGTGCGTTGGGGTGAGGTAATGAGACAGACACAGGTTTCAGCTGAGACAAGGAGTGGCAAAGAAATATGTGTGTTTTCAGGTCCCACCCAGAAATGCTGAGGGGGCAAGGTTAAGAGTAGGATGGCAATTTGGGGTGGGAGGCAGGAGAATTCCTGTGAGTGCCTGAAGCCATTTCCCTCCTCCCAGGAATTCCTCATTGCTTGAGTCTTCAGCTGAGAAAGACACAGCTTTGACTAGAATTTGCAGATTTCCCTTCCATTAGAAATTGTGCTGGATGGTCAGGCATTACAGATATCAGAGACAAAAGTGTGGTAGAGCTGGAGATAAAACTGCCAAATAATTTTTGGTGTCCCTTTTTCTCCCAGTAGATATATTCCGTGTTTGAAGTTTTTGTTATTAAGTAAGTTTGGGGGAGCTTTTTTTTTCCAGCTTGGGAAGAAAAAAAAAAGAAGTTGTTGCCTTAGAATATGTTGATTATTCTTTCTGATTTTTTAAAATTTGATTATTAATTATCACATTTCGCTGAAGAAAAAGCAAACAAATTGCATTTCCAGAGTCTTGACAGCTAGTGCCTCTGAGCCTCTGGTGCTGCTAATGACCAGTGCTGATCCAGCCTGTTAGGAGTCCAGCCACCAAAACTAGACTCCTTTGTGCTTGGCAAAATGTAGTTTAAGGGAAGAAAGTTTAAGAGTTTAGTCCCACATCCTGAATAATAGGCATACAGGGTCAGGACATGGCTTCCTCTTTGCCATGCAGTTAATGTAGGGTCAGCCAAGCGGTTGGCTCTTAGGCTTTTGTGAAACCTGTGTCTCAGCTGGAGCTGGCCTTGCCCAGGAGCTGCTGGGAGAGCTAAACCTGCTGTGCTGACTGGAGGTGCCCATGTGAAGTCTCTGGGTAACCCTGCTCTGCAGCTGAGCAGAGGACCCAAAAGAGCAACTGGCTCACTGACTGTGAGCCATTTAAGGAACAACCATTCCCTTTGGCTCTTCTTGGCAGTCGTGCAAGTAATTCACAGGGTTAGGAGGTTTGGGTACTCCTGCAGTAGTGCTTTCCATGTCCTGGTTGGTCCACAACTGCCTTTCCAGGAGCTTTTCATGAGCTGTAGCGCCTCTGTGTTGTATGGCATCATCTTTGAGAATATGCAGTTGGGAAAGGATGTAAACAGGGGGAACTGCTGGCATTTAGGGGCAGACTTAACCTTGCAGTTTCCCAGCGTAGGAAAGGAGATGGGAAGAAAATGAAGGAGGTTCGAAACCTTTGAATCTGGGCTGCCCAGTGCGTTGACAGCGAGTGCAATGCGTGTGCGAGGGTTGCTGGTGGGTGTCAGAGAAGTAGGGTGTCTTCTGGAGGAGTATATGGGATGTGTGAGCTTTCCGTGTCTCCAGAGCTTCAGGGTGGGGAGTGGACTGAGCCTTAGTGGCTTAATGAGTGTGCAGAGTGAAGGTCAGGAAAGAACAGGAAAAAAAGAGGAATCATGCAAGAGAAGAGGCAGGTGGCTGTGTGGCAGAGGGGTTTTCCTCCTCTCGTCTCTTCGACATGATTCCCGCTTGTCCTAGAAAAGCATATGAGGCACAGTTGAAAGGAAAAGTGGAGACAAAGGAGTATATTTTAAAAGACTAATCCTGGCATCAGGAGGTGAGAGTAAAATCAAATGGGACCTTTTTATTTATTTTTTTTTTCCTTTGTGAATAAAAATATTTCTGGCTAGCTGAAAAGTTTTGAAAAGGAGGATCCCAGACTTCCCTTTCTTGTCCCCATTTAGCTACATGACACAAGCCTGCAAATAAATTCAATTCTTCCTTTTGATTTCCCTGCATCCTTTTTTTTTTTTTGTGCCTCTTCCCCATTGTCTTCAGAGTCAGCTGCAGCGCTTGCGTGTAGCTTCACTGACCCCATCGGAACCTAAAGAGTTTCCCACCCACTCACTCCAGGCAATAAAGCTTTCTTTAGGTGTGGGGCTTAGGACTCCCAGCTGACACTGCTGGATAAAATAGCATCTGGAGCCCTGGAATATTTTAAAGAGTTATCTGAAAGTTCATCACTAAAGCAAACTCATCAAAGTTGCTCTTGGGCCCTTCTGTTCAAAGGGGGAAGGCGTTATCAGGATGTAAAGGGGTAGTTTTCCTGGTAGGCTGGGGAGATACAATAACCTCACTGTGAAGGCGGGGTGCACTTCTAGGTGCTTGTAGCATCCAGTGACATGCCTGAGAACAAGTTTTTTAGCCACAACTGGAGGAAGCAGGGAATATTCATGGAGTGTCAGATAATCCGCTGCGACATATGATCCAAAAACATAAGGCTGACGAATATTCCTGGCACCGTGTGCCAGTGCTAAGAGCAGATTATGCGTTTTTTAAATGTTTGATGTTCTTTCAACAGTTAAAAGCCATTTTGGGCAACAGATAGCTCTGAAGATATTTTAAATAATAATAATTTTTTTACCACTGGGGCTTATCAGTGCTTCGTTTTAAGAAGCAGTATCACAGAAGGCAGAGGGCTCTCTAAGGACCTAGTTCTGATCTCGCTTACCCCTATTTATATCCGGAGTCACTCAGCTGAAGCAAATGGAATTTACTCCCGTATTAAGCAAGTGTAACAGAGAGCAGAATATAACAGGCCCCTCTGTTTGGTGTTTTCTGTACATCTCTCTGACAAACTATTTTCGCGGTTCATGCCGTTTCCGTGGCAAAGGGAAGCCAGAGCATTTGGGTTTTAGAGCATGGATGGGCACAACCTCCCTGCAAGACCTGGCAGCTGGGTCAAGGAAGAGCACTTAGGCATGAGTTTGCGGGCTCCAATATGGGAATACTGCCTGCTCAAGCAAGAAGTCCCACCAAACTCCATGGGGACTTAAGGACTACAGTTATAAGAGTTTGTAGAACCAGACTTTGTACAAATTAATTTAAAAAAAACCTATTATTGTTTTTATAATATGTATGGGCATATAAGTGAAACCAACATGTACCAGGGTGCAAAACACTGATACTAATAACCCATAACCATCCAGCCCTGGCTTTGTATTTACCATCTTTCCAGGCCTGCATATGTTTTTAGAACCAGAATCTGTATGACTGAATTTTAAACCCCCTTATTATTATTTATTATTATTGTTGTTGTCGTTATCATTTTAATGAAACACATATGGTAGGAGTGGTAGGAAACACTGATGCTAATAACCCATAGCCAGCCAGACCTGGATTTGTATTTACTCTTTCCAGTCCTGTGTATGTATTACAAGTGATGTGGCTCAGCAGAGCTCTCTCCATCCAAGCATTTTCCCCTCTCAGGCAATTGCATTTCCCACTAAATGCTGTGCTCCGCTTTTCCTGCCCTGCTGGCAGTGCAAATGTGCCAATCTCATTCTCAAGCCATGGTTCCTGTTGTGGGATCAAATGTTAGGATTTTAAAAGCTAAAGTTTGATGTGGATGAACAACTGCCTATAAAACGCATTAAGCTCTTACCCTGTAATGTATTTAATTTCACACTGACTGATGGTATTGCCCCTGAATGGATTACGGCAGGGGGCTGCCATTGTCCTACTAAACCACACTGGTTAAATAATACTTTGGAGCCTAAAGCTGCTCTGGGAGCATTTCATATTGGCTAACATGTGAAATGAATACCTAGCTTTTCTGCAAGCAGTTTGGGTTGGTTTAGGGAAAAAAAAAAAAACAAACTACATGTTGAATTGGTTCTCAGTGTAAGGAAAATTTTGCACAGTTGTAGGATGGAGCCTTTTCCTCTGTGAAACACAGACCATCAGCTATAAAGAGCCATGGTTCAGAGAGATGCAGGTGCTTCCCTTGGCTCAGCAGGCTGGGAAGGCTCCTAGAGCAGAGTAGGAGCACATCACTTCTCAGGAGAGGTCTCCCTAAGCTCATTCCTCAGCAGTGTTTGGTGCTTGCAGTGTATTTATTTAAGCAGTGTCTCCTTGACACCGGTGCCCAAAGAGTCAGAGACTGGAGTGCTGCTTTGAGCTCAAATATGTTAATGTCTCCATATCATAGTTGAGGTGTATCAGCTTCCTTACTGAATCTTTTATTTAATTGTTTTTAGCTTCGAAAAGTTTTCTTTGCTAAGAAATTCCTGCCTAGTCTGCCTTCTCTGTCCCTTACACTGATGTAAATCAGGAGTTGTTCCAATGAAGTTATACCTTCTGTATGCAAATACAGGCCCACGGACTGCACCAATTGTTAATGCATGTTCTTCCCTGAATCGTGCCATTTTGGGAAAGCCTGTGGTTAACTCTGTGAGCAAATGCCTGCCTGTTTCACCCTGCTCCCCATTATGCAAGCCAACCTAGAATCAAGGAGTATTATTTCTGAAGCCCATGCAATTGCAAGCAAATTCCACTCCCTGCTAAGTCATTTTAGAAGTATGTGCTTTATCTGCATAAATAAATAAATAAATAAATAAATATGTGTATATATAAATATATATATATATAACGATAGAGATCTGTAACATCGACAAGTATCACTCATTGAATGTGTGGTTAGGGATGTGATCATCTGCAGTGTGCTGAAGCACAAGCCCTTAGCAACTTTACTTATTGCATTGATTAGGAAAAACTAAAAGATCTTTTTTTCCTTTAAAAAGAGAAAGAACTGTTATAAGAAAAGACTAAGGAGGTGGGTTTTTTTAGTTTTCTTTTTGTTTTTGTTGTTGTTCCCCCCTTTCCCCTCCCCAGACTTCAGCAGAGCCAGGAAAGAATGCTGAAAGTCATCAGAGGCATGGCTGGGATAGAGAGTGTTAATTCTTCCATATCTAAGCCTCTTTGTCGAAATTCCCTTTGTCTCTTGCCCCAGGTCATTAAACACTAATCCCATCACTCTTCCTAATCCGCTGCAGTGGAGCCAGAGTTCAGTTTCCGAAATTGTCTTTGTTGCTTTCCTAATAGACAGCTCGCTCTGGATTTCAGTTGGTTTGGTCACATTTAGGGCTTTCCAGCGCAGTTCTTTAATGAAGTGCCATTAATGAAACTTTTCCTCCTTCATGCAGTGTGCACGGGCATCAATTGGTTTAGTGTTAAGTAGGGTAAGGTGCCCAGTCATCTTAGCAGCCTTTGCAAAATATGACTGTCAAAGGCAAAACCTAGGAAACAAGACTATTGAAGAATATGGCCAGTGAAGTACTCATTTAATTACTAAGGATTTACAAAAGAAAATCTGTTCTTTGTGGCTTACAAAAGACAACAAGCTCAGAAGAGATAGTAAAAGGTTTGGAACCTATTCCACTTTCTCCCTCCCCCTCTTCCCAACAAATCCTGGAAGAGGAAATGTGGCTGAGCAAAGGCATCAAAGCCTATTGTAAACTCTTTCCAACCTGCTGCAGGAACACTAGCTTTCTAAGTGAGAGGTGTTCCACTTGCTGCTAAAATAAACTTTGAGACCTCTCCTGCCAGGAGATGTGGCCACATTATCCAAATCAATCCTTCTACAGCAGGAAGTTGAGCATTGTGCTGAAAATAAAAGCTTCTTCATAAGAAAAATATTTCTGATAATGGGAGATAGTTTGCACAGTTGTGTTTTGTTGAGTGGGTTTCATCTGGTGTGATGGGTGTTTTGGAAGTAGTACTTCCTAAACCGGAGAACAAATGGCAAAACTTTGTATTTTTCTTATGACAGTGATGCTGAAATCCATCCGTATTCA
>JAWWES010000115.1:16319445-16342593 GCA_035583135.1 Lophotriccus pileatus
TAAAGTCACGGACACGACTACGGCTCTTCCTGGGGTATTTATACACTTTTCACCATAAAAAAAAAAAAAAAAAAAAAGAGATCCCTCTGTGTCAGGAGAGGATGGGGAAGCTAAGAGAGTCATACAGTGGTAGTATATAACATCCAGAAATTACATTAATAGCGTACTTCCACTATCCCATCTTTTTCTGATTTTGTGAATGTCACATATGGAACAGCATCATGTGGTTGCTAATTATGACTACCAAAGTGCAATTTGTAATAAGGCTAGCAGATGTTTGCAGTGCTAAATATAAAAGTCAGATCAAACCCAGCTCTTTTTGCCCAGTGCCTAACCATTCCAGATCATGTAGGATGTGTGAATTTTTTTTTAAATTAGTTATTCTCTTTAAATTCCCTCTTGCCCCCCTCTTAATGTTTATGTTTCTGATGTGATCTGTAAGATCAGGTTGGAGAAAATTATAATATTGCATTTGCTCATAATTGGGTTCTCATTTTCTTTCCATCAAGCAAAGAGAAATTCTGCCACTGATTGCAGTAGGACAGGACCAGCCCTTCTGTTTTGCTTTCATAAGGGTCTTAAAGGCCATGTGAAAATAAGAAAAGTTTGTGTTGACCAAAATGTCTGTGATGAACTAAAAGACAGTCATTTGCACTCATGTGAGAAGAGCTCTGTTAAAAGCCATCAATCCCACTTGTGACAGCGTATTGACACTTGCTGGTCTTTAGGATTCATTTCTTAAAATGCTAATGCAGACAAGTTCCTGTCTGTTGTGGGAAAATATGGGGGAACTTTGTTAAATGAGACACTCAAGTGCAAATAAATGTTTCCTGTAAGAAAGCATTTGGCTCAAATCTTTCCTTTTTTTTTTCTTTTTTCTTTTTTTTTTTCTTTCTTTTTTTTTCTTTTTTTTTTATCTCCTAAATTGTTTCCCCATGTCCTTAGTGACACCCTTAGAAAAAAAATTAAAATTATCATCATCAAAAATAAAAGTCAACTGTGCACATGCCAGAGATAATTGGAGATTTATAATACACTCTATATAACTTGTGAGCACTGAAATAATATATGTGAATGATGGGCTGAAACTTCATGGCATGAAGGATGCCTTTCCTAGATAATTTACATCTTGGGGGGTAGTATCTTAAAATCAGAGGTCCTGTCTTCACTCTGTGCACATTAAAAACCACATGGTTCTTTTCATAAGAGCCTGGGTTTGCCCCAGCCACCTCAGCTACATTTTTTTTCCCTGCTCTTTAGTCTTGCAGCCTGTGCTGTGCTCAGACCATCTGGTCACCATTCTGCACCCTGGCCATGGCTGCTTTTAATGGTGAAATGATTTCTGTCTGTATACAGTTGGTCGAGTGTTTTGCATGCTGCATATGCTCAAGGTATTGCATATGAAAGGCATTATGTAAGATTACAGGGAAAGAAAAATACCCTCTTAAAAATTGTCAGTAATTGCCCAGAATGCTTTTGTGACACCATTTGATGGTGGAGGATCCTTAACCACTGCTCTGAAAGGGTCCAGTTTTTAATCTGGGTTTTAAATTTATCCACTGTGAAATTCTGTGATTTTTTTGGTACTATTATTGTTGATGTCTCAGATGGCCATTCTAGAGGCCAGACCTGGATGTTTGGTCATGTAAAGATATCTCAAAACGTGCAAAAGAGATGAGTTTTAGGACATGCCCAGGCTTTCACACTCCACATGAGCATCACTCAGCGTGCACCCAACATTTGCCCACATTTCCCCACTCCCAGCCTTGTGACCCTGGCTTGACACAGGTGACCACGGTTCAATCACACGCTGGTACACTGGAAGTCAATGCACCTGACAAGGTGGGTTTTAGTTGAACAGATTTGGCTCCTGGGCTTTTGGCTGTGATGTTAAGGTATCCATTCCAGTCCTGGTCCTCTCAGACCGTAATCAAAGCCCTAAAGCTTTGTTTGGCTGCTTAACGTGAGCATTAGGTGAGGCTGGAGGTGACACAAACTTTCAGGGATTTCCACATCAGCATTAGCATTAAGCAAGTCTGGAGGTGACCCAAGGTTCTGGGAACACCAGTACCAGAGACCTGCAGGAACCTGTGTCCTGTGGGAGAGGGCACTGGGGGTCCAACCAGGGCACTGCCGATGGTTCAGGCTGGACTTACTCTACCTGAGCCTTGCCATGGTTTTAAGGCACCTGCCAGCGTCTCCTCATCCTCATGCAACATAAATGCTGCTCTAAATAGGACGTGCCATCAGTCATCCTTTACAAGCTTTCCTGTATCAAGGCTTGTGCTGTTGAAGGTGTTTGTTTCTTCATACACTGTGAACATGTTGTAAGAGTGTTTCACAACCACCTGTGCAACCACACAACTCGGTTCCAAACACAACTGTAGCAATGCGGTGTGAGTGAAGGGCTGGGAAATTGAGCCAAAAAATGCGACTGTTTTGGTGACGATTTGGCTTGAAAAAGCCAGGCTGCAGCAGTGGGACACGGAGCTCTGGGAGAGGATTGCTGGGCTCTTTTAGGCTCTGCCAAAGGGAAGCAAGTTAGCACATCCCTGAAAGTGAGCGTGTGCCCAAGTGTTTTGCAGATCTGGGGCCTCATTTACTTAAATCCTTATTTAACCTTATTTCCCCGTTTTTGAGGCAAGGTTGTTTTAGAGGTGCCCCCCTCCCCTCACACATGCACCTTTGGACTGAAACAAAGAATGTTCCATCAGCCTTGCAGGGTTTCAGAGTCACGCATCATTTCAGTCTAAAAATAAATCCCAAACGTGGTATGCTGTCATAGAAGACAAGTTGAACTGTGCTTTCCATGCAGAAATGATGTTGCATTATATTTTCAGCTCAGGCACGAAGCCAGCACTAACTACTCACTAATATAATTATGACTGAAAATACTGTGGGGCTGGTCTGTGGGAGGCTCTGGGGTCTTCAGTGGAGCTGGGCAAACTCCACCACCCAAAACCCTCCTTCTATATACGTGAAGAGCTTAGGGATATGCACATTTAAGTATGCCTAGTCGGAATCAGGTTTTTACTATAACTACAGTAACTTTTAAATCACTTTTTGACTACTGAATGGGGTAAAAAGTGCTTTAAATTTATTAAAACAAGGTGACTATGGGTTGTAAAGAAGGTCTTTCAGCAGCTCCTACTGAAACACCAAGCTGGACCCCCTCTTCTAAAGTCCTTGCAGACATCACTGAGTAGTCCTGCCAAAAAAAAAAAAAAATAAAAAAAATTAAATAACGGCACAGTTTCACCCTGAATCGTTTGCTCTGTTGGTGAAAGTCACAGAGAAAAGTCCTAAAATTATACAATTATAATAATAAATCAATTCAGCATGTCATTTCTGCTTTTCTACATTAATAAATTAACCATGTAACATTGTTCAAAATTATGTCAGTTACGCATATAATAATCTTTTAAATTAATGAAGTGATGAAGCAGTTTGATGACACCCATGATTTACAGGGCTGCTTTTAGCTAATGTTAAAAGCCTTTCATTTAATAAATTGTCCCCTTGAGAAATTACCAAAAATTAATATTTTCTATGCTAAATGTTCCAAGGTTTACACTTTTTCACTATATTAGCAAATGGCAAGGGAGAAGCATTTTTCAAAATATATCTTCTTTTACATATATTTAATTGAAATTAATTAGTATATTACTTTAGAAGGAAATGATCACAGAGAAAGGTGTGGGATCATTTATGAGAATTTCTTATGGCAATAAAACAGCATTTAAACAATGGAATTAATCATGTCCTTAAAATTTTTTATGATAGATCAGGAATCATTCCAAGCTTTTTGATTAAATAGAAGGACATTCCATACAGACTGAACTAAAAAAAAAAAAATTCCAGCTATTCCACTGCAGTTAATATTTCCCTGGTTTCATTATGTCAGGATATGTGCATGCTGAGTATTTACTGATCTAAAAGCAGGATTCTGAGTGAGGTTCACAAGATATATTTTGCTTTGCTCTTCCTTGTGCTTGGCACCCTGATGTAATGTATGCACGAGGTTATGAATGCTTAATATTTCCCGTTTTATGCACATCTTATCAGAAGAGAGCTTTAAAGCCACTTTCTCCTAGGGTTGGTTAGGATTCAAGGAACATAACGTGAAATGGTATAGTATGTCCTATTAAAGAGGTTAAAATGGAGGTTATAATTATGAAAGCTCAATAGATTTGAAAGCCAACACAGTGCCCCCTCGCATGTGATACTATCTCTAGAAAGGGAAAGAGATATATAGGACTATAAAGGGAAGCCTGTAATTGATGCTCTCTGTACTTATTAGGATTTGTTTTAGTAACATCAGGGACTCGTTTTTGTACTACCTCTGAATAAATAATGTGCACAGTAGGTTGGGTCAATTCCTTTTCACTTCGAAATATTTTCAGCGGTTGAACTAAACCCCAGAATAATTCATTGGCTTTTTGTAAGGCAGCTGGATGTATTATGAAAAATAGGTGCGTTAACTGATTTATTTGGGGGAGGGGGGAGGTCTGTAATAGGGGCCAGCATGAAAAAGAAGGGACTGCTGGCCTTTAGGGTGATGGGAAAGAGTTTTCCATCTCAATCAGTAGCATTTCTCAAAAAACAAACAGGATAGCAGAAAAAGACCTTGTTCCAGTGTTTGTGTTTGAATGCCCCACGGGTGAAATCTGCCACATAGCAGAGCCTCTGATGGGACACCCACATATAATTACCCGTGGACAGAGCTCTGCCTCCTGTAAGTAAACCACCCTAACGAGCACAGCTCCTCAAATACATATTTGTTTTAAAAATAAGTGAAACAGAACCATCCCAAAAAAGCCTGAAAATTGATTCCAGTGCAGGCTTTGTTTGGCTCCTGCTTCTGGCACTGATTCCATAGTTTAATATCTCCAGCAAGTTGCTGCCTTATCCCCTGTGCCAAGTTCCAGATCTCTCAAATTGCTCCAGCCCCACCAGTTACCCACTGTAGGAGAGACATGGTGATGCTTAGATAACATTTGTGTCCTTTAGTCCTTTGATACATCTGTGGGTGAAAAGACCCACAGAAGGACAAATTCATTTCTAATAGCAGTGATTAACAGATAAGCTGTGGCTTGTTCTAATATTTGTATAGGTATCTCTGTGCAGCGACATCTGAAACTTGTAAGGTTTTTTGCTGGGCGGTTTGGTTAGTTTGGTGAAAATATGTACTGGGGGGCTTTGGAGATATGTAATGTGTAAAACTGTGTATTACAGCTTTGGAGAGCCATCTCTAGGGTCTCTCTGTGCTCCAACCCTTCCTTGGAAAAAGATCCAGGAGATCATATCTGTCTATCACTTTCTTCTTGCATTAACTAGGCAGTGAGGAACAGGGTATTTTTTTCTCAAGGACTTTTTAAGTGTGAAAGACCCCCTTGAAATTGAGTCTTTGGGTAGGGTCTAGTTTCATTTGGTCTTATGAAAAAATATCAGTTCTAGCAAAGTGAGAGGAATTTCTATGATGGTGGAAAACAATATTGCACATGCTTCTGCATACAAAGTTTGTTCATCCAGAGACGAAAGGGCCAGATCCTGTACAAAGCAGCAGAAGTTTGTCAGGAGTCTGAGGATACTTAGGATAAATTCCACTAGTGATTTGTACTGACCAGAAGCCAAGACAGCGTTCTCTGAAAAATGTGAAGTATTTTCAGGATCATATAATTGCCTTCTACTGTGCTATTAGTTTTGGGATACCATCTTGAAAGTGCTGCCAACTTTTGGGTATGTGCAAAAAGCATCTGTTAATGTGAAGTGTAGTTTCCAAATAATTTAGCAAAGCAGAAATGACTGTGTATAGAACTGTTACTCTCTGCTCCTGGGCAACCAATATATCTGTAAATTCAAGCCATGTACAAAATTCATGGGTCCAAACTTGAGACTTTGTAGGGAAAGGGTTGCTTCAGCAGCTGCAAAGCAACCAACAGCCATTGGGTTTGGTGTGAGCTCTCAAGATATTTGGCAAACTTTTGATTGTGGTGAAAAAATGAATGTGGGTGAGTCTAGTTTTTGCTGTGAAACTTGCAGGTGATTCTAGAGATTATTAGTTTGGGGTATTTGTTGACAGAACATCTCACCCTGATTTCTCCAGGAAAATGGACTTCAGCATCTTCCAAGCTGGAAAACTGGTGGGAATGATAATAAGGGAGTTAATGATACTTATTTGTTAAAGAGCAGAAATAGTGGTATTCATTTCTCCTTATTAATAGGCTTTAACATTTAATCTATAAGAGAATATAACAAGTAATAACAGCAAAAGCATAGAATAAGTTGCATGTCTGACCATCAGAACAAACAAGGAGTTTCTTAATTTTTGCTTCTGTTGGGATAGATAAGGATTGCATCATCCTGTGTAACATAACCTATCCAAATGTAGATAGGGCCAGGAAGCCCATACATTTCTGCCAATAGAGTTTCTGCTTAAATATCTTTATGGCAAGAAAGAATTCCATCTCACTCCTCAAGTCCTGGAACAAATTGAAGGGTTGGTCTCTAACAGTAATTTCTCAGATGAGGAAATGACCTCAAACTGCCTCAAGAGATTTGGCAGAGAAGGGTTGAGAGGGTACAGAAGAAAAGGAGGAGGCCTTGAGAAGGACCCAGGGCTCCCTCCTCTACTGTTTTTTTGGGATGAAAGCTGTAGGGGTGAAGAGGGAAGTTTCAACATAAAAGACCCCAGCAGCTTGCATTTTCAGCTATGTTCTTGATTTTGTAGCATTAGCTGCTGTGGGGTTTGCTGTACCTGCCTCTGTGTCCCCACCAGACATATCTTTAATCTTTAAGCAGAAGCTCCTCCTGGTCCATGTAAGGCTCTTTTGCATCTACAGTTTGGCTGAGGCTCAGTCTGTGATCTGTGAAGAGCACGATCTGAGCCTTGCTCCAGACAAGTGTCAGCTGTGGGACAATGCTGTTGGGTCTTAATGTTGGTAGGACAGAGGCTTCTACGCAAAGATAGGAATTACATGGGGGCTGATTTCTAGGTAATTAAGTAGCAGATAAGCCTGCATCTGTGTTTACCGTATCCTATTGGCCACAGCAAGGCAGCATTACAGGAAGATCTATTGTTTCTCTTGCTGAGTTGTTGGTAATATCATCTACATGCCTCTGTCTTCCAAAGTTGAAGTCACCCTTCCTATTGTGTACTGACCAGAATAATTTTATTAACACCTTTTTGTGCAAAAGCATCTTCTATTATTTAAAGTTGTCAGACTTGAGGGTTGGGGAGGGTGGTAGAAAAGCTTAGAAGGTATTATTACAGCTCTTTCTTGCACAAGGGTGAGGTGAGGCATCCAAGGAGCTGGGGGCCAGCTTAAGTATGGGATGTAAAGCACAGATGTGATAGCAAAGTGTAGTGTGCCAAGTCAAGCACCTTAATTGAAACTTAGGCCAGTGCTGAGAATCTATAGGGAAGTTTTGCTTTAAGTGACTATCACATTTCTATTACACATCTGTGAAGGGGATGGGAAGAAAAATTCCTGCCCAGTGCTCCAAGTGCTAAGTATCCCCACTTTCCTTCTCCTCCATCATTTGCCCACTACATTTTAATTACTTGACAAGGAAGGAAGTGTGCATTGGCACCTGCAAGATTTAGCTGGAGAGTCACACCAGGTGCAGACTTGCTAGGGGATGCAGGGGCTTTAGGCCTTTCCTAGGCAATCACAGTCTGTCCTGGGGATTCTGCTGTGACTGGATTTGTCCCCACATACTCTTATAATGAGTCCACGTATCCTGCCAGGTTATGGTGCCCCTGTCCTGGGCCTAAACAGTCTCGTGGAGCATCAGCCCTCTGCAAAAGGTAGTTTAGCATGCTGTAAAAGTTCACTTTGCCAGTAAAATTGACTAAATCAACTAAATCTTTTAAAAGACCAGCCAGTCTCACAACTGGTGTGCCCAGCAGAGGTTATTTGAATTAGCTGAGAAATAAAGTGATCAAAAATTAAACTAAACAACCAATTTATTAAAGAAGAATGAGCCAGGCAATATTTGAGCAAAAGCATCTCTTTCCATCTGCCAGGAGGTGGTAGAGTTGGTGCAAAGCCACAGTGGTCAGTGGATGAAGACAAATCAGGAGGAAGAAGAGGAGGGCAGGAAAGCTCCAACTGACACAGCCTGCCCCCTCCTTCAGTTCCTCGGTGTGCATCACATCCAAGTCCTGGATGAGACAGGGGCAGGTACAGAAGACCACCTCAAAATCTGCAAGAACACAGATCAGACAGCACGTGAGTAACACAAGGAAGGCACAAATGCACTAGAGGGAAAAGGCACCAGATGCAAAATAAAATAAAAAAAAAAAAAAAAAATATTCTTGAAACCTGGCAGTTCATGGGCTGACTATGGAGCACAGGGTGATACCAAGCATGGTTCTTGCTTGCTGGTGGGTACAGAGGAAAGGCTGGGGAATGGTCAGGATCAGACTGGGCTTGCATAGAGGAGAGAAATTCACAGAGCCTGACTCACCCCTGGTTGGCACTTTGCACGTTCTTTTCCAGCCTCTGCAGAGGAGATGCAAGAAGTGCCAGTTCACGTGGTTGTGTAACACACTGGAGGAGGCTGAGTTCCTCCCAGCAGCTGCCTGCAGTGGCAGCAAGGGCCTGCCTGGAGTAAGGAAGGACAACACAGAAAAAGCATCCCCCAGGTGAGGGGGGAAAAAAAGTAGAAGTCAAAAAGGTAGTGGAGGAGTCGCTACTGATGCTCATTGTGACAACTGCAAGGAGAGAATTGAATTTGGAAGCAGTCACAATGCCCTGCAAAAGCACCTTCCATCCTATAAACATGATGATAGGAGCAAGTAACCGCACTTTAATTAGAAACAATATTAACTATTGTAGAGTCTCTTTGACCAAAAAGCATAAAATTCTTTGCATTTTGGATACAAACTCCTCCCCAGGAAATCCGTATTTTGTTTATCCAGACCTAATGCTGATGATTCAGAAGTTAGCAGATAAAAGAGTTACTGTTCATCGTGGATGCTATTTGAGGGCATGAAGCTTTATGGAGCTGCAGAGGGTGAAAAATACTGCGTCTGGACTGCCAGCTCAGTGTCAAACTGCTGTCTGATGCAGTGAAAAGTATAAAGATATACCGAGTCTTCTTCAGCTTTTAATACCTGGAAATGCCAGCAGACCCTGGCAGACCAAGCTGCCACGAAGGGGTCAGCGAGACATAATGAAACATCCATGAGGGAAGAAGCATCCTGGCATTATACATGCATTTGCACAGGTTTGCAGGGCAGCCTACTATTCCATATCTCATGTTATGTTAGCTGTTTATAAATTATTCCCTAAGTTTTATCGCACACGCATATTCATTTTTAATGCTTAAATACACATTAAGAATAATTTTTGCTAAAGGATGATCCCTAATTCCATCAGAAGCAAAGCTAAGGAAATGATACATGCAAATTTGAGCAGGAGTTGGTGCCATTAATCACTGGCTTGTCTTCCTGGAGGGAACTTGCCAGTCCTGGGTCTGTCGGAGCTTGCAGCCTGGATGGGAGCCTGAAGGCCTTGGATGAAACCCTACCTGCATGCCAGAGGTCCTTAACTCTTCAAACCTGCCACTCCCACACCAAAAGGAAAGCTCTCGAGCTCTTCTGCTTTCCCACAAAGACTAAATCTTTCAATTGCCTCCCACACAAACCAAGGGAAAGGATGGAGCAAAATGCATTTTAATGAGCATTTGAATAATCATTGGGATGAGCACTTTTCACTGACATAGCACCTTTTGTTCGAACGATTTATAAACATCCATTAAGCCTGACAACTTCCCTGAAGGGTAATTATTTTTTTTTTATTTTTTTTTTTTTTATTCTTGGGAAGTGGAGAGCTGGGATTTGCTCAAGGATAGGGCAGGAAACTCATGGCGGGGCTGGAAATGGTAACCCCGCGTGCGGGATTTCCTCTCCCCCCTCCATAGGGTTTCCTCTTGGCTTGCTAATCGCTGAGCGAGATCTTGATGACCAGATGCTCACAGATAACACAGCTCAAATATTGCTTCCTCTCTGCAAATTGCATGCTGGCTTGGTTCAAAGGCCAAATCCTATTCCGCCATCAGCTGGTGGCAAGGATCCCATTGAACATCAGTGAAAGGGAGACCAAGCTGCAAGAGTTTGGAAAACAAAGCTAAATATGTGAAAACTTTTGCAACCAGACACAGTTGCAGAGTGCCATGTGGTTTAGAGCATTTTTTCTTTTACTTGAGAAAACCTGGAAAGCTTTAAATGAAACTGTTTTTAAAGGGCACATCCAGGAGCTTTATCCAAAACCACTGGCAAGGCATTTCCCTCCCAGACAGTGTGCACGTTCCAAGGTGCAATGACAATATTTCTTCTCTGACATCACCAGTTAAAAGGATTTATTTTCAGTAAAATAGAGTACTTCAGTTGTGTGATGGGCAAAAAAAGGTACTATATAATTAAAAGTGGTATTAGACAGAAAAATGAGATGTTAGGCAGATAATTAGGGTACTATTATAATTAGAATGTGCTTTTAAATCCCTTAGTAGCTTCTATTATGAAAGGGATGTCCTCTGATTAACTAATATTTCCTTTAAGTAGATATTTTTCCTCTTCCTTTTGGAGAGGAAAGGTAAAACTGAATGACTTCACCTTAAAAAACACAGTTTACCGGGGCCAGAGTTTTTCTTGTAACAAGCCAGTTTTGCTCAGGAAAAAAGACCTATACTGGGGTTGAAAGTGGCAGGCAAGACTTTACTAGTAAGCTTATTAAATTGCTTCTCCCCTCTATTAAATACAACCTTATTTATAGACAGTATTTAGTATTCTTCGTATTGAGCCTTTAAGAGAAATTATTGCTGTTAGAGCGGTGATAGCGTTAGATTAAATTTTTATTCATGCAGGTTTCATACAAACGAAACTGCTGCATATTTCTATGTGAAATAGAAAACCGTGATGGTTTTGAAAGAATGGGGAGCTTCAGTGAGAGCTATCTGACAGCTGCTGTTAATGAACACAAACCAACAAGCCTCTCGGAAGCTGCTTGTCTCTCCCTGGCTCTCCGGCAGGGAGTAGGGAAGGACAGAGATCTGTCCCACTGCTTACAGCCCCATAAATCAGAGTAACTCTGCTGAAGTCAGTACAAATGTGAGTTAAAACGAGAGGAAGTGGGAGAATTAGCTGTCCCATTCCCCTCACCTGAGCCTTTGCAGGTGGTAGTTTGCAGGGAACTGTAGTTTGTGAGAAAATGTCATGGGCAAATAAGGAAAAGAGGAAAAGGAAAAAAACTTGCTGAAAATGCAGCCTCCCCTCCCTTTTTTTTTTTAAATTAAGTCTAAAATTTTAGGAATTGAGAGAGAAATGAGTGCAAAAGTTCAATATGATTGCAAAGGCCAAATGTTGCCTTTTATTTGTAAAAGTAGTAGGGGAGAGCAGAGGAGGAGACAGCCAAATGTCCAGGCCCTGCACTGATGTATGTTTGCGTACTGCTGTATTTGGACAAACAAGAGTCCTCTTCTTTCACCTAAAACCCAAAAAGCAGATGGATAATTGCTTTATGCAGGGTCAAAATCCTTGGCATCCATCTGGAGATATAAAGATAACTTACTTAAAAAAGTATTTGTGGTACATCTGATTCCAGCTTACTGGACATTTAGTTTGGAGAAGCATTCAGAAAAATGCTTCCAAATAGCTGAATGGTCAGTGAGAGGATGAAACCAACCCCAAATATAGTACACAGACCCTGGAGAAAGGAGCCTGGGGAAGAGGCACCCTGCCTGAGTTTGGAGACTCCCAAGCCTGACATGGGCGTTGCTACGAGAGCAGTGAAAAAGGCTGGAAAAAGTGTTTCCATTGTGGTGAGCGGAAAGGGTTCCCAACTTACTACTCTACTAGAAGGGAAGAGGAGAAGCATTTCTTTGGGATGTCTTAAGGAATATGGACATGGAGATCATCAATGCACCAACACTCCAGGAGCAGGCTCTCAGGCACGGCACTGCCATGTCTGCCTGGACCATCCGCCCACTAACTGGGGAAAAGCCTGCAGCAATGAAATTCCAGTGGTGGGAGAAGGTGGCAAAACATCACCGACCACCAGTGAGACTGAAGGAGGGACCTGTGGGCAAATGGCCCATCCAAAGGTGAGAAACCCTTAGAGGCAGAGACAGCCTGGATTGGTGCTTGCACTGGTTATGTGCAGGAGCGGCAGCTCATGCTGCCTGGCCGGGCACCAAGTCAGCGTTTCACTGGCAGGTTCGGAAACATCATTCATCTGTCAGCACCAGCACACCCCTGACACTGGCACATTGTGATTTTCCACTAAGGAAAACTTACAAGAGCTGGGAATCATCAAGGATCCACTTAAACTGTCTGACAGTGAATGAGCCAGATCCTTTGCGATGATTTTTGGCCTTTCTCCATGAATCTGACAGATCCAGCCCTTTGTTGGGGTCAAAGGGACCAGACATTAGTGGTCTAACAACAAAGCCTCCTGACTTAGTGTTCCTGCTGAAGAAGATAACCACACCAACAAATTCACTCAGGACCTGTCGCTGAGCCCTCATGAAGACTATGCAGACACTGGAAAAAACCCATCAAGCTAAACTGCAGAGGTGCTGATGCCAGGGGGCACTGGGTTCATACGATGTCTCCTGACTTCCCAAGCTGAACCTTGACTTAGAAGTCAGGGGAGAAAGACACAAACAAAAGGGAGTGAAGGGAATTTGGTGATTCAAAGCTGTGGCCCCCTGCCCTGTATTTGCAGGATGGGGTCACAGGGGAATGTGAAACATTTTTTCTTAATCCACTGAAAAATATCTGGGCTTCTCACTCCTGCAGAAAAGAGACATTTGGCTTAATGATACCTTCCAGCTCTGTGGTACCACTCAGCCAAGATGCTGAAGCCTTTTACATGTCTTAATTCATCCTTTCAGCAGATAGCCGAGCCTCTGCACAGCAAAGTGCTCATGTTAACAGTACAGCACAATGGGGAAAATACAGTATAGAAAAATATGATGGTTTTATGTCTTTTATGTCTTATACTGCAAACACATAAAAACAATTAGGGTTTGGAGAATATTTTTTAAAAGCAAAGAGAATGATTGGCAAGGCAGAGAAAATAAGTATTATATCCCTGAGAGTGTCAAGGACACATATTATTTTTCCAATTTTACAGAATAGAAATGCCAGATCAAAATTACTTTCCCAAGATCACGCAGGGTGATCCTGCCACCTTTTCTATTGAGTAGTTCTTACTCAAGGTTTTGTCTGTCTTCACGCCCAGAGACCTCTGTGTTTTAAAGAGTTTAAAGCCTGCTATCCAGTGGTGTAATTTTACAGTGTATTAGCTACTCTATATTTATTCCCCACATAAATATCTTTTCAAAGTGAGCTGCCTCACCCAAAGGCACTTTCAGAAGTGTAAGGCCAGCGGTAATGCTGCTAAAAGAATTAACACTGTCCAACATAATTAGCGGTAATTAGTACTGGTTAGGACAGGAGTTAATGCACACTAGTGGACATAAATTCTGCCTTTGTGTCCCCGTGCTGACATAAAACCAGCCTGGGAGTAAGATCCCACTGGATGGGAAAGTGAAGGGACCAGGTTAGTTACTTGATACCTTGTGATGCTGAAGCTCAAATTGTCTTTGTTCCAGAGCTTCCTTCCCGTCATGAAAGCCTGCACACTCTTTTTGGCAAGGCAACAGTTCTGCCAATGTCCTAGTGGTATTTCATAATTCATCATTTCTCTGGGTCCTGCAGGAGAAAGAAAACCTGGATATCAAAACCCGTCCGCTGCACTGATATAGCCAAATACATTCAGGGATTTTTTCATAGCTTCCCATGCTGGGTTTAACTATTTGTGGCAGCAAAACTAAATTACAGGCTCAACAGTAAAGAAAACCAATCGTAAACAAGAAAGTATCAAAATAAATTCAAGCTATCCCCCTCCTGTAGGTGAGAATTTGGGGAGGTGATGGATGTATTTGCAGAGGAAGGAGGATGCATATTGGGGCACAGGTGGCATATGTGCAAGTGCCAGTGCACATCTGGCATACACATGGATTCAGGACACCAGAGGAAAGTGGGACATGGGTGAGAAGTGAAGAACTAAGCACACAGAGAAGGTTCTTCCCCAATGCTTAAAATGTATCTTATTTCAAACTGTTTTCTGCACCTTGTCCGAGGTTGCAACCGTCCTCCTTGTGGTAGGACTTGAAGTTTTAAAGAAAATAAGGAATATAAAAAGTCACTTGACTGCAAAATCCCTCCTTCTTCTTTCCTTTCTTTCTTTACTTTGAAGATGATTTGTCATAGCCCTCAATAGTTACAAATACTCGAAAGGGAAAAACTTGGAGGTAATCTTTTGGGCTGAAAACCTTCATTTTTACACCCAGGCAACTGCTGTGCTTATTGAGTTAGGGAAAATAACTTAGCAAACACAGGCAGAGTCTTATGATATAATCACAAAGAAAAATGAACTTTTGTAGCATAGAGACCACCCACTTCAGCTCCAAGGAACAGCCACTGAAAGCCAGGTTTTATTGGGGTTTGAAGGACGTGCAGGCAGAATTGCCGTAGGTGCTGAGACTGAGTCTGATTTCCAGCATCATTGAGATCCATTTGCTTCCACCGTCTTCACCCAGACCTGCTGGAGCTGAACACCATTCATAATCAGGGCCCATATGGTCTCTGGAAAATGGTCTTTTCCAAGCAAGAAAGTGATTTAAAGTGTAGTTTTAAATTCACTTTCTAAAATACAAAGGTAAACCCCTGTATGGACACTTACTTTGATTTAACCAAATCTTACATTGATTTTGATGATTCATTTGAGCTAAACAAATAGAAAGTGCTCATAAATTGGAACTAATTTTTTTTTTTTATTATTATTCTGGGCTTCCCAACACCTTAGCTAGTTTAAGGACTCAACTGAAGTTAAAGCTGGCATATTTTTGTGTCGGTTAGTTTTGTCTAGAAATCTGCAGGCGTGTTTGTGCCGGCTCATCAGGCGCTTGTAAATGGATTTCATTTTGATCAAAGCAAGTGGAGGCAAATGTGATTCCCAGCCCACTGGAGAGGGACTCCTGAGGTGATGTCAGCCAAGGGAAGAGTCACTGACTGCAGCCAATGTGTCACAGAACTTCAAAGCAGGATCCATAGGCAACCTTGGCTAGGGGCAGGGAACAGATCCAAGGGAAAACATGAGGCAGGATGACTTGGCATCCCAGACAAAATCTATATTAAGAGGCAGGCAGGTAAGAAGAACTTAATAAAAAGCACTGGAAAGTGGAAAGAGGGAATGGAATAAACTACATGCCCATGGCAGCAAGTGGTCCCACAATGGGGTTTTCTTAGGAGGTCTCTCACTTGAAACACTGAGGTTTCTAACATGCTCATGAGGTAAAGTTCCTCTGAGAGTTAGTGCTGTTTGTGACGGTCTCATGGTGTGTTTGGAGGAACACACAAACCTGCCAGGCAGTGAAACAGCAACCAATGGAGGGAAAGACCCAGGAGGTACACTCTGTGGAGACAAAGCACAGCAGCAGGACAGACCAGAAGACTAAGCAAGGAGTGTGTGTCAAACCACATTTTGTATTTTTGATGCCTGTGCTGTCTCTTTTTGAGAATTGTGTGCGGCCACATAACTTTGGGAGGAGCCACCTGAATCAAGAAGGCAAGAGACCCTTTTGGGTGGCCCCTCATGGAGGAGCCTGGCCCAGCATCCTGATGGCTGGAAGCAGAGATGAGGCAGTTTTCTGCCTCCTGACCCAACAAGGCCAATGAAGGTGACACAAGGATGTCTGGTGAAGTATTGCTGATGGATCCCAGATTACGTGAAGACAGTAAGGAAACTTTTGGGATAACTGCAGCTCTTCTGAAAAAATGTGAAGGGTTTTTCCCTTGAACATATTCAAATGCCATAAAGGCTTCAAGTCCAGAGAAACACAGAAAGAGAAAGCATATTGCTCACAAGAGTTTGTCAATACCAGCAGGGAGGGAGGAGGAGGTGGCATTCCCAGGTATGAAAACCCAGGGCAGAAAGCCACCAGCCACTCAAGTTCAGTGAGGAAAAGCAGAATTTGAACTGTGTGGGCAAGACAGATGGTGGAGCTTTCCCCTAACTTATAGACCCAACATGTGCTTCTAATACAGAAACTAAAGCAGAAGCTAGAGTTACTGCAAGGCTGAGTGTACTAATGAATCAAATTGTCTCTACACGACTTCAAAGGCTTTGGGAAGAAGCAAGAATAACTAGAAATGTAACACTAACAGTAAGGACAACGTGACTGGCACTGGTTAGACCCAGTAAGGGTCTCTTCATCAACGGAGAGGCAAACTGCGTATGCAAAAGGATGAAAAAAAAGTGGGTCTGGTGGTGCTGTACAGCAAAGGAGAGCAAGCAGCAGCATCCTCAAGTTTGGTGAGAATAAAAGTGAGGCAGAACAGGCTTGGTACAAAAACGAGGTGAGCAGTACAGTACTAAAATGTGAAGGGGACTGAAGTAAGAAGCATTACAAGTACTAAGCAAGGGCAGGAAAATAATAGAAAGGGTTACAAATGATCAGCAATGCAGACAACTATAATAAACTATAATAAACTTCAACTTGGAAACATAAAAGGAAAAATATGATCTTGGATGATATCGGAAAAATAATTTAAGTGAGATATTCTGCGGGGGAAAGATCTGGGTGAGGTCCAAAGTTGCTATTTGTGAGTTAATGAAGATAGGGGTGGGAACAGCTTGTCTTTAAGCAGAGGCCCAAGAGGCAAAGCATCTCAGCTCCACTTCTTGTGCCACCACGTAGTTTCTTGGTCAATTCCCTTGAAAACTTTCTGTGCTTCAAGGATGTTCCCTGTTGGACACACATGCTCATAAGATGTTCAGCTGCTATGGGGGCACCCCCCATGCCACAAGCTGCCACACAGCATTTGGATGAGTGATCCCATTTCAGGGGATGCACTTGAGGAAGATCAAAGTGAAAGGGATGGTAGGAATGGAGAGGGGGAGACCAAAGCCGTGGATCATGGGTTAGTGCATCTGTATGGTATCTCATAAACTTGGCTCTTTTCTGATCATGTGTGCAACTAGAGAGCCATAAAAGTAGTGTTATGAGGCAAGAAGAGGGGTTAGGCCAAGAATTTGGCATTCCCAAAATCCCCTGGAACTGCTTAGGTGGGTATAGCCTGCTGACATGCCTTTGTTGGCTCCACCACAGAGAGCTTCAGAGCTACTTTGGTCAAGTCTATGTGTACTGTGATGCATAACTGCCTTCAGGAAAGTACAGCCCTTTTCAAAAGGTGATTTAGGCCCTTAATCCCAGTGGCTTGCAATAAGAGTTGGCTGGTAGGCAGCTCCCAAGGTGTGGCTCAATGTCCACATTTGCTAAAGATGGTTTTATGTCTCTGGCAGAAATGAGGTGCCAAATTCTCTCTGGACTGTGGTCACTGTAGTGTTGAGAGAACAAGCAAAACATCTTTGGAAATCTGAACTGAAAAGTTGATATGGGATAGTCCTCCTCAAAGCATGCTAAGAGCCCTCTTAGTTAAAATAGAGTACTTATTTGATCTAAATATTGCTAAGTGCAAGGAAACAGCATTGCAGGAGAGCTGAGCTGATGGCTGTATGAGATGTTTCTCTGGTTCCATGTAAAAAAGTACTCCCTTTCCAGAGCTTGGATGTCTGTCTGATTTCTTATCTTGTTCCCACAACTAAGTTGAGGATAAGAGCAGGAAAGCATTTTCTGTAAAGTATAGTTACAGCTTTTCAGGCAAAGCTGGAGGAGTCCTCAAGGTAAAAATAAGTGCTCAGTTGGATAAGCTGGAAGCAAATGTTTTCTTGATGCATCTTGGTGGGTTCTTCTGACTGTGGTTTCCCTTTGACGACTGCAGATGCCTGCAGTTCTTTTATATGGACCCTTCAACCAAGCCACAGAAAGTGACCATTAACATCGTGTCATCATGAGGAGTGCTCTGAATTCCCGGACTGCTGGAGTTTCCTATCTGAAACCAGCACATGGGCCTGGGCACTGGCCCCTCCCCACAGACCTGCAAGGCTGGCATGGAGCAGTCGGGGGCCAGGCCAGGATGCAGGGCTGCCCTTGCCATGGCTGCAGGGCTGCGGAGGAGGCAATGCTGCTGCTGCCTTGTGGGAGGCCCAGGGCTCGGGAGGCAGCTCCTGGGTCTGGGGCCCCTCCGAGGGGACGCTTGCTCTGCTCGGAGGAAAGTGCATCTTTCACTGCCTCCCTCCCCAGTCCCCCTCCGTCCCTCCTTCGCCTTTTTTTGTTTTCCCCCTCCCTGCCTGCTTCTCACAGCTTCTGCCTTGGGGACCCAGTCTTGGTGCGGAGGAGGCCACCTTCCCTTTCGAGGCTCAAGGGTGAGGGCAGCTGCCTCTGCAGGATGGAGAGCGGCGGCAGGGGCGGGGGCAGTGCAGGCGGAGGATGAGCACGCCTGTCCTTGGAGGCAAAGCCCAGCTCTGTGGTTTGGGGCTGACGTGGCTGGCGTGGCACTGCTGCGAGTGGGGAGGCGTAAAGAAAGGGGAACGCCGCGTTTGAGTGACTCTCCTCTGAGGGAGGTTTTAAAAAGGGTTAGAGAGGAGAATTTTGTCCGAAGTTGTCCTTAGACCGGTCCTTCATGTCCGTGCACACACAATGTGTGTGCCCATATAGGCTTTTCTCGCAGCCCTCATAGCTGGCCAAAAATTATCCAGGGGAGCTCAGAAAGACACGTACGTCCATGTACTCACCTCTAAGACCCCGAAGTGAATGACAGCCACCCATTCTGCTGCCACTCGTGATCCTGCAGGTCCCCTCCGCTTGCCTGCACACACGTGCACCAAGCTGGATCCAAACCGCTTAGAGATAAGCCACTTGTGCCCAAAACGCTACAAAAACGAAGGAGCAAGAGGAACTAGAAGCTCTTTTGCATTCCCCATCCCCTCGCCCCCCCTTTTTTTGTTCTTTCTTGCCGAGAGAATTGTTTGCGGGTTTGAGGAGAGGGATGTTTAAATAGCTCCGCAGATCCATTTAGTAAAGTCAATATGCAATTATGCAAAAGCCCGTGATAATGCACCCCCAGATGCAGATAACGGCGGGCTCGGCTGTCCTGGGGGGAGCTGCGAGCAGCTGGCAAACTCTTGGGGTGGGGGATTGCGGGGACCCTGACACGCTCCCCTACCTCCCCAGCGCCTCGCAACTCCAGGCACAGGTCGGTTCCGGGTGCTGGCGGGGCTTGGGATCCCGGGAGCGTCCCGAGCCCCGTTCCGCACCCCGCCGCCGGGCACAGAGCTTTGCTCCTTATTTTCCTTTTTCTAATTTGTAAAGCGTAAGTGGTTTGCACCCAAATTTTCCGAGATGGTATCGTTTGCGGGAAGCCCCTTCTCCGTGAGTGCCGAGCCTGAAGAGAGCCTCGGGTTCCCTCCCATCCCATCAGGCTGAATAGCCCCAGATCCTCGCTCTTATTAATGCCCATCCTCTGCGATCGGCATCAGAGGCACGCCGAAATAATGCTGTAATGGTCTCATTAGCCGAGCTGCAGACGGGCTTAGGTAATAGGAATGGAGCAATAGTGAAAATTAGTTTGGAGGAAAACATCAAATCGAAAAGCTCCGAGAAAACTCCGCTTTGCTTTAGTTCAGCAGAGGTACTATCAGACACCAATATTCAATTCCCTGTGGCTTCAAATTGAGGTTTTATTTTGTTACTCGCTAATTTGCTACTCGTACAATATCGCAAGTATTTTCAGAGTCATTTCAACTTTTTTGACTTCGTTCAACTTTTTAGAAGAGTGGCATTCGACTTCTTATACCAGAAGTGTAATTTCTGCTTTAATTTCTGCTTTATGTACTCTGAAGAAAGTATCCATAATACCTTCTTGATAAAAAAATCCCTATCAGGCAGGTTGTTGTTTCAAAGTCAGCAATTTTACCCGCAGAGATGAACTGGGAGCTGAATTTAGACCAACAGAAGTGGGAAAAATGTCCAGAGGAAAAAAAAAAAGATCTCGAATATTTTAGGGTAATGTCACCCTCTGTTGAACTCTGGGAAGTGGCTCTGAAGGCAAAGAGATGTCGGAGTTGGTCCGCTACAAGTGGCAGGAGGGTTTGCTTATACCTTTATTTAACATACCGAAAAAAACACACTATTGTTCATCTACGTGGGTGTCTCCGGCTTTTTTTTAGGCTACGTGCGGGCATATGTGTGGACTGAGAACAGGCGCTTAGAGATCTTTGCTTTAAAAAACTCCTTGTAGCTCACATAGACCACCAGATTTTTATCTGCACTTCCAGCCGGCTGCTCTAAATTCTCTGTAAATAGGACAGAGGTTTTGCATTTCACAGCCCCTCTGCGTCCCTCGCCTGGCAAAAGTCAAGGTGTTTTTTTGTTTGTTTGTTTGTGGGGTTTTTTGTTTGGTTTTTTTTTTGGGCTTTTTTTTTTTTTAAGTATTTTTTAAAACCAAAAAGCAACCCCCCTTTTTTTTTTTTCTTTTTCCTTTTTAAATCTCTTCTTGAACTTCGTATTTTTAAGGAGAGCATCCCAGGCGCCACGGGAGCGGAGATCCCAAGGGGCAGGGAGAGAAGGGAGGAGAATTATCCAGCTCGGCTGCATCTGCATAAGAGCACCCGCGTCTCGGGCACAGGCAAAGGTTCGGGAACTTAAACCAGCAACTTTATTATTTCCTCTAAGCCGAGACTAACGCTGCGCTGGCATGAACTGCCCTCCTGATACCCAACCAAATAGTGGCATCAAAGTGATTGCCTTCGCTGCCCTCCGAGAGCATCCTCGGGGTGGGAGCTTCCCGGATTAGAATCTCTTCCTCTGCCCACGGGCTGCGGCCGGCTGGTGAAGTTTTTAAACAATTTCCAAGTATTTCCCCCCCCCCCTTTTTTTTTTAAATTCCCCCCGTCCTACATATTTAGCTAATGTCCAACTGCCTCGCACGGGTAAACTCAAGTCATCTTTACCATATCATCACTTCGCGCTCTGCAGTCAATAAGGTCCTAAACACTTAAAAGTGGAGTTTTTATATAATTTTACAGGTGTAGCCGAAGGAAAAAAATAATTGTCTCTACGGCTTTTCTGTTCAGGGTCGCTTTTTTCTTCTTCTACTGAGCAATTGGGCGCCTCCGGCCTCTCTAAATTGCCGAAAACTGGACTTTTCTCTCGCAGAAAATTTGGAAGCTTTTCTGGCTGTAGTTTTCCCGTCTCCCAGTAGACGGCACAACAGCTCAATCCTTGGGATGCAGAACAGCCCAGTGGCTTTTCCTTTTTTTTTTTTTTTTTTTTTTTTTTTTTTTTTTTTTTTTAATTAAGCAGCCAGAGTTTTACCCAGCAATTTTGTTTTATTGTTATTATTATTTAATTCAACGAGAAGTATAGGAATATCAAGAGGCAAGACAGAGGGCTTGGCATAGGCAGGGAGCACAGAAGTGCGGGAAGCAGATGGGCTAAAGGCAGTCAGGCAGCGTCGCGAACCCTGGCGCGGAGCAGCGCTTCCAAATTAACACAAATGAACTTGTAGCGCCTAAAACGTGCAAGAAAAAAAAACGTCAACAAACCCGACACTACGGTGCTGCCGAGCTTTGCGGTTATTTTGGGGATTTTAGGCTGAAATTGTCTATTTGTAGTGTGAGATAGGAAGGGCAAGGCTCAGGTCGGCTCTGCGCTGCCTTGCCCGGACTAACCCGAGGTGCCACCGCGGAGGAAACCTGGCAGCCGCTGCAACTTTTGTCCCTGAAAGGCTCCTTTTGTGTGCGGGTACCTTCACTCCCGCCGCCGGCACCGCTGTCACCGCTGAAGTCACAAAAAATCCCGGCCAGTAACTCATTTCCCAGATAAATTTATTTTATATATATATATATATATATATCGGTGTTTAGAAAGTTTTAAGACATGCGTAAATTTTATTGTGAAGTATTTTATGAAGCCCTCCATGTAATTAATCAAAATCCCCCATAACTTCTGCAAACGTCAGGGCCGGCCGTGGGGGGGAGCGGGCAGTCCCCGTTCCCGGTTGTCCCGTTCCCCCGCGGCTCCCGGGGCCCGGGCTGTGCCGGCGGTGGGCGCAGGGCAGCCCCGGCTGTCCTCGGGCTGGCTCTCTGGACAGACCCGCCGCTCTTTTATTTTTCTGCATCGGGAGCGAGTAAACAAACCTCCCTTCCCTCCCCCCCCCACCCCCCCAAATCTTGGCGCTGCGCTTCATCTGCGCGCTTAAACCCCTCGCATTTAACCTCCTTTTATGATCACACGCACCCCACCCCCCAGCCCGATCTGACCTTTAATGGGCTTTAAACACGTTCGGGTTTCCCCTGCCACACACACCCTCCATCCCTCCTTGAACCGCTCCATCAAGCTCTGACTTTTCGGGTATCTCCGCACGTATCTCTCCCCTCCTTTCCTTATCTGAAGCATTCCTGGATTATCTCCCCGCCGCCTTTTCCAATGCTTTCTTCTGCGGTTTCTTGTTTGTTTGGCTCTTCTGGTTGTTCCTATTTCAGTTTTCAGATTTCAGCATTAATGGTGAAAGAGCACATTTGGATGCTAATTCTCCCCCCATCCCCGTCCCCAGTCTCCCCCCCTCCCGCCCCCCAGTCCCTGCTAGGAAGGCGGCAGGGAAGCCTGCTAGAAACGATTTGATTGTTCCTAGGTATGACTAATTCTTTCCTTAAGCTGGGAAATTCAGCCTGATTAAAAGCCTCATTTATTATCCGATAAGCAAATGGACCCAGATTCCACCTCGTGGAGGAGGCTCCCTCGCTCCCCAGACGCCCTTTTTTTGCCTCAGCTCCGAGGGTCCCTTCCCCAAAGGCCCAGCCGGGGTCGGGGGGGCCGCGCAGAGGGCGCTCCGCGGCGAGGCCGCTGATCGGCCCACTGCTCCCGCCAGACCCCCTCGCTCTTTCCTTATTGCTTTTCCCTTATCCCTCTCCCCCCCCGCCCCCCCAAGCCCGCCTCACTCTTGCGATGGTCAAGCGTAAATAGATTCCTGCAAAACAGCAAGTTTTTTGGAAAAAAAAAAAGAAAAAAAAAAAAAGAGCAGCCTTGCCTAAAAAGGTGGCGGGGCGAGATGCTGCGCGGGTCCCGCTGCCGCTCAGCGCATCAGCCGCGGCAGGAGTTTACCAGGATAGCGCGGATCTGGCCGTTTACTTTTCCTCGTTTAATAGATGATTAATTGCTGTCTGGATTAGC
>JAWWES010000115.1:16345022-16364583 GCA_035583135.1 Lophotriccus pileatus
TTAAAAAAAAAAAAAAAAAAAAAAAAAAAAAAGGAGAGAGAGAGGAAAAAAAACTGATTTGGGGAAAGGATATTTGCTTTCGCCCCGCTGCTGTCTTGGAAACGAGAGGGGGAGAGTAAGAGAGAGAGAGACAGGGAGAGAGGGAAGAAAGAAAGAAAAAAGGAAGGAAGGAGGGAGAGTTGATTTTTTTTCTCCTAATTTTTTTTTCCTCCTTTTTTAATGCTGAGTTACCGTATCGCTTCGCTGAGATCCAGCAAGCCGAAGATTTTACTCGATTGCTTCCATTGCTGGCGACGCTAAGGATTTTTGCCTTTTTTTGGGGGGTGAGGGGGGGGGATCTTCACGTTTCTTTCTTTTCACACTGGCCTTAAAGAGGATATATTAGAAGTTGAAGTAGGAAGGGAGCAAGCAGGCCGATGGCGCAAAGGGTACGTATGATTAAAAAAAATGGATTTCAAATGTGAAATAATATTGAAACGTGGCTGACAGAGACGCTGTGAAGAAAGTTTTTTTTTTTTTTTTTTTTTTTTTTTTTTTTTTTTTTTTTGCTTTTTCCCTCCTTTTTGGAACAGGGTCACAAAGCGGTGTCCTGCAGCGGGAGGATTTATCAGTTGTACTTGTAGGCATAAAACCTGCGTATATTTCTATTTTCTTGATTCTTTTACTCCCCATCCCGGAGCTCTCGGGGAAGAGGCAAAGCTTTCTGTACATTAATGACATGCAGGCATGTGAGTGAATATGTCCGAGCCTCTGTATTTGTTGGTTTTGTAGCTCTAGTCCTACCAATGTCTTTTTTAAAGTCACCAGTGCTTGAAATATTTGAATGTGTGCATGTCTCTGAGCATTTTGCTGTGTTAGTGATGATATACCGCTTCACTCTAGGAAGATAAGTTCTGGCTGGGAGTAAGCACAACTTTTTTTTTTTTTTTCTTTTACCTCCTTTTTTTTTTGTTTCTCCCCCCCTCACTTTTTTTTTTTTTTTGAATATATATCCTGTCACAAAAGGTGCAGTGTAATGGGCAAACCCCCCTACTCTTATAAAAGAAAGTGACTTTAATTTGAATTGGAGGTTAGCAGCATTCACTGCCATGTGTATTGTTGTTTCTATTTTGGGTGCGATCTCTTTTTTTTTTTTTTTTTCCCCTTCCAACTATCTCCTGAATTGAAGTTTTGAGAAAAAAATAAATCAGCCGGAGTCGGGTGAACAGGGATTTGGGAAAGGAGAAAAGTCCTGGAAAGAAGTTTTCTTGCCTAATTTGCCTGCCGCCGTCCGAGACCTGGTTGGGAAAGAAAGTTCCTCTGCTGACAACTTGCCTTTTACTCTTTCGGTCCAAGCAAGTGTCAGGGATCTTTAAAAGTGTTTATTCACACCTTCGCTTTTAATAGATGAAAAGTGGCCGTTTCCCCCGCTGCCTGGGAACCGCGGTAGCTTTTTGCTCCTTAATCTTTAACAAAGAAAACCCTTAAGTAAAAAAAAAAAAAAAAAAAAAAAAAAAAAAAGGAAAGCATTTCCAAAATCCCGAGAGCCCGGGCGAACGTTTCCAGCTTTTCGGCTTTAAAAGTTGCATTCTCGTGGAATTGCTGGGAAATCCGCAAATCGCTCGTTCTGTTTTATTTTTTTTTTTCTCGTGTGTGTGTGCCGCTGCTGAAGTTTTTTGCATCCTCGCTGGGTGTGAGGTACCTGACTTCTTATCAGCAAGAAAAAAAAAAAAAGTTTATCGGAGGGAAGATTTTGGAACTCCGGGAAACCGCTTCCATTCGCAGGAGGGGGGTTTGGGAGATTCGGGGGATGGGGATTGGTGCGGGGGGGGGGGGTGTTTTGTTGTTTGTTTGTTTGGTTTTTTCACTTTTATTTATTTTATTGTTGTTATGATGATGATTTTTTTTCTCCCGCGCCCCAGACTCGGAGGGTTTCGGGCCGGAGCGGCCCGGCTCGGGGCGGTGTTTCCCTCCCCAGGGCCGGCGCGGCGGATCCCGGGGCGCGCTCCGGGGGGATCGCGGTGCGTCCCCGGGCGGTGGTGGGGGGGACACACAGGGCAGCGAAGCTGCTGCCGGGGACACTGCCCCACTCCCCACACCCCTGACGCCTCTCTTCTCTCTCTCTTTCTCTCTTTCTCTCGCTCTCTCTCTCTCTCCCTCTGTGCCCCGCAGTACGACGAGCTGCCCCACTACGGCGGCATGGAGGGGGTGGGCATCCCCACCACCATGTACGGGGACCCCCACGGCGCCCGCCCCATGCAGCCCGTGCACCACCTCAACCACGGGCCGCCGCTCCACTCGCACCAGTACCCGCACGCCGCCCACGCCAACGCCATGCCCCCCGCCATGGGCGCCTCCGTCAACGACGCCCTCAAGAGAGATAAAGATGCCATCTACGGGTAGGTTTGGCCGCGCAGGGCTCCGCGCAACCTGCGCGGGATGGAGCGCGGGGGTGGCGGTCGGCGGCGGGGGGGAGTGCGCGGGGTGGGGAAAGGGAGGGATGGGCAGCGCTGCGGGGTGAAGGGCCGCGCTCTTAATTTTGTGTCGTCGTTGTTATCGGCTTAAAGGGTGGGGGGAGAGAGGGCTGGGGGGTCCCCCTGGTACGGGAAGCCCGGGAAAGTAGGGGTAAGGGGCAGCAGGCATCGCCGCGGGGAGGAGAAAAATAATATTCCCAGGGCACAATCTGCGCCGTGTTGGTCAATCTCTGCACGGAGTTTTGGGAGCAAGGGAGAGTTTGGAGCGCTTTGCCCAACTTTCCACCTTGTTCGTCTTTCCTTGCGGTGTGAAGGAGAGAACTCGAGAGCAGCTTCTCTCAGCCTTTTTTTTTAATTTTTCTTTTCATTTTTATTTCTTTTAAACTTTTTATCCGAGAGCATTGAATCTTTCTTAGTGTGGCAACTTGTAAAGCGGTTTCTAGGCCGTTGCGGTGGGAGCTGATGGGATTACATTGGGCACAGATGCTTTTAAAATGTATCTGCCCAGCTGGAGTTTGAAGGGAAGTTTAAGAGCCTCTAAAAATCGCTCTCAGGACAGTGAGGAGAAGGGGGAGGAAAATAAAATTCATGGCTTTCATTCGGTTTCTTTATTGGGTTATCAGAAATCTGCAGGGTTGGTTAAAACTCGGCAGTGAACGGTACCCAAAAGGAAAAAAAAAAAAGTTTGAAGCCCTGGGAGGAAAAAAAAAATAAACTCCCTGTTAAAAATATACATGTATACGTGTGTATGCGCCCACGCTTATTTATTTATTTAAATTATTAAACGGGCGAGGCAACCAGATGCACACGCTGCCTTTCTCCCGGGAAGGCTTTCCAAGCTGGGATTGCCCAGGAGCACCTGGTTCCCCCCGCGGGTCGGCGGCTGCGGAGCCCTGGGAGGGCGGAGGGCCGGGCAGGCAGTGAGGAGGCAGCCGGGCTGGCCAGCCCCTGCCAGTGGGTCGTAGCTGTGTTGAGTGGGTTTAGGGGCTTTTTCTTTATTATTATTATTATTATTATTATTATTATTATTATTATTATTATTAGCGTGGGGATTGTTTCTGTTTTTCTGTTGGTTTGGTGGTTGCTTGGGTTTTTTTTCCCTTTCCCTTTTCACTCCCAGAAAGTCCTCCAGCAGAAAACGGGAATTAAAAGCATGAAAGGCAAGAAAAGTGTACATCCAGGGGATTTTAATTTTTTTATTTTTTTTTTCCTAAAGACAAGGAAAGTTAATTCAAAATGGCTGCTGGAACCGACTTGGGTTTTATTCTTGGCTTGTCCTAAGGTTGTATTAACAATATCTGTGGCCAGACAGCGCCGAAAGGCCGGGGAGATGCTGGGCTGCCGGCCGGCCAGCTGCGGGAAGGGGCCGGGACGCTGCGGGAGGCGGCGGGGGGTGCCGGAGCCCCGTCTGTGGGTGCCCCCCTCCCCGCTCACGCTGCTGCGGGACTAACTATTGTTGTGTTTGGCTTTTTTTTTTGTTTCGTTATGATATTTTCCCCCCCTCTGTGTGTGTGACTATTGTATTTTCTTTCAGACACCCCCTGTTCCCTCTTTTAGCACTGATTTTTGAGAAATGTGAATTAGCTACATGCACACCCAGGGAGCCCGGGGTAGCGGGAGGCGATGTTTGCTCCTCTGAGTCTTTCAATGAAGACATAGCAGTGTTCGCCAAACAGGTCAGCAAAACCGGGTTGAAACAGTAAAAGAAAAAAAAAAAAAAAAGGAAAAAGAGGGGAAAAAAAATCCGTAACGAGAAAAACAAGTCTCTGTTGAGATAAAGATGTGCGTTTCCCCCTCCCCCCCTCTCTTACTGCAAGAGGCAAAAAAACCCCCAAACCAAACCAAACCAAAAAACACTCTAAAACCCCAACCAAAGCAAAACACACAAAAAAACCTAATCGGGAAATCTCGGCATTTAGCAGCCCCTTAAAATACTGGGTAATGTGGAGCGGTCTGTGCCTGGCCGGGAGTTTCGCTGCGCGGCTCCCGGGAGCCGGGACGGGCTCTACCGGGGAAGCTCTGTAGGTATTTTTCGGTATATTTGATTCACTTGCTCAAGTGTTTGGCTGATGTACTAAATCCAGCAGTCAGGGCTTTGCACGGAAGGTTACATAATGGACCCGACAGTGTAATGAAGCAAGAAATAATAACGTCTGCTTTTTCTGCTTCCATATTTCAAATCTTTTTTATTATTATTTTTTCCCCCTCTCTTCCCCTTTCTTATATTTAGATCCGAGCAGAGAAACCCCTCTTTTCCTCTAATCCTGAACTGGATAACTTGGTAAGAGTTAACACTTCTTCCTCTCCCCACCCCCACCCTCCCTTCCCATTTATTTATTTTTTTTTTTTTAACTTCTGTGTCATTTGGAGAGGTGGTTTAGTGGTGCTAAATTGAAAATTTCTCACGTGGATTTTTTAAAATTACAATTATTATCATGATGATTTTTATATTTACAAGTAAATACGGTGTGATAGTTGCCTGAAAGTAAAAAAATCCCATAAGGATATACATAAAGGAAAGCCTCATCCAAAGGGGAGCTGGTGGGCTTGATGGTGAGCTTGCCTGCCCAAGAGGAGCGTGGATTTATCCCCGCTGTAGCCACCCGTTCCACGCACCTTTTAGCAGCTCCATGGGAAGGGAAACTAGGGGATTGCTATGACTGGACATGCGCTGGTGGCAAATTCACCAAAAATGAGATCTTTTCTCTCTTTCTTTCCTCCCCTCCTTAAGGATAAGTATTTTGCCTCCACTGTAGGAGTCCTGGTCCCACTTTCGCAAGGCCAGGAGCCAGTGATGGTGTTTAGAGAGTTGAGTTTGGTTTTTTTTTTTTTTTAAAGAAATGTTTATGATCCGTATAATTCAGTTGCTTCGTTGCAATTGGGATTCTTTTTTTTTTTGTTAACTCTAGATCGCTTCTCGTTAAACAGCACACAAAGCCACCGCTATTAAGTTTTAGTGTTATTGCCATAAATCAAAACAACTTTTTATTTACTACTAGAGAAAAGTCAAGCTACAAAGTGCAGCCGGGGCGGCTGTGGGAAATATCCCCAAATCCAGGAATGAGATAAATACTCGTGTTGTTTGTATCTTTGCAGATGATTCAAGCCATACAAGTATTAAGGTTTCATCTGTTGGAATTAGAGAAGGTAATTTTTGTCTATCTCTGTCTTTCTCTTCTCTCCTTTCCCCACTTTCTTCCTCCTCTGTTTCAGTACTGCTGAAGTTCAGGCTTCTGGTAAATTTGCATAAATGTCTTTCTTTCTGGTAATTAGTGTCAAGACCAATCTTGGCGTCCATTTCTCTTCGCAGTTTAATTACAATTTCAGCCTCTAAAACCGAGCTCTCGAACGCCCAGGCCTTGTGTTCATTGTAATACTTTGCTGGCTTTGTATAAATAGTTGCAGTTCTGTGGTGCCGCAGATGAGACTTGAAATAGTTAGTTCAGTCAAGCCCCTGAAACTGTGATTTAAAAAAAAAAAATATATATATATATATTGGTTTTTTTGGTGATGGTGAGGAAGAGGCTTCGGTTGCAGTTAGTTGGAATGGGGATTTTTTTTTTTTTTTTTTTTTAAGAGCCATCTGCAGGTCAGGCTCAGGGCGCGGATTGTCCTGTAACATTTTGCAGAGACAAAGCAGAGTTGATAGTTCTGTCTGTCTCTTGTTCCTGGGAATATTGTACACCTCCGAGCAGAAGAAAGAGATTGCAGCCTAAATGCAGGATTTTTTTTGTTGGCTGTTTTAGAAATCTTAGGAGGGAGAATGCTAATTTCTGAGAAGGCGGTGTCATCCGAGCTCACATTAAATTGGAAGTGCGCTCTTGGTTTCCTGAGGATTTTTTACGTGTCATTGATAGCTGGCCTACAAGAGAATTCCCTTTCTCCTAAAAATAAACATTTTGAGAGGTTTTTAAATAGTTGAAAATTTTCTCAGGAGCCTCAGTCACTTTATCTAACCATAACTGGCAGGTTGTTCTTGCTCTACCGAAATGTGTTAAAATCTGCCCATTAATAAAGGCGGCTCAGGTATGAGTCTATCAGAACGACTGGAGATTTCATTGCTTGGATGCCTATAATGTATTTCAGCCCAGTGCACTGGGATTTTTTTTTTTTTTTTAAATCCTTTTTTCTGTCCTCATACCCCTTTGGAAAGTGTTTATGATGAAATAACTGGATGAAATTAAATAGTTTACCTTAAATGTCACCCATGCAGGTCACCTCTCTAATGGCCACAGCTCCGGGAGCAGATGAATTTAACACGGGTGTTGAATATGTTGTAGCCTGTGAATCATCTTGTCACTGTCAATTTTCTGGGATATCTCTATTTTGCGAGAAAAGAAAGTTATTCCTAATTCTGGATGCGTCTAGAGGTCTCAGGGGGATAATTGCACTGTGTTTCCCCTGTTTAGGACTTTTGATGTCACAGGGGTGAAGGGGGGAGACTGGTTGCACTTGTCAATTTTACTTATGTATTCCTGATTATATTTTCTTGCTTTTTGCCCCCCCCCCCCTTCTTCTTTTCTTTTTCCTTTTTTTTTTTTTTAACCTCTGTCATAATGTAGGTACACGAATTATGTGACAATTTCTGCCACCGGTATATTAGCTGTTTGAAAGGAAAAATGCCTATCGATTTGGTCATAGACGATAGAGAGGGCGGATCAAAATCGGACAGTGAAGACATAACAAGATCAGCAAATCTAACGGATCAGGTATGATCTCGCCAACGCTGCACGCTAAAATTTGTATGCAGATCGCTCGCTGGGTCACTACGCCTCCTTTTATTATTTGCATATGATTAAGTCCCTTTTAGATAAATTTCCATCGAAATGAAAATTTTTGAATAATGTGGCTATTATTGCTTCATTAAGGCTTGTTCCCGAATTCGACCTGGCGAGATGAGCTTGTAAAAGCATCGCCTGCAAACTCGACCTGTTTCTTGTCGCTTTTAATTTTTGTCTTTATTTTATTTACCCTTTCCAAGAATAGAAGTGGTGTCTGTGGATCGCTGGCTTCTTTGTAGCTTAGGGGAGGAAGGGCTGGAGTTGTTGACCAAAATAATAATAAAATCCGAGATAGGTGGTCCGGGGAAGACAGAGAGGGTTTGAAATCTATCAAATACTGGCTATTTTCTTCCCGTCTCTACGGTTCATTAGTCCGTCTTGTCAGTTTTCCTTGGCCGAACGCTTTTAGACTTGAGTGAACATTGCTTTGTGCACGCCTGCCTGCTGCAAACGCGCCCATTTTATTTTACTTAATCGGGGGGGGGGGGGGAGGGAGAAAATAAAATGGGATTCAGGTTTAAATTTCTTTTCCCTTGATCTTTCAAGTTTTCAAGCCCTCTCTTTAAAAAATAAATATAGTCAAAGCCAAAGCCAAGCCAGCAAAGCCTCGCGTGGCTGTGACGGTGTCCAGGTTTTGTTTGGGATGGTTCGGACCTTTAATGCCGGCTGCAGCCGGGTGGGAAATGCGGGTGAGCTGAGTGAGGAGAGCTGGCTGTCCCCTCTCCCCTCCCTCCTCCTCGTCTATCCCTTCCGCCGGCTGGGATCCTTGCCTTTTCATGGGAGCATTTGGGGCTAATGCAGGAGGTGCCCAGATCTAAATTAAGCTCCTGGATGATGGAAGTGACTGAGATTTGGCTTTTATTCGAGTTGGGTGAAACGGTGGGGTTTTCGCGGTCGGTTTGTTTTCTCTGAACTGAGGGGTAGCAGCGCTTTGCCTGTGAGAGAGGGGACCTCGAGCACACACAGAAATATAAATCCCCGGTTAAAACCCCCAAGTTATTTCTTCTTTATGATCAGCTATGCAAATAGAGTCTTAGGAGTGATCTGCTCCTGACTCTGGAGGTTTCCTTTTGTTCAAGCAAGGGGCAGCCAAGCAGACAGGAGTTGCCTCAGCCGCTTTGCCGTTATCACCGGCACTGTCAGCTGGGAGTTATTTCATAGATCACCGACATGAAGGTGCGTTGCATTGCAGCGTGGGCAGTATCTGAAATATTTTCTCCTGTCTGCCAAAGGCTATGGGGTAGTGTCGTGACAGGGGGAGGCAGGCTCAGAGGAAGGCACGAACTTTTGAAAAGGGGTTTATGTGCGCCTTAGGTGGGTTGTTTTGGTGTTTTGATTTTCCTTTCCACCCAATTTTGCAGTGAAGGAGGAAAGCTTGGTGGGGCCGGGAGGAGGGCGGCACAGCAGGGCGGTACCCGGGGCCGGGGAGGATGCTCCGGGCGGCTGGCAGCCCCGTGCAGTGCCTTAGTGCAAGGGGAACCCTCCAGCCAGGGTCTAGCTGAGGGAAGCTCGGCTCGCTTCTGTTGAATAAAAATTGTAATCCAACAAGTCTAACTAGAAAATGGGTTTCTAAAAGCTCTGGAGTGCTGGGTACATAAAGCTATTTGAGCAAATTACAAGAATCGCTCAGGGGCACGAATGAAATCAACACTTTAATTGCCTCCAAAATGAAGATTTATACCCCATTTTCCCAACGAATCATTATTTTATTAAAGTGAAAGCTAAAGAAATGAAGCTATAGTTTTGGGGTTGTCGGGGGTGTCGGTGTGTTTCTCCACACACCCCCTCGCCTCTCCCTCCCCCTGCCACCCCCTTTTCGTCGCCGGTACCGCGGACCTTTGCGCTCCCGGGGCCGTCCCCTCTCCCTCTGTGCGGTCTCCAGCCCCGGCACCCCCGGCTTTTGCGAGCGCAGCCCCCGCCACTCCCTGGGGGTGCTCCGGCTCCTTGCCGGGCAGCGGGACGCGCCGTTCCGCGGGTGCGGACGGGCTGGGGAGCGGGACTTTGCTTTCCCCGCCGAAGGGAAAAGATGCAAAAATGCGCTTTCCCGCCCCCTCACCCCCTCCCCTCTCCCGGCCGATGCGGCAGCGGATCAAACCCACGGGGGTTGCGCGGACGGCGGGGGGGAGGAGTGTGTTTACCGGGGGGATGCACAGCCGCCCGCGCCCTCCGGTAAACTCCGGTGCCAAGCCCGGCCCCGGCGCGGCCGGCAGTATCTGGGCCCTAATGGTTCAATAATAAGGTGTTGAGTGCTGGTCGCCGGGGCGGCTAATTAGGATGTGGCTGCGCTGGGCGCGTTTATGGCTGCGCGGCCTTGGGATGCGCGGGCGCGCAGGGCCGGGGTGGTGGGAACGAGGGGGCCCCCCGCCTGCCCAAGGCTCTGCTTGGGAGAGTAGTAAAAGAGTAAGTATGTAAAAAAGCTTTTATTATGGATTTAATTACATTTTCCTATATTGTGGTAGTAAAGGTTACAGTTAACAGGGTGTTTTTTTGCTTTTAATTTATTGGTTTCCCCTTATTTATTCTTTCCTTATAGGCCCCTCAATGCCATTGCCTTTAAGTCCCCCCGGTTAATGGAAAGCAATGACACTAATGCTAGATTTTGCAAAGTAAAGCCCTATAACACTAACCATTGTTCAGTGATTTAACCAGCTCAGTGGCACTAGGTCACTAAAATAGCATCCTTCTCCCACAGGCTCGACCCCGCTGCCTGCCAGGGTGAGACCTGCGGAGTTGGTGTTTACCATCACGGCTCCATAAGTACAAGGCAGGAGTTCGGGCTTTTTTTTTGCTGGGGATAATTGAACTCGAGATCAACCAGATCCCGGGACATTTAAAACCGTAGCTGAAGAATTGCAGCCATCCTCAAAAGTTTCAAAATAAACCTTTTTTAATCATTAGCTTTTCAAACATTTGCATGTTTAAATTTTCAAATGTTTGTTGGAGCCCAGAAAGATTTAGAACACAGCTGTTGTGTGATGTGTCTGGGAAAATTCCCTCTGATTAAAAAAAAAAAAAAAAAAAAGCCCAGAGATTGTCTGTAGTCTAACAGCAAAAGTTCAGTTTCTTAGGTAATCCTAAACTGTCACTGTGGGCCTGTTTTCTTGAAGCCACATCACCCTGGCACCCAGATGCTCTAGTCTGAACTATAAAATTCCCCTATAAGATCATGTCTACAGAAAGAAAGCCTTTAGAAAGTCCTTTTAGGACAACATGGTACAAAGTACCCACCAAATCCAAATAAAGTACAGTACCGGCATAGGATAGATTTTATAGGGGGAAAAACCAGTGTTTTTCTTATGGAAAATAAACTTGTTGAGCACATCCATGGAAGCATTATTTGACAAAAATTGCAATTTAATAATGCACGAGCCAATTACAGATGCAGAAACTTTTAAAGGCAAATCGGCAAAGAGCCAAATTCCTATAGGGACTAGGAGGGAAATGATCAAAAAATGAACATGAAATAAGACTTCCTGCAAGACGGTCCATAATTCAACATTATTTGACTCCACTGTCAGGGAAATTGTTGAAGGATAGTAAACTGATACTGGAGTCTCAGTCATTTTTGTTATAGTCTTAAATGTTTGCAACTGTGGCATTTTAGATGGCCCTTCTTGGGTGATAATATATCACATATATATATACGTATATAATAAAGCAACACCTCTATTTATATTGCAGTAGATTTTATTTTAATGCGCGCCATTCCAGAGTTGCTTTAACCAAAATGCCGATCAACAGCAGCTTTTTTTTTCTTTTTTTAATGGAAAAATTACTTAAAATATATTCTTTACGAAGAAAGAATCATAAACTGGAATCCAATACACAGCATAGCTAAAGGTGGTAGAGTTGTTCAGAACATTAACCAGTTACGATTAGACTTAAATTTCCCAAATTCTCAAATATATCAGCTATACCTTGTAGCCAGTACAAAATAATGCCTTGGGGGGGAAAAAATTACTGAGAAAAACTGTTTTACTTGGGGACTTCTTCACAGGTACTTTCAACCCATGTGTAGTTTTAAGGAGGAGGATAAGAATATTACTGCCTTCAGGACACGTACTCCCATATTGGAGGAACAGGCGTCAAAATAATAGATGCAGTGTAGAGGGTGCAAGGTAGAATTCATTTCTGCATAGTAAGAGTTACAGTGAAGTAGGACTCCGAGGAGGGCTAATAAAATAATGTTTAAAAGACTCAAAATTTAATTTTCTTCCTCTGACGTTATGTCACCTTGAGCCAGTGAATCCTTTTGTTTGTTTGTTTGTTTTTGAGTAACTTTATTTTTGTTGTGATATTTAGAATGTGTTACCATGCTCCAGTTTGACAGACTATTTATTGTGAAGACAGAACATGTTAATTTCTATTCTGGGAATGTTATCATGCCCAGATACACTGTGGCTGAAATTGAGCAAAATGAGCTTTTCTTTGCCCTCCATTTCTTTAAGCAAGTAAATACATTGTTAAGTAGATATAAGATTGATTAGTTTTTCTTAAAAATATCTCTGAGAGGACTCCCTGAAACCTGTTCCACTGTCCATAATCACGTCTTTTTTTTTTTTTTTTTTCCTAGTATCCAATGTGAATTTCCTGTGTTGCTGTTTTTGTGGATTACACCTTGTCCCTTCACTGTGCACCTCCAGGCTCTCTGCACTCTTTTGTTAGAAGTCTAAAACAAGCAATAAGCCATCTCGTCTTCAGGCTGAACAAATCCAGCTGTCTCAGCTTCTCCTCATAAATCATGTGCTCCATCCCCACTGAGGAATAACAACTAATATATGATATATCACTGAACTGACATGACTGTTTTACTTCTGGGACCAAAGCTTGTTGCCTTGTACTCACACAGTGCACCTGGACTTATTTTAGGTGTTTTGCCATATAGACAGACTCTTAGAAAGTGGATGAGGAAACAGTTTCACAATACTGATTCTCCTAATGTGTTGTTCATGAACACCATTATTTCTTTAAGCCACTCAGTACATCTGAAATATTGTGCTTTGGGTGCATTTGGATTTTAGAGTGCCTCAGTTGTATGTCCATTCTGGGTACACAGATGACATGCCAAGGAATAGCAAGGATGAATCAGGCTCAACTGTGATAATAGGGGCAGAGAAGTAATGAGACTGTAAGGAAGTCCAAAGCAGCCACAAAATATGGCAATGGTGTCATGAGCAGTTGTACAGCTGCTGGAGAGCAGCTCACTGTTACTGTTGATCAGAGTAAGTGCCATGTAGCGCACACACGACTTCACTGAAGCAATGACTTTCTTCATACAGGGAGAAGATGCTAATATGATGGCACTCACACCAAAACCTTCTCACATTTTTTGCCATTTTGTGCTGAAAGGGCCTGTTGCCATGTCATTTTGCTAACATTAGATAAGTGATTGAGAAAGTGAGGTTATGCTTCCTAAGATCTTCACCTGGCCACCTAAGAAGACAGTGCTTAGCAGACGAGTGGCTGGAACATACAGGGCAAACACATGTATAGCGGAGCTGTGCCTGCAATTATAAGCAGTCAAAGCAAGACAGTGACAACATAACCAAATTGTTTCGGGGAATGTCTCACACAACCAACATGAAATTGGTCAAAATACTCCTGGTTCCCCTTTGAGACCTTTTGCTCTTTTTTTTTTTTTTGATGCAGGGTAGGAAAAGGCAACAAAGAAACTACTGCCTGAGGCTTTTACTTGCACTCCGCGCTGGGTTTTATGGGACAGGCACCAGTAACAGATCAATCTGGGCTGTACGAGAGTTGAGGTGCAGATGTGTGTCTGTGTGAATGACTCTGCCAGTGCCTGTTGGAGAGAGGCAGTGCCTTCCTCCTTGTAAGCACATATGTAGTGTGTAAAGAGAACAACACCCTTCCTGACCAGTGCTGTTTGGGAAATGGTGATTAGGCTGTCTCTTAACCGTAACATAGTATTCTAGGAACTATTGAGGTGGGAAGGTCAAAATTCTTCAGGCTTTAATTTTATCTTTTCTCCTGAGGTGCCTTGTGCCCTCTGAATAAAGGCTTTTTACACCATAAATCAATGCCCCAGCCTCCTATTACTGGCATTGTCATGAACTGCAAACCATGAAGTCCATGGCTCAGTCATTGACTGCCTCTTAGCACTTTCCCAGGTCCTAGCCAGAATCTAAAATTCATAATTATTTTCTTCTTATCTGAGCACCCCTCTGGCTTAAGAAAGTGGGTCTTCTTTGAAAGTAGGTCAGACTTACTCATGCACTAATTCTTCATCAGGGGCTGGTGTCAAAGGATTTAAAATCCTTTGCAGTCCTTGTGCCAGGAACTTCCTCAGAGCAACTTTGTGACACATATGTCAGAGTGGTTATTTCACTTTCCTCAGCCCTATCTTCACCTTGTTCAGCGCAGGAAGTAAAAAAAGGACGCAGCAGTAGAGGAGGTTTTCACTCAGAACGTCTCTCCCTGCTTTGCAGATGGTATTTTAAGGAAACACATTATATTTGATAAATGCTAGAAATCCATGCACTACATGATAAATGCCAGTCAGATATTCAGGTTAAAAGGGTGCACTTGCTGCAAACTATATTGTCACACTTGGAGTCTGAAGCGTAATATGTTTTTCTCCCCCTTTTTTCTAGTTGTTCTTTATAGGATTGCAGACTGTTTTTCAAAAGTGTGAATTTTAGAAAGTGGAGTGCTGTCTCAGGAAGTGCTATGGATACCCATCCCTGTAGAAAGAAACAAAATTTAGCAAGGATTTTGGGTATATTTCCATAACTGGATTTTAGTAAAATCTGTCTTTGTAAGTAAACTTCTTCAAAAATTATTTGAGATGTTTGATTTGTTAATGAAATACATTAAAACATATTCTACCATGAATTTCATTTCTTTTCCTCTGGATAGATTTCTACATTTTCCCTCAGATTTTCTTCAGACTGGTGTGGCTGCAATATTTTAAACCAAAATGGAAAGATAAACAGCTAGAAAAACAGAGTTAAGATTTGTGTCCCAAACTACTTAGTCAACATACATATAGTTTAAATGTATGTTAGTAAATCTTGAATCTGTGGTGAAGTGATCTGTGTTGTCTTACTTTAGGAAATGAAAAATTTTAAATAATTTATGAGCTGCTGATTGGTTTACAGTGAAATTTAAAGCTGGGTGGACATGTGCTTTCAATGACAGGCTGTTCAGAAGGTCATTCTGCTGGAAACAGTGGAATCAAACCTGTAAGCAAAAATGAAGAAAATAAAGAGATGCAGGGATCTGGGTTTTAATTCACTTTCAGGAAAGATCACTGTTGGTGGTAAGGTTGTAGCAAGTAAGTCAGGGCATTAACATAACAAAAATTCCCCCCACAAAAATAAAAATAACATCATCATAACACCAAACGAAAATGGACAATTCACACAAAATCCATCCCTTGACCCTTCAGCACAATTACAACAAAAATTCCCCGTGAACACTTAATTCTCCAACAATGTTCAGTACTTGTTTTGTCCATTACTTCTCCCAGTTACTATCCTTATCTCAAGATCCTCATGATCCAAGTCCTGGCACCGAAAAGACTGTGGTGGGTTGGCCTTGGCTGGATGCCAGGTACCAAGCTACCTATCACTGCCCTTCCCAGCCAGACAGGGGAGAGAGAATAAGATGGAAAACAACTCATAGGTTGGGATAAGGCAGTTTACTAAAGCAAAAGGGAAACAGGAAAAATAATAAGGTTTATTCTCTACTTGCCATCAGCGAGAGATGTCCAGCCATTTCCTGGGAAGCGGTGCTTCAGAACGTGGATCGGTTTCTCAGCAGGCAGACATTGTAAACAACAAACAAATGCCCTTCCATTCCTACTCTTTTCCTTAGCTTTTATATCTGAGCTGACATCATATGACTAGCCTTTGGTTAGTTTTGGTCAGGTGGTCTGATTGTGTCCTTCCCAGGATCTTTCCCTTGAGTGGGGGGAGGGATGTTACAGTGCTGATGCTGCACCAGCACTGCCCAACAATAATCAAAACGTCGGTGTGTTATCAACACCTTTCTAGCTACCAAAGCAAAGCACAGCACTGTGAGGGCTGCTGTGGGGAAACGAGCTTCACCTCAGCCAGACCTAATATAGGTGAAATTAAGCTGCTGCTTTAAATGAACTGCAATTGTAAGAAATGGTTGAAGCTTTTTGTGTTTGTGTTTGTAGGCTTCTTTTAATCCCAATAGTTACTCAATTCCTTATAGCAATTTTCTTTCTTTTATTTTTTTTCAGGCTTAACAAACCTTAAAAGGACTCTGAGAAAACATTCATCATTTTGTCAGTCTTGACCAATGAATTTTATAAGATCCCAAGAATATTTTGAAAGGGTCCCCCAAATTTCAGTCAAGGAGGGACTCTTAATAGAAAACATGTCATACATTTTTACCTGCAACTAATATTTTGGTACGTCATTATATGGCAAAAGTCTGCTGGTGGAGAAAGAAGACTCCTTTTGTTAAGAAATTTTTTTCACTGGTGGAAAAGGCTGGCATCCCCTTATAGTATGAAGTTCTTTGAGAAAAGCTGGTGGTTTCTGCTGCTGCCTGTAGTGCTAAGAGTGGTGTGCTCCTCATTTATCAGTGTGAACCGTGGGGTGAAAGTGATGAAGGGACAGTCTGTCTTCCTGTCAGAAGATGACCTCAAGTTTTCAATCCCCAGAGAGAAGGATGTCTGCAAAGTTGAAGTTGTGATGAATGAGCCAATAACACAGAGAGCTGGAAAACTAACTCCACAGGTATTTGGGCTACGTTGTGCTGCTCTGAGTGATCGTGTGTGTACAGGTGTGGGAGAAACTAGAAAGAGCTGCCTTACTGTTCTTTTTTTTCCTTTGGATAGTGACTAAATGGCATGAAACTGAATGGCCTGTGGGATTCAGCCTTTTGGTTAAGTAGACAGCTGGCAGAGAACTGCAGCGCGGAAATCCGAAAGCTGAGCTCAGTAACATGAGTGAACAGAAGTGTCTCAGAGTCTCCTTTCACAAGCAAAGAATGAGAATTTCAAAACTTTCAGTTAGCATATATCCTTGAGTCTCTCAGCTGCTAGCTTTTCAATCATGAGGGTAACCAGTGCCCCTTGGGTAATGCATACCCCACTACAGCATTTTGCATTTTAGTCAGAAAGCCACTACTTAGGGAGCAATTAAGAAAAAAATAATCACATACAATAAGCACATTGTGTACACCATTGTTTGCTCTGCTCTGCAACATCCAAATTGCTAGCAGATGGCAAATACATTAAAAGCCCCCTGTTTTCTGTTCAAATGTCAAGCTTGTAGGAATAAAGACATGTATTTCACATATCACCGTTCTGCTACTCATCTGCTTTACAAATTGGCCCACCTGAGTCATTGCAGGAAGGATTATAAAGTAATTGATGTGAAGAGGTAATGATATAGATAGAAGATGAATGGTTTTAATGAAACACAGGCAAACAGGTTTTGTCTTTTAGAAAATTTTTTTTACCATACAGCATACACTTTTGTGTATTTCTATATGTATATAGTTTTAAACATTCTCTCCAAGTTTTTGGTGGTTTCTGCGAAGGTAGGCACAGGAGGACCAGTTTCAATAGATTTTTTAAAACTTTTGTCTTGGTCATTGTTACTTTCACAGACTACTGACAAGTATTTCAGCTGAATCAGCACCACTAAGGAGCAGACTGAGGGAAAACAGGAGGTGTTGCAGTGAGCAGGGCAATGTGTGATCTCCTCTACTGACCCCAAGAAATGTAGTGCATCTGCTGAAACTTCCCTGGGGCTTGTTCTCTGCCAGCACAGGGACTCTGACTATAGTACCCACCTCTACTTCCCCAGTATAGGTTGGCTCTTGATTCATGTAAACATAGAATCATTAAGGTTGGAAAAGGCTTTGAAGATCAGAGTCCACTAAACTGTGTCCCTTAGCACCACATCTACACAAGTTTTGAACACTTCCAGGGATGGTGATTTCATCAGTTCCCTGGACAGCCTGTTCCAATACCTGACCACCCCTTCAGTGGAGAAATTTTTCCTAATATCCAGTCTAAAGAAGAGGAATTAAAAGAGGAGAAAAAGAGAGACACATGTCAAACCTCTTACAAACCTCTTCTGTAGGCAGTGTGGCTGAGGAAGTGACTTTGCTTTCAGTTTCCACCTCAGCTTCTACGTGCAGTAGAAATACCAGGTATTTTGAAATAGCCTCTTTGTCCTGTGTAACCCAACATGTTTCAAGCACATAGTTAGAGGTACTTTCCAAGAGATCCTAGGAGATGTGTATTCCCCCTACCTTGTTTTCCAAAATACCTGCAGTCCTTGACTTCCCTGCTCCCAGCTCCACCTCTGTTGAGAACCTGTCATTTCATGGCTCTGGTGTGTGCCCAGGCAGTCGGATGTGGCTCTTGGAGGCTACAGGTACAACTCATCTAGAGGGAAGGGCTCTGCTGGGCAGGCAGCCCTAGGGTACCACGCAGTAGAGACACTCATGGCTTCTCATGCTTCCTGAGCTTTCACCGTTCCCCAACAAAGGTGCTAGAGTCTGGATTTCCTGGTGCCACTCATGCTCTTCCTACAGGAGATCCTGCAGCTAGAAAATGTCTCTGTTATGATCTGGTTCACTGCCAGTAAAGTGAGTAATGTTCTAGGAATGTATGACAATTTAATTATAAATTGTAATTGAAAGGCAATTGAAGTGGAAAAAACCAAAGCTAAACAGTAATTAGGAAAAGATTTAGATGTCCTTTGTGTTACCCAGCAAATTTATAGGCAATTAGAGTTGCCTGTTCATATAAAAGGAAAACATAGCAGGAAACATGAAACAGATGTTTCTTTTTGCAAAGCAGATTGTGTCTTAGTACACATATCAACTGACTGTCACAGTGGTAGCAGATCTTCATGGAAAGGTCCTTCATTTTCTAGCTCCTTGTTATCAATTAAGATGTGGAATTAGTGGTGTCTTAAAAATAGAAAAATTAATTCTTTGATATGAAGGGAACTGATGTAATCTCTCTTCATGATATTTGAAAAGTTATGGCACTCAGGGCAAGTCCCAGTTTCCAGTCTGAAAAAAGGGAAACATTTTACATCTTTAAAAAGAGTAGGTCCTCCTTAGGGACTACTGACCTGTCAGCCTCCCCTCTGTGCCTGCGAAGATCATGAAACACATCCTTCCTGGAAGAGCTATGGTAAGAGACAGGGAGGTAATTCGGGACAGTCAGCATGGCTTCACCAAGGGCAAGTTCTGCCTGACCAACTCAGTGATCTTCTGTGATGGAGTGACTGCATCAATGGACAAGAGAAGGGCTACAGATGGCATTTATCTGGAGTTCTGTAAAGCCTTTTACACGGTCCCCCCCAGCATCCTTCTACCACCAAAACCCTACTGACTTCGAGGGCTCATCAGTCTCATCTTCAGGGTACAACATTAAGCTTCTGAAGCTGTAATATGAGTGGGTTTTGTATATAATATACTTTCTTTTTTTCCCTGAAGGTAAAACACCACATAACTTCTTCTTAATTTTATTTTTTATTTTTGTAGAATATCACTTAAGACTATCTAATTAATTGCTTAATTGTCATGTTCCTTTTTGTTAGTTTGTACTAAGAAAGAAAGACATTAAGGAAGAAAAATATATATTTGTTGGTTTTGTTTGTAAAACAGCAAAGCACATATTTCTGTGGCATGTGAAAATAATACACAACAGAACAGCCACAACATGGCCAAAACCTTCATCATATGAGAGTAATTTTGTTTTTCACAAACTGTTTTTGTCCTTCCTTTCTAAGCAGACTTAACAAATGAAACCAATCATACCTTTGGTAACACTGTATATTACAGATTATTTCAAGAAGTTGATCCATGTGTGTCTGAAAATCAACTAATCCATTACTTAAAAAAAAGAGGCTTTGTACAGTGCACATCTTGATGAAAATTAAAAGCAGGCAATACATTTTAAAATTGCTAAGAATATAGAACAATTATCACATAGCTTGAGCATCTGAAAAATAACTTCAGTAGAAGTGGACCTTTCCAGTAATAATAAAAACTGATAAATTCCAACCAGTTTTCCATTATGACAGCTAATTTAGGAATTAGAGTATTACTTTATTTTTACACTGAAAATAAGAGTGTTCAAAGATTTTCTCCATGAGCTGCACTTCCAGTCATTGTTTTAGAATCTCACTAAAATTCCCAAGACATTCCACCATCCTCCAAAGTGTTTGGGGAAATGAAAGTAATTCAAGCAAGGCACTTCATTTTCATGATTCTTTTGTCGTATCTTAATAAATGATTGTCAGTAAGAAATGACCTTTTTAAAAAAAAAATGTAGGTCTCCTGTAATATATAACAGACATT
>JAWWES010000115.1:16366118-16376118 GCA_035583135.1 Lophotriccus pileatus
TTTTTTGGTTTTTTTTTTTTTTTGTTGTTTTTTTTTTTTTTTTTTTTTTAAATCATTGAAGACCCCAAAAGCAGCCACCCTTACAGCTGGGTGTAAGATTTGCTGCCTTCCTTAAGTTGCATGCTCACGCCTAACTTTCATGTAAAGTTTTCCAAGCTGAAGTTACGTTTTGTTGCAGAGAATAGTTCAGTTGTCAGATTTTTTTTTTGGAATTCTTTTCAGCGTCAAACCTGAGAGACCTGAGTTTAAATCCCAGGTAACGTCGGAATTCATCCTAAACATTTGCGAGCGTATTCCAAGGTGTTCCTGGAAGCTGGAGCTTGCCACGTCTGTGTGTCAGCGACCGCAGATTGTTATTTTGGGGTGGCTTGGAGGTTTGCAAGTTGTGAAAAAATGAGTTGTACCTTAAGTTTAACCTTTATAGCTGAGGGTTTGAGTCTTCTCTGGCTGCTCGTCCGCAGGTAACAATAAAGGTAATGGGCTCTGCGCGTGGAAGGATTACTGCAGCCCCGCATGGGCAATGTTAGACTTTAAAAATATCAGATTATATTGTGCTTGATCAAAATGAATAAGTGTAGGTCATGCTGATAAATACTGCTTTAAAAAGCAGTGAAAATCCAGTGCAGCTTCTTTAAATTAGGGAATCTTCCTTTTGTTTTGTTTTGCATTTCTGCGTTTGGGGTTTTTCAGTCACATGAGCATGCAGTTAGGATCTATCTTGTGTAATCTAAGCAAGTTTCAGAAAATAAAGAGGAGGGTTGTTTCTGGTTGTGAACATTTTTGAAGGTTTCTGGAATTGTTTTCTGATGGGGGCTGTGTAGGAGAAGGAGGTGTGCGCTGTGGTGTCACCTCCTGTCCTCGGCGTATTACCTCCTGCTCCTGATGCTCTATTTCTCAGACTTAATGGCAAATTTGGAAATGAGTGGTTATATTTGTATTTTTTCCTGTAGTCGCAGCAGTATTTGGAGAGGTTACCTCTAAGAGAGCACACATTTTGTGTTTGGGCTTCTTTCAGTGTGTTTCTGCCGCTGATTAATGCCTCCATATCTAACCCACTGCCGATACTCTGTAATATGTCTTAAAGACAACTTGTCAGCAGTTGTTTGAGCTCTTCTTTGGCCTGCTTGGTGTGGTTGCCTTTTCCCGTTTTGCTACCTTTAAAAGGTGAAAAAGGCTCAACTCTCGTGGGCTCATTTATTAGTTTTTTTGAGTGTGTGCCCGAGAGGTGAAGAGTGACACGGAGGTTTCAGACTTACGTGGGTCATTGCGCGTGTGAAAGTGATAGCGCAGGTAGTGAGTGGTTTCTGGGGGTTGCTGCATTTTGGAAACGGAGGTTTGGGATTCATCAGTAGAAGTCCGGGAAATTTTTTAAAATTTAAAGTTTGGTTTGTTTAATTTAAATAAAAAAAAAATCAACCCCCCCCCCCCCCGAATTTGTCCTATAAGCAAAGTTTGCAATTTAAAAAACAAAGGAGACTGAAGTGTGATAATACAGATACTGCCATTTTCTTGTGAATGTGCAGGGCTTGAGGGAAGGTAGGATGGAAAGAAATGGATTTGTGCCCAAAATCTGTGCCCAAATTTGGCCATTCTTTTGTTGGTGACAGGATTGGCTGCTGAAAGTCATGGTGGATTCTTGTTTTGCAAGCGGCTTCTTGTTTTGTGAGCGGCTTCGTATTTTGCAAGCATCTTTAAATCCAGGCTAGGCACCTCATTAAAGAAATATTTCCCCCTTGCCCCTGTCGGAGGTTATATGTTAGTCATCCATGAGTTTTGGGGATCAGTAAAGGGATAACTGTGAATGGCAATGGTCCATAGCGCACAGGGAGTGGGATGGGTTGATCTAATGTTCCCTGCCTGGCCTCAAAACTCGATGAATCTCTGGGTTTGTCCACACAAGGACACTCAGGAGAGGTAAGACAAATTGATTGGGTGTAAAATTAAAGTGCATTAGTTAAAGTGCATTGCACTATTGTGTGGATGCTCTCATTCAGAAGTAAAGTGGCCTTAGTTCACTTTAGCCTAATCCCCTTTGGAGTAGGCCACTTTTCTTTTGAATGAGAACATCCACATTAACTTTTAGTTAATTCGTCTTTCCCGGGCGTCCTGGCGGCCTCGTGCCCAGCGCTCTGGAGAGGCTGGGCTGGCCGGGCTCTGGCTTCCTGCGAGCTTTAGGTAAGCTTTTCATTAGGCATATTTCATCTCCGCAGCAGCACTTAACCACCGGCGTCCGTCATCGCCCCAAACGGGGCTCTGCACCCTCCTCTCCCTCCTTCTGCTCCTGCAGCTCAAGAGCGATATTGTTTGTAGTGCTGCCTGGGAAAAACATTGGAAATCTTTATGGTGGCAGGGGTTTGGAGAGGGATTTGGCTGGGCGGGGGGGGTGGAACTGACGGCACCCTGTGTCTGGAGGGGGGCTGTAGTTTGGGCGTTGGATTTTGCAGGTGAATTTGGCATCAGGCTGCTCCTGGTGTCAGTCCTCCTCCCGATAACCTGAGCATATTATTTTGCTATGGTGGTTTGCTGTCCTGACACGCTCCCTGTTTAGATAGTTTCTTCCATGTTTGCTGATAAGTCATTTTTTAAAGACAGTGAGGAAATCTAGATTAGCTTTTTTCAGATGATATTTCCAACCAGAAAGCCAAGACTGAATATTAGCCTGTAGGAGAAATAATTTATCTGGTGGAAAAAAAAGTATTGGTAGGATAGTTTTGGGAGCTGTTTTATATTCTTGCTTGAAGTTCACTGAGTTTGAGTTTTTGTTAGAGGTGTTTTCAGATGTCTTCTAGAGCTTATAAGTAACCTATTTATTTACTTTTGACTGGCTAAGCCATGTGTGCAAACTCTGTGCCTTGTCACATACTTACCATTCCCCCTTCCATTCAGAATAGAATTTACAAGGCTTCCTGCATTAGTAAGCAATTTGCTATTGGAGCCTTTCCTAGAAATACAGAATTCTATTTCACTGAAGTATTGTCTTTCCTCTTCAGTCAGGGCTGAGGTGAGCTATTTTCTCAAGGACTCTCCAGGCATCTATATGATATTCCCACTTGGGCAGATCATCTCCAAAACTGTATTACCTACTTCTCCATCCTGAAGAGCCATTGTAGTAAATTAAAATTCTCTTATTAACATCACTGGACTTCGAATTTGGCCAGCTAATTTTGTTTGCAGCTTGGCTCTTTTTTTTTTTTTTTTTGTGTGTGTTTTTTTGTTTTGTTTTGTTTTTAATATAAAGCAAATATGCATCTAGACCTTCTTTGTTGAAGTAAACTGGCCAACAATAAGGGGGGTAATTCTTCATTTGCTTAAAAGGACTGCCTGTTTTAACTTCAGAAATACTGAACAAGAGTAAAGCAACAGCTGATGCTGTCAAAGGCAGCGTACTCTGTTCAAACAGCTGTACAAAACGCAAAGCTCCAGTATTAATCCTGCCATTCACAGTTTATTTAAGTTTTTCAAGCTTCTCTCATATGGGCATGGCATCAATGCCTAATTATGCCTCCATTAAGGTTACTGGGCCCTTAATACAGAAAATTATTGTATTTAAACTTTGGAAAGCTGCATTGGTGTAATCTAAGATTCTTGCAGCTGGCACATGTTCAGGGAAGGCAAAATTTACCTTGTAATTTTCTTTTCATTCATTTGGCCTTTAGTTTTTGGTCCAGTTTTGTTCCTGAGAAGGTCATATCATCACTGGTGTTTTTAACGCAGGCTTTAAATAGCTCCATGTAAGTCTGCACAGCTCTCAGGAGGAGGGAGTAAGAGCAGATTAAAAACCCTATGGCTTTGTCCAGTTTGCCGGGGTGCAGGGCTACAACTCTCTGTGCAAATAGAGATGGTAGATCCAGATGTCTGAAGCTTGGCACACAAGGAGTCTCACTGGTGTTTTTACCCTGCACTGAGCCAGCTCAAGCTCTGTCAGTGCAAGCTGTGTTTTATCTGTGGGCATGGTAGTCTTGACCCCTGGCTTGGCTGGGGCTCCGTGTTGTGTTGGGGAGGGGTGTGCAGAGATGTCCCTGGTCTCAGGTGGGATATCACCTGTTTACTGAGGCTCGACAGCAACCCGAGGCGTGAGCTCTTGAGTGCTTAGTGACTGCTTGCCGATATTTGGATTAATCCAGTGAGCTAATCCATGGGCAACCCCTTGCTAGAAACCCCGGGAGCACACAAATACTGTGAACTCAGTAGGTGGCACTTTGGTTTTAGGCTTGAGTCAGCGCAGAGGACCCTTCTTCTCCTTGGGGTACAGGCATAGGGACGTGCTGCACTACAGTGCCCTTGGCCCCTGAGCTCCTCCACTCGCTCATGCGCTGCAGAGGTGCCTTGCGTAGAGTTGGCCAAATTTTTTGATGAGGGGAGTGTCCCTGTGGCCTGTAATTTATAAAGTTTCCCTTGTGTACTGTTGTGCAGTGTTACAAGGGAGTAGTGTCGCTGCTGTTTCGGTGGTGGGTACGGCCGTGCCGCCACAAGGTCACCTGGAGTCACAGCTTTGCTCTCCCCTTTGCACAGGCTTTTTGGGCGGCACTTGCCATGAACAGGGGCTGCACAGCTGAATGACACCACTGGGCATCACCGTGATGGGAGGGTTATGGTGACAGGGAGAGGAGCCCTTCAAGCACGTGTGCGAGTCGGTGACAGCCAGCTTCCCGTCATTTTCTGGTGTTTGTGGGGATGCTTAGGAAAAGGGGCCCTGTGTTTGCACGGATGCTTGGGAAGAGATGCTTGTGTACACTGGTGGTAGTGTGGGTGCTATGCTCGAGCCGTTCCCTCCTCTGCCCCTCTCTGCCTGGAGGATTTTGCAGCTGTGTTTCCCCTGGAGCCTCCTGGCTGTCCTCCTTGTTGTGTTGTGCAAACCAGTTTTACTGGCGTGCCTTCTACCTACTAGGGGAGTGTCATTGTGCTTTTCCTGTGTCTGTGAGGCCCTTGGCAGTGCTTTATGGCATGGCTGTGTAGAAAAAACGTGGTATGTACAGACGTGTCTTGCTACCATTCATCTGGTTCCTGTGAGGGATTTGTCTTCTATTACTGTTTTTCCTTAAAACCAGAGTGAGGGTATGCACAGGACTAGTATGTGCAGAGGGGATTAATTTTGTCCTTAAAGTGCACATGTGTGTGTCGAGCCAGGGTTTGGTCCTCAGTGACAAGTGTTTGAGAGATCCTCTGGGTGAGAAGTGATACAGCGATGCTGGAGGGGCAGGGATGGGGAATACTGCTCTGCTGACAGCATGAGGCAGAAGGGGAGATGCGGATGCTCTTCCCGGGTCTGTCGCTGAGGTTTTGGAGCGAGACGATTAGGTACTTGTGAGCCGAGATTTTCTGCTTCTCCTTTTTCCTTATCATCAGGTAGGGTTGATATCTTAACTTATATGTCATACAGTTGATAGTAAGTTGCATATATAGTAGATATATAAGAATAAGAAGCGATATGTTGTAGTAATTATTTCACTCTGTGGATAATTTGAAGAAAGTATTGCAAAGAAAGCAAATAATTTCTGTTTGGTGTCACGGGGAAGCACTACAGTGAATTGAAAGGTTGATGGTAAACATTGCTTTTGGTGGCTTTATGCTTTGGTTTTGGCCCCTTTTGCCATTTTCCACTTAATTACCATTTTTTAAACAGTATTTAAAGGAGGGAGGGGATAAACTGAAACACTGGATGGAGAGGTAACAGTGCTGCCAGTAACTTTTGCACAACGAGCAGAGCTGTGGGATTGACTGGAAACATTTGTGAGGTGGTGGCTAGTCTGTCCATCCTGAGGTCTGCCTGTCCCAAGGCATGGGCCCATGTGGGGCCATGCCATATACTCTACACTAGTACATGTGCCGTTGGGTACTCCAAAACCTCCGAGGGAGGTGCAGTGAGGCCACACGGACCTCTCAGCCCGACTTTTTTGGGTGACTCTGGCAGCTAGCCGTGCTTCCAAGTCACCCCTCAATGAGCGGGTGGAGGCGTTGGGGAGCCACGGCCGCCTCAGCCTGGGAAACCACCCCTGGAGCTCCCCGTCCTCTGGTTCCCGCAGCCTGGGCTTGGTGTGTATTGTGGCCACTGGCTCGCCAACGTGTGGCTTGCAGAGCCAAGCCGCGTGGCCACTTCTGCCTCGCTGCAGAATCGGCTTGTTGTGAAATGGTAGAAAGTGGAGGAGCTGATCTTCACAAGGGTTTGGCCATGAGTGTTGGAAAATGTGAATCACGGGGATTCCAGTTTTAAGCCTTCTGGAGATAACGGGCAGCACGTACTGGAGTGCGTGACTTGCAGAGGGCCTTAAAAAGCAAGGCGGTGCCCTCAAGATTAAGCAAACGTTTTATAATCAGGAACACATTTTATACCCAGCACAGGCTTTTGCAGGTATCACATCCATCCAGACAGAAAGGTGTAGCTGGAGCGAAGCTAATTATACTGCCATTTAATTTTGGTGTTGAACAACAATGCAAGGCGAGCGGGCTCTTGAATCCTGTGAACAATGTGCCGTAATCAAAATATGCTGACTCCAAATGGCGTCTGTTGTCAGTTAGCTAAAAAGACCATTTGATAGTTGTGACACACGCTCGGGGTTTTTTGCTTGCGATGGAGCTGGAATGAAGTGTGGCTGTTGCAGAACGAGGGCTGTGCTCGTGCCTTCCGTCCCTGAGAAGCCTGACTTGGGCCGATGGGATGCTGGAAGTCAGAGCCCGCATTTAAGTGCCCGTAAAAATATTTGCAGCAGCTTAATGTTTGTCTTTCCCAAAAGGTATTACCCCCAAAAACCTGTCAGGGGGATGCTTGGAGATGTGGGTTTTGCTGTAAATAAACCTTTTGCTGTTTGTCTGAGCCCAGATAATTCAGGGTGAAGTGCACATCTCTTCACAGTGCAGACTCCCGCAGAGGCTGCCTGCTGGGACTCTGGTGGGAGAGAAGGGACAGGGTGGAAGAAGTTGAGGTCTTTCTCTCACCCAAATCTGCCTGGGCAGGTCAGTTTTGGGACCTCAGCCAGCTGTCTGACAGCCTATGCTGTCTCATTCGTACCTGAGCATCTGGCAGATCCCCTTCTAAATGACTTTTAACACATAAACACAATAAAAGGAAGGGATGGCAGACTCTCATTTTCAGGCTAAGTGGCAAGGCATTTTTCCTGTTTACACCTTTGGAGGAAATCATTACATGAAATATTGAACAGGAAACTCTTATTTGCCTCTGAAGACCTTTTTTCCTGGTCTAGAAAGATGTGGAAAATGCTAGAGTCCTATTAAATTTAGTAGGAGCCAAGGAAGACTAACACACCTCAGCTTTTGGGAAGTAGCGGTGTTGTTTGGGGCTGATATTGTGCATGTTTCTGCATGATATTACACTTTAAAAAAAAAAATAAATCTATATGGAGCCATGATTTTTATCTGCTCTGACCATGAAGCTGTGTTTCTTTATGTCGGGAAAGGGCTGGGGATTAATGCTATCTAACGATACGTCTCTTATCAAAGGGAGGAGACAGGTTTACAATTAGGGGTTGCTCTAAATAGAAAGTACTAGCCAATGTTTGTTGTGTGGGAGACAAAAACCCTGCATCACCATCAGCTGGCTCAGTTAACCTGGCTGGGCAGGCAGTGTTTACTGTTCAGCTGAGATTAAAAAAAAAAAAAAAAAAAAGATGGAGGAATGGAGTAAGGTCAGTCAAATTTTAAGGCACAATGTGATTGAGGCTCTAGCTGCTCAGTCTTCAAGGGTGTCCATCACGGCTAACACATGCAGCAACCTCCAATGCAAGAAGCAAAACCTGAGGTCTCACTGTCCAAAATAAATTTGCTTTTGTCATTGCCAGAGGTGGTTTTGGGGTGCTCGGGAGTCCTTTCTCAAAGAAAAATCCATCTGCCCACTCTTCACCCCATAAGAGGACTTGGAGATGATTCCCTGAGTGCAGCAGGTTTGATTTCAGTATGGGCAGAAGGTGGTGGAGCTGTGCTTCTGACAGAATGCAGCCCAGGCGAGGGGGGGCCGTGCATAGCTGTGAACACGTGCAGCCCTGTGTGCACACAAACACACTCAAATGGGGTTTTTTAAAGTCTTGCTTCTGCAGAGTTGACAGGGCTTTGGTGCCTTCTGGAAGAGAAGAGCTGTGGTTTTTCTCCTTCCTCTTTGTCTTTATGTCCCACCCAGTCTTGATGATCTCCATTTCATTCTCCTTTGTTTTTTGTGGTTTATGCTTGCTGCTTCTAATTATTCTTTTTCCTTTGGAAAGCACTATCACCCTGTCCTTTTGCACTTGTGTTTTCCATTCATCCTGTTTAGGAGTCTCAGGCCCTTTCCTCTCTTCTCCCTGCTGTGCCCTCTTCTTCTTTGTGTCCTGAGGGTATGGAGGGGATCAGAAGGCTGTGCTGTGTCAGGGATACCTATATGGGTACATGACCAGTGTTGTGCTGCACACACTGGGTAGGGTGAGCGCTGAGTCGTGATAGCAGAGCTAATGGAGAGGACCAGTGTTGTTTGGTGGATGTTGGTGTGATGACCTTTGACAGTGTGCAGCGTTAGTTGTGCCCCTGATCCCTTCAGCTGAAATCCTGGCCTTGTGAAAATCAGTGGGAAAAGTCCTGTTTATTTCCAGTTTTCTATCCTCTGTGGTATTCACATTGATACCCACTCTTATTTCCTTTTATCTGTTTGTCTCAGAAACCATCCTGTGTTGAATGCATAAAGACAGCTTACATCTTATTTTTCCTGCGTGGCTGCGAAGAGTCGGGGAAGAGTCTTACCCTCATTTGCAATAAGGGGAAACTAAAGATAGAAAGCTTATGACTTTTCTGGGGCTAGGAAGGGAATCCAGGTCAGAGCTGAGACTTCCATGCAGAATTTTTTCTGCTTTTTAGTTCGCCGGGCCTTGCCTCCTCTAACGCTGCAAAGGTTTCCATCTGTGCTCAAGTCGCCCTCGCTGTTCTGCTTAGTTGCAGGCGGAGTTATCGCCTGCCTGTCATTTCAACGACCTTATTTCTCTAGACTTGGAGCACCTTTTTTTCCATCTGAACCAGATCTTTGTGCCTTTGTTGTTGTTCTATTAAAAATAACTCACCTTTGAATCAAAGTCGCACAAAAGCAGATTGTGGAAGAGTTGTTGGCAGTAAAAAACATCTATTTTTCAACATTTTGAAGCCTCTGCATGTATCATTTATTCTGACCTTCTTGGTGCTGGTTGTATTGGGTGTGATGTCCCTGTTTGGTTTTGGCAGGCTGGGAGGTGGGATTTCTGGCTGTCAGCCTCTTTTAGTCCCACAAGGAGATGTTCAGGTGGCCAAGCCATGAGTGGGGCCTCTCAGAAAATCAAGATAGTCACGACTGTGGATCTCGTGGTCTCCAAAATCCTGCACTTGAGTAAACTTCTCTATTTTACTCCCAGTAAACTGGAAGGTGTCCCTGCCAATGGCAGGGGCTTGAAACTAGATGGTTTTTGAGGTCCCTTCCAACCCAAACCATTCTATAATTCTGTGTTTCTATAAGCAATGTATGTGTGTGGAATCTAGGAAATACATGGCATTATATCTTTGACATTAACAAAGTATTTTTTTAGTCCTCTATACTAGTTTGTATTTTTTGAGGTTTTCTTCCCAATTAAGAGAAAAAATTTCTTATATGCTGAATGGAAGACAGGCTATCCTAGGATTGTTACTTAGCTGTGTCCTCCAGAAGTGAAGTGGGATAAGGCTTGTGGATTGCAAAGCCCAGGTCTGTCTATCATGTAGCTCTAGCTCCATCATCAGTGCTATGGATTATACACTTAAGGTATTGAGCAGCTGTATTGAATGTTTTGCCCATATGAGTTTGGGAACATCAGTATGGCCAGCAACCAGAAATATAAACTATGTAAAAAATAAATCTTTGCTAGATAGGTGGGTTAAATTTGTAGGAGATGGGCGTGATGACTTAATGAATCAGCCCCTGGTTTTCCTTTGAGCTCTTACCTGTAGCGAGCACAACTATTTCCTAATGTGGAAGGTCACTACCCTCAACCTCTTGCAGTTGAAGGTTTTTAAAAGGTAG
>JAWWES010000115.1:16381118-16488848 GCA_035583135.1 Lophotriccus pileatus
TGCCTGGAAAGAAGGAATAATTTGGGGGATGTATTTGCCAGCCTTTTCCTGTAGGTTTGGGCCTGGGTACCACTCTCCTTGGAAGTGCATGAACCGGGCATTTCTTCCCCATCTCAGATTTTTAATTTGTTAATTTTTTGGTCCCACAGCCCTCTTGGAACAGAGACCATGATGACACGGCATCAACGCGCTCTGGGGGAACCCCCGGACCCTCCAGCGGAGGACACACATCGCACAGCGGGGACAACAGCAGTGAGCAAGGTAGGAACAGAGCCCTCACGCTATCTTAGCTGGCAAGATGTGCTCAAGGGACTGGTTACTCTCTTTCTGATGTTGAAATGTGCTCTGCTACCAGGGATTTTGTGCTGAGAAAGGTCTATCTTCTTCTTTTTTTTTTTCCCGACACTTTTTTTCTCCATCTCCTCCTAGTAAAGGGATTGGTATCTTTATTTTTTCGACCCTGCCAGCAGGCACACTTTAGAGCAACATATGTACCAAATTTTCAGTATGCTTAATAAAAATAAGAATTGAGAAGAGCTTGGGTTTTTTTTTCCTTCATTCAAATGGGTTAAAAGATGAAATCTTCAAAACCAAATGTAATTAAGATTGTAGAAATGCATGCTAATATTTCAAAGATGCCATCAAAACTTCACTGCATATAAAGAAGAGAAATGTTAGCTGGCCCATTTGACAAAATCCTGAGCAATGCTTTTATTTACTTTTTTTTACTCAATTCCAATTTAATTGAATGCAAAAACATTCTGTTTGAGTGTCAGGCCGGAGCAGCTGATTTAGCAGGGTGAGGATGAAACAAGCTTGGTGCAATGGAAGTGGGACATACTACAGATAATCAGTGCTGTCTCAGAAACTCAGAAGTATAAAAAGCTGAATTTCTGGATTTTTTTTCTGAGAAGCTGTTTGAATGCTTCATACTTTTTCTGAACAGACCAACTGCAGTGGATTTCGTGTTAATTTAATGCAATTAAATTTTAAAAAGGATCCTTAATCTGAATATAAAAGAGAGTGCTTTATTGAAGTTGACTCTGAACTCACAATAGGTATATACTTTTAAATCTGGTTTTATGATCATGTTTCATTCAAGTGCTGTTAGACAACAAAGGAATTGTGTTTCCGAAAAAAGGTTGAGCAGTACTGATTAGCATTGCAAAGTCTGCATTTAACAAGATTAGTTTTTAAACTAAACCAGTATATTTTAATTTTTTATATGCATGGACCTAACGTACATCTCTTTATAGAATTTTAAGTATTTGAGACTCGTTATTGTTTAAAGAAAAGTTGCTGACTTCATCGCAAGTACAGCCTAGTAAAAATGGGGCCTGGAATAGTAAACTGTTGCAGAGCTGAGGCAGAAACTGGTAACCTTCTGACCTCTGACTTTTACTGGAAAATGATATGCAACATAAATTCAGGGGGCCTTTTTTCTTTCAAGTATGTATACATATATATTCTAGTGGTGCTGTTCACAAGGCTGTAGTTGAAGTGGTGTCAACGTGTTCATTAGAGCCCCTTGCTTTCGGAGCAAACTTTAAATCCGTGGGGTTTTTTTAAGGGTGAAAAAGCTGCTGCAAAAAATAGGCTTTGAACTAAAACATGGTGTTTTGAGAGGGTTTTTGTACTCGGATAGGGCTGTTCCTTTTATTAGACGGATGTGCGTGTGTTTATGTGGATATGTGCGTGGACAAAACAGCTGTGGGGAGGCTTGCCAGCATGCTCCTAGACTGCTTTGGAAATGGAGATACTCAGTTCCTGGTGTACTTTTAAAGGTTTTTTCAGGCTTCTTATTCTCCTAAATATGACATTTTAGTAGTCTAGAGTGCCTGTCATATCTGATGTCTTACCATCGCCGTCCTGGTCAGCTCCTAGCAAGGTGCATGCTGTAAACTCAGTCAGAAAGGGTTTTGTAAAGTGAGTTTCAAGCCTGAGTGCTACTAAATATCTGCAGAAGGACATGTCAGTGGTGCTTTATCCAGTTCTGGAACTTTTACCCAAATCCCAGTGGTTTATTGAGGCTGGAATTGCTGCCAGTGCTTGATGTGTTTTGTGAAGAAGGCTCATTGCATTCAAACTTTAGGGAAGAGTAAAAAAAAAAAAAAAAAAAGAAAGGGAATTTGCTAACTGGAACTCTCAGGTCAAATTTGGGAAAGGTGTTTTGGAAAGGAGACCCTGTCCAGAAGGTCTCTGTTACTAAGACTTGCCTTCAGGCCACTTTCCACTTGGAAATGGCATTGTTTTTGAGGAACAGGAATATGGGAAGGGTAGCAGTGGTTTCACTGAGCCTTGCTTTATGTCTTGTTTATGTGAAACACTCTGATGGTTGAGACTATAGGGGAATCTCATTTGTTTAAGTACAGCCACAACTGCATATACACCTTCTGTAAAAAGAGCCAACAAAGAAAGCATGATTTTTAGCCTTTCCATATGGGGAAGAAGTCACAAAATACGACCCTGAAGGACCAAAATGGAAGAGAAGAAAAAGATAGCAAATATCCTGCCTGTCCCCAACTGCCTTAAATTTCCAAATGCTGTGATTTGGTGGCTTTTCTTCTGTGGCCTGTTGTTAGGAGTGCAACACCATGGTTAAACTCCTGGATTTACCTCTGCTGGGTGCTTTTCTTGGCAGCAGAAGGAGCCACCATGGCACTGCCACAGCGACCGGGTGCTGCGGAGGGGTGGCAGCGAAAGGCTGGGGACCCCAAGCTTGTGCTTGAGAGCATAGGAGTTAACTTGAGATGCATGTGTTGCGTGACATATATTCAGTATATTATGGGCTTCCCTATTTTTAGGAGTTTGTAAAAGTTCCTTTTGGTTCCATCTGTCAAGAGCACGTTTGCCATTTTAAAAAAAAAAGAAAAAAAAAAAGGCAAATCTGATCACCAGAAATAAAGCCCTCTAAAACTGTCTGGTTTTAGGTTGTTCTCACAGCCTACTTCCCTAGTTGGGGTAGGTAAAAGCACCTTCTGGGCCAGGTTTCCAACCTGGCTGTATCACAAGGATGTACTTGTGAGCTTTGCATTTTCAGAGAGGCACACAGACTGGAAAGCTTAAGCCCTTTAGCAAGACTTTTCTCCCTTAGTCCTTAAACCAGACTATGTTAAGGTCTATTTTTGGACTTTTTGGAGATTTTTCTTCTTTACCTTGCTCATCACTACAAATCCTTAAAAAGTGTATTTTTAACCTATTTATGTCATGATATGCAGCACACATTGAGTGACTGCCTTTGAAAACGGGGGAGATGCTCCTTCCTGTAAACATTTTAAAGTCTTTTTTAACATGTAAATTTATTTACTTAGTAAACAGTAATGACTCCCAGCTGCTTCGATCTATTGTAGAAATCCACATTTAACTGCTAGAAAGCTGTTCTGGGGTCTCGTGCCACTGAACAGCAGGGTATGTTATTGCATAGCACGTTGACACAACCTCTTCTAAAGGCCTGGTATTGTGTCATCGTAGGGGATAGTTATAGTACAGGAATGCAGAATAATATTATGAAAAAGTTTTCCCATTGCTCTGAACTTAACGGGAAGGGCCTTTGTAGGTCTGCCTCCAAATGGTGCAAAGAGATCTGAATTTATGCAGTGGAGAAATATTTAAAAGAAGAGAAGCAAATTCTTATGTACAGGCAGGTGATGCTGAGCTCATGGCAGCACTGTTTTATCTTACTGCATCTTCTAACTTGAAAAGATTCGTGTTTGGTGTACTGAGAAATCTATTTTGTTTGTTTTTCAAACAGTGAGGCCAGGAAAATGCTGAACAAAACCCTGGTACAGTCACTTTTAATCCAGAGTGTAGCTCTTTATTTCCCATGTTTAGCTCTCCTACATGGCTTAAAAGAAAAAGCAAAATAATCCATCAGTGTCACCTATTTGTGTGTATTGTTTCTTTCCCGTTTTCTTTTTTTTTTGTCAAGGCCTCAGCCTCGGTTCAAAACATTTTTTTGTAACCTCCAAATAATTGTTGCTCCTTCAAGCCAGGAGTAGGAAGCAGCGATACTTCTTTATAAAAATGTATCAATGGCTGCAATGTTGGGTGGTTTTTTTCCAGGCTTTTGTAGGAGTTTGAGCAACCTATAGGCAAAAAGGCAATCGGGTTTATTATTGCCAGGAATCTCCAGGCGATTGTTTGGAGGCTGCAAAGGCAGGCGGCAGAGCCGGGAAGAGGGGGAGAGAAGGGCCACATTATGTTCCAGATGACTGAGCAAGGATTTATATACCAGCTCTCTTTTTTTTTTATCCCTCCCTTTTTTTTTTTTTAGCATGGGAGAAGAAAAGTAATAAGAGCGGGGAGGCATTTGAAGCAGTCAGATGGCCGATGACTAATGGGATAGGTGGGCAGGAGCCCGTGGATTGGGTGTCTTAATGAGCACATTTCGCACCGAGTTTGGGCTGCAGTTCCCCTTCACCTTTGGCCTTTATTGACCGAACTGACACTTCATTTTTCACATACTTCCAATTATGGCTGAGCTTAAGTGTTGCCCTGCCTCCTTTCTTTCTTGCCTATGGATGGCTCGAGAGTGGCTGAGGCCACAGAAGATATTTTAATTTGAAAAACTACCATAGCAAGGCAGGTTTAGGGTGTAACCTGAAACTGCTGTCACTTGGCAGTTTCTCCGATGAAAACAAAAGTTTCAATGTTTCTTGTTTAGCTCTTCCCCCCTCCTCGCCCCCCACTCCTTCTCCGTGGTGAGGTGGGCAATTGCTTTGGGAGCCAATGGGTTGGTGACGGGTGTTTTCCTCGGGATAAATCCTTTCTGGCAGCACAGGTGTAGTGGGTGGGAGTAACCCAAGTACAGAGGCAAACCCAAGTAAAAGCTTGAACGATGGCTCCTTGTTCCCTCCCAACGCGGCGTCTTCTCAAATGCCTTCTTGTGGTGTGATGCCCTGTGATGTCCTTTGCTGGACACTCTCCTTATGGAAAAGCAAAACATCGTTGTGCTTGCACTTCTCAAGCCTTAGACAAGTGTGGGTTTGTTGTTTTGGTAATATTTAATGCATGAACACAGAGTTGAGCGTGGCCTGGCTGTGAAGCTTTGAGAAGTGGCTGAAAATGATGCTGGGAGAGGCAGGTAGGATGAGGAGATGGACGAATCTGCAGTCACGCACCCCTTTTCTGTACAGGGAGAACCATGATATATCTCCCACTGCTCAAGCCTGTGTGCATTTCCACGTTGCCTTTTACATGCAGAATCCTTCCAGGGAGGAAATGTCTGTTTGCTTTTGCAGGGCTTAGGGGGTTTCGGAGCATGCGGTTTTCCTACCAAATGTGAATTCTGTCGGAAATAGTTGGAATAAGTTGCGCTCGCATGGGGTGGGTGGGTTTAAGAACAAAATAGCTGCTGTTAGACCTTCACTTCCCAGCAGCACCACTGGATTTTGCAGCGTGGTTTCCGCTACCAGCTCTGTCACTTGAAGTTTGGGTGAGTAATGAGTGGACATGTCACCTGAGTGCCAGTGGTGATTGCTTTACATTTAAATACATGGAGACTGTGCCGACAATTATTTACATCCAAACAGTGGCCCCTAAACCACAGAAGTATTTATCTCAAAAAAAAAAAAAAAAGATGTATTACCTATTTTATTATGTAGCCCTCTGGCATAGTAATGGCATGGCATATTTTTACTATAATATGGTAATAAAAGAATATGTAAAAGGCAGACAAAGGTTCTGTCTTTTCACTAAGGTGACCCCTGTTACCAAGTAACTGCTTTACTTATGAGCTTATTAAAAACTCAAAAAAAAATGAGCTTTTCATACTTCACAGGCATTGATGTGAAAATGAGCTGTCCTGCGAGTAGTTTTCTTGATCATTTTTAGAACAATTGATTAGCCAAAGAGCCGCTGTCATTAGTTGACATTGACTGATAGCAATTTGTCACAAGCTTCGAAGGTCAGCCAGGCAGTGGAAGCTTCGGCTTGTCTTTGATTGACCTTTTCTGATGCCATTATCATGCGATTGGTTAGACTGGATGTGACCCTCGATTAGAAAAGACAGGGCATTAGTCAACAGGGGCTGCTCCCTGTGTTTTTTCTGGTGCTTTATGTATTGTGAATCCCGAATTAAGCGTAATAGGCTTGTTTGAAAACGGAGCAGTATCAGTTTTCTTGCTGAGGCTCTGCCATCCCCTTTACTTTTCCTGCTTTTCCATCAAGCAGGCAGTGCTCAGTTTGTTTTAAATCAACGAGAGCACCTGTACCCTCTTCCTTTGACATGAGATACGAGGTTTAAACCAGGCCCATATTTATCTGAAACTCTTCGTGTAAGTGTGTATTCTTCAGCAGCTCCAGCATTAATTATTTTTATCTCCCCAGAATCATGTTTTATTTTTTAACAGTGATTGAGTAGTTGAGGATTATGCTCATAACAACATGATGTCAATTTATCATTCTGCTCTAAAGCCGGGGGGCGTGAAACTGCTTTTTTCCTCCTCCTGGTTTAGGTTTTTGGTTGGTGTTTTGTTTTTGGTTTGTTTTGTTTTTTTTTTTTTTTTGGTCTCATCAGCCTGATTCAGCTGTTGAAGTTAGATTTCGGCAGCATTAAGTCTCTGTGGCTCAGCTAGGCAGGGTTACACTTCCAGTATGGTAAGAGGGAGTGACTCCTCTCTTGGAAGTGGGTGTCTGTCGTGATTTGAGCGTTAACCTATTCTCAATGTCAGTATTTATTTCAATTGCTTGCATTAGCTTAAATGTCTGTTATTAACAGGCGTTCTCCTTTTTGTTTTGGCAAAGCTAACTTAAAATACTTATGAATGTTGCTTGTTTTGCCTAAATCATGGGCAACATCATCGTAAATGAAATTTTTTCCTTGTAAAAAACCCTTCCTTCCTCCCATTTGCCTTTCAGGGGAAACCTGAATTTCTCTGTCTAAGCACCAACTTGTTTTTCAGGTCAGCCCCCAGAGATAATAAGCAGTTCAAAACCAGCACAACCGTTTCAGCACGGTTTAATGTGACTTCCAGTCTTTGCTTAGGAAAGGCTTCCAGCTGGGAGGGGAGCAGAGAGGCGATCATGCCAGGGAGGCAGATCCTTCAGGCTGAAGCTATTGCCATCGCTGGCAGAGCAGAAGGAGGGAAAAAAGATTTTGGAAACTGTTTACCTTTAAAGTGGCTGTGGAAATACAAATATTCCTGACTTCTCGGCCTATCTGTAATCAAGCAGCAAAAGCCATGTGCTGGAGTCCTTTTTTACCTCCCCCCCTTTTTTTTTTTCTATTTTCTTCGCAATTTTTTCTAAACTTAGAAATGTCTAGCCCATTAAACATCTGTGTGGCTGTGCAAGCTGATGTATACATAGATGTGTATTTAAGAACATGGCCCTGTCCCTGGAATGAGCATCCCATCAATGATGCAAGGCTTTTGCAGCCCCCAAAGTGTGTCTGCACAAAACCAGGTGTCTTACTGAGGTGCAGGATCTTGGATATGCTGAGCAGGGAACAGTGGTAGAAAATGTCACATTGCTAAATCGCATCTTGGGCTGTTACCTAAAAGCTCCTGTGTAGGACTGAAGGGCATCTTTCTTTCCTCCTTGGATGGGGTAGAGAGAGGTTTGGTTGTAAGAGATTGTAGAAATAGGTTTCAAGTTTTTAGTGTCCAAGATGCCCTGTTTTAGCAATACCTAAGCTGTGTGTTTCCAGGATTGCTTTACGTCCCATGTCCTGGTGGTTTTATCTGAGTGAGACTTTAAGGTGCATGTCATTGACCTCTTTAAACTGAAAGTTAAAAAAACCCAAAGGTTGTGATCTTGAGATGTTTCTTTTGAGAAACATTTTATCACAATGAGTAGAAACCCATAAAACATGCCGTGTTTCTGGACTAGTGATGCAATAGGATGTACCATTAGGCTGCTTGGCACAAACCGTTTTCCTATCTCTCATTAAATGCTGTGAGGGGAAAACAAAAAGATGACTAAGGTTAGAAGAGAAGTCTTTAAAATTAGTTCTGTATGGAGAAAGTAGGTGCTTGTCCCATAACGCAAGAAGTAAGGGTGGGTGTTCATGGCACATGAGCTTTTCGGAGTGTTATTAGGTTTAAAACAAGCAAAAATGTTTTATGTGTTGGGTTAAACTTATTGCTACAGTGTGCTGAGGAGGTCAGCAGGGGACAAAAAGAGATTAGACCAATTCATGGAAAAATAGGTCCTTCTGTGGCTATTAAAAACCCTGGTCCATATGCAGCTACTGGCTCAGGAAGCTGCCCAAGTGCTGATTGTCAGAGCTGTGGCACAGCTGCCTCTGTGTGTGTCCCCCCCCCTTTCTATAAGGTTTGCCTAAACACCCATTATTGTTCATGGGAGACACCGACACAAGATTGAGTTACTTGGACACATCTCCTCTAGTTTCTATGTTAAAATAATTTTTTTATAATTCAATTCAGGAACTAAGATGCTGGATTTTTTTTTTTTTTTTAATTTCTCCCTTTTTGATGGCTATTGCTAATGCCAGCATGCTTTTGTTGGTAAGAAAGTAGACATAAGCTTGTATTTTCTTGCCCTTATTACCCCAGTGGTGGGAAGGTTTGACGCTATTCATTCAAATTTGACAGGTGATTGCTTCTGTAAATTAATGCACTCAACTCATAATTGTTGCAACAGAATTGTTTGATTACCTGGCGGTAGCCTCTTTCTCTCTGATAGCTTTTGGATCACCTGTTTGCTGAGAGCATTTGACAGTCCTCATGTTTATTACCCAATTGAATGTCAGTAGCAATTGCAGCTAAAGATAAACGAAAATGCAAGTACTTGTTGACCTTGACTTTTTTCCACAAGATATTGGACTTGATGGCTCTATTGCTGTTCAACTGATAAGAGTTATAAACAGTAGTTGAAGGAAAATGTTTTATTCCCAGAGGAAAATACCACACTGCTGTGGGAAATGGCATCTGACTAGCACTCTTTGCCAGATTTGCTTGGTTCACCTTCATTTAGGCTGTGGGAAAATAAAATACACATTTCCCCTTTTATGACTTTAATATCTCTGCAAACGTGAATTCCTGTGCTCTTTGTAAAGTTTTGTTGGCAGACTGTGCCAATAACATACAGCGAGCACGAGACCTCGCCATGTTTTATGATGTGCTATAATGAGGATTCTCAATTCTTCCTCATTTTCGGGCTGATTTGATAATTACAGGGAGGCAGCAGAGCTTTCTTCTCCTATTGCATCAGAAGCTTAATATGTCTATAACCAGAGAAGACTGGGAAATGTGTGGCTGCGGGTGTGTATTGCCAGAGTGGGGCTCTGCCAGTGGGAGTAGAGCTTGAGGATGAAGGCAAAGTGATTGCAGGAACAGGGGAATGATACTTTCACAGGCCATGTTTGCACCCACTTTTTAAAGCAAGGTCCCACGTGGGTTCCTCTGCAGGTTTTTGGGAGGAGGGGGCCAATTTGGTGTAACCCCTCCCCAGCTGCATTCGGGGAATGGAAGAAATGAGCGCCTGCACCGGCAAATCTTCCTCCTATAACCCTCCTCATATATATATATATTTATTTCTAATCCTGCTTCAATATGAAACCTGAAAGGAAGAATTCAGTGGAAACAGGAGCAGGCAATAGGCTTTGAAATCTTCCAGGATGAAAGTCATTGTATAAACATAATACATAAAAAGCACAAAAGACAGTGGAATTATATTCTTTAAAATATAAGTCCTTCCTCTCTTGGCAACTGCTCTGATAAACTCTGTACAGTATTGTAGGAGCTTGTTAAAGCACCAAAATGCAGGATTAAGCAGTGCTGTAACAGTTAGCCGAGTCAGACTAGTAATCTTATTGCATTGTATTTTTTTTAGGTAAGATTAAGCTGGCATTACATTATATGTTTGTGGGCGAGGGGCCATTCTTCAAGGGATTAATTAATAGGATCAACGCTGTAAGATGCTGACATAATTTTTTCTAAGCACATTGATGCACATGGGCTTTTTTATTCCTTTTCTTCCTTTTTTTTTTAATTTAATTTTAAATTCATGAATGAGATGGGGACTTTCTCTGAGCAATCGGGGCAGCACCTTCAGCGGTGTCGTCGTCGTCAGAGCCACCTATCACCGTATAATTCATCGGGGACTGCTTCTCACTGGCCTGGTGACCCACTAGTTGGTGCCATGTGAAATACCAGAGGGAGAGGCCTGATATCCCTTCTACCTGAGCTGGTGTGGAATTGTAGGGGTGTGACTAAGCAAATGTCTGACGTTGCTCTGGTAGGTCTTTGAATGAGAGTGCACTTCGTAAAAACCTCCCACCGTTCCGGCTTGCCTCTCACCACGTTACCTCTTCCATGTAGCCTTCGGTTTGACACACTTGAAATTTCGCTGGTCAGGCCTGGAAGGCGGGAAAAGATAAGGGAGAGCGTGGCTGGGCCTGTGATGTGCAGTGGGAGCAGTGTCACATCAGGGCAGGCATTAACACCCCGGGGCCCTCTGCCACCCTGTCTCCCTCTGCAGCTTGGGAACTTCCTCACTGCCAGGTGGTACCTCTGGCCATGGATTGTGCATATAATTTATTTATATATTATTACCCCATTGTAAGTGTTTGTTAATATATTTTATTTTCTTCCTCTTGAGTGTTTAAAATCAAGCAGAGTTTGCAGTCAGCTTTTGCGGTTCCCCTTTGCAGAAGTGTAACGTGGAAGTGTGGGAAAGAAGAAAGGGCATATAAGTAAATAATGCAGGTGGAACAGACATTTCAAATACTTGTTCCTTGGCCCTTGTTTTCCTGTGACTGATTCTGTTCCTCAGGAGAGAGACAGCCCTTGCAACCTGGATGCTGTGTATTTTCTCAAGGTTGTGAGTTCATCTTTTGCAGAAGGGCAGGAGAAGACCTGCTAGGAGACACCACTTATGTCCTTGGAAAAGAGCTAATGGTGGTGGAAGTAACCTAACTGTTTCTTAAAATCTTCCCCCAGTGCTCTGAATAGCAGTGTCACATGAATGCATGCTAAATATATTCTGGAGTCTGTAGTGTCCCAATGGACGCTGAAGAAGGCATATCTTAGCTCTCTCTGGTTGGCTAGTGAAAGTCATGGAAGCAAGGCTTGTAGGATGGAGAATCTTTTGTTGATCTCATGGTTGTGCCAAGAGGATCTTCTCCCTTTCTCCCTCCCTGGCACAGCACTGGGGGACAAACCCCACCGTGGAGCTCCCACTTGGGGCCCTGGATTATAGCACATGTGCTTCTGCATCAACTGCCTTCCTAAAGCAGGGGAAAGAGGGAATGGGGTCAGCATTAACTGAACGGCTCAAAATAAAGTGTCATCATTTAAAATGGAGTTAAAGTTTCAGGGCACTGTAACATCAGAGTGTAGCAGCCTCTTGCTAAAGAGCAGGGGATAGATGCAGGCAAATTGCAGCAGAGGGGGAAAGAGACAACAAAGTGGAATTGAAACATATTCATGCTGTACTCCCTCCTCCCTTTGCCACATAGTAAAGCATCTATTTATCCTCTCCTGTCCCCTCATCCTGCCTGTGGCAGTGAGGATGCCCCAGGAGAGGCTTTTGTGCAGTATTCTGCCTGTTTTCTTTTCCTGGTATCTGTCTGGACTAACCCATGAAAATTCTACGTGAGGTCAGCTGTGTAAAAGCAAAAATAGTGGTGACATTAATTCGGTATAACTATTGGACAGACTTGGTGTAGTTTTGTGTTGTTGTAGTTCTGTGACGGGTTGTAGGAAAGCAGAGGGCTGTTCTGTCAGTTGGTGAGCAGGCTGAGCCACAAAATCTTTGAATGTCAGTGTATAAATATTTATAGTTTGTGTGTGTATTTGTTCCTATACGTTCTTGGATGTGACTTCTTCCCACTATTACACATTTTTATTCTGTGAACCTGGCAAGAAAGGTGGTAAAACAACCACCCATGTGAAGTACAGGGCTTTTTTAGAACCTTTCAAATTTCCTTTACAAGGAGCATAGTGCTAAGTTCCTTGGCATTACAGCTACAAGAAACAATTTAGGAAGGGGTGCTAACATTAGCGTCGCACCACATATTTAATCCAGCTAAAAAACCCCTGAGGTGGCCATAATTTACCAAGTTGAACAGCAGACTGGCAAGCAGAGAGGGCTGGCAGAGCCACCTCGTTAGGAAACGTGGAGTTGGTGACTTGCTTTAATTTAGTCCAAATAATGTTGGTGACTTGATTGAATTTAATCCCAATAAAGTAATCAGCTAACAGTCTTCAGGAGGAACATGTTTGTCTGAAAAGCAGAGCATGCATTTTATGCAATGTTACAGCATGGCTTTCCGTACTAATGTTTTAATATAAACTAGAATTGCTTTGTACAGAGGAATTGAAATTCCACGTGTTACCAATATACAAATTTTATTTACAGTTGCAGTTGGTGTAGGTGAAATGAGAGTATTAAACTTAAAAATGCCTCTCAAATTGATAAATGCCAACTTGATACTAAACACATTAATACTCTGTTAAAATTAGCAGTCAATTTACTTGAATACTGGAGGTTAGCCAGGGATGGATCTGAAGTTGTACTAGGTATATCGTACTGGTCTGAATACATCATACGCTGTTGCAAAAGCATTGTGCTAATTTTAGCTTACAAAGAGGATGAAGATAAACTGCCTGCTGCTAGTTTGCCATATGCTATCCTGGTGATAATATTCAAGTCTAAAATATTCTGCAGAGAGTCTTATTGTTTCACTGAAAGAAAAGTGGAAAAGAGTTAAGCAGATTTCTGCTCCGTAAATATATACAAAATAATGAAATAAAGCAAATCTCAAATGCTGGTAGATGAGATATGTGAAATTTGTTTTGGTTTTATTGGCTTTCATGGGAGTCAACAATTTGTTTTAGTATATATTTGATCCAATTTTATCCATTTCTTGCATGTAAATCTTAAAATCAATCTAAATAAAAATCGATCTTTGTTCTGGTAGGCAAAAATATAGTCTGAGTTGCTCCTAACTAGTTAAACCTCCCATCCTTCAAGTTTAGCACAGGAATAAAGTCTCTGCTGAGCTGATTTTTTTCAGGAGCTTCTCCTTTTGCTTTGTTTATTTAAAAACTCAAAACATATTCCACTTTCCATATGGGGAGGATTTTGCTTCTGTAACTTCACTGAGAAGCATTTGCTTTCTCCATCTGGCCCCATGGCCAGGAGCGGGGTGCATGGGGAGGGGGAACCCTGGACCCCTGGGGTTAGTAGGGCTGAGGGGGAAGCTTTGCATTAGCAAGTGGTGAAAAGCTTGACCTTCAAGTGACCTGGTCAAGCAAACCCCCCACTGAAGTGTCCCATTTGGACATGGATACCTGTGGGGTGAGGGAGGAGACAAAGGACGGGGTAGGAAGATAAAGTAATCCCGTTGAGCTGGGAACTTCTCAGATATTACAAGCGAGGGAACGTCAGGAATAATAAAAGAGCGCCAATATTTGCCTGCCCCCCGTATCTGTGTAATGCCATTTCCAAAGGGCTGAAGTAGATAATAGCAAATGGGCTTTCAAGTATCAGATCAATCTCTTGAAGTGATGGGGAAGACTGGATGCTCTGATCTGGTGGGTGCTGGAGAGTGTAATACAATCCTGTTGCAGCAGAGAGAGTTGTATAAATGGACAAAGATCTGCTGATTACATCTTTTGCTAAAGTGTTAAGTAAAAGATCTGGCTATAAGAGATGTCGAGTCTACTATTGTCTGGTCTTCTGGCTTGTTTTTATAGAGGTTTTCACAGGAACAAATACCAATTATCAAAATAAAAGCAAGCGGTGTGGCCAGTCCATATCATGGTAGGACACATGCTCTTGAGTCAGCGTGGGCAGGAAGCTGGGCAGGTCTGTCTCCCACCATTGCCATTGCATCTTTATCTCTCTGCTTCATTGTTTGCCACTGAGTGCTTGAAATTCCAATTTCCAAGTAAAAGCTTCCTGTTTCTTGTATTTGCATTCAGTTTGGTAAGACATAAATTTAGCTATCTATCAAGGAGGGCTTTTCTTTTTTTCTTTTTTTTTTTTTTCTTCTTTTCCTCAAGTAAGGCAAAATAGGAAAAAGAAATTAATTATGATTTGGTGATAAGAAGTAGAATTTTGCATTTTCCCAGATTCTCAGTGGCAGGAAGCATGAGGTTGTATCCTCATGATAAGGTGATGAATGGGAGCTAAATACAGCCTTTCCATCCTGAGTAATTTTAGAAAGAGCCCTGAAGTCCAGATCTTGTTTAGACACAGAGATGGGCACATTCAGCCTTCATTAGCCATAGTTTTCTCACCATAACCTCACTGCTTATAAGTTTTTACTGTTCTGTGCAGTATTCAAAGCTAATAGTGCTCATATTCCTGTAGTCTTCTCAATCCTGAATTTCCCTCCAGAGAGTTTCTCTTTCTCTCCATTGACTGTGAAGGGACTTGGGGAGGACTAATGGCCTCGCTCAGACACTTAGCTGGGCAGTCTGACTTAAATGCTTAGAGTAAGGAGGGACGAATCTGTTCTAAAACTTGTCATTCCTTTAGAAAGGAAATGTTTGCTCTGTGTTGAGAAGCAGAATAAAGTGGTTTGCACTAGTGAAGATTAAAGGAGTGGGCTTGGGCATTGTATGTGTAGATGAAGCTGTGTCCTCTGCAGCTCCTGAGCACATTCGTGATGGCCAGAGCATCTCATGACACTTGCTGTATTTGCAGACCCCTGTGGGTAATAAGTGTTCAAAAAGATTGGCATTTATAGAAAAAGATATATGTATATGATATTTTAAAAAACATTATTCAGTGCAGGCACTGTCTGCATTCCCAGGCATAGCTGCCAGGAAGCCAGGTTTCCAGCTCTCCCTGCCATCAGGATGTTGCTGGCTTCATTAGTGCCTACAAGATTTTGGTTGAAGGTTTTCTCATGACTCTGGGAGCTGAGGATTTAAAAAATCTGATGGATGGGGATTGTGAAACTTGGTAGCAATGCTTTGCTCAACTTCCAACTAAACAGCGCTGAGGTCTTGTGTGAGATGAAAAGCTCCATGAGTGAAGGACGCAAAACCTGTTGCTGAGTTGAGCTGGTAGGAATGGTCGTACTTAGCTTTGTTGTGCCATTTGGGCACAAAGTCTTTTGGCACTGCAGCCATCGGGACTTCTCTCCACTCACCGTCCTTGTCTTCTTTTAAGTGTAAAACCGAAGTTAAACCTATTTCTACTGCAAACCAGCAAGATGTGCGTTGGTCCATTTAAGTGCAATAAAAAGGGTGCATTCAAAAAGGCTCATTTGTCCACTTCATTTTCATCGTCATATTTGTAGCAATCCTCACTAGCAGATGAGGTAAAGGGGTGAGGGGTTAATAATTTTTATGCAGAATATTGAACTCTTATTTCCATTTTGAAATCCAGTTTGGATCTATCCTGAAAAATATCGCTGGATTGTGCGCTGTGGCATCCCCTGTGCCCCAGAAACTTGAAATTCAAGGCTTGCTTCCTTGGAAGGCTGAGTACAAAGCCTAGGGATGGTGCTGGAGGTTTCCAGGCGTGGAGGGAGGGCGGGTTACTGGCAGCAGCAGTGTGGGCTTTCATTCAGCAACTTGTCAGCGTGCCTTATCTGGGATCTTGAGGGATGGCTCTCCAGGGTAAACCCAGGGAAGGGAGCTGAGTGAGGTGTTTCCAGGGATGTCCCGGCGGAGGCTTTCTCATGAGCTGTTCTGCTTGCTCTGCAGGAGTCATAACCAGCACAGATCCCGTCAGAGCCTTGAAATGTTGGGCTTTCTGGCATTTTTGTTGAGTGCTTTGAGACTTTGACCTTCTTATTTACACCTCATGTTATCTTTGAGTGGACGTGTACAGCACCTGCTGTCTTGAGCCTCTCCTTCCATGCTCTTGCATGGGGTTCATGTGCAATCTTAAATGTGCAGGAAGTCTTCTGTGCTGGTGAAGGGTTAGCATAATGGATAGTTTCCACTTGGTCCTACAGGCAGTTGCCCTCTCCAGGTCAATATTCCCTTGTTCAGGTCACACTGCTGAGATCATGTTCATTGCAAATATGGTGCTTATGTCAAAGTCTTTTCCATAAAAACTGTTAAGTATAGATAAGAATGCTTTTTAGGTGAACCTTCAGTTTCAACTCATGATTATAGATGAAAATCTCTGACTTCCCTTCTCATCTGCCTGGTCAGCCACAAATTGCAGGTGCAGCTGGTCAGGCAGTTAAAATGACAAAACTCAGAGTTGCTTTGCATAGAAACCAGCAGCATGATTAGCAATGGTTCAGAGGCTGGCATTTTTGGTGACTGTTCAGATAATTGGCAGGTATTTGTGAAAGCCTCTTCCAGTCTCAAGAGAATCACCTGTTTTGGCCCCAGTGAGTATTGCTTCAGAATTGTGATGGGAAAGAGTGCAGGTCTGTGACTAGAGACTTGCTTTTCTGCCTCTTAATGTGGAGACACTTGCCTGCAGGTTCTAAGAAATCAACTGCACAGCAAAAGTTGTGTATGGAGGAAGCAAGGAATTCACAAACAGTTGGAAAATTGTGTTTGCTCAACATGAAATGAGTTTATTAGAAGAGACTCAGAGTGGAAACTAGTATTTACTAGGATTTATTTGTTTGTCTCGGGAGAATTTGAATACAGGTTTGCAAGTACTTTCTTCCTTTTTTTATGCACATCTGAGCGTGTCTGTAAAATATATGTATGACAAAACTGTCCTGACCTTCATCAAAATAGTCTGCTAATGTTTTGCCTGACTTTATCAAGTTGCAGCATGAAAGAACCACTCTGATTCACATTTTTAAGGGATGTTTTTGTGACCTCAGAAATTAATACTTCCTTAGCCAGTGCCAGAAAGCCCTTTACGTGGTTTTAGCCCCCATTTCATCAGCAATTAAGACTCAGGTGGCATCGGAATAACAACTGATTTTAAGAGCCACTTTAGCCACCTCCGTCATGGGGAGGAAGCCTGCAGAGCTTCTGCAGAGCCTCGGAACTCTGCGGTGTGACCTCAAGTGACCAGACGCAAACACCAGTGCAACTCTTGAACGGAAAGGTCTGCATCATCCAAACTGTGCTGACTTTTGTCCAAGAACACACTGTTTACCTGTTCCTTCCAAATTGGTCAATTTTCCGCAAGGCTGAGATGTGAGGTTTGGGCGATTTTTTTTTTTGCTTATCTCGGTGCAACTTGGCTGATTTTTGTGGAGCTGCTCTTCCCTCGCTTGTAGATATATGCTGAGGATTGTGCTTTCTGTTTTGGTGATTGAAGCTGAACATTCCCACTATTGACCTATATATACCTCCTCCTTTGTGTCTGAAGGCATTTTTATATTCATCTGCAGATGTGCTGGCTGACCACTTCAATCAAAACCAACAAATCTGACCAGTTAACTCCAAAATGCATCTTGCTGACGGTAGTGTCTGAAAACATATTGCCATGAGCATGAAGCAGCCAAGCTTCTGTCTGGCCCTCGAGATGTGTACCCAAACCTTAATGAAGGGTGGGGTTTTCCTTATCCCAATAAATAGATTTTGTTTGGGAAGGTGAGAGGCAGAAACAGAGAATGTATTTGCTCAGTCCAAAATAAAAGGCTATTTATGCCTAATACATTGGCAGAATTATTCCAGAGTAATTCATCCATGAGAAAATATGATCCTTGTGTCACTGCCAAGGTCAGAGAGACCTATGGTGATCTGCAGAGTAAGTTCAGGTCACCCAAGTTAAATCTGCCCAGGGGCTGACTTAGCTCATGCACCACATTTTTTCCAAGATTAATAAGAGCAAACATCTTCTATAGATGAAGGCAGGGCTAAGACTGTGGTCAGCTCTCTCCTTTGAGCCAAGGGCTCCTGCTTTTCCGTTCTCCTTTCCAGGGTTGCTCTTTCATTTCCTTTCCATTCTTCTCTTTCTCTGGCATTTACAAGATGCTTAGAAAAGTCTGTCTTTTCCTTTATGTGGCAACCAATGCCCATTCAACCTTCCCTGATATCTGCAGGCACAGGAAGGACACGGGGACATTGCTGGTGTTTGACCTGCTGCAGCACTGTCTGTGTGTGTGTGGTGTCTTTGCCCATCAGTTGAGAAGCATGTCTTGAAAGCTGAGGTGAAAAAGGTGGGGTACACAGCCAAAATATATTCTTTGTTAACCTCAAATGAAAGGGTACCATCCGAACAACAGGATATTTGGCAGTTTTGAAGGTGAAGCTGGTGATTTTGTAGGTGCTTGGAGGCTGCCTCAGGAGGAGACAGACTGAGTGGTGAGCTGGGCAGGGGAGAGTCCTCTTCCATCAGCAGTGGGTGGAAAGGATGAGACCAGGCCCTCAACCCATTCAACAAGGATGAGGTTGTTTCATCAGAAAAGCAAGGTTATTCTTCCATGTAGTCTATACCTGCCACGAGGAAGCTGATGCCTTGTGGTTTCAGCCTACCAGAACCTGAGGTTTTCTTTAGCTTCCTTGGCTACTCATTCATGTCATTTAAAGTACATCAAATTACTGAAAGCAGTCAGTTTTTGCTTTCTACACATTTCTACTGCTATTGCTCTTAGAGATAATGGCAAATGCTGTGAATTGAAAAAGGGACACCAGAAATAATTAGGGCTTGATTTTTGAAGGATGTAAGCATTTTGTTTTTGTTTTTTTCTTAAGACACTGGATGGCTTTTTGCTGTGACCCAACTTTGCTGTGGGATTTTGGTTAAACACTCTTATTGTGAAGGAATGGATTCAAAGAGAGATGAGCTGGAAATGGCTGAGTTAACTTTCCCATCCTTCATCCCTCTTGCAGTTGGAACTTTGGTGCCACTAGATGTTGTGAGATAAATAATAATCCAACTTTGGACAGCACCAGAAGTTTGTCCTTTTCCTCCCATCATTTTGTCTATTCAAAGTAATTCTAGGTAGGCAATATCTAGGAATACCTAGTGATGGAAGATTAAAGAGGTAAAAATAAGGCACACATGCACTTGTGGGTGATATTGAGGGGAAGTTTTAAATGTCCAGCACTGATCTGACTTTTTTTTCACCTTCATTGCCCGGTTTGGATTCTGACATGTGTTTGTTCCTGGACGCTTTGCATTTGGATTTGTTTGTTTGTTTTACTTTGGAAAAAAACCCACACCCTAAACTGTAACTGCACTGTTAATCAAACATCAAAACACCAGAAGCTGTGATAGAAAGTTGTAGGAAACCAAAAAATAGCAGTGGCATGAATACATTAAGCTGGAGCTGAAGGGGATGTGCTAACTGAGTAGGACTGAAGTGTCTGGAAGGACTGTCACTGCCTGCGTGCCCCTAGGCAGGGACCATCAAGGTGCCTCAGCTTTGCTGTTGAGCCTGATGGCCAGTGCCTGACCACAGGGAGCAGGGTCAAGACCACCTCCCCATCAATGTTATTTCTCCAAAGGGCTCTTCAATCCCTCTTGAGTTTTCAGGCTCCGCTGTAGGGGCTGGGTTCACACCAGGTACCTGGACGTGCAGGGGTTGTACCATGATGTGCCCCTCAGTGCCATCCCACCTCCCCATATCCAAAGGATATTAGCAGAAGTGAGAAAGTTGGTTCCTCTTTTGGGGGGAAAGTACTTGTAGCAGAAGAAGAGTTAGTGGCCTGATCACCACAGTGGTCACGGCCTGATCCCACTCAGCCTGTAGAGCCGGGGAATCCAGGCTGAGCAGAGGGCAGCAGGAGCCGTGTGAGGAGAAGCAGGAGCTGTGTGAGTGGCAGCAGTGTGCCTGCTTGCATTTTTTTTTCCTGTTGAGGTCTTTCTTAAGTGCCACCTCATCAGAGCAGATTTGCCTTTTATGTTGGGAGAGGGACAGTCAAATGGAAGAAAATTTTGTGTGAGCTTGGCTCTGTCGAATCTATTCCTTTTGGCTTCTGCTCCTCCTTCCTAAGGAGCAGCCTCCCACTATTTTTACTAACACTCCAGAGTGACTGGCTTTTGCTGGAGGAACAAGACCAGTGGATTTAGGGTGCTGGGCAGCAAGGAGCTGTGGGGAGAGCATAGGAAAAACATAAAATTTTTTCTATGCCCTTCTCTTAAAAGGTCTGACAGAGGGATACATATGTTGTAATTCAGGTGTTGTTTTTTTTTTCCCTGAGCTGATTACATGCATGGTAACATAAGATTTTGTCTTTGGGTGGGGAGAAGGAGGCTGCTTCTGAGCACCCCAGACAGTACTAGGGCAGGATGAGGGGAGGAAATTCATGGGGCAGTCCAAATGCCATCCATTCAGTTCATGACTGCAAATGTTTCTTATATTTGTTTAGTAAAGAGGAGCATAAGTGTTTTGGATCCAACTCTTGCTGTGTTCATATGTATGAGATGATGGGTGGTTTTCAGCAGTGGTGGTGGAGATGTTGTTAGTGTCAAAAGAGGAAAGATAGATGAGATGGGGGCATTTTATTCTTATCCCTTTTAGTTCTGCCTTTTGCAGTTACAGAGTGACAGCTCTACGTGGGGAAATAGAGTATGTGATGCAGCCATAGTAAAGTTCAATGTTAGTTTTCTTTCAGCTGTGTCTTGTTTTTCACTATCAGATGTAACTGATGGACTGGGGACAGGGATAATAAAGATTTCTTGGGGTTGATGCTACTTTAAAATGGGTGAATGGGTTTGCATAGCCCCAAGAACTTTTCCACTTGACACAAACCACATGGCTAGTTCCAATTGGAAATATCTCATGTGGGTTTGGTAGGTCATGAATCCTGACTTGCTTGAGCTGCAGCTAGACTAAGTCTCTCCCATTCATTATGGTTATATGACTCCTGTGACACTGGGGATCCAGCTGTGCAAAAGAGGATTTGGGGCAAACAGTGTCTGAACTATAGTTCCTGCATTGTACACTGGAGCTTGGGCCAGCACTGATTGCTCTTGAATTGCCACCCCCCCCAAAATGCTTTAGTTACATTCAACAATCCCAAGTATTTTGGTTTGTCTTGCCAAACAATTATTTTTTTTTAACTTTTTTTCAATAGAAGAAACCTACTTTTGAATGGTTTAGGCAATGTCAAGGGTCTGGCACATGTTTTCTGTGGTAAAACTTGAAATCTATGTCATCTTCTCCTCTGGAGCAGGCATGTAGGTGGGGCCCAGGGCAATTTAGCCGTGTTTAGGGAAGGAAGCCTTCTTAAACGCTCCCCATAATAAACTGTTTTTGCAGATAATGCGTCCCTTAGTTTATACGTAATATGCCTCTGATCTTTGCTTTGAGCCTCTTATAGCTGCTTATGATCAGTCCAAGAGTCAAGTGTCTTAGAAGCTGGATGAACACAAAGATAGAGCCTGTTGTTAAGGAGCTATAGAGATTTACAGAAGTTGACCTTGTGGCCGTTTGGGGTATTAGTTGGGCATATTTCCCCCATGGCAGAGCGGTCCTGTGCTCCTGCTGCTCCTAGTGCCCCTGCTTTACAAGGGAGTAAGTCTCAGCCATATGCCAGGGGCTTTTCATGGAGAATGCAACTGGTGGGACCTTTAGCTGGGAGGTCCAGCACTCCTGATGGGGTTGGAGATAATAGGTTTCATAACAAAGACCTGTATTTGAACAAAATGAGAGGATGACTGAAAAAGAACTTTTCCCAAGAAGTGGTAGGTTTGTCATGATGGCTTTTAGGTTAAGGGAAAAAAAACCCAACTGTTTAAGCTTTTTACCTTTCTTGGTTAAAACAGGATGTTTTTCTGTTTAACCAGATACTTTTCTGTAGGGTATTTGCTTCCAACTGCTCAAAGTAAACTTTTGTTGTTGGCAGCAGAAAGTTGTTTGCTTCACATACAATGAATTGCTTTCTTTTTCGTGTTTCATTTGGTGTGTAGATGCACAGCTCCAGAAATGCCTCACAACTTACCCATCGTAGCAGAGTTTTCTGAACTCATTAAAAGTGCTACTTTGTGCAGGAGAAGAGTTGTTCTTCACTTCAGCTGTAAAAAGCTGCCAAAGAAATGAAAATTACTAAAATCTGTGGGTTTTCCCCCCACTATTTATCAATGCTGTTTTTACTCTTTGCATAGACAGCTAATTTGCTCTTTGCTTGCCTGAAGGGAATTCAAGTCAAAAAGGAGGGTCGAGTTACTAGAGAAAGGTGCTCCTGTCTCTGAGGAACAAAGTACAATGATCCAAGAAAAAACTTCGAAAATTTGTCAAATGCCAGAGTGTAATTTATACTTGTCCCTGTTACGCTATCTATGCATAATTTTGTAGGATATTTTTGCAATTGTGTCCTTTAGTATCTTGTAAGTATGGATACTATCTGTGACTGACAACCTCCTACTGTTTATGTCATGGTTTGAATCCTTACATGAAATATGTACTGCATCTCCTTAAGAGATGTGTGCAAACCCAGACACATGGTATTTGTTCCTTGCTAATGCTCATTTTCAACCTTGTTGTTCCTCATTAACTTTTTATTAAGTATATTTGAGAAGGCTTTCTCCTTAAGGAATATGAAAAAAAAAAGATTCCTCATCAACACCACATTTCAAATTCACAAGCAGACTCACAGCATAGTTGTAAGTCATTTTTGAGGCTGTTCAGTGTGCTGAGGTGATTGCCACTGACCTCAGGAACTCCAGGAGTGGGTGCTTCCATTGCATCTGTCTAACCATGGATTCAAAACAGTAGAATTTTTTTTTTTTGAGATAAAGAAATTGCACAGTTACTTATGCTTTCTGAAGTACCTTTTTGATGGGAGTCCCATTCTCAACTTGTGTGCCTTTCTTGGGCATTGGCAGGTTGAGAGCAGTCAGTGGGTTGATGTTACATATGCAATATATATGTGCATGTATGTTTAAATTTTAAAATAATGTCTTTTGGGGAAATCTTTTAAACTTAAGGGACTTTTAATGTGTAAACTTCTGTTTCTCCTGACTGAATAGGTGCAGCTTGGTTTAGCAGCTGGGCATGCACCCCAGACTGTGCAGGTGCCTTCCATCTCTCTTCTGGCATACCTGAGCACTCAGTCCCTGTGCTGCTCAGCTTGCCTCCTTCCCCACCTTGCTGAGCAGGAATGATATTTCTGAGTAGTGAACTTGTCCTTCTGTACTTGTGGACATGAATAATAGCTGCCCTGACTCACATCAGAGTCATTTGGGTGTGACTTCAGCTCACCACATTCCTGTGCCAAGCTGGAGGTGGTTGTGTCAGAAACAGATTTTAAAAAAATATACATATATAAAAAAATTCCACATTCTTCTCTGATTGTCCAAGTCCATTCAGTGCTGGTGGTCTGAAATGATGATCCTTGTTCTGTTTCCTGTGAACTGTAGTTTGTAGCAGATTCTCTCTCAATTGCTTTACAGAAAAGCTTATTGTATCCCTCAACCTGCTTTTTGAGAATTCATAATTTTGTACCTTATGGGAAAATCCCACACGTAAGCCTGGCTTTGCTCTGCAAAAAGTGGTCATGGTGGATTGTGTGGGTACCCAGCAAACTGGAATTTTGTTTCTGTAAAAGGTAACGTAGGTACATCTGTGGGAATTATAGTAATTACTCTAAATCAGTATACAACACTGAAGAAAGGTTAAGGAAAGTTATTTTGCCACTTAAAATTTCTGTATTACATTATAGTGCTTAAAGTTACTAATGAATCTGCCTTTCCAGTTACTTGAAAGGGCTACTGAAGAGACTTTGGTTCTGGGAGTAGTTAAAAGAGAAAGGAAACAAGAGACCTGTGGCTGGAGAGTGAACAGTTAAATATTTAGCTTAGATAATTTAGATTTTCTCTTACTAGCAGAAGCAGGAATTTGAGGAATTTGTATCTAAATGCTTGTAAAAAAATTTATAACAGAATTAAAAAGAAATCATACATGTTTAGTGTTTCAGTTCCTAACACCAAATGCATTGCAAGTCTAGTTGTGACAGAAGTCAATAGTTTTTGTCCAAACAGAGTGCATATGTAATTTATATTAGCTCATGAAATGCAAAAGTAAATGCAAATTGTGAAGCTCTTCTAGGAGGCAGAAGCTGCTTTTAACAGGAGAGATTTGAACACATACAAATAAGTTCAACATAGGGAGCTTCTAGAGGACTCTAATTTAGTCAGTCCACTTAAAAGTTGCTCCAGGCCTTTCCTAGGGCTTTGAGTGCACAACTTTCCCTTCTGTGAACTCCTTAAAGCAGTGAATTTAGATGCCTGTTTAGAACTGGACTGCAAAAGCTGGAAGGTGGTGTTCAGCTTATTGTTTGGTAGACCTCAGCAAAGTTACTGCCCTCCTCTTACCATCTCTCAGCAAATTGAACGATGGACCCCAAAACCTCTCTCAGGTCTCCTGGCAGAGGTGTAAGAAGCAGGCTTTTTAGAATAGTCTGGTTTTCTTTGATATAAAAAATACTTTTCCTCCAAATGCAGATTTGATACCAGGACAGGGCTACGTTCAGTGAGAAATAACCTGTTGAGTCTGATGAAGGTAGTTGTGATAAAGCTGTATTTGGCACTTTGCTACTGAGATTTCTGGTCACTTACAATTATATAAGGACCTTAGTCAAAAGAGTTACATGCAAAGGCATGGATTTTGTAGTCAAGCAAAGGGTTGGGATTTTTAGGATGTCTGAATTTCCAGACTTTTTGAAACCTCCATGACTTGGGTTTGGGAATATTTATGTCATATCTGGGCATTTCCTATGGTTGAGGTCTGAAGGTGGTTTTGGGAGCTGGAGTGGCTGAAAGTTGCCCGTCTGTGTCACACTGTGTGTCGTTACAGTGTCGTAAGGGGATGACATTTAATTTGGGTTTGGTGTGAGAGCGATGGAGGAGGGCTTTGAATCACCAGCAGACTCCTGCCACAGCGATGTCTGCTGAAGGCGAGTGCCTGTGCCAAGTTGCTCTCCAGAAGCACCTATTTTGCCAACAAAGGTTCATAACATATCACCCAGGACAAAGAGAGTATTACCCACTCGAGGGGCTGCTGTAAACTCAGTTGCCCTTTGCTGCTTCTGCCTCTGATTTTTGGGGGAGTGGGAGGGGAAGGGAAGTCGTAAGAGGCAATGACAGCGGAGAGAGGGACGCAGTGAGAAGAGCCCCTGCTGGCACGGCCGGCCTGACCCATTCAGCGGGGCTGAATACGATAAATGCTGCTTTATCTTTTCTTGAAAGGAACAAGATAGCAAGGCCTAAATGCCTGGGTGTGCTTAAATAGGCAACTCTGGGACGCCGGAGTTGTGGGCGTTTGAAATCGGAGCTCCCCAACAGCCAGGGAGCTGCCACAGGTCACCTGCCTCACTCCATGGGGACTGGCCCAGGTCTGGCAAGAAATCATGCACAGAAGAATTGTAGTACAAATTCCTTTCTTTGTTGGTTGGCCTCCTTCACTAGACCACGGCCTATAAAAAATTGTGTAAAAACAATTCTTAAATATTATTTGAAAGGGCAAACGGCCACGCTGAAAGGCTTGACAGTTTGACATATAGCGCCTGGTCTTGCTCGCCAGGGAGCGGGCATGCGGAGCCCGGGCTCTCCTTCTGCTCCTTACAGGCTCCGGGATTTTTTTATTATTTTTTTATTTTTTTTTTAACAGCGTCTAGTTGCTGTGCAGAGTTGCTGCGCTCCCAGCAATTTGACAGGCAACGAGTCTGCTTCAGTGATCTTAAATCCTTTTAGACTAATTTGCGAGTGAGCAGAAAAACAGCTAGCACCTTTGGATCCAGCACTCAAAACCAGGGAATCAGGTATTGCCAATTAAAGTGCCATTTCCAACCATCATATCAAGACAGATTACTTGCAATTCCTCTGATAATGTCACACCATGCCTAAAGAGAAAGCGAGATGGAGTTTCTCCGTGGACAAAGGATCTGCGTGGACCAAACTCCTTGGCGAGCGAGGCGGAGGGAGCGTGGTGGGGACTGCACATACACACATGCATATGTGCAGCGTAAAGGCGAGCAGTGCGCCCGCTTTGACCCCAAATAGCCATGGGCCATTCTGGAGAGCCTGTGGCCCCTCAGTCACTGGCCTACTAGTTAATTGCCACACGGACTTTGTGACACATGGGCAGATAATATGACATTTTCGGTTTCTGTCACTAGCAAACGCCACAGCGTTGCTTGCACTAGTTGCTAAGAAGCTGTCAGAAACCATTAGCAGCTGGCTAAAGTTGCCCTATGGCATTTCCTCATGGCATCAGCAAAACAAGCATAAATCACCCAGTGGAGCCTCCCGCTATACTAATGAGGCTGTAAGCTTGTTTATGGACTAGCATCATTTCTATGATTATTTCCACCTTTTCAGTTCGCCTTCATTTGGCGGCAGGAGAAGTCAACTTCAGGAACAGAGTCGCCACCGACATTTTACAAATGCAGTTTGTAGCTGCTACCGTGTGGCTGGTCAGTGGTGCTTCAAGTTTGTTTAGTGATCTTTAAAAGGAGGAAAAGAGGTGGGGGGCGGTGTTTGAGGAGAAGAAAGGGCAGGGGAGAATCTCTGGAGACCTCACAGAGGTGAGTGTATCGAGTTGCAAAGTAGATGGAAATACTAAAATCCACAATTGACCATTTAGAGTTCTCTCTGTGGTTTCAGTCTTTACGGGATCAATTTTCCATTTAAAAAAAGTGGAAGAGGTTAAACAATTTACAGAAGTCTACCAAAGCATTTGCTCCAAGGATAGCTGGGCGCTTTCTTATCCTCTCCCTGCTTTTCACTTTCTCTAACTTGTGTCGGTCGGGGCCAGGGTTTATTGTTTTAGGCTTTTCTGAACATACACCAGTATTTACACTGGATTGAAAGCATTTGCTTCCAATGAAAATCTTGTCTTAGATTACAGCCCAGCAGTGTAATTTCCCTCCCAGATGGGAGTAAAGTAGCAGTATTTGCCTAAAAACAGTAGGAAGAACAAACTGTGCATTAAGCCAAGGCTGTTTTTGGCTTGAGCTAATGATGTAACAGAAACCTTTTATTTGGGATAGGTCACTGCCCGGGATTGAAGGAGGTGATCTGGCTCGCGCTTGAAAGGTTTCTCCATTGTATCTACATAAGTCTTCACTTAAAAAATCCTGTTCCTAATGCTTCTGCTTTCATACAGCAGAAATAAACAGGAAAGGTTCTGGGGAGTGTTATAGGTGGAATGCAGAAAGCTTTTCCTCCCCTAATGGAGGATATAATTCAGGTGCCCTGGAGGCATGCTTTCAGGAATTCTCTTGCCCGAGGTAATGGGAAGCTAAGGCTGCTTGAAGGCCTTGATTATCTATTGATGCACAAAGCTGGAAAAAAAGTCATGTCCCTTGGATTATAGTAGATATTTCCATAAATTATCAATGAGTCCTCCTCCCGTCAGGCATGAGGCAATGCCTGCTAAATTAATCTGAAGGGGGTTTGAAATGAGTGTATTTTTAAAAAAATGGGGTGGGGGGAGAGGGTGGATGGACGATGGCAGGGAGGTGGTGAAAGGCAGTGTCATTAGGTTAGAAGCTTTTCATTTTTAATCAATGAATGCGTAATATTTTTCTTTTCCTTGTTTGCCTCTCGCAGACAGAAAGTGGATTAGCCTGTGGAATTTTAAATGCTGTTGAGTTGTTTCCTTTGCTCATGTTTCTTTTATGAATTATTATTTTATATGGTGAATTGCTTCTCTGTATAAAAGCCCTTTTTTACATACTAGGCTTTCAAAGAATTTGTTGGATATCTAATTTCTTCATAAAAATCTTGTTTGTTTCTGTAACTACCCAAGGTTACCATTTCATTAAAGACATAGGCCAAGTCATAAGGACAATTATAAATTTGCCACGGTCAGTAATATGCTAAAAATATAACACTAATAATAGCTTTTATTTTTTTGGTGGTGAAAGCTGCTTAACAAATCATAATTTTGACAGTCTGCATCCCTTTTTTTTTTATATATATATTTTATTTTTGTCCCTAATGGAGATAGTTTGTATTCAGCCCAATTTGGATGGCTTTCTTGATCATTCTCGCCCAGGGGTGTAAAAAACACTTGCCTAATAACATCACAACTCCATGTTGCTACAAATACGGTGTCCTTGCAAGCCAGGATATACCACTCAGTCCACATGCAGTGAAGGCAAATATTTATTTGCTCTGTGGACTTGTTTATAAACTGTGTCCAGGGTTTGAAACAAAAATTGCATGCAAACTGGCCAGGCACTGCAACTTTTGTTTTCCTTTGGTCACTAACCCATCAGCCCAGACCCAAGTCGGCTGCTGTGCAGTGGCATCCTCCCCTAGACATGTTGATGATGTGTTGAGAACTGTCTGTGACCTTCTCTGCATTAAGGAAATTCATTCTGGATCAGTTATTGTTTAACAGGAGCAGACACCTATTACGGATATGGCACGCTGGCAAAAAACAGGGTGTTAATTCCTAATGGTATATGTCAAATTGGTGCCTGCTTATCCTACACTATGAGTTCCTTTTGGCTGGGGCTGGGAAGAGGGGAGGCCAGTTAGCTGCCCACCTCCCATCAAAGAGTCAGGAAACGTCAAACATCTGTAAAAGACTTAGTATAAGTGATGCCCCAGTCATCTGGTTATTTCCAAATTTGTGGAGAGAATATGATGCAGCAAGAGAGCTGCATTCACCCTGCTTTTCACATCCCAGAGTGGGACAGGGCACCTGGCTTCACACATGTCATGATCCCCACCCCGGAACACCACTTTCCTGATTGTCAGCTCAGCCAAAGTAGCTGATTGGGATGAATCTTTGGGAAGTGACCTAGTGTGAAGAAATGCCACCATTTCCACCTTTGCAAGCTGGATGCTTGCAAGTTTTTTACAATTTTTAAGCACTTTTTGTTTTTGGGTTACCATGGCAGAAATGGCCACACTGTCCTTCAGGATAAACAAGAATGGGCCGACACAGTTCTGAGACCCTCCCTCTCCCCGTGTCTCTCCCTCCCTCCCCCATCCCCTTAACCCCTGGTGAATTACAGTGTTAAAGAATTTATACCTCATTTAAATATTCATGCAGTTTATACCCAAAGCCAGGCTTCGGCTGAAGTATATAAAGGTAGAATAAGTCAAAATTTGATTCACTATATTTACAGGTGACGGCTTGGACAACAGTGTAGCTTCCCCCAGCACAGGTGATGATGATGATCCAGATAAGGACAAAAAGCGACATAAAAAGCGTGGCATCTTTCCCAAAGTAGCCACAAATATCATGAGGGCATGGCTGTTCCAGCATCTAACAGTAAGTGAACTCTAGATCACATATGCAAAATAAAACATGGATAATGTCATAGTTGTAGTAGTCGTAGAAAGCAAAAAATACGTATGATGTTGCTGACAGGCAGCTGAGGAACTGTTCCAGGCAGAGCTGTTGTTGTCTCGTTTGCTAGATGCCAGGGGAAGAGCACAGAGTGTATGTTTTGATGGTTTGGGTTGTTTTCTTGTGTGTGTGTGTGTGTGTGTTGTTTTTAGATATGTTTTGTTTGTTTGTTTGTTTGAGACGCAGTTTTTAACAGGACAACACTGCGAAATGTGATTTATACTTAAAGCTCATGTGAACATAACCCCGCAGACCTGTCCTGCTTTGCGGCTCCCCTCAGCTTGATGTGGGAATCGCTGCTCTGGAGCACAGATCAGCATTCGGCCCCTGGTTCTGTGCTCTGGGGAGCTGCAGAAAACAATTGGAGAGATTAAAAAACAAAGCCAAAAGCAAACAAAGACCTTATTCAGATGTTTGTCAGAGATCATCAGAAGCTTCATGATGAAAGGTCTGAATGTATCTGGTTTAATAGCAAAGTATAATTTTTTTCTTTGAGACATTCTCATTCCCAGAGTGTAAGTTACCCCTGTATTTAACATTAGAAAGTGGTGGGGGGATGCACAGCTATTTCTGTTACCACAGCTACCTGTATGTTTTTGGTTTTTGATTCCTGGGATTAGAAATCAAAGCTCTGGACAGGTGTGTGGGGTTAAGCTGGATGCTGGAGCTGCGTTCAAAGCTTTATATTGTGTGCCACACCTTCTAATGTTAGCATTTAGGAAAGTGTTTCTAATGTCATTCTCCTTTTTCATCAAATTGTGATCTGTCACTGTGCTTTTATCCACTGTGGGGATATGGGCTTTCAGCCCCAGGTTTTCTGTCTCAGCCTTTCTGTGCCAAGAGAATAAGGGTCAGGAGAGAGGTACTGAGGGTCTGCTGGTGGTAGTGAAGAATGGCTCTTCCTTCTAATCCCAGTGGTTGTCTTTCTCCTCTGCCTGTAGTTAGGGTCAGGATGAAATTAGAAGCTGGCCAGCTTGCCCAACCCTGGTGGGAGCTCTGCCAAGAGTATAGCTGTAAAGTGGAGGAAGCGCTCATGCACATCACCCCTCTGTCCCCTGCTGAGCCAAGAAACCAGATACCTGCCATGACTCTTGTCAGCACGGGGATCAGGCAGGGAATCCTGTCCCGTGCAGTCCTGGGTTGCTATGAATGAACCTTCATGTTGGAGCGCTACTCCTCCTAGGCCAGAGGGGGCCTCGGATATCTCCAAGTTAATCTCTCCCTCTGGCAGACTCCATGTCAGTCATGACCCAGCTTTGCCAGCTCCTTATCCCTGCCTGGTGTTGCTCAGTGCCATCACTTCCAAGGGCTGAGGTCCCTTTAGGTGTTGGCAGCTCCCCATTTCAAGGTCCTCACCCAAGGTGAGCTGACACCTGGCATCTCTCTGGTGGTAGATGTGAGGTAAAGGGCATCCACCTTCAAAGAGTCCAGGGATGCTGTGCCAGCAACAATGCTCATACCAGCCTGGCACAGCTGGTTTAGGTTTTGGATTGAGGAAACTCTGCAGCCAGGACAAGGCACACCAGGGAACGCTGAGCTGCATGCCAATCCCTGTAGTTTCCCGTGAGGAATTGCAAATTAAGTAGTATAAATATTTTTCCTGAGAGTGTCCTGTTGCTATGCGTCATCCAGACCCAAGCACAGGAATGTGAGGGTCTATCCTGGTAAACTGCTCGAGCAGTCTTCAGCATGCTCTTAGCCTGGGCTAGCTACCCCCCTCCAAGCCCATTCCTGGGAAGGTGGAAGGCAAAATGCTACAGGGTGTCTCCAAAAAGCCTTTGTGGCAGGCACCACCCCGTGTTGAGCATTTAACTACATGGGCTTGACCTGACGCTGCAGCTAGTTTCATGCACAGTCTCAGGACCAGAGAATGGACCTCCTAACTGTTTCATCTGGGCTAGTTGTAGGGTTGTAGTGGCTTTTCACTCTTCTCCAGTGAAGTAACAGTGTGCAGAAGAGGAGAGTGTTTGTAGGACTTGCTACAGGGTTCCTGGCAGCTTCTGGGAGACATTTGCTTGCAAGATGGTCTCTTCTGGAAGGCTCAAATACAGGAAGAACCATTCCCCATAGAACCTATGCAATGAAGTTCCTGCATTTTCTGCCTTACAGCACTGAGCTAAAGCTTGCTTTAAAAATCCACCATCCCTTGCGCAGATCCTGCCCAGCCAGGTGAAGCAGGTGGTTTTTGTTTCAGGGCAGCTTTCTCCTCCCCTGGCAACATGGTAGATACAGGGTTCTCTGATCAATTCAGTAAAACAGAATTGGTTTATCCAGTTCAATCTTCTTCAGGTAGGACCTTGAGACAGTCTCTGGGTGGGATCTTGGATAGTCTTCTTGAATTAAAACATGTCTGGAGAGCACTGTAGGCTCTTCCAAGTGCTACAGCAATGTAGTGTCTTTACAGGCTGCTTGGGGTGCTGTCCTCCATGCAAAAAAAACCCCAAAAACCCCAGGCCCAAGTAATGGCTGCAGTCAGAGTTGAGAAGTAGTGGGGGAGAGAGACCAAAGGAATTAAAACTTCAGTTCATTTATGAGGGCATTTGGCTTTCATGAATGCTCTTAAAACCCTGCATGGTGGTATGGCAGTGTCCCCAGCTGGTTTCCGTGCTGCCGGAGGGAGATCATCCCAAGGAAACTAGAGATCCCAGACCATCTATTTATTTATTTATTTATTTATCCATCCATCTGTGTATTTATCAGTGGATTTGGTCTTTTGTAGGGTGAACACAAGGTCCTCCCTAAAGTGGGAGGTGAGGAAAGATAGGGAGGTGGTTCTGTTCAGGCAGGGGATATGTCAGGGCAGGCCCCTGCACTTTACCTGCCTTCACTTTGCCAGCTGAAAAATGGCAGGGAAAAAATGAGCAGCAGTTAAGTGCAAAATCCAGCATCCCCCTGACCACTGGTGCTTCCTAATTTGGGTTGTTAGTTGGGAGCCCTCCTCTTTGGGAGCAAATTTATTTTTTTTTTTCCCCCCTCGCAATTGTAAGCAGCGTGGAATTAAACAAAATAGACAGTAATTGCTGTGTCTGTCATATTAATGATTACTGGTTGGAAAGACTTAAAATAAATATTGGACGAATATAATCTTTCAGAAGTGTATAGGTTTAGTTCCTTCTATGCAGTCATTCCATCTCTAAGAGCATTAAGTCTTCCTCTATGTACTGACTTCATTTCCGAAGGTTTGTCCCCAGTTCTTGTTTCTCACTTGGGAGGAAATCCTTTTCTTTTTTTTTTTTTCTCTCTCCGGATGTTGAAGTGTTTGGGCAGTATTTCCCACTCAGTATCAGACTCCTGCCCTCCACCCCCCAGCCCAGTATTTTGACTGATGTGCAGAACTGAGTTGACATATGCCCAAAGGGTAGGCAAGCCTGTCCTCTACAGATGCAGGCAGTATACTCTGAAGCAATATAGGGGATAAATTAATCCGAATTGCCTTCCCCAACTCCCCGCCCCCCCAACCTTGGAACAACAACAACAAAAACAGTCAGCTAAAACAATTGCAAAAGTGCTTACCAGACTCACACTTAGAACTTTGAAAGTTGGGGGTTTTTTAACTGTTTGCTATTCTGACTTAGTTTTGATTAAACGTATGGGTTGGAAGAGCTGCTCAGGTTGGCTCGTAGATGGGTGAAATGCAGTTGTGGAGCTTGTTGAAATTTTTTTCTGGTAGAGTATGACAACAGCTGGTAAATTTAGAGGTTTATGAAATCTATTTTTAGGATTTTGCTATAAATTTGAGATGGCAGCCTGTTACTATGTGGATTAAAGAAAAAAAAAGAAGAAGAAAAAAGCTTCTAATAATTTGAAGAGGGGAGGACATCCCTGAACTGTTAAAGGAGAGTCAGAATTAAGGAGAGGATTGTGGAGTGGCTTCAGATGAACATCAAATGCCATGGCAGGGGCTGGAGGAGGGACTGGGGCAAACGAATTCCGTGCTGGCTCTGGGCTTTAGAAAGTCACTCTAAGGATAATTTCAGGATGTGTTGCAGCCCAACAATGTTTTGTGGGCCTTTTAGACTTTTTAAGGAATTTTTAAAAATTATTTCTTGGATCACTTAATATTCAGGGATCATTTCTTCCCCCCATTTTTCAAGCAGATCTCCTCATTGTAATGTGAGGAGACTCTCACCCTCAACAAGAATTGTGAAATAAGGGAAAAGCTTGGAGAGAGGGAAGGGGAAGAAAAATATAATCTTGCTTACAATTAAATATGTAAATTTAATTGTGGCAACAGCGTTAGTTTCTGCTTCAACCCATTGTAGGCTTTTTTCCCAGTTTTTCTTGGTATAAATTGGTATTTGGAATTGGTATAAATTCCTTTTTGCTTAAAACTAGAAGAAGGGAGTTTGTGGGGTGTTGTTTCAAGTGGGGTTTTTTTTGCTCATTGTCAATTCTCTGCATCCTTTAAAGCCAGCTTAATTTAAAATGTTGGTATTCAAACCTCATTTTGGGGATTATACGATGTAATTGGTTTGTTATATGATGAGTATTTGATGATCTTCACGTTCATCATCTAATCAGGCAAAAAAAGCCATAAAATTATAATCCCAAAAGATGTTTAATAACAATTTAAACTATTGAAGGCTTTATTTAAGCACATTAGGGGATTATAAACTACTCTTTTTTAATGGTGCCAAGAGGTAGATTCAAGGACTTCAAACACCTTTTAAAAAACAAATTGCCATGATTTAAAAAAAAATGAATGGGTCGAGGGTTTCTTTCATGTAAATCCCATAATTTAATCATTATTTTTAACTGCTTTTAAAACAATTTCCTTAAGAGGTTAAATCTCACTGAAACGGGACACTGAGCAGAAAGTAACGCGGCTGAAAGATGTTGACTTTAAAGTAAAAGGATTTTTTTTCTATTATGTAACTGGATTTTTAACCTCTATTGTTTGCTTGATACCATGCTAATAAACAAGAAAATAAGCAATATGCAAGCTATTTAGTGAAGCCGTTATTTGTGTAAAAGAATTTTTTTGAAGAAGATATTTGAAGGAGATACTTTATATCCTAATCTAGCTGAGAAAAATAGTCCCCATTGCTTCAAGGATGTTATTGTGATTAAAAAAATTATATTATACCTCTTAATTCTAGAACTCTTCTTTATGTATGAATATTTTACTAACTAGCAACTTTTTAAAGTTAAAACAAATGGATCTCATGCCTTTTCTCATCCCTCCATGGTTGTGAGATTTTGCCTTGGGAAGAAACATGGGGTTAATTTGTCTCTCTGCCCCTACTCCCATGCAGAATGCTTGTCTGGTTTTGTAAAGGAGTATAGTGAAAGGGTAGGTGTGTACAAAACCAGGGTGCCGAAAACATAAAAAGAGGAAAATAATTGGCTAAACCCAGGGGTTTTTGTTCTCTTGGAAGGTTTGGAGGCATAAAACAAAATAACAAACACCCCTTGCCCCTCCCTCCCCCCACCAAAAAGTGCAACTTGCCATAAGTTTTCATCGTGCACCAACTGATACTTGCTCTGCAAAATGCCAGAGGGCTCCTGGAGCTCATCTGCGTAAGAGGGGTCATATTTCCATATACTGGACTCAGAATGGGCGGGGGCATCCCCCCGCTTTATCCCAAATACGCAAGTCTCCTCTTTCACTTGATTTTATTGTGGGCAAGGCTGTAAAAAGCTTTCTTCCACATCTGCGAGATTTCTTAGTGCCAGCTGTCCCAAATTCCTGGGAAAAGCCAGGCTTTTTAGCTTGCCTTGGGTCACTCGTGCACTGCCATCCCCTTGACTGGGAAGGTGGGAGCCAGGGCTCTTCCTGCTCCCAACAGTGGGAAGACTTGTCAGAGCATCCAGCAAAAGCATCCAACACAGGTTGGTGCAGGTAACCACAAGGAGGGTCCTCTGCTCCCTTCTGCTGGTGGAGATGCTGTGAGAGTCATCTCCCATTGTAGAAAGTGGGAAATGTTATTATGGGAGAAGGTAATTATTCTGAGGTCCTGTCTGAATTGAGAGCTCCAGAAAAGAAGTACAAACAGGATTTTGGTAACTGGGTTTAAATTAACTTCTTAACCCTTTGAACCTCACAGATTTTGATGGAGGACAGTGACTGTCAAAATCTTCAGCAATTTCTTTAATGTTTCTCAAATTTGTAGCTTTGTCCTGCTGTCAAAGCCTCCAAGAATTGGTCTGTTTTCTAGCATGAGGGAATTTTGCCTATTGTTTTTTGGGGATACCCTTAGCAATGCTGCTGTTGCTCCAGTTTCATGATTTCTTGGAAAGCACACGTCTCATGCGCTGAGAACTCAGGCTGTCTTGTAGATGATTTCAGTTGTCAACTACAAAGCTTTGAGTTTAACAGAAAGGAAAAAATATAGGGTGCTTTAGACAGTTAGGAGAAAATGGGTTATTTACTCAGGCTCTTCTCATGTTCAGAAATGTGGTGTAGTTACAGCATCTGGTTTTTTTTCTGTGATTCACTTCCATTCACAGCCATTGTGTGGTGTGTGACATCTCATCCTGGGCTCCTCACAGGTCCTGGGAACGGCAGTGGTCCAGGGAAGTATTTTGGTTGAAATCAGAAGGTAGCCAACAACCTGGGCTAGATTTTAAAGAGAGAGAGTGGCTATTCCCAAAGGGCTATCTTACCTTTTTCCCAGTTTCCCCCTGGTTTGGAGGCACTGTTTTACCCATGTGGAAGCCACTAGCACATTAAAGAATCTGAATTATTTGGAAGCTGCTGAAACACATTAGTATTTACACGCTAGCAGAATTTCACATCTGAGTAGAAGCGAGGGAATACTGAAATGTTGAAGCATGATAAACATTAATTCAGATGTTAAATTACACTTGCTCTGGTTGTACTAGAACTCCTTTTGTTTGCATAAATATTCTCGGAAATGAGTTTACCAGCAAGAATGTTTGCGGTAATAAGAATTTTTAAGTCAGCAGTAGATGCTTTGCTTTCTTCTCCACCCTCTCCTTTCTTTTTATATTTGCAGCTGCGATATTCTGTGTGTGCCGCTTCCTTTTGGAAATTAGTCTTCTCCAGTCAAGGCACAGCAATGTGTTACATGATGCACTGTCTTTCTGCAGTCAAAGCAAACTTACAAAATTCAAGTATCACCTTTGGAAGGGGGAGAGAGGAGAAGGGAAAAAGTCTGACCACCAATTTGTGAATATGGAAGTATCCGTGGAAATATTTTGGCAAATAATTTGCAATATGAAGTACACTGAAGGCAACAACAGTATCTTGGCAAGCAGTGGGTGAGCAGGAAATGAGGATAAATTAATGGGCTTGGTTCTTCATTATTAGTTGTTTGTTTAGCTTGTACTCTAACACAGTTGCTACAAAAGAGCTTATGTTGATTCTCAGATATGCTTATGTATATAAGTGCCAGTGTTAATTTTTTACTGGAAATCTAACTCTTGAAGGAGTTTCGCAGCATGCCAGTGTGCTAGCAAATGACTTAATCAGATCAGGTAAAGTGCCAAAATACGAGGCACCAAACCAGTTGGGCGCATATCTGATGAGATGTGTTAATCTGTGGTGTAAGATAAGCTGCCTTTCAAATAGGGTCACATTTGGAAGTAGTACATCAAGTTGTGTAAGATGCATTCCCTTGCTCTGGCATAGAGTATCCTACATCTGTTTGCGTGAACTTAACCCTTGTCTGGATGAACCAAGGCAGTGATATTGTGGTGAATAGAGCCTTTTTGTTGCTCCAGGGCAGGCATGAGAAGCAAGTTGTTTTTTTACCAATTTTGAAAAACGTTTTGCTTCCCTTTTCCCACATTTACCTTCAGCTACGCAGAATCTGCACTGTTTACAGCTTACATGTTTTTACTTGTAGCATATATGCAAGAGGCCCTAATTTTTAATATTGATTATTTATGTTTACTGTCTGCCCATCAAAATTACCCACAGAAAAATTTTCTTGTGAAAGGAAAACTTTTTTTGTTGGTGTAAGTTAAAATTTTCCATGGGTGATGCCATCCTTTCCCCCAAAACGCTCAGCTGAAAATCCAGTTTTCAATATTCACAGAGTCATTATTCATGGGACAGATGTATTCATAGAATCATTAAGGTGGGAAAAGACCTTTAAGATCAAGTCCAGCCAATCTTACCTTATTGATAAGAGTCATTATTATACTTCCAGCTTCTCAGCCTGTAAGCTACAGCAGTGCTAAATATATGTGTAGAGAGAAGGTAAGTAGGCAGAAAAGAGTTTAAGTTAATATGTAGTTATCTAATTTACCTTGCCTTTTGCATCATTGCCTGATTTAGACCCAGGGTATTTAGTAGAGTGCTCGTTTCACTTCAGTGGTGGGCCATCATTTTAATAAGGCAAGGTCCAGGAGACTTACCACTTCATCTTTTGCTTTATGAACCAGAAATTTCTGCCCAGAAAGTACTTCTCAGACTTTAGGTGTAGCATGAATATTCTTTATTTGGCTACTGGTTGACCTTAACCCAACCTGTACATCCAAAGGAAGTATTTTTAAAAAAAAAGCCCTACCCACAAAAAACGCTCATTCTCATGATGGTGCTCTGTCCCAGTGATGCAAAAAGCAAGGTAGTCCTGTTAGTGGCACTAAAGCGGTCATTTGAGTCACACTAGTAATTCCAAGCAACTGCTCGTGATATGAATATGTTTTCCAAGGACTTTGAACTCAGAGGGAGAACGATGGGACTCTGCCTTGGGTGGCTTGCACTACTGATTGCTCTGAAGTTAGCTTTGAAGTGAAACTCTTCTTCCTAGACCAACCTTGTTCATGTCAACCAGAGCCTTTTGGGGTCCCTAATGATATTTTTGGAAAGGCAAATGCCATATTAGATACTCTGTCTACTTAATAGATTCATTGCCAGAACTCTGCTTATATTCCGTGGACTTTGTGCTGATCCAGGAACTGCCCTGGGCTTGTGTGGGAATGGCAAGGAGGATAAACCCTTGATTTCGTTGTTGAAACCTGAGCATGGGTCCATCAGTGCAGCAGGTTGTAAACCCCAGAGGGCTGTAAGCTGCAGTTGGGTTCAGAATAATTCTGAAACTGGTAATAACCTGAACCTTAGGATTCTTATGAATAAAATGCAATTTTAGTAATGTTTTCATAAACTGCAGTAATGGTGGCATTTTAGTAAACAGTGGCATTACTTGCATCAAAATTGCACCACATTGGCTTTTAAATTACTCCACCTGTCTGTATGAGTAGGATTTTCGATGTCGAGGCACACAGACAGCTGCTGCTAATGTTTTTTTTCCCCCTCTGTGCAGATAATATTGGCAAATCTGCAGCCATCAAGGCTGGTTGCTGATGTAAAATGGTACCTGACCTACTGGCTCTGGTGCTACAAAAGGAACAGCCTTAATTACTAATGGTCGTGTTTTAGTTTTGTACTTGCTGATGTACAAAATGTCATCTTAGAGCGGTGTAACCCCTGGTTCACTTCCACCAGCAGTGGTACACTGGCTGCAATTATTTTCAAAATAATTTGTGTTCCTTGTTGGCAGTTTGCAATCCTGCCTTGTTAGCACTCAGATAATTAGCAGGGGTCTAGTCCTCCAGGTCCCTCTGCCCCTGAGTCTTGCTGGTTCCCCACACCTCAGAGGGATGTCCTGGGTTAAATAGGAATTGTGCATACGAATCCCATTTGATTTATTTGAAGGACTGTCCCTCCATTGTATTAGGTGGGTGTAATACCCAGAAATTCATGGAATGAATTCTGTCCTGGGTCATTCTCTGCTAAACCTCCAGTAAGCCAGAGGGGTTACGTGGAGGCAAAGAGTTTTCTCTCTCCCCAGTTATTAACAAAAGGATAAGGCTGATGCACTGCCTGGTGCCATTTCACTGGCTTGAGTTTGGTCGGGATGATCCAGTTACCAGCCCCATGCCAGGCTTTAAAAGGGTTAAAGATGATAATGGTGCCATTAAAAATCCAGCTTGCCAATGAGCTATTTTGTGCAAATGGTATAAATATAAGATACACTTGTCTGGCTCATTTGCAAGCATTCTTTTTGACTTCTTTCACACAACTGGTGTTTTTGTGTTTAATTTAACAAGAAATGAGTAGTAAATGAAAGCTGCTGCCTGAAATCCCACTGTGAGCGTGTTTTGCACTTGGCTCCCCAGTGAAAAGGCAATTTGTGAAATTATGTGATAGAGTAATTAGATGAAGCCAGGGCTTCTGATTGTTGCCATGCTTATGTGGTAAAGGTTTGCTGGGGGATAAAAAATAAAAAACACGGATTATTACCCTGGCAAGTTGGCTCAAAGCTTCTTCATTTATTTGTAAACAGAATATTTAGTGACCGCATAGGAAGTAGCTGTAATCACCAGCTCGTAAAGAAACCACAGCAGAGCTTTTGGATTTTTACAGAGTGCTCATGTAAAATTTAAGCTGGGAGGCAGAATCCCTGTTAATGTAATTAGGATCTAATTTACCACCCTTTGCACACAGATGTAATAATGTCTAGATATTTATTCTATCTTTAAGCACATTACATATACCTCAGTGCAGCAGTTACTGAACAGAAACAGGTGTGAGCACTTTTCCAGATTCATTTTTACACTGTAAACACACAGCGATTTAAGGAGAAATATCTACCAAAACAAAACAAAACAAAAAAAAAAGAGGGGAAAGAATGTCTGCAAATGAGGCAGTAATGGACAGTTGCCCTTTATGTACTGATGGATTTCTCAATGGTTAAGTAAATTAAAGCAAATGCTAGAAAAATCAATAGGCTTGCAGAGTCTTGGTTGTGCCTCATAGACTTCAGGACAGAATGACAGATGTGGTGCATATGACCCATTTAAGTATTAATGCTTGGGAAATTGCCTCTGTGTGCAAGGTTATAGGCCCAGAAATATTGTTATATTAAATTACAGACAATAATATTTTTAAGTATATATGGAATTTATATGTTTCAGTTTAGTTGCTTTTCGGCATTACATTTGTCCTGGAAGATTAGTTGCAGAGCTGCTTCTCTGGAACGGTAAATCAGGTTTAAAAAAATGTTCAGGCATCGAATTGTCTTTCCAGAGCTGCTGTGGACGGGCGAGCGTGTTGTATGGTGATCATGTTAAATAAGAGCCACACAGCCAATGTGTTCACTAGCAAATGTAGCATATAAGAGAGCCTAAATTAAATATCATTAAAAGGCAGCTTTCAGAATGGTGAGAGGGCTTGGGTGTGATAACATAGGGTCGCTGTTAAATTGGGTTATTCTGTGTGCCTAAATACAAAGTAAAATCTGAAATGCGTGGTCGGGATGAGCTAAGTAAGGTAACCACCAAGGCAGATCCTTCTCACCATCTTCCCCACGTGCCACGATTGGAAGGGGGCGAGTTCATGTTGGCAGGATGAGTAAAAACTGACCCCACGCAGAAATTCTCCTGAAATAGAGGTGTTCTGATTAATCCAAGCAGGCAGACGAGCTCTCGATGAGATAGTGTTTGCCATCTCTGATTTCTGTCATTTCTTGCTGTACTTCCACACAGGCAGCAGGGAAGTAGACCAAGTTAATTGTCTCTTTGTGGCATCTCTGGCAGGAAGAGCGTGAAAATAGCTGGGACCCTGATTTTGGTGTTGGCGTGAAGGCAGAGCAGCGTGTTGGCCGTGCTTGCTGTCGGTGACAGCCCGGCATACCTTGCCAGTTATCCTGACTTCACCCCAAACACCTGTTTCTGTGAAGGGAGCAGCAGATGCATTTTATGTACAACTACCATGTTTAGTATTAGAAGGGAGCTGTGGACTTTCAAAGTAACAGTGCTATTCCTTGCTGAAGCCATTACATGGAAAGTGTTGTAGTTTTCCTTCCAAACATTAATTTTCATGTTTTACTTCCATTTGTGCAACAGATTTTTTTTTTTTTTTTGTTCCTTGATTGTCTCTGGTATTTGATGTTTGATTACCACCAGCTCCCTTCTGGCTCCCCTTTTTCTCACTTTTCCCTAAAGCACAAAAACTCGCTGGGGAATGAAAGAGAGCCATCTCCACAGGGTATAAGGGCTGCATACTGCTACTGGGAGTGCCAGTGAAACGATGACATTGTGGAGGGGCAGATTATTACTTTTGGGCCTGTTGAGGACCTATATGTGTATTGAGGCTGGATGAGAGCAACTGGTGCTGAGGGCTGTCAGGCCACGGCTGAGTGATGACAGACCCTTGTCGTTTGCCCGCATTCAGCTTCATTGCTATGGTGACAATATGCGGTGATGAAAGTTGCTGCGGAGGGTTGGACAGCATCCTCCATGGTTGCCGTAGCCGACAGCATCTTTGCAACAGCATGTTCGAGCTGCTGATGGCCCTCAGTGTCAGAGCAGCATCAAATCTCTCATGACAGAAACTCTCCACAGGTTTTTGGGTCCGCAGGGATGTCGCTCCTGGCACCGTTGCCAGCCTCGGCAACTTCTTGCAGCGGTGACAAAAATTGTCTTTACCTGTTTTATTCATCTTTGTTTGCCTCGTGGTGAATTTCCTTGATTTATTTTGTGTGACATACAAGCTAGGTAAACTGGTGCTTACCTGCACAGCAGCAGGGGATGGCCACAGTCCTCCTCCTGCCGCATGTAAGGCAAACATATTAATCAGCATATAGGCAAGGACCTCTTTTGTTAAATATTCGTGTGAGGGGCCCTGGTGAACAGGCTCTTTTGTTCCCGACCAAACCAGAAAGGATCAAAGGTCAGCAGGAACCCAGAAGCCATCAGTCAGGGCGGGTTTTGCTGAATCCTGGGGTTGTCAGCTCCACAGTCACCCCTGGCAACTTGGGCTGCCGTCTGCTTGCCTTCCCCACCGCCTGGCACAGAGGCACAGCATCCGGTCTCTGGATCGCTGTAAAAAGATGCTGACATAAAGTCAGCATTTGAAATACACTGTGAGCATTGCCATGCACCTCTTTGTTATCGGAGTCATTTGAGAGTGAGATTACAAAAATGATAAGTTGGCTTTGTAGATCGTTTTGCTGCGTTCATCTTTAGGGTGCATTTTAAGGCTGCAAATTCATTTTTGGTTTAGTGGCAAATGGCAACTTGGAAAGAAGCAGCAGCATAATGCTGAAACATGCTTCTACTCTTCTGAATGTAAAAGTTCACTTTTAAAAAAACTTCTGGTATGGCATTTATTTCCTTTGAGCAGATCGATTTGTTTCACCACCCCCCCCCCCCCTTCCCTGTGATGTTAAAGTACATTTGGCAGTAATCAGTTTATCCTTATTAGAAGCTGTGGTAAAAGGCAGAGTTGCTGAGTCAATTCACTCCATTTACTTCCCCTATTGAGCCTTAATGTGTCCCAGTCCCCACCCCTTACAGTGAAAACATCATCAATTATAGGGCTGACAGGAGCCTGGGACTCGGTGTAAGTTGCTCCTTGGGGTTATTCATCTTGCACCGAAAAAACTGGCACTCAGCAATGTTCATCACTTCCCCCTACCTAAAATGATTGAGGTGAATTATCAAAGGGGGAAACTGAGTTTGAATATGTTGGAGGCAACTTTGGCCTCATATGGCAGGAGAAATAGAACTATCGGCCTACATGCAAGGCCCCTGTCACTGTTTAATATTGTTTCTGAAGCTGGAGGGAGGCTCAGTTATCTTTCAGCCAAATACCTTACAGTGCTGCTTCTCATGGCCTGACCTGCAAGAGCTTTTCTATTTTGGCACCTGGGTTGGAAAAGCAGCTTCAGCCCTGGAAAAGCAGCTTCAGCACTGGCGCTGCAGAGGTGTGCTGGGCACCCAAGCCTCTGTCAGCTCCTTAGGGTGAAATACATTTAAAACACTACTCAGTTTACTCCATGTTATTTGTATTTAGTCTAATCTATCCTGAATCGCCTCTGGTGGGAAATAATTCAAAGCAGAATCTTAATTTTGTAAATGTGGTATGGCAAAACCTTTTTCTCCAAAACCTCAAGAAATACAAATGCACGGAATGGAATGTGCTTTGTTACTGTCATCTCCCCTCCCTGCAAAACAAAGCAAAAAAGCCCACCCAGGCAAGAGAATTCAAACATGAAAACCTCAAACTTTGGGCTTATTTAAATTTTCAAAGTTATCTTAAAAAAAGAAAAAAGCTCTGCTTCCCTTTGCCCAAAAATATAATGCAATCAAGATAAGAAAGGAGAAATTCCCTTAGCCATACACCTGGTTTGTTTTTACGCCCAGTGCTGTGGTTAGATGGTTGTCTAAATAAACAGAGATTAGGTGGAGGACTTTATCTCAAAGCTGGCATTGGTTATCACACTGCTTCCTCCCACTCCCTCCTTCTGATTGTGAGTTGTATAAGAAGACTTAGCAAGCATAACTTAGAGCCGATAACCTTTGAATGTTAGTTCAAGGAAGCTGTGCCATAGTAACAACAACAAAAAAAGAAATTATGCAAACTCTGTCATAGACTATTCGAATGAGCAGTAATTTGGCTGTAATGCTGATTTAAGGGAAAAAAAGTACTTGGTAAGTTTTTTGCTCTTGGAGTCCTATTTGAATTTAGCCTGATCGATAATTTTAATATTTGAACAGTAGTAAAAAAAAAAAAGATGCCATGAATGAACTCGAGTTTGTTCTTCAAATCATCTCTCCTACGGGGGCCTTATTTTAAACTGCTCTAACAAAGGGAATATGTAATGTTTTATTTGACCAAATTGCTCCAGCCCTGCAGTTGAATTGATCTTGATGCAGCCCTGGAAGAAGACACTGTTGACATTTGTGCTAGATGGTAAATGATACATATGTATACCCAAGCAGGGGACATAAAGAGAGGCTGCCAGGTGAAGGGCAGCTTCTGGCCCTCTACGAAAGCAAGCAGGCAGACTCCTTGTGGTTCTGCACGGGTGGGAAATCAAAAGACGCCTTTTTCCAAACGTATCTTGGCCAACATACAACATGCGAAGGAGAAAGGTCTTTGGGGTTCTTGCTACCTGCCTTCCATAAAAAAAAAACAAACAACAAACCAAACTCAAAAACAAAACCAAAAAAAAGCCCCACAAAAAACCAAACCACAACCAGGGCGAGGAAGGAGGGGGAAGGCGTCCGCGCGCTACCGCGAGGCAATGTCATGCCGATGTTGGGAAGCCAACTCAGAGCGAGCGGGTGAGCGCGGGCATCTCTGCCCTTGTCGTTTGGATTACCGCAGTGCCACGCGCCCAGTTACACAATGCGTAAAGGCGAGGGTTATTTCTAGGACAGATAATTGAACATTAATACTCGTTGACATTGTCGTAGGAATGATATGTCAAGCTGACAGGGCCTATGTGCTTACATCTGCTGATCGGCCACAGACGAAGGGGATGTTTGGCAGATTAGACCCGGGGCCTCGCTGCCACCGAGCCAGGGATGATACAGCCATTAATCATGAGCTGCCATCTTGGGCTGCCTTCCCAAAAAAATCGTGGTTTGGGTCCCAGCTTTTGGGGGTGGAGGGCAGGACTGCATCGACCCCCACAGGTGTTCGCACACCTATGTGTGGATGAAGATTTATGTGTGTGTATAAAAGGTATTAAAGAGGAGCATCCTTAATGCTGCACACGCATGAGTGCCGCCGTGGTCTGGAGAGACTGTTTTCAATCTACTGACGTGAAAATAAGAGGAAGTGGAATAGATGAGAAGTTCAGAAGGATTGAGAGCATGATCAAGTTTGATGAGGTGTTTCTGATTATCTGTCTTAGGAATTAAATGACAAAAAAACGGTTGCAGAATTGGCTTTTTTTTTTTTTTTAGTGTGATTTTTTTGTGTGTCTCTTCTTCTGCATGTCAACAGACCCTTCAAGGCAGGCTGCTGTGGATAAAGTAGTTACATTGCAATCACTCCTGTTCCCTCCCAGCCAAAATCCCACAAATGGTGCCTTTCAATATAATTTCATAACAAATCTTCAGTGAGCTAATGCCTTTGTCACAGCATTTCTACAGCCAGACTTCTCTGTACAAGTAACTGTTCAGAGGCACAAGAAGCAGATGAAAAACAATTACAGGGGCCTCTGACACCGGAGTCAGTTCTACTTTCTTAAAATAGGGCTAAACATCATGTTTGTAATGTCTCGCGTACAGTTTGGCTCTGCATAAAATGCTACAAAATAGGGCCCTTGAGAACATCCATTATCACATTTTGGTTAACATCACAGATTTTAAAAATCCCAGTTGCACTGAAGCCATGAAATAAAGCTTTCATCTGTAAAGATCTAGTTTCTCTTTGTTATTAAAATAAACGAAGCTATTAAACAAAATATATGCATATAATAGTCAAGTTCATAATTTCCTATAATCAAAATGATAAATTCAACTTTTTTTTTTTTTAAATTGGAGCAGTCATCTTAGAAAGGCTTGTGTATAGAACAAGATCAAATGTGCCTGGTTGCCCTTTCTTACTTTGTAACTTGTTAGTGGTGACATTTTTTTGGTCTTTAAATGCTTTCATTTAGGTCTTTCGAAAAGAAATGAGTTTTGTTCAGAAAGGAAGGGAAAGCAGAGAGGGAGTTTTGAGCTTGGTATTGAAAAGATTAATTGATTTTATCTTGTTAATATTCTTGCAAATTGTTAATGGAAGTCACATCATAAATGTGCTGAAAGTGACATGCCATCTCAATGCTTTTCCTTCCAAATATGCATTTTGTCTTCTTTATGGTAGAGGCACCTGCATGTGTGTGGTGCTTGATGTGTTCAGACCTGGAAGGAGACCAGGCAACAGAGGATGAAGGGGATGCTGAGTCTGGGGACGGGGTGGGCATTGGTTGCTTGTAGCTGACTCTGTTTAGGTTTTTGGAATATATCCTTCAGGCAACCCAGGCTTTGGCCGTGTTTGCTGCAGGTGATTTCCATATCTAAAGTTATCCAGGTGAGGACAGGTTTGCCATTGCAGGGACTGTTCCCCCAGTGGCGGCCAAGACGGGCCCTGGGAAGTGGTTCACTCCACGCATATTCCCACTGAAATGCAAAATTTGGTTCCACCAAACCTTTGTGAGGGAAGATAGAGTTAGGTCTTTAGAGGCTTTTGAAAGCCAAGTGAAATTGGTGGAGAGATGCATTGAATTTCTGGGGGAAAAGGTTATTTTTTATGGGGGAGTCCTCTTGGTCCAAGCAGATTTCCAAAAAGCAAGAGTCACATCCTGGTCCAACCTTTTTAATGATGTTTTTATAAGGATGTGAATGAATAGATAGTCAACTTGTGGGCAAATACATGTGAATTTATAGTTAAATCTGGAGATTTGGCAGAGAATTGTGATGTGCTTTTTCCCAGTTCTTAGGAGATCTAAATCACACTTTTTTGTTGCACATCCCTGCACACATAAATATTGTCCTGGGAACATATGTTTGGTTTATTCTGAAATTGTTTAGCATTATCAGATGGATTTCTTTGCTAAGTAGGGTACATAATTAATTAGAGCAGTTGTTTTCTTTTGGAGACTTCTCCATTCCAGTCTCAAGCGAGAGTTAAATTTTAAGCCCAGTCTGGTCAGAAAGTGGATTTGTGTATAGGCCCACCCCCTGAAGCCAAGTCAAAGGGATTTCACACACTAAACGGGTATAAATAAATGAATTCCCCAGCCAGAAAGCAGAATTGCTTAGTCAAGTTTACTGAGTTAAAACTTGGTTGTATTATTCATATATGCCATCTCACTGAACTTGGGTTATTTTAGCAGAAGGAAACTCATTAGACCTAAGGAATGAAGGAGGGAATTTCTGAGGAACTCTCATTCTAAAGGTAAAAATAATGGAGAGCGAACTTAAAGAGATGTAAAAGGTGGGATGGATAAAATGAGACTGCCTGAAATAGCTGACTCGGTGTTGGAAAGTGAAGCCCAGCTCCAGCCCAGGTAAATTGCATTTGAATTTCAACCGCAGATCTGTATGCACTCTTCTTTGGCAGATGTTGAATTGATAATGCCTGTGTGTTAAAGAATTCTGATTGTTTCTTTTGCCACCTTTGCAGCTTATGAAAATGCAAGTAGACCTGCCTAATGAATATTAATAAGAGTGATGGCTGGATAACACACAAGCTTGTGGTTCTTCTTGGATGGGGTTAGTTGGAGGGTTGTTGTGACTGGGAATTTACATGCTTTTTAAGAATAAACTTCCTGAATGCTTTTACATTCTCCTTTAAAAGCTGATGTTTGTTCACAGTGGCATGCTCATGCATGCATGGATTTTTTTTTTCCCCCTTTCCCTTTCTAGATTTATAGTGAGATTAATACTACAGATGGAGTGTCCGTGTTTTTTAAAACAAGGCAATTTATCAGATGAGGAGAGAAAGAGGCCTCATCTCTTAAATTTACTTCAGTCCAGGGTTAATTGTATTGATAGCAATGGTTTATTTTATTTTCCTTGTTTATTTTTGCCTTTTCCCACACCCAATTCTCCCAGGCAGCTGTGGCAGCTATTAGCAGGGCAGGGAAATGACACTGATGAATTCTGCATCTCCAAATGTCCTGCGAGGCTTTAAAGCCCATTTCATGCAGTTAGTTAATCAGGCGGCTCGTTAGGCCATTGCTGTGGACCTCACACAGTCTAATAGCAGGGAGATGGTGCTGTGGAGTGGCTGGAGGATGAGAGGGCTCTTAGGACCTGGCTTTTCAACTGGAGACTCCTGGGCAGGCACTGACACCTCGTCAGAGCTTGCAGTGATGCCAAAGCTGTGTTGGGGCTCAGTGCTGATATTGACAGCATCCCTTCGTTTCACCAGTGCTGTTCTCTGGCTCTGCTGGAGCAATCCTCTCTGGACCTTTGTTTACTCGCTTGTAAAAGTCTCTATTACCAACATTTCTTCCTGTGTCATAGGTCCCATTTGATCTGCTCTTCTTCCCCCATATTCCGTTGACAAACCCTCTAATTATGCGAAAACCCGGCTTTTTTTTAATAGCTTCCTGCCCATGGAGAGCTGCAGGGGCAGACTTGAAAAGGAGGACTAGAGTGGGTCAGAACTCAAAAGGCGAATAGAATCAGAGAGATATTTATTTATTATTAAAAAAAAACCCCAAACCTTGTCTTGATCGTAAGGACCTGTGTCTGACTCTTGTGATGCTGGGCAGGGTAGAGTTCCTTTGCAGAGTGGTGATTTGGGGCGTTCCCCAGTGCTTGCAAGTGATGCAGTGGCAAGAGTGGGCTTGTATGTGTTCCAGGGCTGGACATACTCTTAGAGGGTTTCGTGAAGTCTCAGAGAGTAGGATTTAATGAAGATTCAGGGATTAAGATGCCTCTGCATTATCATTTCTGCCAAATAGGTAAAAGGACTCTTTCTAAATCTCTGAAACATGAGGAAAACCCCAACTTCAAACCAGAAACACATGTATGCAGTGCATTTCCCCTTTTGCAAAAGGCCTTTTCTTTCCCTTGCCTCATCATGACAAAAAGGCTTAATTTTTTTTTTTTTTTAGCCCGTGTAGGGGGAGAGGGAAGAGGGGGAGAATCATTAAAATGCAGTTCTTTCAATTACGTCCCGTTATTTGTCATCTTTATGGCTTTTCTATAGTTTTCACTGCACCTTTAATAGCAAGCCTGGTCAGAAAAGGTGAGCTGGAATGTGAGCGCACTTGGCTGCGCCGCCGTCAGTGCCTACGAGCTGTGCTTGAATCCCAGTCCCTGTAGATTTTAATGTCCCCGCAGACTGCTGGCAGCCTGCTTCCAGCTGTGGCAGGCATGATGCAGTGAATTGCTTTTGAATGTTCTTTACTCAAATAGGCAGTAATTACAAGCTTAAAGAGGTTTAGTGGTCCAGTAAACTACATAATCACCCCTGAATTAGCCTGGGCTCATCAGTTGCAGTCCAGCAACCTCAAGACTGCTGTTTGTATGCAGGCTTTATCACGTAGCAACCTGAGCAGCAGGTGTGGAACAGCAAGAATCCCCCATAAACACAACTGTCTACTGGGGACAATGATCTCTAATGAGATGAGGCTACAGCATCACTGTAATTTAAGTGGGAAAATTAACGCCGGAGAATGTGCGCTACTTCCAAGAATCTCTGCTTCTTCAGAGAACGGCAATGTTTTCCTGGCTTCTTTTTTTTTTTTTCTTTTCCCTCCTCAGTTGCTTTTTTTTTTCTTCCCAGATCTTTAAATACATCTTTTTTTTTTACTTCTTTTTTTTTTTTTTTTTTTTTTTTTTTTTTTTTTTTTTATTCTTTTTTTTTTTTTTTTTTTTTTTTTTTTTTTTTTTTTATGAGGAACACGTGGTTTTGCTTATAAGTTGAGTGGGCTTTATTCTTTTACAAGGATATGTTGTGAATATTTAATGGTGGATGGGGCATCTGTTCAAGGACTTTCCATGCCAACAAAGCAGCATTGCAAAATAGCAGCTTTATCTTTTCATTTCCGTCCTCGGTGGTGGTTTTCTTGTCTTTCTTTTCCTTTTTTTTTTTTTTTTTTTTTTTTTCAAATAGAAAACATAGAATAGAATATAACCCCCCTCATCTTGGTGCTGAGCATGGGCACCTCGATGTGTTGGTTGCCTTGAACTCTCTTTGCATGACTGCTTGGTCCTCCATGAAAAAAGGAGGCCGAGCTCCTGGGAGAAGGCTTCCCAAACTGCTTGGTGGCTGCTCCTAGGGGTGCTACCACCTTGGGAAATCTGTCTAAAGCTCCTGCTCCATCCAGAAGACTGTGGTTCATATTAGGGACCTGGCTGAATACAGCAACTCTTCATCAACCTGATCACACAGGTGTGTAAGGTAGGGGGATGGACGTGTAGGGGAGCATTTTTATCCCTCACTTAGAGAGGGAGCTCCTGATGTACTGAAGGCAGCCTGGGAAAGAGGGCAAAAAAGCACAAATAAAGGCTTTAGGCTTAACTCTATGGGATTACAACTGCTGGCGCTGGCTTTTCCCAGAGATTGTAGAGTTATTTCTGAGCCCACCTGTTTAGAAAGTCATTTGAGGTAGATAAGGACAATGACTTACTGCTGAGAAAAGGCTTCTGGTTAGCAGATATTTACCTGCGCTAATCTGTCTTAGGCTGGCTCTAAAAACAACAGCAGTGCTTTTACGGAGTTATCAGGTAGTCGGGATTTCCTTTGGCGTGCCAGTGATATTTTTTTCATCCTTCCCAAAAGCTGCTCACCTAGGGAAGGCTGGGCTTTGCTTTCCTGCCTTTCCGCAGCTGCCTGATAAAGACGTTGGCTTAACTGAAAAGCTGGGTTTCAAGGATGGGAATTTTAGCTTTACTAAGGTGGTTGAAAGTCAGCTGATGCATTTCCTCAGTTCCTTTGGTGTCACTTGGAGGTATGTAGCCTTTCAGAGTTTTTGGCTTTGTGCTGCACGGAAGAGAGTTTTGCTGATCTTCTGGATGAAATTTTTCTTTTCATTACCCTGTCCTTGGTTAGTTTTAGGCTGTGATAGAAAAACAAAAATGAAGAATAATAATAACCAGGGCAGAGGATGGGAAAGTATGTTACCCGTGTCACATTAGCACAAATAGTCTTGATCCTGGAGCAAAAAATCCCTTCTTAAGTGTATTAAGATAAGTTAATGTGGATGTGCAAGCTCTGTGTTCCTGTGTGCACATATATACAGGCACTAGAGGAATGTTTAACATGGGAAAGCTCCACTCAATTACCCAGGTATGGCATGGGAGTGGCTGCATAGACTCAGCTTGAGCTGAAAACCAGTGGGAGCCAGAGTAAGCTCCAAACCTTAAGGTCTATCAGAGTGTCTCCAAAAGGAAATAGCAGAAGCATCATTGCTTGGACTAGCTAAAGCTCAACTGTAAAAGGCAGTGGGTAATAATATATGGTATGGAAGGAATAATATTGTAGCAGCCAGGAGATGGATTAGTTGAGTTAAAAGGTTTTTCCATTTTCTGACTTCTGTAATATCCTGTGCAAGGGATGATCTGAACTTTTTTTCCTTAATGAGTGCTCACATTATGAGTAATTTGATGGGGCCACCAGAGAAGTATTGGCAGCGCATCCCAAGCCATACCATGTCTCTCCATCAGCCTTGGAAAGGATATTTATGTTAGTGAGTGCCAAAACTTGTTCACAGACAACTCTTGCAAGAAAATTATTTACAAAAGGGCAAATGGAAAAAAAAGAGAAGCTTTTTTTTTTCCCCAGCATAACTCCTTCATTAAAAAGTGTCACTGTTGCCAGTACCTCTTCTCCCTCCCCATAAACCCCCACAAAGAAAACCTCTCGTCCACCCCCCTGCCTGCAAAACCACCCCAGCCCCTGTTTAATTAGGTTGCGCTGTGAACACACGTTCAAATGTTAAAACTTGGGGGGTATTGGCTCTGACTTTTACACCCGGTGTTCGCCTTAGAAGAGTCTGACTCTGCCTCCTTTCCTCACCTCTTACTTTTTGGCAGGGTTGCCAAAGCAGCCTGCAAACCCCTTTTGTAAGGCAGTGTCTCAGAGCCCCATCTCATAGGAAGGGGCTGATGCAGAAGTCAAGAGGTGAAGTGTGCCCTCACCATAGTGATAAAGGCAAGTCATAGCAGTGCAGCACATCCAGTCAGATTGCATATTTTGATGCATTTTTGACTTTAGAAGGCCGAGTTCATCCGTTGATTTTGCTTTCATAGTTTGCAGTTCAATAACTCTGGCAGCACCAGGATTTATTAACAGTAATGTTATGAAAAAAACCTTACCATGGGGATATTAAACTATTACAATAAGTTGAGGAAATATTTTCTTTTGAAAGAGGAAAAGGCTGGCTTTGTCTGCAGCATGACCGTGTCATATGGACTGTGTTTTCTTGCTGCGCTGAAAAAGCAACGAGGAGTTTGAAATGCCAAAGCCAGCTCACACTTCAACAGCATTATCAGGCTGACTCACTGCTCTCAGCCAAGGAAAAGACTGTGCAAACTTTGCACAGGCTTTTTCTCCACACACCACTCCCCCCCCCAGCCCCAGAGATGCATTTCTAATAAAACAACTTCCTTCTCAGTGTTTAGTATTTCCTCCAATGTGCAAGCCAGTCCCATGGGATAAACAGGATCGAGTTTGCAGCTTCCGAGTTGAATTTATTTTTCTTCTCCCCCCTTCCTAGCAGGTCACCTCAACTTGGCAACTATTTACAGCCTTGCCTGAATATAAAGCAGGTCACAGGGATAGTCTATAAACCGATTCAGGCATCCTGCAAAATAGGCAAGGGTACTCCACGCGTTCTCTTTATCACTCCCTCTCAACACGCTGGTGGCTGATGAAGAAAGGAAGTTGCAGTCTTATGACTTTATGGATAGTGATCCAGCCATTTTCTGGCTACTTTGCAAGTGCAGGAACCCCTGTTATTCTTTAGGAGGCCAGAATGTGTGAGGATCTAGGACTTGACTGATATAAATTCAAGCTCTGTTCTTAGACTACACCATGCACTGCTTTTGTAATGCAAATGGCAGGCACAAAGTGTCCCTTTGATAATGTGCAGTCAGGAGACAAAAAAAGCATTCACTGCAACAGTAAAACTAATTCATAAAGCTGAGAGACAATAGGAAAGCATTATGTATATTAAAAAAAAATTGTAATTTCTCGTAGATCAACTTGATCACTAGTGTAAACAGTTCAAATGCAAACCGGGAGAAGGTAGGGGAAGGGGAGAGACTAAAACGGCTGTGCTGCCACCTTAGCTGACCCTCGACAAGTTTGAGTAAAGCAAGAATTTAGAGTTCAGCATAAAATCAATGTGCAGTTTGTCATTGGAGGGCTGAATCTTGGGCTTTATTCTGGATACTGAGTTAGGCTGGATTTGTCTTCAGAAACTAGGAAATTACAGTGTTGGGGTTTGGTTTTTGTTTTGGTTTGGGTTTTTGTTTGTTTGGTTGGTTGGTTGGTTTTTATTTTTTTTTAATTTTTTTTATTTAGACATAAGAAAACCGTTAATAAATGCTCCTGAGGGCATACATTTCAGGGGGGCATTTTCTCTGCATCACCTACCAGAGTTTAGCTCAAGGTCATCTCACCTTGGTGTATTACACTGAGCTCTGGAGGAGGCAGAGCTGGAGGAAGGGGATAAAAAGACTTCCGAAATGGCCCTCCTGGTGCGGTCAGCCAAGCGACAGCGCTGCTACGATAAGGGTGACGCTGGATGGTTGCCACAGCCTCCTTCTCACGTAGTATGAAACCTTTTGCTTGGGGATTGCTCCTGCCTTGGTGCTGGAGTAGGGCTGGCTGTCAGCCTTGGTGTAGAGCCGGTTTGGTGCCATGAGGAATTAGTAACCTGGGGGGAGTGAGAAGGGGTGGTTTTGCCTCCCATTATCTCAGCGGTGAACTCTGGGCGGGATTATTTTCCCATTTTTCTGCCACAATTTGGATGCACTGCTATGGCAGAGAGGGAGGGAGGGAGGGAGGGTTTCTGATAGCAGGTTGCAGATAAGATAAAGTCTGTCACTGTCCTGGCATCCAGCATTTGCCGCCTGGGGTGGAAAATTTGAGGAAAGGAGTACATTTGGACAAGGTGTAGCATTAAGAGACAAAATTTGGCCGCTTTCCATCTATATCTACTGGAGACTTTACCCACTGTCTTTAGTCAAAGGTGATTAAAAAAAAAAGTCTTATTGTTTTTCTTTTTGCTAAAAATCCTCTCAGCTGCATTCAAAAAGTGGCTTTTATTAAGACTATTGCTTGCTAAATACCATTCATAAAACAGTGACGAGAAAATATGATGGAAACTTACTTTTTTACCTCTGTCACTTTGATTTCTTTGTTACTGCTAAAACGACTGCTCTGACTCATATTTTGCATAGTTATTTTTACCTTTTCAAATGTTCCTTAACTGTTCATATTACCCTGGGCAAATCCCCCAGGGATAATTTTCATTTGCATGCAGACTTTGATGGTGTTATTAAGCAATCACTTTCTGTACTAAGTCATTATTAAAAGTAATACCACAGAGCCTCAAAAACACATTAATGATGCCAAACAATCCGCATTTCAGCGCTCGATTTATGGAAGGGGAGAAGCACAAGGTCTCGTATCGTTTGGTGGATGCTGCTCTGTAGTGCTGTAGCAGCAGCAGGCTTGATCAGAAAATATCAGAGCCGAATTCAGAGCCCTTATCTTGTTGTCAGCCTTATGCCCATTTTTTTTTTTTTTAATTTTTCTTTTTTAACCTGATGGCTTCGTACTTGCTTTCCCCCTTGGATTTACCTTTTTTCCTCTGGCCTTGGCAAGAAAGCCCGTCTGCAGTCTTCCAGTATACACAAGCTGGCCTGGTTCTGGGAAGGAGGGTCAGCCTTCCCATCTGCAATCACTGTTTTATGGCTTTCACACGAGGTGTTAATGCAGATCAAATGGAAAACACTCCAACATGAGCGTTACAGCTTCTTGTGCTGCCCTGCATAAGGTCCCAATCGTTAATTCTGATTATAAGACCTAAAGGTAATTCTGTTTGCTCTCCTAATGCATTGCAGCTCTCCCGGTGGTCCGGCGTCTCTTTTCTCCAATTCCCATCTTGATCAATTGTTTGCAAATAATTAAGCTTTTAAGAGATAATGGTAGGAGCTAATGTATACAACAAAGTAAAGGTCTCAAGTCACTGTTTATTGAACAGTTTGCTTTGATATCCCAAAGTGATCCAGAGCAATAGGTGGACTTGTCAACTGAAGTCAGTGTGGTGTTTTTAGACATGCTTTCCTATATATACATTTATATATTTCATAGAATCATAAGATATCTCAAGTTGGGAGGGACCCATAAGGATCAAATCCAACTTTCTGCTCCTCACAGGACTATCTTAGACAAACCATTTGACTAATATGTATATGTAGGTATATTTGTATATGTATTTTATACATACTCATGCAAATATAATATGCCTATATACACACAAATATGTATACCCATATCTATGTGCATGCGTCTTTATCCCTTTTAAACAACCATTAGAAAGCTTTCAGAAGGCACTTGCCTTCTTGCACAGGCAGCATAAAGGCCAGCAGCAACAGTTTCGATTGAATTTCCTATTTCTTCATAAAATGGCAGTTCTCAGGGTTTCCCCCTTTCTCTCTGTTGCAATGTGATGTCTGCCTTTGCCTGTAGCACAGGCCTTCTGAGCCCTGTGGGTGGGAATGCAACAGGGCTTTGAATGTTTTTATAGCAACCTAGCCTGTGGCACGCTGATTCTTTGTCAAGTCATTTTTATTATTTTATTTATTTTATTTTTAGCCTACAAAGGAACAACTCGTACGATCCGCAGAAAGCTTATATAATAATAAGGATGCCTAGTGTTTAAGATTACTTTAAACCACACCAAATGATAGTTAAAAAGCCTGCTGCATTATGAGCCTTCAGCTAAGAGGGATTAGCTATGTGAAATCCCAGGCTGTCATGTGATTATGGCAATTACAGATTTATCGTGAAATTAAAAGTTTATGCTGTACTAGGATATGAAGAAAAAAAAAAATCAGATGACCTTAAACATACTGCAGTTTGAGGAATTTGGGGGGTTGGGACTTTTAAAGCAATTATTTTTACAGTGACTGTATTATTCTGATGGCTAATTTTATCCAGTCTTGTCTATTTGGAAAAAAGTCCAGAACAATTGAAAATTGCTTAATGGAGACAGACTTCTCAATTCCAATAGCTAGAGGCTGTCTAGTAATTATTGCTTGGTGCATGAAATTAGACACAGTTTGTTCAATTACTTAAAATTAGATCACATGTAAGGTGGCAAAGCAAAATAGGAAAAAAAAAAGAATAATTCTGTCCTCGCTTGATAGCAAAGTAATGAAATGGGAAGTAAGCTGTGAAGATGAAAATGTTACAAATCATCTCTGTGGGTTGTTTTGGTTTTTTTTTGTTTTTTTTTTTTTTTTTTTTTCTTTTTGAAGGGAAGCAAAATGTTGTATTCCACATAGATGGGCATAAGTCAAGTTTGACTGTTGGTTGTGGGTGAATGTGTATAGGAAGCGGACAATAAAATGTGTGCTATGTTTTTGCATGTGTAAAATGCAAATTACCCGTAAAAAAAAGAAGTAAAATCCCCTTCCCTCTGTTTTCCACTTTGCAATTCTGGAGTTTTTTCATGTACATGTGGAAAATACCGGGGGTGGTTTACAGGTGTGCAGGTTACTTGTGGGCTTCCTGTCAAGAAAACGCTGTTTTAGAAAGAACTGAAAATTCCCCAATGTTTTTGGGTGATAAAAAATTAAAAATTCTCCTATGGAGCTGATGGCCACAGTGGTGGCCTTTGAAATGGGCATATTGAGTTAGGGGAAGTTGCTGGAGTTAAAACAAAAATTCCTGTTTGCTAACATTAGGTGATACAGGCATGTAACGTAACCATGAGACGTCAGACTGTGCTGTTTACAAGAATATATAAAATCTGCTAAATAGTTACGATGCCAATAAGATTGTGGAATTTTATGAGGTTTTAAATTCTTATGCTTTACAAGGTTTCAGTTTACATCTCATGTAATGTTACACTGAAGAATACATCCACAGAATATGGGAATGTTTTTTGGGGAAAAAAAGGGGGTGATTGTGTAACAGCAAATACTTTGTGACAATCAATTGCTAAATGGCATTGGGATAGGTCTAAGCAGTTATACCAGATTATCTTTATTGAAATGCTGTTAAGCACCTTGCAGCAGACCAGGTCTGAATCCAGTGTGTGGGCATCCAGGTTAGGAGCTGAACCAGATGCTCAAAACAGGACTTTTCCTTGAAATTGTTACGTTTGGAATATTTGGCCATTTCCTTTTGGGACAGTGATATTTTCACACAGAGGGAAAAGACAGAAATTATATTTCTACATTTCAAACTTGGCTGTGGTTTTTGCTGTTGATTTATTAAGCAATCTGTATTCATGCAGAAGCAAATTTTCTGAGAAAGCAAATCAAGTTCTCACAAGAACCTTAACTTATGATTGAATTTTAACATTATCTTCAATTAAAGCAGTATTTATTTTCTGTCTCTTAGGATTAGTACAGCACAGCTATGTTAATGTCAGGCAAAAATGTGCTGATTGTTGACCTTGTGTTGGCCTGTGTTCAAAACCCGGGCGTTTGTTTATGTTCAGGATGCTGATCTTATTTGCAAATTATTTGGGGGCACTGGCAAGTTTTGCCTTCACTATCTCAGAAAACATCAGTGTATTTTAGTTTTACAGAGAAGTGCTTTATCACATTCTTTATTGTTCTGTGAAATACAGAAAAAAAAAAAAAACCAACAAAAAAAGGTTATTTGACTCTAATCAGTCATTTGAGACAAGTACAAAAAACTTGCAGCTAATGCAACAAATATCCTTCTCAAGTATCAAAGTACTGTCAGTATCCTAAGCAGTTATTTCTCCACTTCACTAATCTTTATAATTGGCTTGTCTTTTACTGCCATTAATTAAGTGATGTAGTAGCCCATTAATAATTATAAAAGAGTGACACACCTCAGCATTTTCACCTTTCAGTAATAGATGTCACGCTTCTGTTTTGTTTTGGTTTTGGTTTTTGCATTTTTTTTTAATTTAAAATAAAAAGTAGGCCAAAAAAGCGCATTGTTTTAAATGTATATATTTATTTTGGTATCTTATAGCACCCTTACCCTTCAGAAGAACAGAAAAAGCAGTTGGCACAAGACACAGGGCTCACTATACTTCAAGTGAACAATTGGTAAGTAATTTTCCTTAGAGTTTCTGTATGGCCCCTGGCACCCTCTGGCTTTGTGGTTTTAGGGATACACCTTGGCCTTGTTGTTCCCCTCCCCAACAGTTTATTGATGCAAACGGGATATTGCCAAGTGAGTGGTTTCAGGTATACGAACTAGAAGGTTTGCTACTGTATTTTATTCACCCATCTCTTGGGCAGATGTCAAATTTTCAGTGATTCAGATTTCAGACTGTCATTCAGGTGCCAGTCCTTCTGTCTGGGGATGCATGTTCTTCAATAGGAAGGCACATCCATTTGCAGAACATTGGCCTTGAAAGAGATTCAGATATTGAGTGAAGGAAAAGGGGCAGTTGGTCCCATTTCTGCCAAGTGTATTGTTATTTGGGGGTGCTGTCATGCTTTTTTATTGTTGTTGGTGGAATTTTTCTTTTTGACTGACATCCTTGTGTCTCCTTATGGGTTTGTTTTAAAGATCTGGTTTTTGAAAGCTTGAGTAAACTTTGAGGACAGTCTGGTCCTTTGCTGCTGAAATGCAGTGTGGAGCAATTTTATTTATTTGTTCAAGCTAAGGGTTGGTGGAGCCCCTGATCTGTTACAGTAGAGATATTTTTGAAGGAAATCAGTATTTGCGCTGTTTCTGCAGTGGATTTTGGGTTCCTCACTGTCCAGGGTGTGGTGAAGGCAACTAGTGAAAATTACTTGTGATTTAATTGTCATGCAGCAAGCAAACCTATTTTGAAAGAAGTTTATCACCCTTTGATTCTGCATCAAAATGTAGGCTCCTCCCACTATCCCAGAATAAGTGTCATATTTGAAGTGTATTGCAATCTAATACCTTGTAAAACTAAGTGTATCTAATTAATTGTCCTAATATTTTTAGATTAGTGTTTATGATGGGAAACCTTATCCTCTTTGAAGTAATACCCAGAGAATGACCAAGGCAAACAGCAAGCCTGCTGGGGAAAAAGGAGGGAGGAATGCCAGTTTGCAGACAAAAGTTGTGGGGTTTTTTTTTTCCATTCAATAAGTGTCAGAGATTAATATTACTGAAGCTCTGATTACATGGCCTAATCCATTTTAGTGAATAAATTTGGTCTTGATGTCCATTGCACCTACATTAACAAACTCGCCTCTCTTAGAGAGAGTAGGAGCCTATGGGAGAGATTTCAGATATATTAAACCCCATTACAGAAAATGTAATTTCTGTCAATATAATCCTATGTATTCTTCAATTTAGTACTTTAGAGATAACAAGCTACTTACAATATATTTGCCTTTGGAGGATTAATTTACAAAGTGCACTATCTGGGAGACGCAGGCGGGCTCACATAAGCATAGCTTGTAAGGGTTATCAATTTCTGTGACCCCACAGCAGCCCTGGGAGATCAATTTTTTGAAGCCCTTTAAGACGCTGAATAAAAGGAAATACCAAATACTTAGTGGATATGAAGTGTGCTTCCCAGATACTTTAAAAAGGAGGAATAAAAGGCCACTAAACATAAAATTTATGTGTTATAAGGTAGCGTAACCTACAGTATTTTGGCTCGGCCAGAAAAAATTAGTGTTTGCTTCAGCTTTATATCCTCCAACCTTCATCCAAGCATTACCCTAATTTATATGGTTGTCCTTCAGTTTAACGATGGGCACTTTGCCCACTGAGAAGTTGTGTATATTCGTCAGGCTCTTATTTAACGATGGGGTGGAGTTAAGGGTGTGCTGCCTCTGCGGGTCCAGCAGTGTAGGATTCAGTGTGGGCAAGTGTGTCAGTTTAGGATGGCCCATCAAAGAAATTTTTCAAGATGATGAACGTGGGATGCCTTGAACTAAAGCTGTTTGAATTTCTCCCAAGTGACTTTCCAGGGTGTTTTTTAGCACTCATCTCACCTCAAATACGAGGAGTTTTTACTTTGGCTTTGTGTCAGGTGTGTTCTTATAAGTTCCTTATGTGCTAGTTAAAAAAAAAAAAAAAAAAAAAAGGAGGTCAAATACATTATAACTGAATTGTTGTGGATGTAGGGCAGGCTTCCTCTGCTTGAGCTAGTTCAGTAATTCTGCTGTAGAGTTACAATTGCATAAATTATTGAGACAATTCCCCTTCTCTCCCCAGCGGAACAAGGATTCAGCACTATGGAGGCAGTTGGGGTTTCTTAAATCACAGGTGGTGGGCAGAGATGCGAAAATATGGCAATTCAGACCCTGCTTTTTGTAATGAATGCTAAGGAACAAGGAGACTGTGAAGCTGTTGCTGAAAGCACAGGTTGCATGAGAAATACCCACCCATGAGGTGACCAATAAGATACTCACCCCCTCCCAAATTCTGGAGGGTATGGGGCGACCCTCTCCAAGCCTTTGTTGAACCCCTTTTCTTCCAAGGCAATGTGCAGAAGAAGCTCTTCTTGCCCAAATAATTTGCTGCAGGGAAAAACTAACATATCATTTCTGGTTAGTTTTGCCTTTCTTCAGCAGGCTCATAAGTCATTCAGCCACAACTTGCAAAAAAATTTTTGCCTTCCTTCTTAGATTCTTCCAAACTTGTTAACACACATGTACATTTTTGTATTAATGATGAGTCATTGTAAATCACTGTTGCAGAGATTAAATAAAATGCTGAAGGGCAGGCTGGGTGCAGATCAGTCATAAATTATTGGCAGCAACACAGCGTGTGGGAATACATGAAATGTGCATGAAAAACATAAACTCATGTCTGGTAGCATGGTCGTTAGCCCAGACTGGGAATGCTGGATTTTCTGGCTGGAATTAGAAGTTTGCCACAGAGCAGTCAGTGAAGAGAACATTTGTTTTCTGCAGATTGAAAGCATTTGAATGATTTTTTTTTTTTTTGTCATATCTTGAATGCCTGTACAGTGTGTGCTGGTTGCATACTTCAGTTCTGTGCTGTAACAAAAAAAAAATGGTGCTTTTCACACATGGGCTGCCCGGTGCTGGGGCTCCCCAGGCTGGTGCACATAACTCCTGTTGATGGTGGAGGAGTCACAGGAATGGGGTGATGATGTGAGACGTGCCAGAAAATGTATCCGCAGTAAGGGCACATGTCTTTAAAAATACCACATTCTCTTTACCATGACCCTTCTCCTTGGGTTTTTTTATTTTTTTTAAGGTAATGAAATAATCCACGTGAAGGAATTTTTTTTACCCCCCCATCCCCTCCCCCCCACACACACGAGAGCTTCACTTGTGAATCACCAGCATTGCCTTCTAGGACAATATTTTTGCTTCAGTTGGATGTTTCTATTATGGGAAAAGGGAGCCTTTACCCTCTTGCAAAATAAAAATAAATCTATGCCATTCAGGTCTCTGTTGTGTTGGTTGTTTAATCCCACAGCAGTTTAGGGCTCGAAGCCTGGTAACATGAACTAGAAGGGGCACTTGTATGATCTTGACAGCCTATATGGACATGGTAGAGACCTGACCAAGTACAGGTTAATAAGGTGCTTTTCCCGGGTGATAAAAACTGTGATTGAAATATCCAGGAGGTGTGAGCCAATCACTTCTTGTCTCAGCTAAGAGACAGCTAGGCTATATTGAACAATCTATACGGTTTTCTTGTTTACTACATCCTCCCTGAATCCCTTCCCATTAAGAACTAATAGTAAATAATTACTGGTAGTAGTCTGGGAAGAAGAGAGAGCAATTCTCAACAGGGGCTGCACTAGGTGTCAGATGCATGTTTACGTTTTAGAAAAGTCTTGGTACACACAGAAAAATGTTTGTATATTTGTGCCTATATAACCTCTCTATATGTGCATGCCTATATGTGACTGTCTCTCTATGTAGAGTTATGCACAAATGCATTGAAATGATCTTAAAAAAAAAAAAGTTTGAAAATTCAAATCCTTAAAGCTCCAGCCTTTATTAGGTGTTTCCATTCTGCTTTTTTCAAAATACCCTTGTGCTATCTAGGGCACAGCCCAGACAATGATGGAGCAGCTAGTCAATATTTTATCTTGCCCTCATTCTTCTGTGCTTCGTTTGTTGAGCTGTATTCAAACCGAGCTTGAAGATGGAATTAATAATTACTGCTGGGCTTTCCTATGGCACTTACTGCTGTAATACCCAAGTCCTTCCCTGACCTCCACGTGCTTACATATGCATACAAGGTGGTGGGTCTGCATGGTATTTTCACAGTTTCCCTACAAAGAGAAATAATAGCATTGTTCCAGTTCACAGGGGAAGATGTGAGGCTTGAGGAGGTCCAAGTCCAGCACAGTCGCAGGTTTTGGGTGGGTCTGGGGCTGTGAGGTGACTCAAAATGACAGCAAGTTTTTCACATTTAAGGTCCAATGATCATTAAAACTTCGTGTTTCATAGAAACTCCCTAATTTTTAGTGCTTTGGCATCTTTTATTGCCAACCTGCAGTGTTGGGTATGGAGGAGAGATGTGAGAAATCAGTAACTGCTGGGGAAATGTTTGGGTTCAATGATTTTCTCAGTACCTCTTGAGCAGTCCAAGGAAGCAGCAGAGCTGAATCCTCTTCTCCAGTGCAGCATTTGGCTGCATTAACCAGGACTACTTCGAGGTTTTTGCTGCCTTATTTGTTCAACTTTGTCAAAGTTTATTTCCTGTAGAAATCAGTTTTTTTAATGTTATAATGCCCTGACCTATTCTTGTAACAGATATGATCGTCATTGGGGTGGTTGAGGCATTGAGCCTGATCAAAACTGGTAGTATGAGCTGGTAACTGAATTGTTTGTATAGAAACACATTAAAAACTAGGGTGCAAACAGCTTTAATAATATGGCTTCCTAACTCATGAGTTCTTTATTTTACATCCATGGCTTCTTTAAAAGTCAATTTTATGTTTAATTTCCTAGGCTTGCACAAAAAACAAAACAAACCACAACCAAGCACACTGGAAAAAATTATCAAATAATGTAAATTTCCTGATGTCATTCTTGAGGATGGATGCAGTTAATTCTACTGAACCTTTGTAAGGAAGAAATTTTAAAAGAGCTCCAAGACCAGCCTAGAGATGAGTTTGAAAAATCAGAGATGGGCTTGGGATAGGAAGACCTGACTACCTTACTGTATATAGCCCAGTCAGCTTGGGGCACAGACACACAGAGAAATACTTTATTACTCTTCTAGCCTCCTCACAGCTCTCCTCCAGCAGGAAATTTCCTTCTGCCTCCATTTCTCTGCTCATGGTGAGGACAGTGGTAGAGCTTTGCTGCAGTAGTTTCATGGGGCAGGAGCACGGGCAGGCAGAGTGGCGTGGTGGGGGCAGGAGGATTTTGCACTTCTCCTGGGAAGTGCTCCCCAGGACCCAGCAGTGGATGGGGAGCACCACTGGGAAGGGTGTCCTGTCCATCTGCTCGCCCTGGCTTGCAGATGGTGGGGTTAGAGATGGAGCAGATGGGGGGATGCAGAGTGGGAGATGCAGATGGAGGGCATGGGGGAAGATGCTGATGGGGCAGATGGGAGATGCAGATGGAGGGATGCAGATGGGACCAGATGCAGATGGGGCAGATGCAGAAAGCCCCTGCCCACTCCTCCACAGAGGTGCAGGGGAAGGAGGAACAGCTGCATGACTTTCCACCTTTCGGGAAACAATCCCAAGCCCCTCTTTTCCCGCTGTAGTTTTTATATCATAGCATGCCAGGCGTTTGGTGCATCCAAAGCATACCCCAAACAAACCTAAATCCAAATGATAATGTTGTCTGGTGTTTCCCATGTGTTAAGCCCCGTGTCAGCCCCTTGGAGGAGATGGAAAGGCTCGTTCATGGGGCTGGGCATGTAGCATAAACATCATCTTTGCTCGATTCCTTCGCTGAGGGTGATATTCACCCCGAGCAAAAGGCCAGCACATGACCAGTGCACCACTTTAGTCCCACTTAAGCACTATTTTTAGGGTGTAAGTGGGAGAGGAGGCCAGCAGGGAGGGAGCATAGCAAAGGCAGGTGCTGGTCCTATATGCAGGGTTGGATTTTCACCCCTGCTGCCTACCAAACTGCAGACTACAATAAGTAGGGAAATACTCAGTTTGCCACTTTGTGCAGCACGTTGCACACAGGGGTCTTTAGTCCTTGGCGAGTAAAATATCTCATTGTTTTCAGATGTATCTATTACTGCTTTTGTTGCAGTAAACAGATTAAATGAGAAAAGGTCATAACAAATACTTTTCTAAGTAATCAGATATAGTAAATACAAGTACTTATTTACTTGTAAACGTTAAAACATTCACAAATTATCCTCTCAACTTCAGAAATACGAACTTAACCATCAGATTGCGGAGACAATTTACTTTTCTTCTCTATGTGATTCAAGAATATGTATGCGGCTGTTATTTAAACACTGTTTTGTTAATGGGAATACATGTGAAAGCAGGAAAAAATTGGAATAAGAAAGAATATATTTCAGGTTTAACCAATACATATTGTTTGATGTTCCAGAGTAATATAGGACAGTAGGTGTTTTCAATGTGAGAATCATCCCCCTCCTAAAAAACCCACACAAAACACCAAGAGAACTATTTTAAAAACCATCTTGCTGGGTGAATTGTTGTATCGTTTGAGCAGTTCAGAATGTGTGCGGTAAATTAGCTGTTCTAAATGTACCATGTGCTGGATTTTTCAAACAGATTTTTACATTTATGTTTTCACTAAGTCTTAGCTAATTGTTATGCCTTTCACCTTGAATGCCAATGTAATAATAATATTACATCTGCAGTCTATTTCTCTGTTCTTAAATTACAGCAATCAGGAATACTCACTACGTAAAATCCTGTATAGTTACTCATAAGAAAATATTGAAATCAGATGAAAAAATGTTTAGCTTGCATATTGCCTTAGACAGCCCTGGAGAGCTGCCAGGCAGTCAAGGTATTATTACAAAAGCTGAGCAAATAGCTTACAGGGAGAAGAGTTGTGAATGTAGAGCCATCAGGTACTGTTGGATCACTGGATTTCAGGCTGGTATTTTTTTTTAGTTCAGTAAAGGCATTTAAAAACACAGCATGGCAGTTTACACATGCTAGATTTGGTTTTGGCACGTGGATATAAGGAATAAAATGGTAGAGTTTTGGCATGACACATGGGTGTTTTTCCAAAGGGGTCGGGTGCTCAGAGAAGGTGAGTAAAGAGTTTTCTTGGAGAAATGCTCCTCTTGGCCTCCCGGCCTTCAGGTGGAACAGAGGATGGAGAGCTAATAGACCCTGGGTTCCTTGCTCATTCCAGCCTTGTCAGTCTCCACACACCCCAAACTGCCCCAAAACAGGGGTCACCCAATTCAGGAAAACCAAGGAAAGATGTTTCTGACATCTGAAAGATGTTTCTGATGGATTCAGGCTGGGGAAACCACCAAAAGAAACACTATTTATTTCAAAATCAAATGTTGAATCATTTTGCATGAGCTAACAGACCAATTATTGGCACCCTGAGCATTGAGAGAAAAAACCAAAACTGGTGTAATTTTATTCACATAGGTAATTTTTTGAGAAGGAGAAAGGTTGGTTCCCACTGTGGAGCATCATACAAAGAGGATTTACCTGCCAATAGTATTGACTAACAAAAGGTGCCTAGTGCTTGAGAATTTAATATGCAGACAAAAACCCTCCTCTTTTCCCTCTTCTGAGATGTTTTTGTACCTGAAAAACTTTTTTTTTTTAGGTTGGTGCATTAATGTTCTGTAATGAATGTGATGTCACATCATGTGTCAAGGAAATAAGATGAAACGGCACCATGCAAACATTTGGCACTTGCTCTTTTCTCCCTTTCCGCTCTAGTTTTGCCATGCAGGATCGGGGAGGGCTCAGAGTGCTTTGTTTGCTACTTTTTATTTACAAATACTGAGATTCAGCTGTGCACCATCTCAAAAGAAGGGTTTGGCTTTAAAAAATGCCCATCCAGGACACTATTGTAGCGTGGAAATGTTGCGTTGCAAGCGAGGGGAGGGCTTTGCACTGTCTCTGTAAATATAGTTCTCTCTGGTTTCTTTTTAGTGTGAGAGATACCCAAGATATATATATATAAAAATAAAATTGAAACTATATGCCCTCAATATATAAAAAAAAAGACAGAAGGGAAGAGTAATGGTTTGTCATTGCTTTGCAAGTCAGGCTTTGGCCTATTCTTGTCGTAGTTATCTGAAGTGTGTTTACATATAGTTTGCCTTTCTGGTATTTTGGGCTTGCACAGACCTGATCTCCACCTATTTTGTGTCAACAGTTGCTGAGATTGGTGTAGAGTGGTTAACCATCACGAACTGAAACACCAACATGTGGAGAGAGGTGCACTGAGAGACCCTCTCTCACACTTAAATCAGACTCTTGCCCTGGGCTGCACCTGCATAAAACAAACTGCCTGGTTCAAAACTCAGCCTGAAACAGTAAAAATGGGGCAAATATTTCCTTCTTCTCAGTTAAACTGATTATGTCCTCTCAAAAATGGAACACAGCCAGAGGGGCAGGGCAAGGACGTGCTTTCGAGGGTGTGTGTTTTGCCCTGCCTGCCCTGGAACGATTTTGGTGTAAATGATGCATGGCTGGCTACACCAGCCCTAACGCCAAACAGGCTTCTGCCTTTAATTTGACTTTTCAAAAAGAAAAGAAACAGCAGCAGATGCTGAAAATAATATTCCTTCCACAGTTCTTCAATGAAATCTAGGTCATGTAACAGTTTCACGGGTTATATTTTTTTTTTTTTTTTCTCTGCCCAGGCACTGTAGTCCTTGTGGCTTTTTTGGCTGAGGATAAAGTGTGATACCAATAGCTGCTTTTGAATTCAGATTTACCCCAGAGACGACCAGCATCTCACCTGGTTTATAAAGGTGGTTTATACCATCTGGGGGCTGATCTCTAAGCTTTCTGTGTCCTGTGGTCTCACAAATTCTTTTAATCTTTGACATTCCTCTGACCTCCCTCTGTGTGTTTTGTTGGTGTTGTTTTCTGACAGTGTCTTTTCTTCTGCCCTGAATAAAACGCTGTCAGGAGTAGGATTATAAGCAAAATGAATTACTTCACTTAATGGGAAATTATGTTTAGATAAAGTAGATTACAAAGTAGGCTATTAGTAGTGGTTAGAAAATGATGTTTTGAAGTAGGATGTCTTGGGGCAGGGAGAGTTTGTTCAGAAGTGTGGGGTTGTTTTTCAGGTTGGCTGTGACTCAGAGTTGTATGTTTTGTGGCTTCTGGGGGAAAAAAAAAAGGAATAAAGAATTCAAACCAGTTTTTCAGGTGCCCACATCACACAAAATACATCAGTGTTCTTGTATTTGTTGTCTTGGTTGTGGTGGGGAGGGCACAACCACAGGAATCAAAGCTTCCCTCAACATCCCAAACCAGTGTCTCGGGGTATTGCCCAGAGCCTGTTTCACGTGCAAACACTGGTCCAATATAGGGGTGTATTATATTTTCTCTTTGAGGGGCTCAGGGGTGTTTTCCCCCAAGACACTTGCCAAGGCTTTTGATTTGGCCACCCTGGTGTTACTTCTCCTTGTGCTACAGGCTGGAGGAGCTGCTGTAGGGTGACAGAGTATGGAGTTACTTCATACTCCTTCAATGGCCTTCTGGAGATGAGGAGATCCATCCAGGAGTGCAGACAGATCGTTTCTCACACCCTTCGGTGAGCAGGAACACATTCAAGCCAGCAGCCAGATGTGGGAGCAGCCTTTCTTCTTTCACTTGGGCTGGAGGACCAGGCACTGCTTCCAGCTCCCATGCTCTATGTGTGATGAGTAGGAATGAACAGGGAAAAAGCTGCTTGGACAAGGCTCCCAAACTGATGTATGGAAAAAGCCTTGGACCTCAAGGAGTACCCCCTGTGTTTATAACACTTGTGTGACGTGAGAAAGCTCAGATATCACGCAGGCACCTCTCACGAGCACTGCATTCCCTTAAATAAGAGGTTATGCTGAATTGACAATGGACATGGAATTGCTGGAATAGAGAGGAGTGTTTTCAAAGAAATAGCCAGTACTTTGCTATCAGTTCTCACCTGTTCCCAGTATAAATCCCTGCCGTCGAGTGGGGCTAAGGTTGTTGGTTTGAAGTGATCTGCTGAAGAAAAGCTGCTGGGTTGCCACTGTTGGCATGCACCAGATCAGGACTCGAATTAGAGAGTCCAGACAAGCTCTCGTAAAAGATCAGGTGGAAAGCTGTCTTTCAGACCCTCCTCAGAGCTGTGAGAAAACACTGAGCTGGGAGATGTGCATCTCAGCCTGGGCTGCTCTCAAAACTTGTAGAGAGCCTGCACACCCTCGTTACGAGTGTTTCAGTGGGAGGCAAGGTTTTGTCTGGTGGTGTGCTGTGTGCCCCACCACAGCGCTGTCCTGGGTGGGAGTTAGAGCAGCCCTAGTGCTGCTCTATTAGATGAATCCTTGCCATATTCCTTAAAGGCTAATTGTGGCACATGGAGATCAGCAGAGTACAGCTGCGCTGGGATTTAGGAGCAGGGAAGAGACGGGAGGTCAGCTCCACTGGCACTTTGCCATGTAAAGATTTCCCCTTACATCATCTGGCTGCCGAGGGCGAGTTTACATCTGCCTTGCACCCCGGGGGAATTGCGGTGTCAGGGAATGAGGTTGCTGAGAGTTCTCCCCAGTGCAGCTGAGACCTGCAACACGGCTGGTGCTCTGACTTCCTGGCACCGGCAGGGAGACATCTGAATGCCGGACCGGGATTTTCATCAGAAACATTCCATGTTGGCAAAGCTGTTTGGGGTGGAATATGGGAGTGAGAGGGGAGGAGGAGAAGAAGGAGAGCATACCAGAAAAGCCAACAGCAGCTCACCTGTGATGTAGAAGGGCACAAGAGGTGGGTAGAGCAGGGAGATGTATCTCCAGGGAGCCTTTCCCCAGGCATGTTGGCTCTTCACTCCTCTGCAGGAAGTCCCTTCCTTAATTTTCCTTTGAAACTAGCCAAATAAATACAAAGACTTTAGCCCCATCCTGCTGGGGAACAAGAAAAATTTTGCAAGGCGGGATTGTTTCCTGCCCAGCTTTCTCCTAGAAAGACTCACTGAGCAGCCACAGCCATGAGCCCTGCAGAGACATGGGACTAGGGGAGCATTTTGGCCAAGGAAGAAGCAGGGCCAGGAGCTTATGGGTCCCAGCTTGATAGAAAGCCACCAGCTGTCCCTTCTGCATCCAGAGCACAAGCTACCACCATGCTTGCTACTACCCCAAGGCGGTCACCATGTCTGTGTGTTTTCCCATAGGGCTAATAGTGACAGGACAAGGGGGAATGACTTTTAGAGGGTGCGTGCAGATTAGATATTAGGAAGAAATTCTTCACTGTGAAAGTGGTGAGGCAGGGGAACAGGTTGCCCAGAGAAGTTTTGGATGCCCCATCCCTGGAAATGTTCAAGGGCAGGTTGGATGGGGCTTGGAGCAACGTGGTCTGCTGAAAAGTGTCCCTGCCCATGGCAAGGGAGGGTTGGAACTAGGTAATCTCTGTGGTCCCTTCCAACTCAAACCATTCTAGGATCTTATACTACTATGGTGGTGGCATGCTTCCCTAAATACAGTCTTTTTATTTGGAGGCAAGATGTGTCTAGCAGTGATCTGAGAAGAAAGCCTGGTATGGAGCAAGATGGGAAGGCTCCCAAGCTTAAAGGCTGGGGAGAAGAGGAGATGGCCAAAGGTAGAGCTGGTGCGTGCTGGGCTGGCCAAAATGTAGGGCATAGCCGACTCTCTTACAAGGAGCACATACCTGATCTCATCTCTCTGCTTTCTATTTTTGCCCTCGATATGCTCACTGCATTAGCAGACTTGGCTTGGGAGGGATTTGATAGCATGCTCCTGCTCTAAAGCAACTTTTCTGAATGCGCTACATGAATCCTCCATTGGTGGGGTCACATAGTAATGCTTGAAGTCAGAAGCTATTTTTAAAATGAAATTGCAGAACCACACATGGCTTTCATTAGTGCTTTACATCAAATTTGTCAGCTAATTAGTGGTTTTTCATCGCTAGTTTTTGCATGGTATTTTATTTATTCGCTCTTCAATATTGTCTCAGCCCTATATACAGTCCCTGGCACTGGTGCTGCCAGCAGAGGAGGGAGGAAGAGGAGAGCTTGCAGGAGATCTTTCTGATCCTCCTGATGGATGGACTCTCTGTGTTTGGAGTATATTCCAATATTACGTGTCTGGAGTGGGCGGTTTGCAGCCCATGTACTCTCTTCCCTCCCTACCTCTATTTAGTGTTGTAAATGATGTATTGCAGTCCTGAACTGTCTTTAGTTCGGAGGAGGAGGAGAAACCAAGAAAAGTTGCCAAACATGACTTCATAAGGTTTGACTTTAAATTGAACAAAGTTTCTTGAGTGTCTCGGATTTTTTTTTTTCTTTACAAATAAAGGGAGTACAGAGAGCATGGATTGCTAATGACTGGTAGTTATGGGTCATTAAGCTCACTAACTGACTTCAAGATCAGAACTTTCTAATAACAGCAGTAAGCACTCTTTTAACATTTATTTCTCATTTTAGGGATGGGGAGATGTGATTACCATTTGAAAGTCTGCAGTTATTTTTTTCTGTTCATAATTACAGAGGCAGCTTGTTATTTTCAAGGCTGATTTTAAAACATTTGAAACTATTCAGTGAAATAATTTCTATGTTTCGGGGGTTTTTTTATTTTTCCTTTTCTTTAACTGACTCCTTTAAAAAGCTCTGGAAAACAAACACAGAGGGAAAAAATGAAAATATGTTAAAATAAGGAATAAAGCAGTTACTGAAGTGTAATAATCTCGGTTTATAGCACACTTTCCATTTAAATTGGTTTTATTAGAGATAAACCTGTTAAGCGTTGAGGAATTAAGTGCTGAATATAGAAGGTTGTTTCGCTGCTGTATAAATGAAGGATCCCAGTATGCAGAAAAGAGTGCAACTTGGTTTTACAAGTGAATTATTTGCCAGTTTGAAGGGCTCTGGTTGCTTAGGCATCTGTTATAAAAAGGATGATTTGCTTGTTGTCAAGAAGGATACTGGTTTTTTTCAGAGGGGCAAGAGAGGTTTTAGCACTGGGGTTTGTAGGTACTTTGAGCTTTCTCATTCTCCTTACTCCTGGTTTGCTAGAAAGAGCTCAAGGAGAAAATGAGGCAGAGAGATTTTTGGGAACTTCTTGGCACTGCTAGTGAGACACAGACTTCCGTCATGCAGCACTTTGGAACAATATTGAGAGGGGACAACCTGTGACTTCAAGTAGCGAAAGTCAGTAAGGGTGTGAAACTCTCCTCATTTGGGAGGGCCGGGGGCAGAGAAAAATTCAATAGACCGTGAAGTCTTTCAGACAGCTGGTCCTGGAAAATTTCAGTGAAGGACTGCAAATTGGAAGTCCCCACAATCACTCTGTCGATTCTTGAGCAAAGGTGACTTTGGAAATTTGTGACAGCAGAGGAAGGTCTTGTTTTATTCACTCAACAGATGTGAAATACAAGGGGAAGGGAGAAAGAACAGATCTGTGCGGAAAATGTCACTTGGGCTGTAACCTGAGCCTCAGTGAGTTGTGCCTTTTGGAGGGTTTGGTGACCCTCTGAAAATCCTTGCTCTCTGGCTGCTATTATTGTAGCCAATTTCCAACTAAAATAAGTCTTTTGTCATCACCAGCCATGCAGCCTCTTGCTGAGAAGAAACAAAACTTGTGCGTGGCATCGAGGGCGGCCAAGCTGAAGGTCAGAGTGCAGAGGCAGATTGCTGCATCCCCGGGGCTGGGGCTGGAGCTCACCCGTGGGACCGGCGATGCACCAACAGGGCAATCTGCCAGTGACCTCTGAAGACAGACCCCAGGCAAGAAGCCTAAGAGAAAACATCCTAGTAAAATGCAAATGGTAGAAAAGGGGGTTTCCTCCTCCTCTTCCTCCTTGTTAGGCTTATGCAGGTGGAGTTGCTGGTTTTTTCTTGCTTTTTAGGATGCGGCAGAAAGCGCAATCCCATGTGTCCAAATAGGACAAGGAAAACTTAACTTGAAAAAAAATAGTAAATACCTTAAACTCCTGTGTTTGCCCAACTGTTCAAATGTTTTCTTCATGCCAGATCCTTCCCCTTGCAAAACAAAACAAAACAAAAGCTCAAAGAAAGCAGCCCAAATCACTTTGAAAAGTTCTTAGCTCTCCTTGGGCTGGAAGGTGGATATGACTTGTACACTGAGGGATCTTGTGTCTGTGCCACTATTGATCCTACTCTTTTGAGGCAGAAAACCTAAACCAAAAAAAACCGCTTCTTCATCAGAGCAAAGGTACCAATGCATAGAGCACTGGTATGGGGAAAAATACTTTATACAAACCTTTGAGCCTGACTGGGTCTTTTACACACATGAGTAAGGTTATATGTCTGTCTTAAGTTTTATTCTGAGTTTTATTTTGATAATACTCCATTTCAGTAGCATTTAGTATGCAAATATCTTTTTTTGGTCCTGATTCCTCTGAACTTTTAAAAATTAGAGTGGTTTAGGGTTTTTTCCTCTTAAGATAGGTGAATACGTAAATTTAGGAAAAGGGGAGATTTTTCCTGTTAGCTCTTCTATTCCGTCATTTTTGCTGATGTTAACATCAGCCTGGCAGCTTGGAAATTCAAAGAGTGATCAAAAGATCCTGGCCCTTTTCACGAAGAAAAAAAAAAAAGCAACCAACAGAGAGTATGAAGAAATTAACCCCATGTCCATATATTTCTGCAGCAACAGCTAATTTGCAGTTTTGCTTGCAAAGAGTTCTCAAATGTGATTTATAAACATAGCAGCACTGCATTGTGCTCTCTCAGGGCAAACCACATTAATAGTTTTAATCTAATGGGTTCTTAGGAATTCCAGGTTTAGGATGCAGGAAGAAACTTGAAAGTGAATACTTTCTTCTTTTTTTTTTTCTTTTTTTTTTTCTTTTTTTCTTTTTTTTTTTTTAGTGCATAGTGGTTTGGAGTCTACTATAATGCAAAGTAAAGCGTTGTGTTACAAAGGCAGGGAGGATGGGACAGAAGGTTAAAGGGCATCCTGGAAACAAACAGCTGGACCAGTTTATTTAAACAGATACAAGGATGGGGAGCTGACCTCCATTTGACTTCTAGTGGGAGGAGCGAGAATGTCATTTTATTACTTTGCCCAGAAGGAAAATGTTCTTGCGTCTGAATTCCCCCCGAAGACATCCAAACACTGGCCTGCTTGGCAGAATTGCTACTTATAGAAAATACTTCCATGAATGCGTAGGAAGAAGATAAATGTTAAGTACCTGTGTGTAAAATGTTCTTAAATCAGATATCCCAAGTGATAGCACGGGGCGAACGGGTGAGAATATGTTTTACCATAGGCACGTCTTGTGGATAATTATTGGTAAACTCTAGAATATATAGAATTTATTCTGGTATATTAGTGAATAAACTACATATAGTATAGTTTATTATCTTGAGATCTCCCCCTTCTTCTTAAAAGTGTTTGTAGTTTGGAGGAGAAGGAGGAGAAGGTCCTGAAGTTGGGGGGGTACATGCTTGATGTTGCTCAGCATTTCTTTGGGGTAGAAGCTGTTGAAAAATTAAGGTTTTGGTGACCAGTCAATCTCACGGCTACCAAAAATCCTCTCCTCACTTCCACAGGACCAGGTCCTGGGAATGTGGCAGGAGAACGATGGGGTAAACACAGCAAGAGCCTTGTCAGACTTGCAAAAAGAAATGGCTGAGGCACTAAGGTTCTGTGTTGTTGTTTTACTTCAGAGAGTTACTGTGAAAATTGCTTTCTGCAAATGCAGATTACAGATATTAAACAATTTTCTAATTGGTCATGGAGCTAAGGCAACTAATGGGGGAAAAAAAGCAGATTCCTTTTAATTGCTTATTTCACATGGTGTTTGTGCTACACCTGTGCTTATAATGAGAAAGGAGAATTAGTCTAACCTTCTGCTCACATGATTCTAATTTTCATGGTTTGTACAAGATAATGATAAACTGATTTGCAACACTCTTTGCTGGCATTGAGGGCGGTGTTTATTGGAAATGTGTAGAAAAATTGATCCAATACTGGCAATTGCTGACAAAACATGACCTAGTTCAGGTGTAAGGTTTCCGGATTGGCACCCGGATTTGGTGCCTTTGAGCCCGTTTCCTCAAGACAAGGGGTTTGATAAGGACTCAACATCTCGATCAATTTTTGCAGGACTTTGGGTAATGGGTGTCAGTGGGGAAGAGGAGATAGGAGGAGTCTGAAGTCGCTGCGCTGGTCTTTGATGAGAGCAAAAGAAACAGCATGGGGCAGTGGTTTGCTATTCTTCTCCCCTCTGCTGTAGGGGAATGGGTGGGCAGAGCTGATTCCCGCAGAAAGATCCTGGTGGCTTTATCTCTGTGGTAGGAGAGCTCCTGCTAAGCCACCTCAAGCAAAGGCAATGAAAACAAGTATCAAGCATTCCTTTGTGAACTTTCCCATCCCAGTTTACAAGGGTGGTGTGGTTTAGCCCATGCTCACGCTTCTTCCTTTACTAGTAAATATTGTGGCAAACACGTTTTTTGTTATTCTTTTTGTCTCTCGTAACGAATACAAAGTCTGATTATGCAACTTTGCTGTGACCAAATCTCTGTGGAAATTTTTTTTCCAAATGGATTTTAACTAAACTCTCTCATGAGTGAAATCTCGAGAGAGGTTCTTCAAATGCTCTTCGTTCAGACAGGTTCCCAGCCATGGTTTCCAGCCTCCTGATTTCAGAGCCAGGAGGAGGCTGGGGCTCTTGTGATCTCTCTCCTTCTGTTTAGCTCCAAATTATTTTGAATATTTCCAAATAAGCATTGCAAGACTAACTGAGGCGAAGAGTACAGAAACACAAGGAGTAGGGTTGCAGATGGCTATTTTTAAAAATGACCATACCTTCTTTTTTATTATTTCCAAAGATCTGCTTTTCATTGTTCGGGGGGGGATTTTTGGTAGTCCAGTAATTACAGTTTAACAAGATGTTTGCTGTAAATGGTCAGGCCTAGCTGGAGAAAACAGGATTATAAATTCAATTACTGTAAAGCTATGACCTCGCCTTGACCCCCTCAGACTTTGCATAAAGAGAGGGAGGGGGGAAAAAGCCCACCAAGAAATGGCTAGGAGGAATGTATGGCTCTGAAGTCCCCAGCAGTGTGACTTAGTGGTGATAAAAGTCCAGACGTTCCCTCATTTGATGGGGTTCTGCCATCACAGTTCATTATCTTAATAGTGGGCATTAAAAGAGAATTAGGTTTGCAAGAGGTAGGGGCAGGTTTTGATAAAGAAAAAAATTGGAAAAAGAAGTCAAAGGACATAAGGCAGAAATGACACTAATGAGGGGGGAGGTAGCAGATGCCCTCACGAACATCTCACTTCACACTTTTTTGTTTTTTTGGTGCCCCATTCTGTATTGAGAAGAGCGTTGCTGGTATTGTTTTCTGAAAACTCAGCTAATTCCCCCATGAAAAGATGAAATGGAAGTGTCCAACTGTGGTAAAAAGCAGGCAAACATAAATCAGCTTGGAAACCCCAAGCTTGTGCTCTCAAAGGTCATCAGGGTTAGAGGTTTTGCGGTGTTTGCATCCCCACGCAGCCCGTTGGAGAGCGCCACAGCAAGGGCAAGAGGGCTTGGGGATGGGTGGAAGACATCCCTTCCCTAACCATTTGCTTTCCTTTTTTTCTTTTTCTTGCAGGTTTATTAATGCTAGAAGAAGAATAGTTCAGCCCATGATAGACCAGTCCAATCGAGCAGGCAAGTCCCCAATAGTAACTGTATTCAAGTCACGCAGGCGAAAACCATCCTCAAGCCATTCACCGGGAGGTCCATTACCTGGTAAATAAATGAGAAATGAATGCTGGGAGTGATTGACAATTAAAATACAACCAGCTTTCTTTCATTATGACTCTAATAATTTTAACATGATTAAAAACATTTGGGGAAAAAAAAAGGACATTGAAAATTCAAAAAGAAAACCTGAAATGATCCGTTCCACGACCGGACTTTCTGTACACGATCCCAATTATTCTTATTTTTTTTAGCAGTTGTTTGGAGTTTTCCTTCCCAGCTCTTTCTGCTCCTGTGACCACTCCCTGGTGCATGGCTTGGTGTGGAATTGCTGTAAACTTTATTACCTGTCAAAAGGGCAAAGGGGTCAGAATCGCTTGTGGGACTCAGTAAAGTTCAAAGACATTCAATGAGGTAGAGCTTTATGTGCTTTAATAACCCAAGGCAGCTTACTTCTGAAGCCGGCTTTTAATGTACAGTCAAAACCTCCAGTTCAGGTAGTGATACTTGTACAGGGTTCTTTTGTCCCTTGCCTCTTCTTTTTAGTAGCTGTCTTTTGGGATTGCTGAGCATTTGCTGTTTACATTGGGGGGATTTATTTCTATTTTTTTAAAAGACCTTAAGTTTTCACATGCTGGTTCTGTCTGGGGTCTTGGCTCGCAGCTCTGTGCGAGCTATTTACCATCAAGGATTACCAGAGCCCGTTAAGTCCCAGTTGCTTTTGTTTTCCAAGTCTTGCTGTCAAACTCTCCAAATACATCGTTGTCCAAGATGCCTTTGGGCCACACTTCCTCTTCAAGTACATTTGATTGTCTGTCATTAGAGGTAAATATCGGGCATGGATGTGTTCAGGTCCCACTCTTAGAAGGCACAGGGGCGTAATTTAACACACTGTGATTTCACTGTGACTGTTCCAGCCATAAAATCCGGCTTCTATACAGGTTTTTGCATTGACGTCAGCAGCGGCAGCAGCTGGAGCCGGGGCTCCTCATGTCTCAAGATTTCAGTTTGCAAACTTCATATCCAAACTTGCAGAAGGAGATTAAGCCAAAACTTAAGCGTGCTTATTAGTCCGGCACTAAATTCACACAGTAGATACTTTTCCCCCTTTTTAGAGCCGACATCAACAGCCCATGGGTAGGGGGGGGTTGCATCTCGATGCCGTGAGAAGAGGTGACCCTCTTGGCTGCTGCTAAAAAGCAATGTTCTGCACTTTTCCAGTAAGTCAAGGAACACCCTATAACCCCGATGGGCAGCCGATGGGAGGTTTCGTGATGGACGGCCAGCAGCACATGGGCATCCGAGCGCCAGGTAAGCCCCGAGAGAGCATCGCCCACCTATGGGTGACCTTGCTCGCGCCACTGCAGGTAAACACACACCTCCGCCCTCCGCTGCCACCCCAGCTGCCTGCCTTGCCTCACCTGTCTTCTGCCTGCCTTCCACACTGCCGAGGCAAACCAGGCACCACCTCCTTGCTTGAGAGGTCCTGGACCCTCTGCCGGTGCTGTGTTTTGGAAAGGGGCTTTTGGCACTATCTGTTGACTTTGCTCATTTTCTGGCATCTTCTTGGATTTTTATCTCCCTCTAGGACCTATGAGTGGAATGGGCATGAATATGGGCATGGAGGGGCAGTGGCACTACATGTAACCTTCACCTAGGTAACCAATGGCAAAGCCAGGGGGAAGTAAGTACAAACGAGGTCTTTGTTCTCACTTTGTCCGAGGGATATTTGTCTTCTTGCATTTCCCTATGTTCTCCTTGCCCATAGCCTCATGCTTGTTCCTTCCTTTCCATCCATCCATCCTACGCCTGGGCTCCTTCGGGTTTTTCTCTCCCTCTGGTTCAGCTCAAGCTTTCCAAGCTCCCAAAACCCCCCGTGCGCGCGCGCTGTACACTGACGCTGCCGTACATCGACGCCGCCATACATTGATGCTATTATCCATCCCCGAGCACATGACAAAACAAGGAGCAGCCGGGGAGGTGGGGGAGCCCGTCGTCTTGGCAACAGACTGATTTGCAAAATGTAAGCGGTCTGCAGCAGCACAGGGAGAGGAAAGAGCATGTCCCCAAAGTGTCATAAATCTGTCTAACCGCAGTTGATGCATGAGTTACATTTCTCCTGCTAACCTGCAAGACACCAAAAAAAGCCAAGCAGAGACTTCTCGTAGGGTAGGAAAAAAGAAACACACCAAACAAAAAACCCGGCAGCTTCACTTAGTTGCATTTTGGAAGGCGATGGACAAAACTTTGATTTCTTTTTTTTTTTTCCCCTCTGTTTTTTTTTCAAGTTTATTTCTCTTTGTCTGTCTGTCATAATGGGATTACGTGTGGCAAAGGAAAAAGAGAGAATACAAAATAGAGGTGTGCGCAGCAGGCTGTGGAGCTTAGCCCAGGCTAATTGACTATATCCAAATTAAGTATGCCATCACTTGCAGTGTGACAAATGGATTTGACTTATTCAGTATACAAAAATAGAGATCATTAATGCAATCTTCAGTGGCAGGCCTCGCAAAGAAAGCCTAGAAAAACTGTCCCAGTTTTTTTTTCCCCTCTTGTCTTTTATAGGGGAAAATACATTATACAAATTTTTGTATTTGCTTTTCTTTTTTTTTTTTTTATGAGATTGAAGTGGTTTGAAACACCAGTACACTGGTACCGTGTTTAAATGGTGCGTGATTCTGTTCCTCTTGCTCTTTTCTGGAGTTGAAAGAGTTATTTCAGCCTTTTTATTGTGCCCCCAGCCTATATTAATGTAGGGTTTGGAGTTACCCAGGGCAAGTGTATTTCATAGTAGTCTTCTCTGGGCCCAAGTCAAAACTAAGTTTTAACAATTAGCTGTGAAAACATTCCTCTGAGCTTGGGAATGCAACAGCCTTATTACCTCATCATGAAAATTTCTAGCTTAGTTAATTTAAATATTGTTTCTTAGTTTCTGGGTCAATTAAATTTAAATGATGTATTTTATGCTTCGTGACCAATTAAATTAATAGGTTATTACAAAAAATATTATCATCTTTTTTGATTAAAGAGCTGTGAGTACAGTATATTTTATAAGCAATTTTCATTAGTTCAAAACTGTTCCTTTAGGCTAGATTAAGCAGCTATTCATTGCTAGAGCCTTGAGACCTGATTCCAAGGTGTTCGGCGCATTCACAGCGCGCTCTTACTTAGAACTAAAGCCAATTGAACCTACTTAGCAATAGCGTATGCCTTTCACCCTTGATGATTATGGAGCTTATAGCTCTCCGAAACAATACACCTGTCAGTTCCCATCAGCTACAGCAATCCAAGCAGAAGGCAGAGGCCCACAGAAAGCAGGAGGTTTTATTGTTTTAGGTCCAATTTTTTTTCTTATTGTTCTCCCAAACCCACTGAAAGGTTTGACTGAGTTGCGCTTCTGATTTTTTTTTTTTTTTTGTGGCCAGAGGTGAGCAGGGGGAAAGAATTAATTGATAACTGTTGTTGATTATGTATATATTTTTAATGTGTTTAAAAATATAGGTTTGGTTTAACAGTTGTACTTAGTAATCCTATCAATTTTGACTTCGTATGAGGCCTTTGTTCAGCAATGTATGTCCTTGTTGTATGGCATCTATTTGAGTGGCACAAATACTTGGGACAGATTCCAAGTGATCAGGCTCAAGAGTTAAATAAATAGCTGTTGATAAACCTTGACACCTATTTAACCCATCTCTCCTCCTGAGCCCCTCATTAACTACTGCGGATTCCCTGCCCTGTATTCCCAGCATGCTTTTACAAGTGGGGAGATGAAGGCAGGTGGCTGGAGTAAGGTCATGGGGAATGGAGCCCACCTGAAAGCCCTCACAGGGTGGTGTGCCACCACTTCTTGTGACTTCAGTCAACTTCGGCTGGCTCTGCCTCTCGCGTGCTTCCAGATCAGAAACATCTCCATCGCATATGTTCCTAACCATAAAAGGAGAAAGCAGTTTTATCTCCAACAACTCTGTATTTGGAGGGGAGAGGAGGTTCCTGGGGGGTTTCCTTTTGACTTGGGAATCGTTCCTGTTGCCGTCATTGTGAGTCTGTACGTAGGCTCTGATTCCACAAAGGCAACTTGTGCTCGCGTATCCGTGACTCCACATCCCTTCCTGGGCTCAATCCCGGCCTTCTGTGCCCGAGCTAATGAGTTCCACGGCCCGATGTCGGCAGCCAGTCCCTACCACTCACCACCACCTCTTTCTCTCCACAGGGCTGCAAAGTATGCCAGGGGATTATGTGTCTCGGGGTAGTCCAATGGGTATGAATATGGGACAGCCAAGCTATACCCCGCCCCAGATGCCCCCCCATCCTGCTCAGCTGCGTCATGGCCCCCCCATGCATACCTACATTCCTGGACACCCTCACCACCCAGCAATGATGATGCATGGAGGACCACCCCACCCTGGAATGCCCATGTCAGCATCAAGCCCCACAATGCTTCATACTGGCGAGCCAGCAGTGAGCGGACAAGTGATGGACATTCATGCTCAGTAGCTTAAGGGAAACACACGTTGTCTGCAGCGATGGTAGATTTCAAACATTGTCTTTCTGCAATGACTATGGAGTTCTTGGCATCAACTTTGGACCAAGGGACGTTCCAGTTCTTCACAGGGACCCTGAAAAGCAGGAAAACACCAACCGAAGTCAACTTTTGGGGACATGCTAAATACCTATATAAGACATTAAGAGAACAAAGAGTGAAATATTGTAAAATGCTATTATACTGTTATCCATATTACGTTGTTTCTTATAGATTTTTTAAAAAAAATGTGAAATTTTTCCACACTATGTGTGTTGTTTCCATAGCTCTTCACTTCCTCCAGAAGCCTCCTTACATTAAAAAAGAAGCCTTACACTTATCCTGCAAATGACAGAAAGGGCTTATTTGCAGGATTTTTAGAGCATTAAAATAACTATGTCAGGCAGAAGAATCTTTCTTCTATCCTAGGATTTCAGCCATGCACACTCTCTCTCTCTCTCCCCCCTCTCTCCTCTTCTCTCTCGATCTGTCTTTCTTCCTTTTCTTTCCCTTTCTCCCCATCTCTCTCCCTCTCTCTCTAGCCTGGGGCGTGAATTTGCATGTCTAATTCATTTACTCACCATATTTGAATTGGCCTGAACAGATGTAAATCGGGAAGGATGGGAAAAACTGCAGTCATCAACAATGATTAATCAGCTGTTGCAGGCAGTGTCTTAAGGAGACTGGTAGGAGGAAGCATGGAAACGGAAAGGCAGTGTATTTGAAGCCTAATTGTCACATCAGAGCATCCTTGTCCCCATGCAGCAACCACCACCTTGTACATCACTTCCTGTTTTATGCAGCTCGAAACATGGACTGAAGATTTATTTTTAATATGTTGACTTTCTTTCTGGGCAAGACTTCGGTCATGTGTGCATTTTTTTTTCCATAGTCCCATCATGGAGCATTTATGTATACATTGTAAATAAATTTTGTGCAAAAAGGACTGGAAAAATGATCTGTATTATTGCAATTTTTTGTAAAAGTAGCAGTTTGGTATGAGTTGGCATGCATACAGATTTACTAAGTGGGATAAGCTAATTATACTTTTGTTGTGGTTAAACAAATGCTTGTTGATAGCCTTTTTCTATCAAGAAACCAAGGAGCTAATTATTATTAATAATAATCATTGCACACTGAGTCTTAGAGTTTCTGATTGAAACAGTTTGGATTGTATAATAACTCAAAGCCCAGTTGTAGTAGTTTGAGTGCAGTAATGAAATCTGAATCTAAAATAAAAACAAATTATTTTTTGTCATGGTGACTCCATTGCTTGCAAAATTTGTTTCCTGTCCCCATGCAGTATTTGTAGCCATTCTATCCCAAATTGGGAACCGAGCAGCTACAAAATTCAGCTGGCTTTGGAGATGTTACCTATCATTTGCTATTTAAATATGAACCTCATATTTAAAGAATGTAAAAGTAATGCTACACTGAGTAAAGAAACTTTCTTGGAACTTGCACTGTAAATTGTCAGGATGGGAACTGCTGCCTGTCAATAAATGTAATACCGTAGGGCACTATTGGACAGAAATTTGTAAATAGTATTACCCCCCCCCCCCTCCAAATTCTACTTTTAATACACAGTTTAAATTACTGAGTTTCTTTCTGTAATTGAGCATACTAAGGAAGGAGGAAAATAAAACTTGGAAAACATTGCCCGGGCAATGTATATCTGTAAGGGGGTGAGGTGCTGCTGGACCCCTGTAAGCAACGCTACTGCAGGCCCTCCTCTCCTCTCCTCATTAACCAATTTCCTCGCACATTTGTACTTTTTCTGCACTGCAGCCATTGACTAAAACAGTCCCAGCCAGCCTGGGCAGGCTGCGGCTGCAAGACCTTCTTGTTTGCTTTAAATCAAATCGCAGCTATAGAAGAAAAAAATAAGAATTTCCCGCAGCTAGGAAAAGGACACAAATACCTTAATTAAGGCAAAATCATGCAACAGCCCCCCCCCCCTCCCCCCCCCGCCCCAAGCCAGCCGGCATCCCCGGCGGGAGGTGTCCCGGAGGTGTTTTGGGTGTTTTGCCCCCTGCTCCGCGTGTCCCCCGGGTACCCCCGGGCTGGGCAGCGGGCAGGCGGGGGTGCAGGCAGAGGTGCAGGCAGGCAGTGCAGACCTTTCTTAGTGAAGCAAGCCAGCAAAGTGGGGTCCTCTCCCCCTACGGCTTGGACTTCCTGCCACTCTTTTTTTTTTTTTTATTTTTTTTTTTTTAACTCTCAGCTCTGAGTGGTCTTTTTTTTTTTTTTTCTTTTTTCCCCTCTCCTTTTCCCTCCTGTATTTTTAAAGGGCCGCTGTGCCGTCAAGGAGGCTGCACATCCCTGCTCCCTCCCTCTTTGTGAGCCCGGAGTAATAGCACTTTTCTGCCAAAAAGTGAATGAACAGGGCTCGATTTTTTTTTTTTAGGGTTTTGTTTGTTTTTTTTTTTGCATTGTTTTGTTGTGCTGTGTTTGGGTGTTTTTTTAACGTTTCTTGAAAGACAAAAACAAACCGCCCTCTCGCAGGAGAGGGCACACGCGTCCCTTCTCCTCGCGGCCGCAGTGAAGTGGGGCACAGACCTTCCTCCGTGGGACCTTTTTTTTTGGGGAGGGGGGCACATTTCAAATTAAACCTACTAATTCATCCCAAGACATTTAATCAGCTGTAATTATAACACATTCAAAAAGAAGAATATGCCTTGACAGTATTTTTATTGTTATTGTTCATCTCATGATGTTAGACAGCTTCAGAGGCACAGGAAAGAGAAGTAAACGGGTTACAAATAGGGAATTATCCCTCGTTTAGCATTAAAATTCATTTAGATAAAATTGCCACAAACATTTAAATGGGGAGATTAGTTCCCCCTCACGCCTTATTGCACTCTCTCAATGGCTCCGTTAAGAACATTTTACACGTTGGAAATTCCGCCTTTTCGGGCCGCTCGCCGTTTCCTAGCTACCCTCCTTTCACCGCACCGGGGGGGGGCCCGGAGGGGCCCGGGGAAGGCCTCCCGGCTGCGCCTCCGCGCCTCACCCCGGCCCCGGGGGCTGCGCGTCCCGCGGGGCTGAGCGGGGGCTGCGCGGACGCGCAGTGCGGGAGCGGGGAAGGGGGAGCAGCTCGCCCCGCTGTCCTGCCGCTGCCCGCCGCCCAGGATCAGGAGAAGCAGGAGGAGCAGGAGGAGGAGGAGGAAAGCCGTCTTCGACTGCCATCTCTTGGGGGCTCGGGAGAGTGACGCGGGGGGGGGGGGGAGGAGGGGGGGCAGATATGCGGGGTGCTGTGGGGCCGCCCGCGCAGCGCCGCGGGCGTTGCGCGTTGGCGGACCAAAGTTTGCGCAACCCTCCGTGAGGCTCTGTTTCTCCTATTTCTCCCTCCTGTTTTTTGGTTTTTTTTTTTTGGTTTTTTGGTTTTTTTTTTTTTGGTTTTTTTGGTTGGTTGGGGGTTTTTTTGTTTGTTTGTTTTGTTTTTCATTTTTTTTTTGTTTTGGAGGGGTTTTTTTTGTTGTTGTTGGTTATAGGTTTGGAGGGGGTTTTTTGCTTGGTTTGGTTGTTGCCTTTTTTTTTTTTTTTTTTCTTAATCGGCCCCAATTTCCCTCGTCCCTCTTCTCTTTTTCTGCCAAACATCCCCCCCCGCCTCGTCTCCGCCCCCGGCCGCCCCGCACCCCCGGGCGCAGTGTACCGCGGAGCCAACACCTTTCCCCCCTCCAGAGGCGGACAAGGGGCCCTCAGCGCGGTATTTGCACGGGGCCTGCCCCGCACCCCACCCCACGAGGGTTTTTTGGGGGGAACAACAAATTCCAGCCAGGAGGACCGAACCCAGCTCCAGGCAGAGACACTAGCGGGAGGCGGGGGGTGTGGTGCTTGCCCTGCCGTGCCTCCATCAGCCACAGGTACTTTTGGGCTCAGAAGCGGCACTTTTCGGCCACGTGGTGAATATTTCCATCCCCGGCGCTGCTGCACGGGAAGTTCCCCCGCTACCCAGGGCCTCGCTCCCCGCGTCCTGAACCTGCGTGGGAAACAGCAGAGCATTTTCCCACTCCCCTGACCTTGCTGTGCCGCCCAGGATGATAACATATATATATGTGTATATATATAGTTATATTTTTATATCCATATAAAAGCGAAGGAACTCTTCCCGAGGGCCAGGAGGAGGCGGCTGCCCCCGGCCGCGGGCAGGGGCGGGCGGTGCGGGGGCGGCGTGGGGGCGATCGCGGGTGGGGTGGGTGGGCTCTCCCGGTGTTGCCTGGAGGTGGCTGCTCAGCTCCGGGCCGGGCTGGTGCTTTTTGTGTGACAGCCAGCAAACCTTCCCCGTCCCTTTAATGCGTGTGGAAATACCCGCATGCCTGTGTGGCAGCTGCTTCCAAAACCCCAACTAACTCTTTTGGAAGAGCAGGGCGAAAAGAGTGAAAGGCAAAAGAAAGACTGTTCATTTTTTTTCCTTTGGTGCCATTTTGGATGTCATCTGTTACCTTGGTGACTGTGCTCAGCCCCAAAGCCCCTGGATTGTTAGGGAGGGGGAAAAAAAAAAAAAAAGCATGCTATTTCTGCACCGTCATTTATCACTGTCACCGCATAATGATTCCCCTCGCAGCTCCTTATTGATGTTTGTAATTGCATTATCTCATAAAGGGAGGGGGTGGCGGGCCGGGATGATCAATGGAGCCGCGCCGTGCATGCCGGGGTCAGGGGCTGCGGGAGGCGGCGGGGCCCCCCCGGCCCCGCTCCCCGCCTGGCAGACAACAAGTCCCGGGCACCGCCCGGAGAGCGGCCCCGGCAGCCGGCGGGCAGGGCCAGGGCAGCTCCCGGCGGGGCCGTCCTGCTGGGATCCCCCAATTTGGAGAGAGGGACGGAGGGAGAGAAAAAAAAAAAAAAAAAAAAAAAAAGAAAGGTCGCCAGCAAGGGAAAAAAATAAAGTGGGTTAAATCTGAATTGGCTAGGGAAAAAAAAAAAAAAAAACCCAACAACATTTGGTGAATTCCACCCCCCAATCCTGAAGAGTATTGCCGGTACCTGCCTGAAGGGCGGGGTGCTGCGGCGAGGGCTCCTGATGGGGGGGGACCCTTCCCCGTCGAATTCCCTCGGCCGCGGGGGTTCCGCGGGGCTCCGCGGAACGGTGGCCGCCCCGGGGGAAGGTCCGGCGGAAGGTCCGGCGGCGGGGAGCGCTGCCGGAGACACCGGGGGACCTGGGGACGGGGGCACAGGACAGGACTGGGCCCCCTCGCCGAGGAGGAGGGCGCAGAAACGCGGCTCGTTTCCCGCATTTAATTGGGGGGGTTTACCGGTTTCTTTTAGCCGAGGGCTCTATAGAGAGGGCAGCGCTGCGGAAAACCCCCCAAACCGGAGGAGCCCACGGTTTATTTTTTCCCCCCTCTTCCTTCTCTCTCCCTCGGCTCTATAAGGATTATCAGCGAAATAAAGATTAACTCCCTTTCCTCCCCTCCTCGCAGCACAAAATGAACTCCGTCCGCTGCGCCCGAAAGTTAGAAGAATTATTTCCTAGCCAGTTTCCCAGAGGATGAGCCAGTGCACCCCATAACCCGGGACTTGAGGGGACCAAAGCCGAGCCTGTGGGAGCCGGGACAGAAGGATGCTGACCTTCCCACAGCCACCCTAGGCAGCCCCGGAGCCTCACTTTCAGGCGCAGCGCTAAACCGAGGGGAGAGCAAATCTCTCCGGCTTGTCCTTCCCCGCACTGATCACCTCTTTCTCCAGGTTTCCCCCTCTTCAATCTTCCCTTGGAAATTTAGCAACGCTTTAGTTTGAACGTAATACAGTCTAAGTGTTATTGTTCTTTTCCCTGTATATATAAATATATATATATGGAAAAGAACATATATACCTAAATATATTTTTCCATATTTCCTCCAGGAATGAGGGTTGGCGCTACCGTTAGCCTTGTAAAGAAACGCCGGTTGTCTGCTTTCACATAAACATTCATGATTCCAAATAAACTTTATAAGGATTTCAATTGGAAAGGTAAGCAGTCGGCAGTGCGAAGACATTGCACTTGAAATTTCAAATGTGAACTAATCCAACTTAGCTATATTTTCTTCCTTTTCTGGTCTGATAGTTTGCAATCTGGAGTTCCATACTTAAAAAAAAAAATATATATATATATTTAGTGCCATAGCCCACGGTTAAAATAGTGAAAAATTAGTCTCGTTTCAGAAATTATTTATTTATAGAACGAACATGATTAAAACATAAAAAACACACAAACTGCAGCTGCAACAAAAAAACCCCACCGTGATTTACGATTATTAAATCTTTGATTGCCATGTTAATGTTTCTTTTTCTACCTTTCATTTGCATTTTAATCTATCGAATCTTTACAATTTTGCTGCCTCCTACTCGAATGATTGATTACACATCTGAAAGAGGGAAAAAAAAATCCTAAGCTTTCTAGGCGAGCTTCTATTTTTCCTCCCCCCTTCCCTTTGCTGGTTTGCTTTCTGAAACCTTCCTCAACAATGTTAATGCAAGCAGGACAAATTAATTATGCTCTTTTAAATGTCAAAGGTATAAATAAAAATGCTCCCACCCCCCTTTTCCTCTCCTTTGCTGCTGCCCCAAATGGGAATATTTTTCCAAGCCGCTTGCTTTAAAAGCAAGAAGGAATCACCCTGGTAAAATACAATTAAAAGAAACATACGTGCAGGATCCTGACTGTAAATAAATATTATTGCGTGGAAATTTACCTATGGAGTGTGTGTGTGGGGGAAAGCAACCAGAGAGGCAGCGGGAGGCAGGGAGCGGAGGTGAAGGCTCTCTGGTGCAGGGCTTCCCTTCGCTGCTGAGCCTTAGTTTTGGGGCTGTTCCTCGTGTGCCCCACTCGCCAAAAAATACCCCCAAACCCCCAAAACAACAAGAAAGGGGATGGTCAGGGTGCAGCCCACGAGAAAAGAGGACCAACCCCGTGGGTTCCCCCTTGACTCTACCCCACGGGGCGGGGTGGCAGGTAGAAAGCCGGGGCGGGGGGGTGGGAGGGTGGAGGTGTAATGATCCCCAAAATTGGGGGTCCCACCTGCCTGGAATGCACGCCACGGGAGAGTGGGTGCTTAGGCGGGATTGCCCACGAGGGACACCCTCCTGGGGGCTGCCCACGGGGAAGACCCACCGGGGGGGGGCGTCCACAGGGGGACACTGAGCTGGGGGATGCCCATACAGGGACACCCGTCCCGGGGATATCCCCCCCGAGGGGATGCCGACGGAGGGACACCCACCCAGGGGACACCCAAACCCGCGTCTGCCCACCCGGCGCACGGGGCTGAAGGCAGCCCGCGGGCAGGACTGGCACCTGCGGGGGCCGAGAGGCAGCTCTCTGGGGAGGAATCATCGGGAAAAGGGGAAAGGAGCGGGCAGGGCGGGGGGAGCAGAGGCAGCGGCGCGGAGACTCCGCACCTGCGGGCGGTGAGCGACCTGAGCGGGCCAGGCAGACAAGGAAGATTGAGAGTTGAAGAGACGGCAGATTGTTAAGAAAGTAATAGTAAGGTGTCCCATATACTACAGTTTTATTGTGGGGTAGTAACTTCTAGATTTATTTATTGCCGAGGCAATATAATAAAGATAATGACCGCAAACTCAAGATAAATGCTTACGCCCATAGCTGGTCAATTCTTTTTTATTTAAGAGAGTGATCCGGAGAGGTGAAAGTCATCTTCTCCCAACCACAAATATCAGTCTTGGTTTCCACCAGGTTATAAACATGACATGCAAATAATGGAGCTGCTGCCGGGCGCAGAGAGTCTGGGGTCGGGGGATAAGGGGGGTGCACCCTCCCTTTGCTTTCCCCCTTTGCTTTCCGGAGCACCCGCAGAGAAGAGTACTGAGGTGAAATAACTGGGGAGTAAGCCTCCCCACGGGGGAAGGGGAGAGCAGTGGGACACCAAAAAAAAAAAAAAAAAAGAAAAAAAAGAAGACAATAACGCCCCCCTCAAGCCCGTGGGGAAACGCCACTTGCGAGGGGAAGCGTCCACGGGAGCGGGCCCGGTGCCCCGCACCCGCTGCTGCCCCCGCTCCCCTGCCCAGGGCGATCGTGTGTCAGCCCCACAATGGACGCTTCTACTCCCGGGCGCTTTGATCCCTGCACGGCCGGGAAAAAAGCCACCTGACAGCGATTCTGCGACGGGAAGGAGAGGAGAAAAAGACCGAGAAGGAAGGGAAAAAAAAAAAAAGAAAAAAAAAAAAAAAGGAGAATAGAGCCGTGCAATTTCGTGGTTTGTGCGCAGGGTGAAATTATAAGGTTGAAAAGTGCGAACAATCCTCCTCAATCTTTTGCAACATCAGCGCTGCTTCTCAGGCTTAACCAGAACCTCCCTTTTTTCCAGCGGAACGTGAGTTATCACATCCCCAGCCTCCAGCCTTCGCTGTCCCCGCAGGACGGGCAGCTCCCGCCTCCGCCAGCCGCGGCCAAAGGCATCTCGCCGCGCTGCGCCGTCCCCTGCGCGCCGCGCAAGCGGCCGCGCCTTCTCCTCCCAGCAAGGCGACCCGTCTGTCGCACTTCAAAGGGTGATAACCTAATTGCTTCCAGAGTTTAAAAGTAATTAAGCGATATTAAAGGAACTTTATTATAAAACCCGGTTTGCCGCGCATTGGCTCCCCTTGCCCTTCAAGAGGGTAAATAGAAGCCCCGTTTCTGGGAAAAAGAACCACCAAAACTGCGTTAAAAAAAAAATCTTGCGTTTATATAACATATGCGAAAAATGTAAACAGATTTCGTTTTTGAAAGGGTATGGATAAAGTGGTGGTAATTATGTATAATTAATGCTGAAGGGAAAATGAGCACATAATAGGTTCCAAAGATTAAACCATCTGTAACTATCAGGGGAACTTTTAAAGTTTTTCTTTTCCTTTTTTTTTTTTTTTTCCTTTAAATACATCTATTTCCTTTCACTAAGGATTTTTTAGATGTTAAAATTTAAGTTAATGTTTGCATCTCTGAAGTATTCTGATTTGAGAAACAAATGCCTAAAAGGTTTCAGCAATTCTCAATCTACAACTTTGAAGATCATCCAATATAAAAATAAATTGAATGGTAATTTTAACCATTATTAAGGTTTGTGGCACTTAATTTAGTTAGGTGCTGGCTATCCATTTTTGATTACACCATAAGGAAGTTATTTTACTAAGAAATGTTAAGATAAAGTATAGGCATTCCCACACATTCTTTATATTTTTTTTCTGGCATGTATTTATTATGGTCTACTCAATCTATTTTAATTTCTAGGTAATGCATAATCACCAGAGCCAATTTTTTTCCCCATGTTTGCCAGGGTAGAACCAGACTGTGAAGATATAGGTCCTGCATATCTGTACGTGACGTTCCATGCGAGTGACTATAAATTTAAATACATTTTGCCTACTGTCTCAGATCTAGTTCACAAAAGCAAATCCGGTGCCTTTAACATTTGCAAAGGTGGGAATGGATCTAGCTTTAGCATCACTAATAGATGCTGAGATGCTGTGTGAGCTGTAACTTCTGTCAGCGACTGTGCCCTTTTGATAACGGCAATTCCTAAGGTGTGAGGGTAGAGTTGTTAAACCTCATGTATTAATGGACTAGTCGCCCAAGCAGTGGTTTGCAGAACTGGTGGCTGGAGAAAATAGATGCATTTGTGCAGAAAGAAGAATAAAAGTTAGCAGGAACTGAAGTTTAAACTGCTTTGTTAACTCCAGCCTCCACTTGAGAAGCAGAAATTAATTTCCTTTCCGTCTGGGTTCAGGTCTGGTTCTGCTGCTGTTCTGACCGTTCAGGTATGTGGGGGATGTTTCTTTCTCCAGGAGGAAAGGATAGATACCTCCTGCAGGGAATTCACCAGCTGGCAGTTCGAGACAAGGTTTAGGTTGTCACTCCCACTCCCCAATTATTGCGTCTAGCTTGGGAAAGCAAATTTTTAGGCAACAGTACTGCTCTTTGATATCTGCCATACTGCAGAGGTTTATATATAGCATAACACTTCAAATTAATTCCCAGACTTGCTCTTTAATGCAGAGGCCAAGCAGCTGAGTCTCAGCTTGGCATTTCTGGCAAACCCAGCTGAAGATGCTGAGGACTCTGCAGCAATAAAGGGGTTTGCCCCTCAAGGGATAATCTACTTTAACCACATGAGCAGCTTTTGTTCCTCTTGCTTCTCAACCTACCTGGAGGAGGATGAGCTGCTAGAGGATCCCAGCCCAGTGACTCACCTGGTAACTTTTCCTGAACCACATCCATGTTGTGCAGAGATCAAAGTGAGCAGTACTTGGGCAAACGTACATATGGGAAGGGTGTGGAGGAGAACAAGGCTCAGATGGGGATTGCAACCTCAGGAGTTTGATTTTTGGGAATGAAAGAGGTTGTAAGGCCCCATGTGAGTCAAGTAGAAGCTATAGTGCCTTTTAGAGCTATAAAATCAGTTTACTACTGGAATGCTCAGGTGTTTGCTGGTGACAGCACAAGGGCAGCATGTGCAGGCAGGTGCAATGATCCCTGGCATTGACCAGCATCTAACAGTGGTGGATTGAGCCAGCTCCTGTTTGCGTCCTGATAACTCTTGCAACACCAGAAGCAAATTTCAGCCAAAGGCTTTCTCCCATGCCTGGGAAATCCCCTGCAAAGCCTCCTGTGTTCAAAAAAACCCCACAAAACCCCTTCACCCCTCCTCTGGTGTCCTGGATGGAGATAAAGGACAAAACCGCCACAGCTTTTCACCAGCTTTTACCAGAGGAAATTAACAGAATACTTCCCTTTTCAGTGTCTTTTGATGTACTAATCATCACTCAGCCCAAGGTAGCCACCTTATTCTTGTAGGGTACCTAATGTGTCCAACCACAAGTTGAACAGAAAACCAATGGGATTTCAGCTTCCAAGGACATCTTCGGGTGATGCAGAGCCAGGGGTGGGTGTTACTGCCAGATGGGTGCCTCAGTTTCCCCACTGATGGAAGGTGCTTTGTAGTTTTGTTTTTTGACTTGTTGGGGTGAGTTGCTGCCCATGGTTTGAGTTGACAGCACTGGCTTCTGGGAGCATCAAGAAGGTGATGAAATAGCTGGGCTGTTTTTTCCCTAAAGTGTTGTTTTCACAGTGCTTTTGAGTGGGACTTCACCTCCCTTCCCAGCTGATTCCCACGGGGTTTTTTTTTTGGTGGTGCATGGCAATGAGGCTGTCCTGGCAGAGCTCCCACACAGCCTTGGGTCCCAGCATGGGAGTAAGCCCTACCCAACTCAGAGTGCAGAAGAAACTGAAAACATTACCTAAATTCTCTTTTCTAGCTGGATTGTTTCCATTTTTTCTCTCTCCTTTTTTTTTTTTTTTTTTTTTGTTCCCTTCACCTATCTGAAAATCCCTTTGCCCAGAGCAAAATTAACAGCAGGCCTTGTTAACGAAGGGATCAGCAACATCTACCCTGATGGCATTAAAACCTCCTACCAGGCAAATTAGTCCTCCTGCTACCTCCTCCTCCTAGAAAATGTTTTCTTTATTGGAACTTGTTAGCGGATTGTTACTTGCACAGTAATTACTCGGCAGTAATTAGCGAGATTCTGAGGGGGCCGAGTGCAAATTTGGACCCAAATTTAGCTTTCTGCTGAGTTTGAGGAGTTGTCTGACCACTGAATCTGAGCCAGAACTTACATTTCAATAGGCTGTTGTGGGATTTTTGCCAAAATCTGACCAGCTCTTCCCCTGAATTGGTGTTCACACTGTATTAGAATGAGATGTGAGTACAAACTGGGAGGTGAGGGGTCTGCTCCATTTAGCATCTGTCCTGGCATCTCTGTTGAACCTGTCTTGAGAGCAGACTGACCTCTCCTTTGGTGCCACCACGCTCTGAGTGGAGAGTGCTATCCTGGAGCTCCTCTCCTCTCCTCAGCTGGCCACCTCAGGCAGCTACTAGTGGTGGTCTTTAGCTCAGCTTTGGGATCGTGGACAGGGAGTGACCAAAATGTGCAGTTCAGGCTTATGATAGGGGAATGGCCTTTTTCTACCATTGCCATATATATCTCCTACTAGATACACCGCCCAGGGACAGAGGTATAGTGCTTTACCAAACTTCTCTGCCAAGCAGAGCCACGTGGCTGCTACAGGCATCACTGCTAGAGGAGCCACCAAGCTCTGAGCCCGCTGAGATGGGAGAGTGTTCAGCAAGCAGCACGTTGTTTACATCAGGAAACAGCAGACAGCCACGACACATTTTGGAGCAGAGGAAGGTCCCTCCAGACCTATGGATGTGGCAGCTTGAGGTCCTGTGACGTGGTCTTTGCAGAGATGTTGTGTGAACAGTTTGCTGGGTGTGGTGGGAGCAGCTGAGGTGGAGATCTTTGTCCTGGAGAGGAAGAAAGAGCCCTTTTAACCTCCCTGTTCCCAAGCCTGGCAGGGACCTGCCGTGCTGTGGCTCCCCTCCCAGCTTCCTTCCCTCTGCCCCAGCCACAAGGCCCAGGGGCTGGGCTGGAAGGCATCTTATCTTGTTTATATAACATGAGTGCTGGAGGGTTGGCTCCTTCTTTGGCAAAAGGTTCTCACGCTGTAGGCTTGCCTCTTCTGCCAGAGACAGAGCAGTCACAGCCCAGGCTGGTCTCCTTTTGGGGTGGTGAGGAGGAGAAAATTGGCACAGAATAAAGCACAGAATTGCAACACTTGGGCCCTGGGCTGTAGCTGGGAAGTATGGCTGTAAGTGCTGGGACAGCTCGACAGCATCCTGCAGCTGGGTGCTCTTGCCTTCCCTTGGGAGAGGCACCCTTGTTTTTCCCAGCATAAGGGCTGAAAAACACTTGCAATGAAGAAGCTGAGGCAGAGAGAGAAGTAACTGCTTATTTATTAATTTATTTTTTAGCAGGTCTTTCTTTGCATCCAAGCGGGGAGACCTGTAGTCATGTAGAACTCTTGTATTAGAGCAGAGAAAGGTCCTTGGCCCTCGTCACTGGCCAAGTGATGCATCCGCTCACCTTTGACCAAAGAGGACCAAGCACAGCCCCAACAAACTTCTCTCTCAGAAAAGCTCTGGCCAGGCAGGTGAGATGGGGGGACATGCCATAAAAGCACCTCCTCGGTGGTACAGGCTGCAGGCCTGTAATGGATGTGACCCAGTCTGTCTCAAATGCACTTTTTATGGCGTTACATCACTGCAGCCTGCCTCACCTGCCTGCTTACTCTCAGCCATGCTAGCCCTTAGGCAAATAGTGAGCCTGATAATCAATGATTTTTAGTGCATTTCTTGATTAAAAACACCATGGCTTCTGCTTTATAAAGTTTCAAACACTTGGCTGATGCACAGTGTAAATTTTATATCTATCTATGTGTATACAGAGATACATTTATGTATTTTAGTCTGCCTGAGTATGGAAATTCTCATTATACATCTAAATGTCTGCTCCATTTTGGAGGCCTTCAAAGCTCTTCAAGTCCATGTTCCTAAGCAGGGTTATCATCCGAGTAAGAGAAGTCCAAACTTTTAGCACACAGATGCTTAGGAGTCATTGATTGATGAGTTTGTCATTATTTGCCAACCTCTAACGTTAAATACTATTTGGTTGTTATAATTAGAAAAGCCCTTCAACAACAATGGCAAGAGCAACAACAACTGTAATAAAATACTAATACATTCTCTTGCTTTTTACTTCTTGAAACTACATAACTTTCATGCCAGCATTATTCAGTGTCATTAAGCAATATTTTTCTTCCCTGCAAAACCTAGAGTGTTGAAATACAGATCAGCTGAGCTGAGCTTACCAGGGAAGGACTCTGACCTTGCTTTTCATATTCTCTAGGTGGAGAAGCCCTTGACTTAGCTCAAGTCTCAGTTTGAGAAACAATGAATGTGCAGCCTTAAGTTTTTCAATGTGCTCTTCAAATTGTGGCTTGGGGAATTCTTCTTAGACCAGGGCAAGGAGGAACTTGCTGAAAGATTTCCTTTCTAAAACAGGTTGACCTTACAAGTGTATGGGAGGATGAACTGTGCAATTCAGGGTCCAGAAATTTCTGATTTATTAAAGCTCTCCAAGGCCTAAAATCCTTAAATAAAAGGAGACTCAATCAAGACTGCACTTTCTGCAGCTAAAAATCAGGGAATCTGTATGTTGATTGCCATCCAGGGTCTATAGATGGATGTTTATGGCTGTTTGGGGACAAATTCAGTAGGAAATTTAAAGTGGCCCCCTGAAATAAAGGGGTAACCTCCAATTACCCCAGTGCAGAGGAGAGCTGGACTTGCTTTGTTCTAGTGGCACATAGTGGCTGCATGCTGGTTATGTGCAAATACAAATGGAACATAGTTCCAATAATACATAAGATATGCTTTCCAAAAATTGCTTTCTTAATACTTCTCTCTCTTTCTCATCCTTGGCTGCTCTGTTGGGCTCAGTTTTGGAAGTTTCTCTACTGGGGGTGTAAAAAACCACACAAAATGATGGGATGTGTAAGAAACAACTTATAACTGAAACTACTGACGCTCTTACAGTACACATAATGAAAGAAGGTTGATAATAATTCCATGGTTAGATGAAATAAGGCTTTGAAGGAGCTGAATGGAGCTGTTTGTTTTCCCTCTTGTAGACTTGTTCCTCCAAGGCATGCTGTCATGCTCACCAGACCCGAGTTTTATAGGTTGGACTGGAGTCTTTGACAAAACTGAATTTACTTTAAATGACTGAAATTAGATACTTATAATCCAAAGTAACAGCCTAGAGGCTCTCTTGTGTATTATCCTTCACTCTCAGCCCTTTGCTTCGTAGTGTCAATGGAATAATTTGTTAAGAAAGTAGAAATATAAGCAATAATTCTGAAACCAAGAAGGAGCATAGATTAACCCTGTATTTTGCCAATACTTGTTATCTTCTTACCTAATCCAACAGTACCTCTTCCAGGGATAGCCACTTCAGACCATGGATTTGTCAAATTCCTGCTTTTGAAATTATGGTTCAAATAGTATTTTCTCTCTTCCCGCACCCCGCCCCCCCCACTATTTAAGTGACAGCACCACTTTTCTTCTCTCCCAATGAGGCAAGACATCTGTGGCATGATGGGCATTCAAGTTGGGGAACAGAAGACAGATTTCTTCCTCCTTATGTTGACTGCTTGGATACCCACCTTCCAAACTGTTTGCTGATGAAATTGAGGTATCCAGATGTCCCATCAGTGCTCAACCATCTTACCAAGCAATCTCATCACATACTGCAATCTTCCAAATTTCTGGGTTGAATATTTCAAGGGGTCTAAACTGGAGCAGTTTCATTGGCTTCAGAAACAGATTATATTAACTGAGGATATGTCCCTTTTTAATTTTAATTTGGCAAGGTGAATAGGCTCCAAGTCAGCCAGCATTTCATTCTTTAGTTTGTAGCATCAAGCTGTGCATGTGTATGTCTACAGAGGAGGGAGAGTTCATAATTTTTTTCCCTGTGCACCTCTATGCACCCACCCATAGAGACTAAACTGATCATGAAATGTGTTGGGTTGCAGGGATGCTGTAAAAAAATTGCAAGAAAAATCTTTAAACATATGGAAAATATTGGGACTGGCTTTCCAACTGAGCTGTTCTGCTATTAATGGAGCATTAACTTCGATGGCAGTGAACACCCTGCTCTTGTTTCCCATTTATTGAAAGTAGAAAGTCCCACCAAGGTGCTCACAAAACCCACCAATGCTACTGATGGTTCAACAGAAACCTCTGAAGTTTATACCATGATTGAGTTTTGATAGATTTAGACTACTTAACAACAATTCTTCATCATTCTACTCTTGAGTGATCCAGACCTGTTTATCTCATTTCCTGATGAGCTGCTTTGGGGAGCCCTACCTGCTTTTCTTCCTGTTTCTCTACACAAGCATTTAAGGAATTTAATGAGGATTATTATTAACAGATTATCCAAGAGTGACTTTCACATTAGAGCAAAGAAATACCCTTACATTGGTTTACACACAGACTATGCTCCAGCCTGTAATCCAGGCTGATAAACAAATGGATTTGCTACAGGATGCAGAAAAAAGGAACTGTGCACTTTGAAAAGGAAGTGCTGCCTTGAAACCTCTTTTTTTAGGGTGTTGTCTGGCCCAAATGAGTTGCAGCTTTCATATCAATTTTACAGGAGAAATGATCTTTGAATTGTAAAACTGTGCTTTAGGCATGTAAAGAAGTTGTAAAGGTTTTTTGAGGTGATACAGCTAGGCCGATCAGATGTCTCAGTAGTACCTACACCCTCTGCAGTAGGACTAGAAAGCTACTTTTATGAAGGAAAAAAACCCCATTAATTTACTGCCATTGCTGCATGGTGGGATTTTTGCATGCCTTGCTGTTAATTAGAGAGTGTCACATCAGTGCTCTTGTATCACTAATAGAACAGTCCCCTCAATCATGAAATAGGTAATTACTGCCAGTTGAAAAGCCTCCTTCTCTTTTTGCTTACATTGAGAAGCTCTGTAAAATATCAAAACCAGGGCCCATCATTGAATACAGGCACAGACACTGACACTGAGGTGGGATGGGGAGAGGGGATGTGTCTGGGGATGAGGTATGTGTCTGGAGGTGTATGTTATCAACATGTTGGAGGGAAGAACGTGGATAAAAGTAAGGCCTGGTGGAATCCATCCTTTACCTTTGTCACATAATTTCTCTTGTGAGAAAGGATGCACTGGCTCTGCATGCCGCCAGTGCAGTGACTGCCTTTCCTCCTGCCTTTGTCTCCCAGGGAGTGGAGGGAAGTGTCACACATGACTCTGCTCTGCCCCTCCTCATCCCACACCTTTCTGCATGGCATGTTGCAGCCCCATTCCCAGCCTCCCCAAAAGTAAGGAGGTACAAGCGCATCACACCCCAGCCGCAGAACTGGGGGGAGCATCTCTCATCCCTTACGGTGCATGGCTGGGTTTTGTGGTAAAAGCTGGACATTGAGGGGCTGCACCCCTTCTCTCTTTGCTCCCAAAAACGGACTCTGTAGACTGCTTAGGGCATGCAAGTTTATTCACCTGCCCTTCTTGAGGTAGGTCAAATATTAAGAAACTTCTTTCAAAGTGCAGTTTTAAAACTTACCTATTTATTAAATCACAGTTTTGTCTGCCAAACTTAGCACTTAGAAGGCATCATATGGGTCATACGGAATTCTGGGAATAAAGTTAACTAATGAATGGATTACAATGACCTATAAATATCATTGTTTCATCTCAAAGATATATTGGTCCTGTAATTTTTACTTAACTCTTTCAAAGGACCACATGTGAGCACCACTGAATGGACACAGAAATTATTTATACAGCATGTTACGGGGACATTAAAGCATTTCATAGCATATGGTAGGGCCCCTCAGTGAGGCGAAAGACACAGATCAGCTATCCAGCTGTGGTGTACTGCTTTGGCTGTGCCAAGGCCACCAGATGATGTAGCTTTCCTGCTTCTTTTACTGCCTGTTTTATTCTGTCTGTATTTTCTACCCCAGGGTTGCTTGCCCTGTTTCAGGTAGGCACCAGCCTTTGTACATCCGCTTTGTAGAGGAAATGCAGCATCCCTCAGAGATCAATGGCTTGTGGCTGCTGCCAACTTCAGCGACTGTAGTGGTTAGAAAACCCTTTCTAGCTGTGCCTCTTCTGCAAACTATTTAGTAATAATAGAAAAATATGAAAAAGAGCGCAAGCATCCATCCTGTATGGGTGCCAGGTCCCCAGGGAAGGAGCCAGATCCATTGCCCTCCTGCAGGCCTTCTTCCAGCTTGGGGTACTTGCTTATGTCTTGCCAGAAAACACTGGCTGAGAATAGCTTATATACATATACATATATATATATAAATATATATATACACACACATATCTATATAAAAAAAAAGAAAATTATCATATATATAATTCCTATATACCTCTCTACATCCCGAAATTATATAAGAACACTATATGCAAATTTTATTTATATATGTGTGAAAAGTATATACACTTTATGAATATGCAATATATATATGCAAAATAAAAAAATCTATTTATACTTAAATATATACATGAAAATATATATTTACTTAAATATATACATGAGCAGACGGCTAATGTGGATCAGAGCCTTTTTGGGATGTAGGTGCATAAGCTTCTCCTGTTACAGAAAACAATGACCATGAACTATGGCAGCAACTTGGAGAAGCCTTCTGGTGACATCATAAACTGGCTGAGCTTTGCCCTCTGGGTTTATGATGATGTCATCAGAACACCTTGATAGAGAGTACCTTTAGCCTCACAAGTCACAGTTGACCATCATTTATTTGATAATCTATATGCTGGGTGACACTGTTAGTGGTTTTGTAGGCTGAATACAGAGCAGTGTGACTGGTCCAGCCCCACCTCCACTGAAGCCTTCGCAGGGGCTGGAAGGCAGAGCCTGTACTTTTGTTAGAAACCTGAGTGTGAGTTTGATTAAGTTTGGGCCAAATGTTTAATTGGCTCAGGAGATGTTTTTTTGGAGGGAAAGTAGAGTGATTTTTGTGATAATGAAATATTGACAGCCTGAGTGGTGTGCACAGGATGGACAGGGGTGCTCATTGTCCAGTTTTGGTCCTGGCCCTAAGCCCCAGCAAGGTCTTAACACCTAAGCATAAATTCAGGTGCCCAAAAATTACCCACAAAAATACAGTAGTAAGGATATGGAGCCAACAGGGTCTTTTGAAATCTTGGCTGTGTCTCTGTTGGACCCTGGGACCCCAATCACATCATCCCTTTGGAAAATCATATGCAATGCATATTCCAGCCAGCCCAGGGCCAGTGTTAAACTGCGTGCTCAGCACAGAGGTGATCATGACCACAGTTAGAGGAAGAAAACTTTCACAATGTTTACCAGAATGGCCACAAAGTGAGTGTGTTCAGTATGATAAAGAAAAACCAAAAACCAAAAAACAAACCTCTCCCCTTCCCCCCCCACCCCCTTCCCCCGCCAAATCCATGAAGGCAATTTATATTCAATTTTAACTGTACTTGACATTGTGATTTTCTACTTTTGGATTTACATGCTGAAGAAGATTGCAATGCAACAACACATCTGGTACAGGTACCCTTTGTCTGTGGCACCTTTGCTTTTAAAGTCAGATTGATTTTTGGTGAAGACTGCAAAAACGATAAACAATTGGGGGGCACATGCAAAGTGATCTGACTGTCTTGGTGTCAGCAAAACTTGGAGTTGGCACAGAGATTTTGAAACAAAGAAACTTTTTAATATATTTTGTTTACACATTTGCATAGCAAAAAAAAAAAGGAAAAAAATTTAAAATAATAATAATAAAAAAATTGTGTGTAGGTCCCTGGGAGCCATAGGTTCCTCTCTCAAATTCCTATATATTAGTAGGGTATAAAAAGGCATTGGTTTCCAAAGTAACCATAGCAACATGTTTTCATGAGTTCCCATTGAGAAGCCAAAAACCTTTGCGAGCAATAAATCAACCTGTTTATATCTCTGAACTTAAATCTTTTATTGGTTACTGATTAACTTAACTGTGCTGCCTGACAAATCTTCATAATAAATAAGCCAACCAGCAAGCCCTTAGAAAAAACCAGCTAACTATGTTTAAAGGACTATCCCTGAAACATGCTCTACATTACAATGAATTTGGCAGTCAGCATGTGGTCATGGGCTGGTTTCAACATGGATCTAAACCCCAGAAATCACAAGATGTGGAGTTTAAAAGAAAGATCCCTCTGCAACTGCTCTAAGTAAATATATGCCTTGATATTTATCAGCAGTGTTGCTATGGGCAAAATAATTAATAACTGCTAATTAATATAGCCCTTCTGAAGGAATAGAGTGGGAAAATGTCTGTTGACTGTTGGTGCTGTGCTAAAGATGATGGGATAGCAGCAGAAAGGTAAATTGTGGGATTTTAGACATTTACTCTATGTGCATCTTATAGATTGTGTAAATGGGAATCCTACATCCTACCCATGTGTAAATGTATATCTTTCCTGAGGTCACGATGTTGCTGACTACATTTCGGGAGGCTATTCTTTTTTTTCCCATTTTTTTGTGGAAGGCTCATGTGAGGTTTTGGCTTCTTCAGTAGGTCTACATTTAAATTAATTAATCTGTTGACAGTTAAATTGTACTAAGTAGCTTCGATACAAAAGATGATTCCCAGATTTTTTTCCATGCAACTTAAAAAAAAAAAAAAAGAAAAAGAAAAAAAAAAAGAAAATTAAAAAGGAAGTAAGAATCTGAGGAACTTGGTTCTAAACATCTGTCTGGGCAGATGTCAAAATGCAGGGTGTTACTACATTATACTGTGTGAGGGTACGACACCTTGTTATTACTCTTGGCTTAAATATTCACAATGGATTTTAGGATCTATTTAAAAGCAACCTTTGATGGGAGTGTAAACTCTTATCTTTTGTCATACAATAAGCACCTTTGTGGAACTAGTTCTAGAGTAAATATTGGAAAATAACAATGTTTTCTACATCTTATTCTACAGCACATGAATATTTATACAGAGGGAATTACGAGTATGTGTCAGTGGAAAAGATTCGGCAGATTTTCTTTGAAAATGAATTTTGGTGAATAAACTCCTTTTGAAGTAAGATTGTTTTGTTCAGAATTGGTCTGGATAAACTCATAAGCTTGGAGCTGTACGTTAGCCAGCTGATTATAATCTGGTACAATAATCTGCATTTCTTCAAGAAATGTGAGAGAGACAGTGTCAAGGACATTACAAATCCAATAGTAATTTAGGGAATTGAACTAGAATGAGGCAATCCTTATAACACTAATATTCCAGAAACATGTTGTTTAATTTTTGTTTCCAGATTGCATATATTAACCCATTTTATTAACCTGTCTATAGCTTTGATTCAATAAACCATTCCTATTCAGCAGAGCTCTAAAGCATATGTTTGCCTTTAAACACATGCTTAAATCCCATTGACTTTTTAATGCTTAAAGTTAAGCATGTGCTTAGATATTTTTGCTTGGCTTTGCAAAATAAAATTTTAAAACAAAGTATCCCAGGGGAAAAAAACCCAACAACAATACAGGATGAAATTTTTAAAAGCTTAAAATAAGAAAGCAACTCCCTGAACTGTTCATTTTCCCCTGTATTCTCAAGAATGCCCAAACTATCTTTAACTGAATACCTGAAACAAACAGAAACCATTTTCATGCCTTGTTTTGGAGTGTACTTGGACCTGAGCTCATGGAGATTCTCTGCCAAAGACGCGAACAATAGTGGGAATATCTCGCTGTTTGCTTAATGAGCAATGAATGGGAAGTGTGAAGGTGAAAAGACAGATTCTGCGTTTGAGAATGACAAGGTGAGGCTGCTTCTTTATCACACCTTTCTTTTTTTAAACCCAGGCATCATTTTCCAAAAAAAAAAAAAAAAAAAGTAAAAAAAAACCCTGAGGCTGGGAATTGCTCTGTAGCTCACAGCCAACTGATTTGTGTTTGCTCCCACTGCTTGCTTCATGGGAAATGTCAACTTGCTACAGAAAGTTTTAATTGGTTTATGTGTGATATATTCAAGCTGCTTATTTCCTAAAACATCTGTTTTTGTTTTAGTTCCGCAATGTCAAATGGTTGGTGATATCCCAAGGTAGTACGCTGTTTCCAAGTCATATTTCCTGGGGTATCTATCAATAAAAAGGCCCTTAAATTGAGCATAATGAAATTAGTACAAGGTAGTCAAGAAGTCTCCAGAATCAAGATATCAAAACGTCCCTCTGCACATTTTTTTTTTCATATTGCTTGTGATTGACTGCTTTTGGGGCTTGGAGGAAGAAAGTCATGAGAGTTATGGCTTATTTCATCTTCCCTTCCCCCCCCCCCACCCACTTCTTTGATGGCCTTGAGCAAGTCTAATTTGTATTGTTATGGAAATTGGAATTAAGCCAGGGAAAGCACAAGCCTCGTGCTGCACCCGATGGCAAAATCCAGTCATTTTTCTGCTTGGTGGACAGAGAGACTACAATTTGTTTGAAGATCTGTCCGTTCCATGTGACAACAGGAGTCCTAATGCAAACAGGCAATTGTGAGAGCTAAAAATGAGCAAAACATTCATAAGAGGTTTTCATCCGCATACACTCAAAAAAAAAAAAAAAATTCCTCAGTTTCCCACCACCCTGTGTCTTGGTCCAGAAAAGGAAAAGAGATTCTTATAGTTATTGCTCCCAATACGTGAATATGTGCAGGACTCTTCTCTTTGGATCACAAAAGAGAATAGTTTTGCAATGTTTACCTAGTAGGTGGCCCAAACACACATTTGTTCTGTTTTCAGTTGCTTATTATGAATTTTGTTTTTAAGCTTTTGGGGAAAGGAACATTTGATTAGTTAATTTTTTTTTTATTTTATTTATTAAAGAAAACCAGTTTGAGGCAGAGACAGGCCAACTGAAATGAGTCAAAACATAGCCCACCTAAAGTCTGAATCAACTAAGTGTTACTTATCAAAATAAGCCCAAAAGAGGAAGATGGAGTGGGGAAAAAAAAAAGTTTGCAGATCAACTTTCTTACCAAACTCATTTGCACCCAAATGAAATGAAGTTATAAGGATAAAATTCTCAGCAGATTTGCACAGCACAGTAATAGCCTTTATGCTTGGAAATTTATGGGCCATGGACAGTTTATAAGAAACGATGTAGTTCATCAGAGAAGCAGACTGATGGAGCACATGGGAGCATTCTGTGCAGGAAGTTGGGTTTTGGAATAATACTTACTTTGATAGAGTTATTTTGTTAGCTAAGTAAAACAGTAGGGAAGCCAATGGCCACTTAGGTTTCAAACATAAATATATATTTATAAGTCACCCAGCTGCTTAATTGAGATCTCTAGTGTTTTCCCTAAGTATATCTTATCCAAAAAACAGTAACACAGAAAATAACAACAGCAGCAAAGACCTGTTATTTGCTGAAGTTCATTTAATCAGTCAGTAATGCTTAGGGGGGAAATGGAACATTATTTTAGGGGCAGATTCGTTGAGGCTCCCAGAGGCTCTTCAGCCTGACTGGTGGCTGAAATTGGGCTCAAATTGCTCTCTAGCAATTTCATGCTGAAGAAGCAGCAGGATAGATGCCCTTGCTATACCTCTCTCTCCTCTTGGTGTCTTTTCCTCCAGAAGAAGAGTGCAGTGTAACTTGTGAGCGAGGACTGTAACCAAGTACTTGCAACCCAGTTTGGAAAGATAAACGCTGGGGTTACTGCCAGATGCTGGCTGTGTCAGCTGTGGAGGGGGAGGGAAGTACATGGGGCTTCAAAATGTTCTCCAAGGGAGGTTACACAGGGGATGGTTCATTAAATTTGAGCAAAGAACTGGAAAATAAGATTTCACACTCCTAGGCTTGAACAGCCTGGGTGAATCTGGGATCCCCAGAAAATCTTGAGGAAATTCGGCAAGTTCTAGGGAGCTTCAGGAAATAGTGGAGGGTTTTGCAGAGGTGTTTTATTCTCAGATCACACCTTCAAGCTGAGGTAGAGAATAGGGCCTCCCACTCCATGCACCCAGGGGTGCTAGCCAGCTCTCAGCAGCCCTGTCTGGCTGTGGAATCCAAGGCAGGTGGATGTTGGGGGTTTGGGCGTGGCTTCAGCAGTCCTATGGCCATAGCTCTACTTATACCTCTGTTTAACTGAGAACAACAGTTTTAATCCATGTCTCCTACTTTGCAGGTGAAGATGCAAACTTGGAGGTTGCTGAATACATAGAGAGGTGGCGCTTAGTCTTTTTTGATGCAGTTGTTTCTCCCCCTTGGGGCAGTTTAATATCAGTTTCAACAGAGACACAAAACCACTTCTTTGATCTCTTCTAGATTTGAGCTTGAGGCTTGACCAGAGCAAGACCTGACAGTTGAGTTTTTTTCTCCCTGCCTCTCTCTCTCATCAGAGGTAGGGTTAAGCAAGTTTTGATGTGAGTCATCATTCTTATGCACCTGTCTCTTCCCCAAAGAGGAGTACTGACATCCTCAGAAAAATTCTAGGAAGTTATAGGGAATTTTATGAAAATGTCTTTGCTCAACCAGGGCTTTAAGCACAGGCTAAGATTGAAATATATTTCTTGTACTCTGTGCAGTTTTGAGCACCACAATATAAGAAAGATATAAAGCTATTAAAGAGCACCCAAAGATGAGCTATGAGGATGGTGAAGGGTCTTGAGGGGGAATCATACAAGGAGCAGCTGAGGTCACTTGGCTTGTTCAGCCTGGAGAAGAGGAGACTGAGGGGAGAACTCATTGCAGTTACAACTTTTTCATGAGGGGAAGAGGAGGGGCAGGCACTGATCTCTTGTCTCTGGTCACCAGTGACAGGATCCAGTGACTGGAGTTGTGTCAGGGGAGGTTTAGGTTGGATATTAGGAAAAGGTTCCTCACATAGAGAGTGGTTGGGCACTGGAACAGCCTCCCCAGGGAAGTGGTCACAAAACCAAGACTGACAGAGTTCAAGGAGCATTTGGACAATGCTCTCGCGACTCATGGTGTGATGCTTGGGTTTGTCCATTGCAGGGCCAGGAGCTGGATTTCAACGATCTTTGTGGGTCCCTTCTAACTCAGGATATTCTGTGATACTCTAAATAGTTAGTACAATAATTTACTTAATTGGGATCTCAGAAACATTAGAGGGTCTGAAATATCAGAGGCATGTCCACTCTGGCTGACTTCTGGGGGATCAGGGTCTGTTCCTGAAGCTGGTGGTCCTGGAACCATCCTGCACATTCACCACAATGCCTGATGGCTGGAAAAATGCTTTCAATTGATCATCTTTAATTTCCACTTTCTACCCCCAGCTCGTAAGTATATTTGTGTTCAAACCAGAGTTTCCTCCTTATCATGCTTACAGCCCATTTCCTCCTCCTGTTTTATAGGCAGTGAAGTCTAAATGGTGAATTAGTGACATCTTCATTATTATGGCAGTAGAGTGCAGTGCCATCCTAATGCTGTTCCCTGTAGGAGTGAGCAGAAGGAGAAGCTAGGATGGAAGCGATAATGATTGTATTCCAGTATAAATATCTGAAATTATAGCCAAAAACTGCTGTGCTGCTCTCTGACTTTTCCTGTAGCTTTGTTTTACCAGCTGAAAACATCTTGGAGAACATTTGCTTGTTTCAGGACTGACCTCCTTCCTCAAGGTGCAGCTGAGTTTATCTGCAGCTGCTGATCTATGCAGCTGGAAATAGAAACTGGTATTTTGGAGAGCTTGGCTTGCTGAGGGGGATTGACTCTCCAGATTTATAAAGAGCTCTTCCACCACAATTCACACCTTCCATAGGAGAAATGCCATGAGCAAAACTGTCCCAGAGCTTACCAGAGAGTAGGAGCCAGACACTGAAGGGATTTGCTGCTCTTTCTTTCTCATGTGAAGCAGGGAAAATCTGCAATGTTGGGTTGTTTATTTGTTTCATGACACTTGCCCACAAAGGACAGGAAGAGTAAGAGCTTAAATAATGTGGTGTCTCAGGCAGCCCAAAGGTGTTGAAGAGAGCTGTTTGAAATCAGTTTATAGCATTTTAAAATGTGGTTTTGGCAAAGCCAAACTGGCAGGTTCATTTCCCATCCCGCAGAAGTTTCCTTTGAGCTCCGGATTTGTCCCAAGCTCAAGCCTCTCTGTGGACATCAGGCAAACCTTCTTATTAGAAGTAAGTGAGACTGAGGAAGTTGACTCTTGTCCTCTCACTTTGCCCCCATTCCAAGCTTCCACAGGCAGACCAGTGAAGCACCTGAAATGTTTGCTGAAGCCTGTTCTGCATGTTTGCTTGAAAGGGATGTCTGTGCCATGCTTCAACCTCTTGGTAACCTGGTCCTTTCAGTGAGAAAGTAGGATTTTTGCTCTGCTGCTTCTGGATGCACCATCAAGTGCAAAAAAAACCCCAACCCACTGTACCTGAACTCAGAGAATTTTGCTCTTTGCAAAATGTGGGTCTCAGTTTGCTCTGGGACAGACAATACACATCCTGTAAACTCTCCATCTGAAGGAATGAGTAAGTGAATAAAGCACTCTGGTCCCGAATGGCTTGGTAAGTTGGAGGGCTATTGGCAGCTGGGAATAAAGGTGGTAGTGCTGAAGTGCTTCCTGGGAACCAGCATCACCCCAGGGATCAGCTGCGCTCCCTGCGCTCGTAGCACGTACCTCCACGAGGAGCTGACCTTTGGACATGGTGTACACAGGCATCCACACCTATGTCCCTGTCCCTTGGCACTGTGACACTGTGCAAAGCTGCATCCTGCCTGACTTTATATATTTACCCTTTTGCAGTCATTTGTTCACTTATGACTTGAAGCCTACAGTTTTGAATAAATGAAAATTTATTTTTTAAATTCAAGGTTGGAACAATTTGCTTTATTCACTGTTCGCTCAGCTAGAATTTTTTTCTTTTTTACTTTATTTTTTTTTAATTAGAGGTCTTATTTTAACAAAATTTTAATATTATACAACTTGAAGAAAGCTTTAGTTTTTACTCAGAAGAATGACAGGTGTACAAAACCAACACATAAGACAGAGAGAAAATAATTGATCACTTATAAGGAGACCTTTGTGTGATATCACCCTTTTGCTTTCCAGGATCTTGTTTCAGCAATGCTGCTCATTGCTAGGTGAGAGTTGTAGAGTTGCTAGTGGGGCTGGTAGTCTCCCTCTGCAACCCAGCTCCTGCAGTCAGCCCTCACACTGAATTTCCCAAATCTTGCTCCTGTTCCTCAGGAATCAGTGACATGACAGAGGGTCTGGCAGTAGGACAGCTGGCACAGCTCAAAGGTGCCAGAGCTGTTGTGGCGACCATCTGACCCAAGGACGTGTCGCCTGGCTCTCTCAGCTGCTCTCATGGCCTCCTGCTCTCCTTTCTCCTCATATGACGTCCTCTTCAGCGTATTCATCCTGCCTTTGGTGTGTCGTGGCAACCGTGTTAGATGTTTTATTAGTACTTTTTTTCTGTTAGCCTGCAACTGAACCCAGTCTCCTGGGAAATATGGGCTGAGCCCAAAAGACATTCATGTGCCTGCCAAAATGTCATTTTTTGAACCTGTCGAGGAAGAGAAAATAAGAAAGGCAAAAAGAAGGGTCATCATGTTCTAGGTACAGATACATTTTGTGCCTTGCATGATGTTTATAAGGTGGATATTTCTCAGATTATAGGAGCTGCTGCAGAAGCAGAATTGCAGAAGTCATGGCAAGTGGTGCTGGAGGGGATCTTGTGAGGTCACCAGGTCCAGTTATTTACCTCTACAGAAGTAGCCATTCCCAGGCTAGACCAAAAAAACTGAAAGGACTAAAGGCTGTTTTGCATGGTACTGTTTTGACCCCCATTTCTTCAAATTAATGCAAACACTGGGGAAAAAAAAAAAAAGGCAGAATTTTTGATGTCTCCCCACTGTGTATTAATCTCTTGTATTGTCATCGTGGGGTTCAGTAAAATATTTAACTCTCCTCTGTCATAGTCTTTCTCAGTTTCACAACCTGACACTGCTGCCATGATACCAGCCGAGGTCCACCACCTCTTCAGCATTCAAGAAGACTGTGTTTGCTTTCTGGGCAGTTTTAAGCCCTTCTGGCTGATTCTCCTATAGCACCTGTCACGTGCCAGTTCCCTCCCATCCCTGAGCTCTATTTCTGGGAGCTGGCCAGAGTTTTGCAGGAGGTATGGGGTACATTTTCCACAGCTATTTTTTTTTTCTTTTTTTTTTTTTCCCTTTTTTTTTGTCTTTTGGTTATGGCAACATTAGGGGAAGCCCAGAACTTGCTTGTGCCTCAGATCCTACAATGGCCTTCCAGGTGTTCCTGCAACAGGTGGGCTATATGGCCAGTACAGTGGAGAAATGTCAGATGAGCCAATAAATACATAGCAGGCAGCAGAACTTCCCGATGAATTTGATAGGAGGCACTCCTGGCACATCATGTGAGGGAAATTGCAGCCCTCAGGGTGATAGGCAAATTTTCCTCCTCTGCCAGGAGACATTGTTAAACGCCAGGCTGGCAATGACTCGTGATTTTGGCAAGTGGGAGGACAGCAGGAACCAAAGCTCCTGGAGGTGGTTGTGGTTGACTGCTCCAGCAACACTGCCACGTACTAGAGACGGGGAGCAG
>JAWWES010000115.1:16488948-16508995 GCA_035583135.1 Lophotriccus pileatus
GCAGGAACCAAAGCTCCTGGAGGTGGTTGTGGTTGACTGCTCCAGCAACACTGCCACGTACTAGAGACGGGGAGCAGGGGAATAAAAAACCACATTTTCCAGTGAATCTAATGCACTGAGTGGTGGCTGGAGGGGTCCTGCAGTGCATTTCACGAGAGTTTACATAGTTCTGGATCCTCTACCACTTAGAATGGAAAAAAGAAAGCCAATCTGTTTGATCAGGCCTCTCCCACTCGATATGTGTATTGGATTTTACATTAAAGCTTTTAACAGCTACGTACACATCTGAGCTGGAGCTATTGTTAGCCCATGTGATGGATTAAGATCAAGAATGTTAGTGTTAGCCAAAGGAACGCTTTTTAATGTATATTGCGATTGTATAAACAGGGTCACCGGAGCTAAATGGGATGTCAATGACCTATGAAGATCATAAAGTAAACAAAAGATCTTAAAATAAGCATGTAACCTGAACATGTCGGGGATTGTTGTATATCAAAGGCATTTGCTTATATAAAGTAAGGGAAAATTACTTACGGGTAATGTTATTTGCCACAAGCCTACCTCTTGCCTGCTCTACAAAGGAAACCTACCCAAAGGGACTGGGATAGGTCTCCATCTACCAGGAAGCACCGAGCAGAGCCTACATGCATAATAAACATGTTTAAACCCCAGGGCATAGAGATAAGATGTCCGCGCTGGTGAACAGCAAAGCTCCTCTGGCCCTCGTTGTAGAGGGACCAAGGGCGACCCCACAAAATACTGCTGCCAGGAGGGTTTTGGAGCCCTGGTGACACAGGGAAACCATGGCAGGTTTATGAGGCCAGCCAGCTGCGTGGGAATTATTGGACACCAGATGGTTGAAAACACTGGGAAGAGAGTAGGAGTTTGTTTTTTGTTTTGTTTTGTTGTTTTTTTTTTTAACTTAAGTACATTGGATTTTCCTTCTTGCTCCACGTCATTGAAGAGTAGGGGCTTTTTGGTTTGTTTCTGCTTACTGGGTAGCCCTTAAATTATTGATGTGGGAGGGTGAGTCTCTTCTTCAAGATGCTCTAAATTAAATGATTTCTTTTGAAACAAGAAACTTAAAATCAGAGGACTTCCCTGGAAGAAGAGGCTCCTGAGGTCTTACTATCCTGTCCTTATTGATAGTTGGTCATCCTGTCAAAATGCAGAGCCTCTCATTTTGGTCAAGTGTTCAGTCTCTTATGGGCTTAACAGTCAGACTTGATAATCCTTGTGGATTCCTTCCAACTCAGAATATTTTGTGTTTCCATGATTTGTTCTTCCTGAATTTCATTGTATCTTCTTCAAGCTTCTTTTCTGGTTTTTAGTTCTAATCCTGTCCATAAAGTCCCTCTCAGCCTGGTCCCCTTTGAAAATTTAACATATTCCACCCCATGAGTTGGATCACTAATGGAAATAAAGGCCAGAGCTGGTACTGATCTTGAAGAATGTTTTTGCCATGGTGACTACAATAGGAATTGTAGAGAACACCTTTTTGGAAATGGCTTTAAAAAATAGTTTTACATTTAACCTAAAATAGTTCTATCATCACAATATTTTCCTGATTTGCTTATGAGAGTGTCATAAGAAACAATTTACAGCCTGTACTCTTTCTGTACAGGCTGTTATGATATCATAGAAGGAAACTCAGTTTGATAATATTTGTTCTTCAAGAAATCCATGTCGGCTAATCCACATTTCCTTTTTAACTTCTAGGTTGTTTTCAGATTATTTCCATGTCCCAGATTTTTTTTTTTTTTTCCCAGCAGATAAAACTACTGGTTTAGAGTACCTAATTTCTTTGAAAAGTAAAACAAAATAAAAATTAAAAAAAAAAAAAAAGAACCCAGAAACAAACCCCCAAAAGACCTTCACTTGCCCTCATAACGTGTCAGATTAACCTCTGAGAGACGGACAGAGCTAGTTCCTTAGTGACCACCAAGTGATATTTACCAAGGCCAGCTGAGCTGGAAATATCTAATTTATTTAAGTTTCCTGTGAGCTTTTTCTATTGTGGCTTCAGGCTGGGAGTGTATCTATTTGCTTCTGGAATTATTTGTATGGGGTCCCGGGTTTATGGGTGATCTCAAGATCTGTTGCAAAGCAGAGGTGAGAGCAAAGCAGACTGGAAAACACAGTGTGATACTATTTTGCTGGCTCTGAAGAAGCCCTTCTGGACAGGAGAGCTTCAAGTAAGACCTTATTTAATCCTTTAATTTCTGTAGCTTTCTGCCAGAGACTATAAGAAATAGATATCTAAATGTCATGCTGGATGGCAGTATGGATGAAATGAAATCTGGTAGCTGTTGTAGGGCAGGTCTAAGTCCTCCTCCCTGAATAGCTGGGCACTGGGATCAAGGGAAATGACTGCTCCCAGTTGCTTGCAATAAATGACCTCTTTGCCTGCAGCCCTGACGCTGATCCTTACCATATGTATTGTCCTGACAGGGACTGAGCTCTCAAAGGACATCCTGAGACAGTGCAATGCTGCCACTCGGGAGTGAAGGACTGTGGAGTTCCTGTTTCCCGTGCCTTGTTTCTTCTTCTCACATCTAGTAGACCATTTCTATGGCCTTCCTCTTTTCTTTCATCAGAGGTAGGAATTTGGGGCCTTGGAGGCCAAGATCCAAGTGCTATTCCCACCATCTCAGGGGTTTTACTGTCATCTTATGTTCCCTAAACAGAGCCTTACATGACCTCATGTCCCATGACTGCTCTCCCCAGGGGCAGAAAACTGGGTCCATGGCAAAGATGGCCTGAGAGCCAGGTTATCCCCTCTGATGTGAGCATAAACCTTCTTCCAGCTCTCGGGAGAGAGTTATTGACATTCACACTGTCACATTTGGTTGTCAGCTGCCCATCAGCATACCTCATTGTTCCCATGTTAACTCTGTGGGCTGCTTTGTTTTGGTGTAATTTGGTTTTTCCTTTGTTTCAGGGAAACTTAGTTCCCACTTATCTCTGGGAATTTTCTCTTAAGTTAGTGTGAACTAGAATATCAAGGTTTTATAGGGAAACATAGGTTTCTTCTTTGTCCACTGGAAAAAGGAAAAACTTAAAAGCATTGATGGTCCTTTACTTTTATATTTCCTGTTAGTTGTGGGCATATAGTTTTGATTTCTTCCTTAAATATATGCAGCAATGCGCCACAAAGGAGGGACAGCTACCCATATACAAAATGATCCTTACTGCTTGAGCAAGCTCTTCATAGCATACAGAAATTCGGCTGTTCTCCATCACAGATATTACAATAGTAATCAGCAATTTTAAACTCTTTCAATAATTGTTAACGCAAAAGGTTTTGTTTATTTGTTTACTGGCATTGAATGATGGTTATTATCAGCTTTGAATGACATTCAGCATTCACTTTGCAGCTCTGTCTGTTTTCAAATATTTGGGGATGTTCTTGTTAGGATGTTTTCAGTGCAATTTCATTCACAGCAATTCCAAAGCACGCGCGCTGTATGTGATCAATTAATCACTGCTTGTAATCACAATTTTTTCTTAACGTGCGGAAACACAGACAGTAAATATGCCTTAAAATGCCTTTGTGTTTTCAGGAAACGACCTCCCAATGTGCTTTAAAATATGTAAATAGGTTTGTGCTCTACGATGAAGCATGGCTGTGTGGGTTTGTCTAAAGAGAGACTCTCATCTGGAAGAGATGTAGTTACCAGCACTTTGCATAACTTAATAGCAGGGCTGGTGGCTGTGTGCTGTAACTTTGATCCTCCTGACTTCAGAGAGTCTGACAGGGGCTGTGACAGCTACTGTCTTGAGTTTTCTGGTAGGTGCTCATGTCTGGGATCACAGCAGGTGTTCAAAAGGAATTGCAGAGTTTACTAAAGAATGAGACCAAAGAAAGATCTTGGCTGATTAAATTGCCTCACTTGATGGTAGAACTTAAACACACATTTAAAACTGATTCAAATGACTTCAGAACAGTGTCAGTGGAAGTTAAGTGTCAAGTTTCTTCAGATGTTTCTGTCCACCCAAGGTGGTACTGCTGCTGTTTTTGCATGTCTACACAGTCATTTTTCTTGAGAAAAAACAGTGAACTGGAGTAAAACAGCTTAATGCAGTAGGTAAATTTTGGGGTTAAGGTGAAGAGTTGTTTGGGAGAGATTAGATTATTCTCTCTTTCTATCGTAGGGCTTTTCCTGTTTGTTTGCCTACATTATCTTCCAAAACATCTGGTGTTGGCCTCTGTTAAGACAGCAGGATCTGCAGGTTAGATCCTGTGTGGTCTTGTCTCTCTGAAAGAAAGGGCATTTGGATAAGTTAAGTAGCTGGGAGTCACTGAAAGGACTGGTCTTGAAGGGAGTTTTCAGCTAAAGATGGATGAGCTCTCCTGCTTTGTGGACCAATTCCCCCTGTTACCTGATTTCTTTGACATGCTGGCAGTTGCCTTAGCTGGACTCTCACTGCGAGACAGTCAGCACCGCACTCACAGCACTGCAGGAAAAATAAACCCATTCAGACCAAGCAAAACATTTGGAAAAACATGCAGATGTCTTTTTTTTTTTTTTTTTTTTTTGTGAGTTCTGAGTCGTGCTTCCTCTTAAAGCTTTGCGTACAAAGACCTTTTTGTGATGGTTGTCAGCCTTTGCACTAAATTTGGCAATTTTCTTCTGACGCCACTATCGCAATGGAGGAGAGAAGAAAGGGCTGATGACAGGAGCCCATTAATTAAAATTAGATACTCTTTTAATTTTGGTCACTGTCTTAAAACCATAGCAATAGCAAAATGCCTTGGTCTCTTTTGTTTTCTTCTTCACCTGATTAAAATGAGAGAGGTCAGGCTCGTCCCTTTGCTGTACCACCATCTAAAGCATTGAAATGGGGGTCTCGAGAGATCTGGTTAGGCTTTTTGGTTGTCCAGGCAGATTGATACCATCTGGAAGTCTGGCTGGGGAGAGGATTTGAAATCTGGACCCTGATACTGGCTTTTTAGACTTCCATTTTTCTAAAGTAGTTTTTCAGTGGGAGTAAATAACTTTAATTGTATTGAAGGAGCTTGACTAATTCACGCCAGCTGAGGGACTGGCCCCTGAGGTCTGGGCTGGCCTGTTCTTTCTATGTCATTAAAAAAAAAAAATCCAACTTTTTGGATAATAGGGTAGAAATGGAAGTCCTTGGCTGCTTTGCATTCAGTTTGAGATGGAGCAGCACCTTCTGGGAAGAGTGTGTATTTCTGTGGTGGCTCTGACCAAGATGTTTCCACTTGGGGAAATGGGCATCACTTGGCATATTCCACCTCCAGCCAGGAAAGGGGTAGTGAGGTGGTGGGTTGAGGCTCTAGCAGCCCATGTCTGATGGCCCTTGCTGAAGTGGGCTTACTTTGTAGCAACAGAACGAGCAGGAGGCAAAACTCACCTGGTGGTTTTAAGACTCCAAGTTGTGAGCTGGGCTGGCAAGGAGCTCTGCACCTATTTGCACAGGCTCTGCTTGGTGGACATAAAACCCTAGGTTGAGGGCGCTAAGGCTGGGAAGAACCCTGACTCTCTGATGTCCCAGCATGGTATGGGTGCAGCCCATGTGTTTTATTCCCATTGAAGCCTCTTGGGAATAGGCTTCTCTTTTCCAGGGTGCAGTGAAGTGCTAGGCTTCTGAGTCTTAAGATTTCTGTGATGCAGCTGAACAAAGTGTAGAAATATTTGCATAATTTTTCGTGTGCCTGAATATACAGTATATTGGAGTTTATTTTTAAGTCAACCAAAGGAAAGAAAACTGCAGTTCAGATGTTTGTACTGAACCACATCTTTACTTTGGTTGTTTTTGCTTTATGCTGCTTTTGCTGTAGAATTTTTAAAGGTTTGGGGAAAAAGAAGACATGCTGCTTGTCACTCTCTGAGATGATACTAAATGACCTTGCTGTGAAAGGAGCTTGTTCTAGGTAGCAGCTCTAAAGCTTTATTGTTAAAGTCACATCCTGTTTGTTCGTAAGGCCAAAGAAATAAAAAATATGAAAATTCACAAATATGGAAGCAAGAGAGGGGAGAAAATAAAAAATGAAAGATAAGAAAACTCAGCTTCTGATGCTTATAGCTTGCTTTCTGGAAAATCAGGTTGCAATATTTTTTCTTACTGTGGGCTTTAAAGGAAGCAGACCAAATTCTCAGCACGTGTACATCCTGCTCCATTGTACCACTCTATACCTGGGCTTGTTTTCTGAGTTTGCCTCCAATCAAGAGAGGAATTTTCCATTGCTGAACAAGCCTGACCTTTATTAGGCAAGATGTTAAGAGGAGAGAAAATGGAAGATAGAAGAGACAGACCTAGAGTGACTATTAATAGGAGTTGAGGTTTACATCTCAGGTGTTGCTGAGGGATTCAGTTGAATCTGATAATCCCTATATATTTATCTGGAGCAGAGCTGTGCTGACAGGCATGCTTCTTGTTTTTTTCCCCTCAGGTGGCTGTGTTGGCACATCTTTTAATATCTGTGGACAATGTACTGAGTACCAGCAACAGAGATGGCCAGGATGCTCTGCAAAATTACTTGCCATCCGCTGAAGCTTTTGAGTTTTAAAGCGCCTCTTGGTAATGAAATCTCCCCAAAGTCTGGAAACACTTTTTCTAGCAGAGCTACTCACCAAAAGCAAATATCTGTTCGTTCTAGCTGTGGGCTTGTTTGTGATTGTCTTTGAGCCAGCTTGGGCTTGGAGACTGTGCGCTTGTCTCGTAGTTGTGATGTTTCTCATCACTGCCATTTGTGTTTGCATCTGGTCCTTGCTATATACAGGCAACCTCCTCCGTGTGACCACCACCTTGATGTGGCTAAGACAGTCCTCTGACCTCACTGCACATTTCTCAACAGGCATGTCATTTCCTCCATGAAGCCCATCAAGTTGTCATTACTTACTTCAGTTTATTTTTGCAAATCATTTTTACAAAGGGTGTATATGTGCTGAGGTGTCTGTCTGCTGCCTTTCACCTGCTTAGGACATGGAAAGACGTCATTTTGAACTTCAGTACAGTCCTTGCTCTACATAAATATTTTACAAAGCTCGCGAGGGTCCTCTGGGGTCAGGAATGATTTGTTCCATCAATTCAAAATGTTACCTAATACCAATAAATGCTAATAAAGAGCTTGTAGCTGGCATCATATACCAAAGCCCTGTGCATTCATTAGGAATCACCTATGCAAGTGCAAGGCCAGCCAAAATAATCTCCTAATCAGTTATAAAAAGTCTACAGTACTTGTCAGTAGTTCAGCGTGGGGCAATAGCATTGAGAGTTGTGGTTTCTGGCTGAGGCACTAAATCTGTTGCACATGGAGACAAGCCAGAGCAAGGTCCTCACTGGGACCCAACCTTTCCCATGTTCGGGGGAAGGGAGCGGGAATTTTGAATTATGAATATTAAGTCTTCAGATAGTTGATATTTTGGGTTTATTGCTGTTATAAAGGGAAGAGTCTATGTCAGTGGTCTACCGTTTAGTGGGGACACATCTGGGAGTGTTTTCCAAAATACCTGCCTCCTCCAGTATGCCAGAAGCCTTCTTGCATGTCACTTCTTACGTGAGTTCAGTGGCATGTGTGACTTGTCATCCATGAGGCTGCATAAGGGATATCTCAGGGTGGTATGCGTTTTTTCAAAGTCAGTCTTCATACTGTGGCCTGGGCCTTCCCATGCGAGGTAAATCCTGACCTTGGCTGTTGAATCTGCTTCACGTCTCTTGGCTGGTAGTGCAAAGCTTTCTCTGAGAGGAACAAGCCACTCCATCTTCCATGCACCACCAAAGTTAGTATTAAAACCTTATTTATGTCTGGTGATTTAGGACTTTAAGGACCCCTTAGGCTGACCATCACTCATGAGTAAGTATGTCATCATTCTGTGCACTTCAGTGGAAAAAGAGTTAAGTGTCTCCAAAGAATATACTTCTGACTGGGGCTGGAAAGCTTAAATGGTCACTTTTCAGGCAGTTTTTAATAGGAGATGAAATCACAAAATATCAGACTGTGTCTCCTAATGCGCATTCTGGGATCAAAGGGGAGCACACATTTTTCCTAGATACCCAACAGCTATGATGATTTATTAATTGAGAAATGTCTTTCCTGAGGTTTTTCCACCTTAGAGTGACAGACTTTTGTAGAGGTCTGATCTGTCCTGTGTGACTACGTTCATTCCTGTCCTGAGGGATTGCAGAAGTCCATGTGACACGGTGGCACTGCCCATGCCTTATTGCAGAGAGCATGACAGGCAGCAGCAGGCAGTGCCTTGTGCTCTAGTGCCTCAGAGCCATGATCCTTAGGGTCAGCAGCAGCCTTGACCTTCTGAACATGGGGTTCCATGCTGTGGTTCTTGCACCTCCTTTCTACTGCTTTTCTAGTTTTTCCCTCAGATCTGTGTTTGGGAGCTGTGGGCTGGTAGGATTTGTCTGGCTGTTTTGCCCAGTGCCCTGTTTGCAAAGACACCATCAGATGTGTGTTGGCAGCCCTATTTTGGTGGTGTGTCAGGTTGAACATGCCATGTATCAGGAATGGTTGCACCCAGACACTACCAGCTTTCATGCTGGCTACAACCAACAGCACAGCTCTGCTTAGAGAGACACAGAAACTTGACTCACATGCCCAAGTGTGTGGTCCTCAAACTAAGCATTTGAGCAGGCAAATTATGTTGGTTTGGCATTTTTAAGCCACGTACATGCCTACCCATCATCTGAGGCTGCCCGAATGTTCAAGTTGTAGCTACTTTGGCTTTGCCAGTCTATAAATATTCAATCATCGTGCTTTTTGTCCTTGGACCAATGAGCAAAAAACTGAAAAATAGTGTTTTAAAAATTGTTGTCTTCAGGGAGGCAGTGCAATACTTAGACGTAGGCATTCCCACAAACCAGGATGGGTTGCAGTATGCTTAGCCCTTGGTTTATGAGACAAAGGTCAAACGTGACTTGTTCCCAGATGATGGATTGTCAGAACTGTTTTGCCAAACCCTGTTACCAAAATTCTAGTTCTTTGTGCATCAGCACTGTATTTATTCGGGTTGTTGTTTGAAAGTTCTGGGATGAAACCTGCTGCCTCTGCTGTTTCGCTTGTTGAGTATAATGAAGTATGTGGTTGGTAGGACTGGATACCGGATTTTGTGCAACTGCTCAAGTTTTGTCTTCATTTTCTTCGGTTTTATACACTTTCTCAGAGAAAGAAGCTTGGATATTTGTGTGGGTATCTGTGACTGCCTTGTGGGAAAGGCACCTTGATTCTGGTTCTGTATTTGTTGTTGCATGGGTGGAATCACTGCTCCGAAGTCTACAGTTAAGTCACAGACGATGTGAATCCTTAAGATCCCCACTTACATGAGTAAGAAGTTGGGAGTAGTTGTGTTGAGCAAACTGTTCTGCAGTTAAAATGGAGACAGAAACGCTTCCTGCTTGCTCAGTAGCTTCTGCTAAGTGTTGTGGAAGTAGCAGAAGGTTCCTAACAGGACTACACAAATGGAGGTCCTGGGCTGAATTTAGAATATGCACCAATGTTGCCTGGTCTTCCCTAAGTCACCAGGCAGAGGATGTGTCCCACCCTCTTAGCACTGACTCCACACTTCTTTCCTTCCTCCTGCTGTGGGCTTGGCAGACTGAAGCCAACCCCTTGCCACTTTCTTTGGGAAAATTGGCCAAGTTGTCTGATGGAAAAATAATAATGACGCAAACAGTGCTGTTACCAGACCAACACATGAAAAACCCGTCAGTGTGAAAGAAGTGCATAAAGGAGTGGAGGGGAAGAGTTTTTTCTTGTAGCTTGCCACAGGCTTGATTATGACATCCTCATGGTGAAGGTCTCACTCCCCCTCACTAGTGATGCACATGTTTTTTTGGTTAATCCTGCACTGTCAGCACATGAACTGATGTTCACTGAGGTATGGTTTCCCATTCTCTGGTACTACTTCAACTCCAACCAGGTATCTTAGTACCACAGGACTTCTCAATTTAATTGAAATTGCTTTGCAAGACCATCCAGAGTAAATACTCTGGACAACAGAACACGGTTGGTAATGTGGAACATGTGATTTATTTTTTTAACAAACTGATACGGGAAAATGTTTCCACACTGACAAAAACAGAACAAATGTAGGTCAGTGTCTGAAGGAGATGAAAGAAGCCAAGTGTAATGAGAGCCTATTGTTTCATGCTGACATATGCAGGAAGCTTGTGGAGAATGAACATCAAACTAAAATGTGAGGAAAAAAAGAATAGAAGGCATGAAAATCATCATACTCAAGAAAACAAAGAGATCAGAAAGTTAAGGGGCATGCTAAGAAATCTGCACTGGGAGGCTAAATAAATGAGTTTCATATTTCCCCTTCTCCCTTCCCTTCAATTCCGGATTTCTCTCTCCCATTTGTCTACTAGGTAGCAGCCTCTTCTTCCTTCCAGGAATACTTTGATTTTTTCCTTCCTCTCCTGCAGATGCCAGGGCCCAGAGAGATCCAGATGGCAAACAGACCAGCAAAAAAGGCCGCTTTACTATTTCATTTCTCATCTTCCTCTCAAGTTAAAAACACATGAAAGATCTATTGAAAAGAACAGACAAGTCTTATTTACTTTTTAATAAGTAAATTTAGTTTATGTATTTAACAGAAGTTAATACACTGTTCAAACAGCTGGAATAAATATGAAGAAGCAATTTAGACCATAATTCTTTACTTGCATTCACCACTTTTACACTGATGTATTTTCTTGGACCTCAGAGGCATTTTTCTGACTTGGGCAATGGGCATGAAAATTGGCCCTTCATGCTACTTATTTCTGCCACCCATTGTCATCTGGAAGTATCTTTCATGGCTCTGGCCATCCAGTGCCTTCCCCAAAATTTCAGAGTGGATCTAGGAGGCTTAAATCTGTCCTCAGCAAAGTGTAGAGAAAAAGTGATGCCTTACCCAACAAGGCTGCACTGGAATAAAACTGCTGTCAGAGGAAATAATTATGTCCCAGATTTTTACAGATGAGGCACTGGTGTATTTTTTTTTCCCCTGCCAACTATTTCCTTTTCATATAGTTTTTTCTGCCCCTGGTAATAGAAAAATATATTGGTGGGAAACTGTCTTACTTAATCCTATGATACCCCATTGACTTGAGTCCTATCATCCTGGGGCTGACCCAAGGGGGACTGCCCTGGTGACTGTGCAAGTGTTCCCAGGATTGTCCCTTACCATACCCTTGCTTAAACAGGATGGATACCAAATTTCCACTCTGTCAGTGTAATGAAGGACTTCTATGACAGTCTGATGGATGCTCTGGGTCTGTTCCTCATGAGCGGTGAATTCATGGCACCATGAAATACATTGTGTGATGAGAGGTGTTACAGGGCCATTGCTATTCCTTAAAAGTTCAATAGTTTCTGACAGTAAAATTGCGAGTCCTAGCAAAGAACAAAATATCTCCTATCTGTCATCCTTACAGTGTATAAAAATGAAGCCCAGATTTTTGGGTTATTTTAGGGCACGGGGTGATGATGACTGTTTCACTTAGTGATACATTTAAATTGGTGATTTATGCAGCCTGACATTGACTTTAATTTAGCTCATGTTACAAGTAAAGTAATTCAGTCCTTAATGAAGTGTACTTCATATGACATATTGAACATGGGATCTGACAATCAGTGGTTGAAAACCAGCCTAGGTTAGATTTTCTTTTGTCACTGAAAGTGGGCTGGCAGTTCATAAACTTAAACCAAGGCATGCAAACCTATCACTCTCTCTGAAGCGGTGCTGAAGACGAGAGACCTGTATTAAAAACAAACTTTCCTCATCCTTTGAAGGGGAAAGGAGGGGAAAAAACTTTCATACGAGCCATGTTATGAAGAAGAGAAAGATTATGTGAATGTGTGTATATACAGACATTTTTATTTAATTTTCTGCTATGTGAGTATACAGAAAAAAGGTTTGTTAACAAAGAGATTCATGCCCTGACCTATGGAAACCTTTGGATTGTGTATAAGGGAGTGAGAGAATTTGATATACGTGCTCCTGAGCAAATGGATCAAGCTCTGAAGTAGTATAAATTACATTTACATCAGCTCTTACAGGGGTTCAGGATAAGGCTGTGGGGTAAGTGATAGGCAGCACAGCTTGACTGGCTTTGGGAGCAGTTAGGAAGGGTGTGTGTGGGTCTTTATACCTCTGCATTTCAAAGGAATTAACGGAATTAACAGAACTGCTCAGAACTGTAAATATGCAAATCTTTTTAACACTTATGTTAAGAGATTAATCTTTGTCTGTGGAGAAGGAAAAGTCTTGAGTGATTTCAAGAGGTAACATTTAAAACAGAAAGTCTGTTGCAGCCTGGGTTAAGTCACAGCTTTGTTGTTTCTCAATGGGAAAAGTTGGCTTAAAGTAGTGTGGCGAAGATTCTTTGTGTGCAAGGTTGATTCAGATTTCTACATCATTGCTCCTTTCCTGCTTCATTTTACAAAGCCGCAAAGGATGCTTTTAGTATTTGAGCGTGAGACTGGGCGAAAGAATAGAGGTAAGCAAAGAACATCTTCTGGGCCACTTGAAAATAATATATTTTCCTTTTTTTTTTTAAAAAAAAAAGGAGTGAGAGGCAGGGAAGGATGACAGATGTTACATCCCAGAGTGTTTTCTGGGAAAAGGAGGACAAATGACAGGACAGGAATAAAAAGTTGTAGCTACAAGGGAGGAGTGTGGGAAAGATGTTAGCTTGGGTTAAAATAGCACTGCAACTGGACAGCCTGGGTTTTAAGTCTGCCTAACATGAAATTATCCCAAACTCCCCCACCAGCTTGGACTGGAGATGCTGGTACCCTGAGCAATAAACTGCAGGTCTGAGCTTGCCTGGTGCCCTGGGACAATGGGTTCAGGTTTAGGGACAGGGTTGCTGGGTGGAAGAAATAAAGATTCTTAAATTTAAAATGGGCAACATGCTGCCCATTTTTGGTGCTTAGCCCAAGTAGCTCTTGATTTTACACATTTATTTTTTTGGGGATCCTGAGCAGCCTCAGTGCTCCTTGGCTAGGAAGTGAGTAGGCTTGACACTAGGGAAAAAGGACAAAAATTATCACCTTGAAAATGTTCAAGGAAAAAGTAATTCTTTGACAAAAGAAACCCCCAATTTAGAAAAATACAGTGAAGAATCCTCAACTTCTGGACTTATAAATGCTTGTTGGATATCCATTTGATCTTTTGCCTTAGGATGCACTTAATGCAGTATACCTGACATCTTGCTATTTTCATAACTCTGATCTGCAAAGAATAGCAGAGGACAGGGAGGGGGAACCCAACCCCAAGATTATGATCTTTTGTTTTAATATTGGGCATGACATGGATTTAGTTTTCCAAGAAGCAAATGAACTATCATACGTCAGTACTGAGCTGGAGAATGGTCTAATAGCTAATATTTGAAGTATTTGTGCACTTTTGACTAAATAGCTGATTGATCAAGGGAGGGATGTTTGACTTTTTTGGCGGAGGGCACAGTAATTAAGTAGAAACAAAATACTTCCCCAAAAAAGTAAAACAATCCCAGGAATAGACCACATAATCATAGGTTCCAGCTCAGACCAACACTATACAATTTCATATTTGATTTATTATGTTTTAGCTTGGGAGCTTCAAAAGTGTCTAAAAGTTTGATAGGCAAACCCCAGTGAGATTCTCCTGGCTCCACTGAAAATGGTAGGAATTTTCTATTTACAGCATCACTAGTGATCAATGGAATTTTTGGGACAGTTCAAAAAATATTAAACAGGCTGAGTTTGCTCTTTATGAATTAGTCTGGTGTTTATTCAGCAGCTCATTTTTCATCGAAGCGCAGTATTAAAATTTCAGTTGTTTGTTATAGGGTTGTCAGAATGAAATCTATTTCCAAAAATATACATTTCCATCTTCTTGTACCCTTTCTTCTTGCTGTAGCTGAGGTTATATCAACACTCCCAATGTAAACCCCTTCATTTCAAGGATTAGTAATGCTGGCATCATCGGCCCAGGCTCAAGCATAGCAAAACCATGAAATAACCTCTCTAGGAGCATGTTTTGAAACAATTGTTTTCAATGCCTTTGCCTTTTGTCTTAAGCATCTTTCCATACAGAAAGCAGTGGCTTTCAGCCTCTGTAGCAAAGTTATATTTATAAGAAAGAAATTGTGTAGGCCCTCATATTTTCATAACAACATTGGAGCATTTGTGTCTGAAGTTTAAACTGGATGCCCAGCTAAGATTTAAAAATCAACCCCCACTCATGCTCAGTAACTTTTTCCATGGTGTTGTTTACCGTGCATAACCATAGTAACATCACAAGGGTCCATGCCAGGGCTCTTGGATGGTGTACTCCTCCCACTTGTTGCCATCCTTTGGATCCTCCTATAACATATACATTTAAAACAAGTATACAGCTGTATATTTGCTTAATCTGCAAATGTTTTGGCATCTTCCATGGAAAAAATAAGACCTAAACCCTGCATGAGGCTTAGGAATGCCAGCACGGTGTTGTGGAGTTCATCACTCACTCCTCCTTCCCTATCTGCCTGGTTTCCCATCACTGAATGGGCTGAGCTGTGGAACAGGATGAAGACTGGCATCAGTTGTGCCCCCTTTTTGGTACCAGCTAGGAGGCTCACAAAGGAGGTCTCAAAGCACTGCAGAACTGCTGCAAGTTTGTCTTCACGATGCATTGATTGCACATAAAAATGTTTTTTTTGGTGTGTTTTGGAGAGCTTAAAGGCTGCTCTGTCCAGCATGCCCTGGAGTCACCTCCTGTTACAGGAGACAAAATTGGTTCATAAGACAGCCTGGTTTGGTTTACATGCAAGGCTGCATCTTAACTTTCACAGTCAACAATAAAGCACCATCCTTACCTCGCTACCAGAGGAAACTTGTCCTTGGCTGAAGGAGGTCTTCTACAGTCACAGATCCTGGTGTGTGCGTGCTCTGCACGCAGTCAAATACTCAGCTGGATTTTGTGCAAAAATGGATTAAAAGAGGCGGCTGACATGGTGATAATTAGATCAATAATTTCTGATGCTTCCATTGTCCTAATTTTCAGAAGGCTGGGATTGTACCTTTGGTGCAACAGGAGCTAAGGTAAGGAACTTCAGGTGATTGTCCTTGCATTGACAAGACTTCAGAGCCAACCCAGTAAACTTTCATGGACCTCATTAGCAGGTCCAGTTTTGGCACTGATGACTGGGCCACCAGGTTTTTCCTCATCAGCCTTCAGCTGCCAGGTGGAGGTGGAAGCATAAAATAAGAAAATGGACTTGCTAAAGGTTTTTCACAAGTTGTTTATAAAGGAGGAATCAGTAGGTGATAGAGAGCAGCCGCTGGTGACATAAGCAAGGCTTGAAGAGAAGAGCAGTGCAGAAAAAAATTAAACTGAGTCAAAGGATGGCTGAGCCCACTTGGCAATCCTGGTCTTGTAAAATCTGATCAGCAATCATGGGAAATGATGGAAACTGCTGGAGACTGCAGGTGAGGCCTCTTGAAATGCAAAACTGTGTGTAAGGAGGAACAGCTATTTTGAGGCAAGATGGGAATGGGTGCTCATGTAGCTAAAAGATAGTGCTGCAGGAAAATAAAACCTTGCTGAATACCTGGAGGCTCAGAGAAAAAAATAATCGTAGGGGTTGGAAATTTCGAACCTAATTGACTTGTAAGAGTTCTTTGGTTTACATGAAATACCCTTTTAGATGGCTTTGGCTCTCTCATCTGAGGAAAGACAGGGAGGGCAGAATCAGCCACTTCTGAGATTTCCTACCAAGGAGCCAAGCAGGGTCAGACTTCATGGTGGTGTGGACCTGCCTCTGTAGCCACTGGACTGAACCAGTCAGCTTGTGCAAATGTGTTTCTGAATGCCAGTTTGAAAACTAGGCTGGCTTTCAAACATTCCTGTTTGCTCTCCTTTCTTTCATTATTATTGTTTTAAGTCAAAGATGTAATTTCTAGATGTTCTTGACTGATGCATACCCAGTGTTTTGAACGCTGTGCCTGGAGTCTCCGTGATTTTTGCATGACAACAGGATTACATTTATACAATTAATTAACATTTGCTTGACCACTTTTATCCAATTTCTTTCTCCAGCACATAAAAGAGAACCTGACATAAATTTCTCTTTCAAAACAATTGACTTAGCAACTGCTGACCTTCTGTTCTGTCATTCTGAGGATTGATTGGATATTGTTGAATTGTTTCATTTTGCAGTAATTAAACATAAAATTAATTATGCTAGTAACCTATTATTTCTTTGAACCAAGGACTAAGTCATTTGTTTTTGCTTGGTTACTCTGGGGGTTCTGACATCAGACAGCAAAACCTTGCTGTTACAAACAAACTAAACAGTATAAAGGGAGCAATTTAATAACCAAAATATAATATAAAGACTTCTAATTTCCGTATGGCTGGCCTATTGCATTAGGCTAATATAATTTGATCTATAAATCTTTTAAACCTTATGATTTTGTAATTTAAACATTTCCTGGATGGCTAATCATGCAGGGAAAGAATAATAATAATAAAAAACCCGCTAACCTAAAACAAAACACAAGCCAAAAATATACCTTAAAAGTAGATTAAAAGATTAGATAGGAGGAGCATTTGTTGAAGACTTGGTAACCCCTAGTATGTCTGAATATTTCTGGTGCTTGCTGCTTACACAAGTCTGTCTGCATTGAGTCTGGTGCTGATGCAGAATTTCCTTTGTTTTGATGAAAGTGTTGTTAGATGTTTACATTGCTGATATTTGGTGTAGAAAGGAACATCAGAATGACAAGTTGATATTATCAAAATGTATGTGCTCATGGACAGCAAAATAGTATTTTGTGGCTTTCATTAGCATGGCCCATATTAATTTAATTAACATGATTGAAAGTTGTATCATACCATGAGGCAGATACCGAGCCAGGGCTTTATTACTCCCCCATGGGCTATAAAATACTATGGCTGAAAAAAAGCGTGCATGTTTCTACATGTATGCATGTTTCCAGTTGCAAGTTCACCTGTGTACTTTGCCCCAGAGCTGGTGGGATGGTGTGATGATAATCATGCAAAAGCCAGAACGTGGGAAAATAGAAACGGGCAACCATCTGGCTCCAGCAGCAGGTGAGCTTTTCCCAGGATCACATGCTGAGGCCCCCGTGTGCAGTGGTTGTCCTCTTTCAGGCTCTCTAACATCTTCCCAGGGCTCTGCCTTCAGTACCAGCAGAAGCCAGGAGGTTTTACAATCTGGAGTTGGAGCACTGCAAACAAACCTTTGATGTTCGTGTCTATCGGTATGAATCCTGGAGGTGCCCTTGAAGGCTGGTTCTTCATGTCCCTGACTCCAGTTGCCACTGATGGGACCATCAGCCAGGCTCTGCTGCCATACAGGGGGAAGGACACCTGGGGAAACACTCCTAAGCCTTCTTCTCCCTGCTGTTTTGGGCAGCTGCCTGCTTTGCCTGTACCCAGAGCCAGCTCTTTTGGAGTCTGTAATGTCTCCATGTTGTTCTGTGTATGTCTGTCTCTTTTTTTCCCCTCGCCTTTTTCCTCTCAGAATGATTTTTGCTGGTGGCCAGCTTTTCATGATGCTCAAATCCCTCTGAAGTAGAGCTAAACTCCCGTGCTGTGACAAGGCATACGTCAGAGATGTGGGAATCTTGAACATAAATGACTTTTTAATTGTATGACTCCACACAGCCCATTGGTGAAAGATGTGGTGGGCAAGGGAGAGCAATACTTTACAGACCAAACACAGATACCAATATATGAGCCCTTTGTTCTCATTCCCCTGCCCTAAGGCAAGCAATACACTCAGGTCTGTGGACATCAAGCCTAATTTGATCACACTTAGCCCCGTGAAACTATATTGACTTCAGTGGAGACACTGCTTTCCACTGATATAAATGAAAGCTAACTAGTTCTTGAGGCCAGTAGCTATTACCACTCGGGTTAAGAGCAGCACACAGCACTGATGGCTGCCTGTTCTTCACTGGGTGAGAAATGTCTGCTTTGTGGGCATGTCTTTCAAGGCTCATTTTTCTCCTTGGTGTGGAGGAATTTTGGCCAATGAGCTGTGCTTCCAGTGTCCTTGTGTTTCTGTGGGAATGGTTTGATTAAAGTCCTGCTATTAGCTCATAGCTCAAATGTGTGGCCTCGCTGCCTGCAGGAGTAAAGTGGAAAAATTTCTGAAGGATTCTGTTTCCTAATAATCTGGGTTTTTTCAAGACTTTGACCTGTGCTCACTCTGTGTGAGATCAGTCATCCCTGTCTGTACTAAAGGGTCTTTGGTCCTCCCCAAGCTCCTTGGCTCCCATTTGTCCCAGTCCCTGAGCAGTGTCTGTGCAGATGCACCTTGCTCCCTGCTTTTTAACCTCAAAGCTTTATTTATTGTGGGTGGCCTCAGAGATGTTATTACTCTGTAACTCCCCATTTGTGAGTTTTTCGTGGAAAAGACTGCCCCGGAATCTTTCCATCTGCTTGCAAAGTCACTGTTATAATTTAATTCAATAAATCAGATTCCCAAGCTTTATCCTTACCATGAGAACTGCAGGGATCTTTCTAGGATCCTTTCTGGACATAGGTATCCGTTTATTAACTTGCTGCCTCCAGCAAGCAGCTGGAAGCCTCTTGAGGTTGTTTAAGTTTTTTAGAGACGTGATAGACGAGGAAAATATTCTGCAGCTTTTGCATCTCCAGTCTCAAGAGCGATCTCTTATGCCTAGAAACCTTTCACATGACCAAGTTTTGCAGCAAGGGGCTGCAAAGTTCTACTTATTCTTTTCCCAAATACTATAGCCCAGATAGTGCATTTTTTTTAATGTATTTCAGCCTCTGACCTTGGCTTCTTGAAGGGTATGACCCTGCTGGTCCCTTCTGCAGCCAACCAGAAGGGTTTATAGAACTGAATATTGTGAACCCTGGTGCCCACCTGCCCTTCACTCTCTGTTCCACACCAGTCTGCCCCAGCTGTGCATAAACAGCTCAGGAGTGAGTTATGTCTTCCAGCTGCCTATTGCTCGTTATAAACCTGGAGTTATTTTTCATGGCCAGATCTTCTGAAGTTGCTCTTGGTATCTTACTTGATGATGGGAGGAAGAAAGCATGTTAGAAGTTTCGTCACAGGGACTTAGTTGCTGCTCCTTATGGAACCCTTATGGCTTTTAGGATAAAAGTCCTGACTCTGCTGCTGACCTGGCCCTGATTAGAGGGGCTATTCTGCACCCTCTGGAGCTCTTCCAGGAAGCAAAGCTTGAACCAAGGCATGCACATTGCTGAGGTCAGAAATGGACGAGAACGGAGACACAAACTAATTTTTAGCAAATAACAGATCAAAGTAGGACTAGGTAATCGTGAACACAATTCAGTTCATGGACCTCTACAGCTAAATCTCAAAGGAAATGATTGAAATCAGCAGGAAGAAAAAGAATTAAGTCTACTCAAGTGAAAACTACCTCTTGTTTTCTCCATCTTCCTGAGTTTTATATGGCAAACTTCTGCATCTTTGTCAAATGCCTGAAGGAGAACTTGACCCATATCTCATGTCCCACAGAGAGAGGGTGGACTGGGAAAGAAATGCTGCTGTTCTACACTTCTGTTCTTCCCTGGTGTCGTGAGTTTGTCTAGGTGACAATTTTTTACCACACCCCCAACCAAATTGCTCTAAGTTAAGAGAAGGTTTATGCAGACAAAACCAAATCCGATTGGCAGAAATAATATTAGGATTTATTACTACACAATGAAAGCTAAACAACTATATCTACTACAATACTAAATAAGTAAAAGCACTATGCATTTACAGTTTGAGTCCACAAATATACTCCTCCCTCCCCCTTTGGATCAGTCCAGGAGGAGAAAGCAGGCAAATTCTTATAAGTTACTCTGTAGCACTTGTAAGTTTCTTCCCTGATATCTCTTGGACAACTCCTCTGACTCATTGCAGCTGGAACAGTTTCTCTCTGGCCCTTTTCTCCTCTGTATAGACGAACAGGACTGAGTCTACCTCTCTTCTCAGCTAAGGCCGAAGGCTGGGGTTATTGAGGCTCCTGTAAGGTCTCCCATGGACTGCAAGGGGACACCTGCTTCTCCATGGTCTTCACCACAGGGTCACAGGGAATAAT
>JAWWES010000115.1:16509095-16527890 GCA_035583135.1 Lophotriccus pileatus
ACAAAAACAGGTAATTAGCATATCAATTGAAGTAGCTGGGTCGTTAAGGGGGGCCATTAGTTGCTTGGGAACCAACCAGTCCCACCAGTCAAGGAAAAGGAACAATTTTTAACATTCTAGCAGCACAAAGCAAAACCATGACAATGCCAATATGCACACAAAGAAGCATTTAAATATTTTCTTTGGCAGCTACAAGAAAGATGATCTTAATAGGAAACCCACAGCATGAGAGAAGAGCATACTTCTTAGCAGAGAGATTTGCTACTTTCTTACTCTGTGCAATGTGCATGTTTAGTAGACAACATTTGTCAGTTCTTTGTCTTTATCTACCCATTTTCTTGACATTTAAAATAGGGGGAATATCACATATGCTGTTTATTGTGTATATATATGAAAAAAAACCCCATAATTACTTGGCATATAATGTCTTGCAATGAGGCATTCATTTTTCTTTTGGATTTGGAACCAGCTTTTATTTATTTTTATTTCTGTATTAATCTTTCCCAGTAGTATACTGTTTAAATTTTTAAGAGTCTGCAGTTTGATATCACTTTTTATCTTCCCACTGATCTAAATGGGCCTCTGTTGTCCTTTTATCTCTCTTCAGATTTCTCTAGGTTACATTTCAGCTTTTTCTAGAATCAAAGCTGAAGTCTCCTAGAAACTGTTGTAATGCACTCTGTTTAAAATCAGTGACAACTAAAATATTAATGTTTGGAGACTCCTGCTTTGTTAAAAGCATTTGCTTAAATATGATTTCTTTTATTCCTTCTAATTCACTTGTTCTTCCTTTCCTTATGCATTTTTCTACTCTTTCTCTAGTTTCTAGAAATAAATATCTTACCACCAGAAATAGGTTTGCTTTTTAGTTCTTCAGTATTTGACTCATACAGATACTGACTCCACAACAGGGAAAGACATGAGTTCTTGCAGATGCTTTCTGGATCCTAGTTTCCAGAGAAGAAAGCTTGAACACATTTTCCAAAGGATAACCATCATATGTTCCAAAAGACCCTTAACCTTTTTTCCAAGATGCTGACTTGTTCCAGTATAGATCTCAGACGTGAGTAGCTGCTCGGATCCCCTGTGGGATCCCAAAGCCTTACACGGGCCTCCTTGCACCGGCGTAAGACTTTTCTGTGTGGGCCATAGTCCAACAAAACTCCTTTCATGGAGTCACATCTTCTGCATCTGTTCCATCATGGGCTCCTTCGTGAGCTGCAGACAAGATTGTCTCTGCTTACCAATAATTTTCTCTAGGTGGCAGGGATTTTAAATTTCAGTCTTTTTCCCTGCTGAAGGGAGAGAGAGGGAGGGGGGAGAAGGAATCGTCTCTCCCCCCCTTCGAGGCTTCTCTCTCCGGCTGCTGCCAGCACTGACCTTGAAGGCTTCGTTATCTCTCCAGCTGCAGTTTCTAAGTTTCTTTTGCAAAGTCCTTTAAGTTTTTTTTTCTTCACTCCGTTCCATGTCTGGATCAGGGGGGTTTCAGTGTTGGAGGAAGGAGGCCTGGCCCCTTTTGGGGCCCCTGGTACGTCTCCCTCACATGGCTCCTTAATTTCCAACTGCCCAACTAGACTTCTCTTCCGATTTCTTAAAGATGTAATTGGCAAAAGGCATTACCAAAACTTCTGATTGGGTCTGCCCCGGAAATTCACCTGGACAAACCACTTGCCGTCCCCCAGGGAGAGGGGAACCCTTGCTAACCCACGACACCTGACCAATGATTTCTCACTACTACTGACCAGGCAGATCTTTGATCTCATCCTCCTGGGGCTTTGTTTGTATCACTGGTTGAAGCTGGGATAGGGCAATTAAAAGTGACACAGGAAAATAGTGGTAGGAGAGCAGTAGTAATAGTACGACGAACGGTTGCAGAGTGAGCAAGTAGTAATTTCTATAACTTTTCTAGCAGAAATTGGGAATTGATTTTTGTTGTTATTGATTAAATGTTTGCTGAAAATACTGGTTAGGATGAGAGCCGAGTTTTATGGAAGAATGATGTCTACAGATAGGCATTGTGGTCAAGTCACCTGGTGTTTAGACTTCTTTATTCTGCCAGGTTGCAACAGCACAATCCTCTTCAGATCAGATGTTTTGCTTTCTTACTTTCTACACCCGGGTTTGCTTACTTTTACTGATGGAAGTGTTGAAGCTTGTCTCTTCTAGAGTAACTTCTGGACCGTGGGAGTCAACTCAGGCAAGTAGCTGCTGCATCCTTCTTCATGATTCTCGTGATGGAAAAGCTCTTGTTACATTTTACCACACATGTTTATGAAGATAAGAAACTACGCCAGTTTATTCTCCTCTTGCTTTGTATTTAGTGTCTCACTGGTAGTCAAAACATAAAGAAGGAAAAATTGCTTGGGCAGACCTGCTCTAAGAACAAAGCACCTGAGGTTTCCCTCTGATGATGGGTGACTCCAGGAAAAGATAACTCCAAATCAAACATTGATTTCAGTGGTGGACAAAAAGAGACCTCAGTGTTACCATGTAGTGTTGGTGTTTTCAGATTAAGATGGGAGGATTAAGGAATTTTACTCAGCAATTTGAGATGCTTTGTTAAGAACGGGGGAGATTTGAGCTGCTTTGTTCTCAAACCACACGTTAGTGAAAAAGCAAACAGGCGCTTAATGCTGACAGACAGCAGAACTTGACATCAGTTTGTCCCCAGAGAGGTGACCAGGGGTTCCCCATGCCAAACTAAAATGATAATTCCTTCTCTTCTAGGAGCCTTGTATGAATCCTCCCAGAGAGGGCTGCACACCTCCGTGTGCCATGCCTCCACGTGCCATGCCACTGTGGGAGCCTTGTGCCCCCCAAGATAGCCTTTAAAACCCCACACAGAAGTGGCCAAAATGCTTACTGAATAGGGCTAAAACATGTTACAAATTAAGGTCATGCTTTTAGTCTTAAACAGGACCGTGCCAAGAAAAAAAATAAAAGGAGCTGATAATTTTCCTGTTTGTGACTTTGGCTCGTTTCCTGTAACCATAAAAAATATGGCAGTCGACATATAGACAGCTGAGTATATACCTGCTTGTATACTGCCCTCTGACACAAATGTTAATGTCTTATATAGATCTTCGAGGTTCTTTTAAACATCTAGTTACATTTTGAGGTCGTGTCCTCAGAGGTCATTGATGTAAGTGTATTTGTAGAAAGAAACAAACAGCTCATTGAATTTGGTTTCCCATTTTAACATACATCAGTGAAATTAAATACGCGACATTAGAATGTCTGGCAACAAACCCATTTTCTGATGTATAAAATTTGACTTTTCCCCTCTGTGTTTATGTCATAGCTAATACACAAAGATAAAGTGCATATACTATACTCTGCATATTTACTGAACTTTGGCAAGTCGCTAAGAGTCAGTACTCAAATCAAATAAGAAACCACCCGATTTATAAAACACCCTTCTAAACTAATCTTATTATATTAAAAAGGAACTCTAGGCTGATACAAGGCCAATCAATAACTCATGCTTCCCACTGTGAGGCAAATATCAACTAACCCTTTCTAATCTTTGTGTTTTGCCACCATTGCAAACCTGTTATGAAAAGCTGCCCTCATGTATTACTTAAATAAACAGTGTAAATGCACCTAAACAAGAATAATCTTTGTACATGGTTATTTTCTCTGTAGGCACTGAGTATCAGGGCACTTTAGTTTTGTAAAGGGATCCCCTCCAGCTAATTTGATTGATCTTCCAATTTGTTTATTCCAATTTGTAGCAGGCATTAATTTTTTTTTGTGCATTATTCTGCAGTCACCTACTAGCCTATATGCCTCAATTTCGGTGAAAGGATTTCTTATACTGGGAAAGAAGGGTTGGCCTTTGTTCAAATGTTTCTTAAAGATCTCCCATTTTCCTTTCAAAACTGCATTTGGTCAGGAATAGTCCATAACCAGTACAGGGCTGATTTAAATGTATTTTGCTCTTCCAACTTTCCAGAGAGCAATAGAAAAAAAAATTAGTCATGTTTTGGGGACTAGGAGGCTCAAAGGAAAACTTGACCTCCCTTTTAAATTATCATATGAAAATTAAATTGGTAATGTATAAATTCAAGAGTCTTATCGGTCTCACTCCTTGTAAACAGCATGGGAAAAACCTGGCAGTGGTGTAGTAGGATCTGAATAAGAGAATAGCAATTTACTAATTCCCTTTTAAAGACTAACAGAGTTTCCAAACACAGCTTTGGCACCCTGCTTGATCCAGTTGCTCCATGCTTCTATGAAGGTTTATTGACTATATAAGGATCAAATAAGGGGTAAGCTGAAATCAGAAACACAGTATTCATTCATTTAACTCCGCTATAATAGAGCAAATTCAGGGTGACTCAAGGGACACAATGTCTTGTAAAACATATGTACTTAATATAAGGGTCATAAAATTTATTAAATTAAAACCTAGGTTAAAAATAGGAAGAAAATTTATGCTGCTGTCTAAAGTGGCAGTAATTTCCCTTTGGCCTTTCCCTTTCCACCTAATTTAGATTCTAGGTTTTGGATGTTGGTTTTTTTAAAATAGTCAACTGGTAAAATCTTCATTCTTCACAAGTCAATGCAAGTCACTCTACCAGGTGAGCTGTAGACTAGTAACGTAGCACAGTAAATACAGAAGTGAAGGTGTTGCCAGCTGGGAGGATATATTGCATCATTGTTGACCACACTGAAAACCTATAGGTATCCATTTATTATTTGGGAAGGAACAGTGGGTTGCTCACGGCCAACAGAGCACAATGGGAAAAGCATTTTTGGCCAGGAACTAAAGCTGACAAAAGCAAACATTCGCTTTTATCACTCCACAAAGATGCCCTATTGCTGATGGGATGCCAGCCAGGACCCTCTTGTCCTAGTGATTCAGTCATGGGGTGTGTGAGAAGACCTTCTTGTGTGAATGTTGAAGGGTTACTTGAATAAATGCTCCAGGGACTGTGAGACACCAAGAATCCCCTCCTGTCCTTGACAGATGTATCAGCAAAACTGAAGTGCTTGGATGAAGTCAATGTAATTATCTTTCAGTCCTGCAGAATGACAGCAGAATTTAGCTCCTTCGATCAAGACAACCATTTTCTATTAGAGATGTTGGGGGGGTGAGGTGGAAATAAAGCATTGTGACCTAAATCCTCCTCTCTAACCTCTAAGAAATCAAAGTGATACTGGCCATCCTTGACTCATGACACTGGCCAGATCATTCCTAGCCGAAAGCCCCTGTAATGTTTGCTCAACAGCATAAGTTGATAGGGAACATTGTGAAAAGCTCGTGTGTGCAAGGAGGCCACCCTTTTCAGTGTGTTTTTGCACCATAGGATAACACAACCAGCCTTGATTCCCATCTCCTGTGTACTATGAATGCCTGTTTTTTTTTTTTTTTTTTTTTTTTGATGGTGTTTAAAAACTTGTGTGCCCAAAAATGTCGTCCATGACCTCATTAAGTTGCATTTAATCACATGGGGATGCCCATCAGGCCTAACCCCATCATTTCCTGAGGAATTTTCCCCTGATTTACTTAATAGCTCTCAAGCACTAAGCGGGAGACCTCCGGGTGCTGTTCCCTGTGCATGTTGGGTTACTGGCATTTATACTGTGTTTTAAATAAACACTGATTTGCAGGCACGTTTGTTTTGAAAAATAAACTTCTGGGCAGAAAGAGCTAGCTCACATCAGAGCCAGATTGGTAGTGATTTGGCTTTCCCCAGCAGATGGGAAGAGGTCAGGGTGTTTTTTTCATTTGGGCAGGGTGAGGGGAAACATTTACCCCTTGCAGTATCTTGCTCTCTCCTCCTAGAGAGCTCAGCTTGATCTCCAGCTCCAAGAAGCACCTTGTCCTGATATTTGCAGAGGATATATTTTAGGTCTGACCTTTCAGTCCTGCTGATAGAATCACAACATGTTCACTGGCACCATGTTTGGGGCAATTTTTTTTTTTCTCGATTATGGAGCTGGGCCACCGTGGTGGAGCATGGGAGCCCTCCCCTATTTGCCACATCTCTGTCCTCTCTTAAAATATGGAGATAATTTATTAGGTGAATGAGATGAACACCATCCAGTTATTTCATTTTCTTTGGTTGTTTTCAATAGCCAGCATTGTCTAAAATTGCTACTAAAATCATGCCTGTGCATGTGGTACCTCAGGAGGAGGTATGTAGTGGTGGTCCTGATGAAACCAGGTGGATGATGTGGGTGCCTTTATGTTTTTCAGATCAGAGGCAGCATCTCAAAACAAGGTGTTCAAACTTCTGAAAAGATGATCCTTTGAGAACCCTGGGGCCAGGCTACAATGTGAATCATTTGTCCAAGGGAAGGGTCACCAATTAATTAGCAGCTTTATTTTAAAAAAAATTTAAACTGGCAGCCCTTCTGAAATTTAAGCACATTGTTCATAGTGTAATTATAGATGAAATATTAGAGAAGTGGACTAATTACACACAATGCACTTGAGCCCAATTAAAATAGCATCTGCAGTGAATGTAGGGGTATTCTCTTTCGCTAATAAGAAATACTTTCTTAACAACAGAAAATAAAATAGCTAAATTGGATATGCAGTTGAGATTATAAATATCCTATTAGCATATAAAATGAGGATTAACCTTATTTAATCACTGCTTGCTTGATCATCAAAACTCATGTTTCACCTCTATAATGTAGCTGTATCCTCTTTGAAAAAAAAAAGCAGCATATTAATAAATTTAGCTAATTAGGTGCTTTTTCTCATCTGCTCAATGGAGCTGGTGGAACAAACTGGCTGCCCTTAACCACTTGGCTCCTTTGCATCCTGAAGTTTAAGCTTATTTCTAGGCAAGATCTACTGGTGAAGATGCAAGGTTTATGCGGATTTGTATGCAGGGCTCTGGCCTGTATGGCTTGGTGGGTAATCATATCGAAGGGGGCTTTGAGTTGTGAAACTGTTGGGGGAGGAGAAGAGCGATGGGTTGGGGAACAAAGAAAAGGACTTAAATTGTGGGTTTATCCCCTGTGAAGTAAAGTTCCGCCTAAACATCCCTGTGTGAGGGCCCATTCTGGTTTCAGCTCAGCCGCTTGGGAGGCTGGAGGGACTTGGTTTGCCGTGGGTCTGTCACCGCCGGTGTCCCCGAAAGCCAGCTGGCGCTCAGAGGACGCTGCGCTCCCGGTGCGGCGGGGAGAGGTGCTACCCGCCAGCTGGCGACTGGGCTGTGAGAAAGCTGGACAAGGGGGGACCAGAGCGGCCAGTGAAGCAGTCTGACCTCCTCTCTGTTCTATAAATATTCAGCTGATCTGGTCTGTGCACAGAAGGAGACCAGCTCCAAGCAAGAAGAGAGCTCTCTGAATCGACTATTTTGGAATCTTTTCCGGCCGTGTCCTGTAGGGAGTGAGTCCTGCATTACGTTGCCTGCTGTATGTGAGGGTCGCTTGGCAGGTTTCAGAGCTGCTCTTATTTACAGAGCTGTTTTGCCTCTGGCTCCCTCACACTGTCCTTCCATTGGGTCTCTGCATGGTGGAAAATAGAAGTAAAGCCGTGGTGAGGCAGGAGCAACCCTATGAAATATGTGCACAGTTTGATCTAACCCTATGCAGGCTCTGCTCCCTGTGTCCTGTTTCCATTAGTGTCTGTGTGAGTTTTCCTGGCACGAGGGCCTGTGGCTGATAGCTTGCAGAAGCTGAGTTTTAAATGTGCCTGTTGACGTATTCCCAGAGGAAAGGCTTGAGCAATACCATCCTTGCTGGGCTGCAGCAGGGCCCTGAAGCACTGATGGCACGCGTTTGAGGGCTGTAGCTGTAATATGGGCTTGTGGCTCCTTGGCTAAAGGTGAACGTCACCCCCTGTGACTTGCATCAGCCCCATTTCAGGGGCCATTTCAGCTTTGATTTCACTCTACGTGTTCAGTTTTGATCCATGTGTGAATCCAGCTATCAAAAAACCCTAAAACTCAAACCCAACCCAAAATGAGCCCAGTCTCCCAAAATATTTAATACTGCACTGCCTGAAATTACTAAAGTGGTTGTCTCAGCTGTAGCAACTGTGCAAATGGGGATGAAGGCATAGAAAGTATTTTGTTTATTTGCAAGTCTGCTTTGATTTGTCCCCACCAAGCTACACTGAAGCATCAGCTGCCTCTGTCCTGACCCTGGGCAGAGGTGTGAATTTTCCCCTTGCTTCCACAAACACTTGTCAAGTGCACCCAGGGACGGTGTTTTTATTTATCGTACTCAGGGAGCCACAATTGGATGTTTCACAATAAACTGGGCTCAGCCTGTGATTTACAGTAATGGGGAAGAGCACTCTGCTGGCATGGCCCTGGTGTTGCCAAGTCTTGTGATGGTTGCAATGATTTTTCCTTACTGCCACAGAGCCTAGAGCAAAGTGTTCATAAGCGTTTCAATTTTTTTTCTTTTCCTTTTTTTTTTTTTTTCTTGTTGGTAGTGGCAATGGAAGGCTTTGTTTTCTTGTATTAAGAGCAGCTTTCCATCCCTTAGGGCAGAACAAAAGAGCTTGGAAGCATGTTCTCAGTGTCCCCACAGACTCAAAAGGCAGTAGGATTTTTTTAATTTTTTTTTTGTAGGAACCCCAATTTGTTTTCCCAGGATTGGTTTAAGTCACTCTGGCATGAGTTCATAGCCTTTCTTGCCTGATTCATGGAGGCTGGAGATGGGCAGTAGTAGCAGAAGCAGCAGCAGCTACCTCCAAAGGGCAGGAGGTGGAGGATGCTACCAAATTAGGTTTGCAGGAAAGTTGGGGGCTATTAGGGCAGACCTACAGCTTTTGTTGCTGTTGCTGCTGTCTTTAAAACTCACTTACTACTTATAGTTTTAGGGTTTAGTATCCATTTTTCGTTAACCTGGTTGAACAGCTTTAAATAAAGCTGAAGCATGAGTGTAGTTCGAAATATTAATCTCATGGTGGTCCTATTTCAGTTCTCTTCAAAACTCACACTTGCAGCGACTCCTGGCGGTGGCACAGGCCACCTTCTCATTTGTGGCCTGCCACTTTCCCCCTCCTCTGCTTTTGGTACTAGAAATCACATTCAACTAAACCCTTCAGAGAAACACGGGAGGCAAATTGAAAGTGACTGGGAATAAAATAGACTTTGTCATGCGGGGGTATTTGAGGTGTTATACTGTTGGGGAGGGCTGTGGGTGAAGTGACTGAATCCAGAAACATATGGAGAATAGAAAGGTCTGTGGGTGATCGTAACATCAAAAACATGAAATGAAGTCAGCTGCCCATGGTAGAAATGCAAGTCCAGGGACTCTGCTGCAAAGAAATGAAGGGAAATACAAGAGGGAATGAGAAACATTTTTCTGGCTTTCATGGCTATTCATATGGCGAGAAACCTCTCTTTGGGCTCTGGTTTTAAATTGTTTGTGTTTTTTTCACTGCTGCTATAGCCTTAAATCATGGTAATATTCCTGAGCATAGAAAAGATAACTGGGGGGACTGTAGTTTCAGTGACTGAGAGTTAAATGCTGCTTTCAGTGTGGCTGCAGCCAAACTCCTGCCTCTTTTTTCTTTTTTTTTTCCCCTATCCTGAGCATTGATGTATTAGGCAAACTCAAAATTAATAGCAGCTTCTTACCTTGTCAAGTGGGCCAAAGAGTTAAAATCAAACCAAAGCTGTCAGTGGACTTTTATCCACTTGCATCAAATTAAGAGGAGCTCGCAGCAACTTGTGTGTTGTTATTCCCTGCAAAGAGAGAAAGTTTGGGATATCTAAAATCCCTGAGTGCCACAAAAATGTTAGGTTTGGGTCTGACCTCCCAACAAATGGCAGCTTCCCTTCAAAGAGATCATTCATCTCATTTCCCACTTAGCCATCAGAAATGAAGCGTCCAGATTTCCAGAAGCGCTTGGCAGCTGACAGTTCCCTTTGAGATTCTTTCTCCTGCGTGCTCAGACCCTGGATCAAGAAGAGCTACTGCCCCTTCTGTGCTCCGGAGGGGGGGGAAGTTTTGGCTCCCCTATTAAGATGCCTAAATTTGGCTTGAAGTAATTTGCAGTCGTGGCTCTGGCCACCATGATTGGCAGTCACTGCTGATCATCCCCTCCAGTTCTTCAGGGGAGGTTTACACGGCAATTCAGCTTCAGCCTGGAGTTGTTACCTTACGGGTGAAGAGTCCTGTTGTGATGCTGGATTTGCTTTTATGGGGGAAAGCAGGAACCAAGATTAGACTTCAGCAGGAGCGGGGAGGAATAGGTCTTTCCCAAGAAGATCAAAGGAGGCAGAGAAGAGGGGACTGACTTTCAGCAAGAGGAGAATGGGGCTTGTCTCACTGCCTCTGTGCTGTAATTCATGGCTTGTTTTTGAGACCCATCATACAATTTCTCCTGTAACAGGGTGGGGGGGGGGAAAGTGAGGGGAGGACTTGGTTAAATTGTAAATGAGTATTACTTCAAGCGCTCTGAGGAAATATGTTCTTTCCCCGTAGAGCCCATACATTATTTTCACGTAGTTACGGGGCCTCGCATTTCCTGTAACTATCAACCAGACCTTAATTCTCCTCACACGACATCCCTTTAAAATTGTGAAGCTCTCTTAATCAACCTTTGTATCAGTGGCAAATTTGCAGTATGACCTAATTTGAGAGATGTCTTGAAGTGCTGACTCAAAGGGTTGGTGAATAAAGGCCAGTCATTGCCGCTGTGACACTAATGTGATGCAAAACAAAATCGAGTTGCATCAGCTGAACATTAGTTTGCAAAAAATACTAGTGATTGAAGCCACTCGCTGGTCATCTTTTATTTATACTTACGAGATTTATACTTTTTGGAGACCGAAACAGCTCTAAAACCAACTTCTGGAGGAGAGGCATGAAGAGACTCTTTAATGGTGAAAAATCCCAGTCGGATCTATACATCTAAGCTGCATCATTTGCACTTCATAATCTCCTCTCTTTTATAGAGCAGGAGGCAGACACATTATTTTAGAACTTTTATTAAAATATTTATACAGCAACAGATGAAAATTCTCATCCTAATATGTCACTTTGCATTTTTCTGTTATGTTCCAAGTCCTTATCTTTTTTTTCCTTCTCTAATTGAAACACAGCCGATACTCCTTCATTCTCTGGATAAGTAACTGTCTTAAAATGACTAGCAATTACTTTGGGACTCAAAGAAAAAAAAAGGAAAGAAGGGATTTGGGCCAGAAAGTTTATGGAGGGAAAAAAAAAAGTTCCTCAAAAAGCAAGAAAACCTCACCCCACCGTAGTTTTATTTAATGTCTCCAAAAAGAAAAAGTGAGTATAAATTATTGAGTTTCTTTTCACTAGGATTTTACAGGGGCATTGTTTCAGTTCTTCTTTTTTTTCCCTTTAACTTGTGTTTTTCATGCTTCCTTAAGGAAACTTATTTGAGTTAAAACAACCTGGCTAGAGAGGAACAGAGTACATTTCTTTAATGGTTCATCAAATATTGGCTGCTAATTAACACTCTGAAGAGTTACTTAAGAATTAGGGGTCTAGGGACAAACCGACTCAGCAGGAACTATTTTTCTCTGTGCTTTTTTATTTTTAATTTATTTTATTTTTAAATTGAAATGTCAATAATGTAAATCGTCTAATACATGCTGATAAAATGTCTGTGACTTTGCACTGAAGTGGCTGAAAACCAGATACAGACACATACACACAGAACAAGGGAAGACAGGCCATTAATTCAAAATTTAGAGGACCAATAAGTTTTTGATAGCAGTGGGTTACTGTGCTAATGATTATTTAACTTGCTTCATGTAGGGTTAAGTATGTATGGCTACGTGAAGTGTAGCACCTTATTGAAGTGCGACAATCATGCCCCTGAAATGTTACATTCAAATCAGGGGAGAGGAAAGCAGTGAGATTATAAAAAGCAGTTACTATATAGTGACAAATTTCGAGCAGTTGTGAAGCAGAAGCTGCTGCAGTTAAAGAATTAAATTTTGCTACTGCAAACAAACCAAAAAAACCAAACAACCATACACAAAACGAAAATACTTCTATGTTTTCCCTCTGCTTCTTCTTAGGAGCTATTTTAGCATGGCTGCATTTATTGATGGGAGCAAGGACAGAACGGGAACGTGGATGGATGTTTTGGATATTTTACCTTGTTGGTTAGTCTCCTAATTATTCTCATCCTTTTTCTTGGTTTGCTTTTATTTTCTCTTGTTTATTCTCAAGGTCTGTACTTCCACAATAAGGTACTGTGGCGGTTTGTGGTTTGTTCGTGTCTTTTTGATCTTGAAGGGACATCTTATTATATACATATTATTCAATATTGTACATACTATTTATAAAACATTGGTCATTCTTTTTCAAGAAAAAAATAACACCACTTCTAAGTAAGCTCAAAAAAAAAAGGGTAAGAGTAGCAATAAATGTTTGATAATCTGTAAATGATTTACTGGCTTTTTTGGTTTTTTTTTTTTTTTAGTCCAACACCCTTCAAGTACAGTACTGTTTGGGTTTTTTCTCTGTTGTTTATTTTGTCTTTCTAAAGGGATTGCACTTGCTAAACCCCCAGTTTTGGGTTGTTTGTGCTTTATGTGGCAGATTCCTTAGCAGTGTGGGCATTTATGAGTATTTTGTGTTTCTCAGCCCTGCTAGGAAGGTGTAGATAGGAGAGGATGGCAAAGTAATGATTTGGAAGCTAGCTGGAATTTAGAGACAAATAATAAACATAATATATCTATCTACCTATATATGTATAAAAGAGATTTTTTTTCCTAAAAAAGAAGAAAAGAAAAAAAATGCAATGAAAATTTATGACCTTAACATTCCTTCAGGGTCAAGCAATTTATCAAATTCTCTCACTTTCTGGTTTCAATTACACAGCTATCGTGGAAGGAACTTATTTTAGCAGGTTCATTTGCCTCAGTAGGGAATACAGGACTTTGGCCTAATGCTTCACCTTTAGTGCAGGCCATTTGAGCCTTAGAACAAATACCAATCATCACTCTTTGGGAAAAAAAAAAAAAAAAAAAGTAAAAAAAAAATCTGCATCGGTATGGCCTATTGGAATGGGGTTTCTGTCAAGGTAAACGGTTGTCGGCAATGACTGTGGTAGAGTGGCGATAAATCCCATTTTATTGCTGAAAAATTCCAGCTTCTCTCCATGCCTGACAGCTCCCCACATTCTCGTACCCATTTGGGCAATTTCTGCACTATGTCCATCTGGTTCTTATTACCTCTCAACCTGCCAGTGTCTGATCCAGAAAAAGTACAGGTCAAAAACAGGGGAAAGAAACCAAGGTGATGGACAAAACAGAAAGAGAGTGATTGAGAGACCGAGCTGCGCTCCCTGTTCCTCCCTCCCCAGCCAAAAAAAATATAGCTTTGAGTGGAAAAAACAAATTTAAAGGAAGTAACTAGTTTAATTATGAAGTTGCCAGCAATGTCCTTAAAATAAAAGATTAAATAAGTAATAATTCATATGCTCCAAGCTTTGATATTATCACCAAACATTTGATATTTGCCGAGGACATGGATGACATCTGCCTAAATAAAACTTTTCTGGAGAAATGGGAAAAGCCAAGACTTCAAACCCTCAGTTGCAGAAGTCCTGGTGTGCCCATTTCATCTGCAGCCTTTTCCACTGTGCTCTTGGCATTCAGGAGGACTTGTCTCCAAAGGTTTGTTTTGGGATTGCAAATTGTTTTAGGAGGTCATCCAAAGTATAATTAAATTGTAATTTGAAAAAAAAATAATAAAAGTTCGGCTAATTTTATGTAATAGAAAAGTAAATTGTCAATAAATCAAAATAAAAAAAAAATCACTTGCTCTTCTCCAGTTAAAACTATATTGCTTGGTATTTCTCAAGGACCCCCTACTGCTGTCAGTACTGCCTCGACCCCCCAATTCAATATCCCCCTTCAAGGGAGCCCTATGAGTTTAACTGCAATTTCTGTATTTATTCTACGTGAAACATCCCATCTTCCACCCAAAACATTGCTTGCTGTACCTTCTTCCCTGATAGATCATCACTGCTCAGGTCCTGTGGTTTCATGTTAGCTTTACACAGCCTCTTCCTGAAATTCCTGAAGATGCAAGGGAAATTAAACCCAACTTTTTGGAGCTGTCTCCTATCCTAAAGGTCTGACTGAATTCTGAACAGCAGGAAATCTGGAGTGTGCCCTACAATCTACTTTGTGATCCTTGTTGAGGGGAGGGCTCTTGAGCACCTCATGTTGAGCGTCTCATATACTTGCTGGTAGGTTTAATGGTCTAATCAGGCATCAAAAGGCTGGAAATTGGGAAAAGTTTGGAATTATGTCCTCTTGGCTTGTACAAACCTGTTGGCTCCCAGAAGCTCAAGATGGGGCTCTGGCAGTGAAATATGACACAGGGGTACAGTTTTCAGTGAAGCTGCTTGTTCTGCCACAGAACAAGGAGATAGGACAGAGAATGAGTAGGAAGGAAAAGGTGGGCAGAGTTCATGTTCTTAGTCCAGAACAGGTTACCTAAAAACACCTTGTGCAAAATGTGACATCCAGCTCATCACCTGTCCTTGCAAATTCTCCCTCTGCTGTTGGTGCATTCATTTAAGACAAGAATTCAGAGGGGTTAGCTTTAATGGGAAAAGCCTTCCTCCCTGTTACCTTTTGGTGTCAGTAATGGCACTGAGAAATCTGCCCGCCTATGGTCAGGATTTGCTTGCATTTGTCATGGATTATAGAATTAGATTTCTATTTTTTTTTAAAGTATTATTTTCTATGTATCTTTATTCAGTTGCAGGGGTGGCACTATGCAGATTTATGTGCCAAGCTGTAAGAGTGTGGTTTGAGACACCTACAAAAACCTTTGCGAGATGAACCACTCTCAACCACCTTGTTTGATTTGCCTGCGAATCCACGGAATACAAAAGAGGCTGACAACTGGGGAAGCCCCAACTTCAACAATAAAAATATGTCAGCATGAAAATGGTTAATGGTGAGTATTATAGCTTCAAAAGAGCCCATTGGCTACCCCTAAAGGATGCCCTGCAATTGTTAAACTCATCAGATGCAACTACCCCTCCTCAGCTAGCCCTTACATTTGTCTGGCTAACAGTAAAAAAATACTATAATAAATCAGTAACATATGTTGCCAGACAAGAATAAGTGATATAAATAAAGAGTCAAGAGACATAGCCCCTCAAGAACAATGTGTAAAGATTTAAACTTTCAATGTATTAGTTAAGCTAGGAACATTTTAGGAGGAACTTGAAAGTGGTGTACTGTTTGTTTATATCATTCCTTCTCTTCCCCCCCCTCCCCTTTTTTTCTTCTCTTCAGATTGCATTTTAAATCAAAATGTTCTCCATGACTGACTGCTTTGCAGCACTAGGGTAAGTCCCTTTTTTTTCCACATCTTAAACAAAAATATGCCTAGGAAATCTATGCCAGAAATCTATGCTAGAAAGGCATTTTATTGAGTTTTGGTTTAGGAAATAAGCACAATGCTGTTGTGAAGACAGACTCCTCTTTTTCTTCCTTTTCTTTTTTTTTTTCTTTTCTTTTTTTTTTTTAAATCTAAATATAGGAAATTGTACATTTGCAAACACAGCTACTATCAAGAAAACCAATTCTTCGTAAAGGTGACAAGTCTCCAAACTTGAAATAAATTAGCACCTTCAGCATTAAAATAGAATGTATAAAATATAAAACCAAACATGCTTTGAGACTTGGTTGGATGCTTTATTTATCTTTTTCTTTTATTGAGACATCCTTTGAAAAATGGCATAAAATAAATAGTTTTACAAAGCAACAATATAATCAATCTCTAAACGAGAAGATAAATCAAGGATTTCATTAACTGCTGGTAGCCAGTTTAAATTGTAGTCTTGTCCATAATGTCTATCTATCTATGTATGTCCAGGTTATATTAAAAACCTTTAAATGGCTTTGTAATATCAGCTACATCTAGCTATTATAATAATTAATGATACTGTTTTATAAATCAATATATGTATTCTTGATAAATTCATATCCAGTTAATGGTGTAATTTAAATAAAAAATTAATGTAATAAAGGACATACTGGAACAGGCAGGAAATCTTTAAAGGTTAAGAGGCAAATTTGTCTAAATTCTTTTCTTTGTACCTATTTTTTGAGAAAGCCTCCATTGAAATGCAGCTGATAGCAGGCTGGCTCACCGGATCACACTCTCGCCATTAGTTTTGTATTAACAGTGCTCGCTGAGTTTTTGCAGCCAAAGGAAAAGGGAAAGTCCCTTCAGCAACAGGAATAGTTTCCTCCCTGATTTCTCATCCTGCTGCAAAACTGCAAACCGAGAAAAAAAACAAGAAAAAAAAAGGAAAATAAAAGGGAAAAAAAGACACTCCGGCGTTTGGCCAGAAGCCGAAATGGTAAAAATGCTCTTTTTTTACCGTTCCCCATTGATTCCATATTTGTATTATTACAAGGATATTTTGCTTGTTCTGTTTAGTGTCATTAAAAAAAGGTAAAATATGAACATTTTTTTTTTCCAGGCATGAAGAGCATTTAGAGGAGCCTGGAAACCCTGCAGACTGTTCAGTGTAATAAAAAGCTGTTCTTTATCTCTTGTTTTAAATACAGTTAATCCTGTTTATTCAGCAAACACATCTAAGAGCAACTTTGAGGAGAAAAAAAAAAACAAAACAGAAAAAGCTGGAAATTGCCTTTTTCTATTTGCAGTGGTGAGAAACCGTGGCTCTGTTCCTTTGCTTTTATTTATAGTCAGTAACCACAAAATGTATCTCTAACAATAACAGGGGATTTTAATAGGCAATATTAATTGTTCTTCCCTTAACTTTTGATCTGAAATATTTCAAACAAAAGCCCGCTGCCTGTTTATGCGCTGAATTTTTTGAAGAACATCTTTCTGAAATGATGCAAAACATGACATTTTGTCATTCAGACTGACATGGGACAGAAATGTCATTTTAATCCAATGATTTTTTTTTGTTGTTGTTTTTCCTCGGGATGGGGAGAGGGGACAGGTTTTTTCCTGAACATTGCTCTGCCTTATTTAAAGCAGCAGCGATCTGCGCAGTTTTTTTTGACACTGATGGGTATCTCAAACCCCTTACGCCGAGGGGAGGGAAAAAAAGGAATTTGCTGCCAGTCACAGTGGGGATTCAACTCAATAAGCCATCGCTTATTTGCTAAAAGTTTACATTTCAAATGTGCTCGAAATATAAAGGCGTTTTTTTTTGATGCTGGGGCTGTGTTTAGGAAGGCAGAGGGAAAGTAGAGGGAGGACGATTATACTTGTGTGTTAAAGTCTACCGGGATATTGGTGATACAGCCATTTAAAATATATTTTGTTTTTCCATGCAGCAAGGAGCAGGAGATACACAGCCATTTCTAGGATGCTTAATTTAGGTTTTATAGGAAAAACATCAAACAGCAGCTTACAGTAACATGCCAAAATACATTACACACTTTAAATATCTCCGTTTGGAAATGTGTGTTATATTTTTTCCCCTCCCCTCCTGGGATCACTAACATGCCTCTCCCCAGACAAAGCAAGGACAAGTCCCATCCTTAAAAATTATCTGCCTTACAGATCACATTCCCAGGCATGTTCCCCGCTTTTTATTACCATGGATAACCTCTTAATGCTATCACAATTTTATACTTGTTAAGTGGACATCTTCCCTATATTTAACTGCAAACAAAGTGACTTTATTTCGGGGGGTGGGAGGAAGGAGAAATGCTTTGGGATGATTAGAAACATAAGTTTCTATCTTCTGTCACACCAGCCTATCAATTATTCAAAACCCTACTAAATTTAGATGTCTGTTCCTAAAACGTTGTTTGCACTCGTTCCCTGGGAAGATGGAGGCAGCTGATAATTTGGCTAAATTATGCGTTTGAGCCCAATGGTTACAAATGAAAGACTTGAATTCGGCAGATTTATTTGCTGCTACTGAAAATTCTTGGTGGCAGGAATTCGGACCGACTCCGTCAGGGAGCAAACCGAGGGGTGAGGTGGTGCCCACTGGTATTTACGTGGACCAGACCTCATTGTTAGAGCTAATAACATGATGCATCAGTGACTCGGTGGGAGGTTTTACTGATCAATTAACGACTGGCTACCGGGGGCCAAAGGGCCTAAAGCAGCCCCTGAGGTTCTTTGTGCCCCAGGTAGTCATTACCTGAGTATAAAGATCAATAAAGGGGAAATTATTGCTATTATAAGACGAGCTGTGAAGGATGAGGGGGGATGAAGCTGGATTGGGCAGGGTGTGCAACGTGCTCGCTCCAAACCTGTTCTTTGAGCATCCCTGATGCAGCCCCGGCTGCTGAGGTGGTGTGAAATATCTCCCTTTTTTCAGCAGTGTCGGGGTGTGATTGGCAGTAAGTCTCTACTGAGTGTGGGCGTCCTCCCGTGCGCACCAGTCACAGGACATGAAGGGGGAGTTTTTGTAATTTATTTAATTTATTTATTTATTTTATAAATAGATGGGCTCTGACAAATAACACCGCCTCTTCGCGAGAGCGTCATTAGCAGCAGCAAACAGACCTCTGCTTGGTTTATCAGTGGCAGAACCTCCTTTCCTGAAGGAAATAATGCTTTTGGTGAAGATAATTCGTCTGATATTGCAATAGCTCAGGGGGGCAAAAAGCTGCAGATGCTGTGGCAGGAGCAGAGCCACGTTTCCAGCAGCCCCGGGCATGGGGGATTACTGACTGCTGCACTGGAGGGCTTTTCATGGGGCTGGGCACGAGAGCAAGAGAAGAGTAGAAAAAATGCTGCTGACTTTGAAAAATAACAAACTAAGTAATTAAGTAAAATCAAATCCACCCACACAGCAATTTCTCATGGGCCCATGGGTAAGTCAACAACTTGGATTCATCACCAGCTAACTCCAGATGT